>CM053560.1:48365525-48407710 GCA_028646485.1 Cryptoprocta ferox | reverse complement strand
AGAAAAGGAAAGGAAAGAAAAGAAAAGAAAGAAGAGAAGAAAAGAGAGAAAAAGAAACAAAAACAAAAGAAAAAAAAACAAGGTGGGGACGGAGACAGCAAAAGTCTGTGGGCAGTCTAAAGCATGTAACCAGCCAAGAGGAGAGATAAGAATATGCTACAGGAAATATATCTGGATGGCAGCAGAAAAGAAGGAGAAGCAAAGAAAAAAAGAAAAAAAAAAAAGACATCTCCCCTGTGCGGATGGCGTGGTCTGGCGTCAGGTCAGGTCTCGGGGGCTGCTCTCTCCGAGGGCCCGCCTTGGTGGTTGCGGGGAGAAGTATGGCGCCGCTTCAAAGCTTTGCCGGAACTAAGCGTTACAAGCCGCCCTTCTGAGTCTGATCTCCCTGTGCCGCGGGTGAGCCAAACTGTATTCTCCAAGGTCCGCCTTCCTTCCAAATCCTAGTCCCTGCAGTTCAACACTGTCACAGGAGATGAGATGCGTTCCCGCTGGCGGCCGGCCTCCCGGCCCGGCTTGTGCCGCCCTTTTCACGGAGTCTCTGCCGCCACCGCCGCCACCTCCGCTGCCGCTTTTTAAGGCGCCTTTCTCGGCGCCGCCTCTGCTTTTCGCACCGCCGCCGCCTTTATCTGTGTCGCCGCTGCTCCCGGTGCGGCTTGGAGTGGATGCCGCTGCTGCTGCGCCCAAGGAAGGATTCGCCGGCCAGATGGGACGGATTTCTCTCCCGGCGCTCAGCAGATATATATGGGGAGACGGGCGAGTTTTTCCTCCCTTAGAGATGGTTCTAGGTGCGTTTTCCGTCTCTCTTTCTCTTCCCCTGGTCTCTCCGGGGCACAGTGCGCTCTCCTTGTGTTGGGCTCTGGGGATCCTTTCCCCTGTACCACCGGGACCTGCCCGTCCCCTAATTTCCCAGATCACAGTCACTCACTCAGGCATCTTTGAGGTTGTCTTCTTTCTGGCGTCTGTTTCTTCTTTCTCCCACCTGCAAATCCGACTTTTATCCCTTCAGTCCTTCTCAGTTCAATCCATGCGGGCTTGCGCGGATTACAGAGCTCCCTGCTTCTCCGCCATCTTCTGCTGTTTTTAAAAATAGGCATTGTATGGAAGGGTTGTGTTTTGGGATAATGAAAGTGTTCATATATTTTTTTTCACTTATTTTGGTGTTTCCAAATAAATTAACTTTTGACTTAAATTCCTTAATGGTTTCTTTATTTATTCCTAGTGCTCTTATAACTTTTTTCAAGTAAATTGTGAATTAAAACACACAAATATTTATGTTTCACTCTAATTGAGTTACTACTATTATGCTTATTTTACTTTATTCTCTTGTTCACATTTTTAGAGATAAGCATGCTAGAGAGTAGTTCTTTATTGCTAGCCACCAATACTTTTCTTTTCCCCTTCAATACATATTGGGAGCATTTGAATAATGATTTATCTTCATGACTAGATTAATGATTGAGTCCCATTGAGGACAGATAGGTTTTTTTTTTTAATCTATTAAATATGCGTTGGTAAATTGCAAATTCTAATTTATATAGAAAATAATTTTATATGATCAAAACTTGGTCTCAATCACTTCTATTTCTTTTCTGTATTATCTTGCTTCAGTTTACTTTTCCTGCTTCTTCCTAACCTTTTGAAGTCACAGATATTTAAAAAATGTTTAACATAGGTTGACTAATGCATTTTATTTTAACTTTGAGTATCTTTTGAGAATGCTAAAATAGAAAACCTCTTATTCTTTATCAGGATTTACTATTGAAATATTTCAACTGTACTCACCATTACCAAATAATAGTATTATGTAAAAAAAAAAAGGATATCTTTAAAACTTAAGAAATGAATGGAATTTCAAATCCTCTGTAGATGGCCAAATTGATATTATATTCATATGATGAGGTGTAAATTTAAAAAATCTTTTCTGCTATAAAATACTGAATAATTTTCTCCCATATATAACCTGCAGGATGAAATAATGCAGTCATTTGATTTTTTGTCTCTGACTTCCTTTTTATTTTGTTTTGTATAAATAGTTCTTTTGCTGCCTGAAGTTCATGATGACTTAATAATCACTCTTCAGTAATAAAAAGTTGTACTTCATTTCCAATCAGAAAACAAATATTCCATTGAACAATTAAAATGTCTACCCACTTGTATTAACCAAAAATTTTTTCTTGGGGCACCTGGGTGGCTCAGTCAGTTAAGCATCTGACTTTGGTTCAGGTCATGATCTCACAGTTTGTGGGTTTGAGCCCTGCATGGGGCTCTGTGCTGACAGCTGGGAGTCTGGAGCCTGGAGCCTGCTTCAGATTCTCTCTCTGTCTCTCTGCCCCTCCCCCACGTGTGTTCTCTCTCTCTCTTAAAAACAAATAAAGCATTAAAAAAAATAAAAGTTCCATCTTGGTTTAAAAGGGAGGCCTCCCTCACTCTCAGTATAGAATGTTTTAGGTCAGAAGACTAGTTGAAAACAGAACATGTTTTAATTTTGCTCATCTAGTGCTTAGACTTACGATTACTTGAAGAAGGAAGCATTGTGGGGGAGGAAATATGGGAGCAGAATAGTTCTTTCCTGATGAATGTCAGGATGAGCTGGCATTAATGACCTCTGAATTTAGCAGGTGCTTAAAGATGACAGTGTAGATGTTACCTGTTGACTTCTGATTGCCAAGCATTCTTTTTTCATCCCTTCTAAACCAATGTTTGGATAAAAGCGGGAGGTCTGCCAAAGATTAACAATCTTTTTTTTTCTATACCTTCTTTTTCAAATATATATATGGGAATCTAACATCTCTCTTTGTAACCTGGCATCTTTTATGTTAATGTCTCAGCAAGAAGTGGAGTGGAGCAGAAAGCATCCACTTTTGACACCGTGTTCCATAAATATTTGACTACATCTCTAACTTGTTAGAGTTGTTGCATTTGTTTTATTTCTCACCCTGAGGATAGACTCAGAAAAAGTGTCCCTGCCTTGGATGACAAGGAATTTTTTAATACTCACAAGATAAATTGGAAGGTGATTTTTCAGAAAAGTTGAACCAATTTATAATCCACTAACCATGCTCAAAAATACACCTATTAGTAAATTCTAGCTTCCAACATTTCATTATTATTCTTTTGATAATTCCATGAGCTAAAAAATGGATCATCTGGATGTTTTAATTTACATGAGTTTAATTAATCTTGATTGATCCTCTGTGCATATGTTTACCAGATGTCAGTCTTAGATTTTATCTAACCATGTCACTTGTCCAGTTGTTGAGATAGCAATTTTGCTCAATTCTTTAAATACATACATGCAAAATAATGTATACTAAAGTATAGCTAGTAGACCTAATGTATAATATAATTAGTAACTAATCTAGCCATCACTTAGCTTAACAACTAAAGCATGGCCTACACATTTGAAGCCCATATGGTGTGAACCTTCTGTTATTACAAGACAATTTTTATCAACAATAGTTGTACAAATATTTTAAGGAGTTGCTTTTTAAATTTTTTAAAATTTTTATTCATTTATTTAGTTTTAGAGAGAGAGTGCGAGAGCACGCAGAGGGAGAGAGGGAAGGGAGTCTTATGCAGACTCCATCTCAGTGTGGAGCCCAACATGGGGTTCAATCCCATCACACTGGAATCATGACCTGGGCCGAAATCAAGAGCTGGATGTTCAACCGACTAAGCCTCCCAGGCAGCCCAATTGTTGCTTTTATTAAGCAATTTTATGTATACTTTTAAAATTATTAAGTTGAAAAAATAATAAATATTGAGCAAATTGTGAGCAAATTAATTGGCAATATAATTTATATCTGTGTAATTTCAATCTTACCATCCAGAGCATCTTTGCACTTACTTAAATCTATAATATATTTCTGTAGTTTTACTTTGTTCATTCAGGTCCTTGATTTACTTAAGTTTGTAGATATGGAATGTATCATTTATAGTAAATAAGAGTTTTATTATATATATTTTAACTGTTTTGTTCTGGTATATTTGAAAGCAATTGATCTTTCTAAGTATATATAGTGACTGGCCAGCTAATTGAACTTTTGTTTCATTTTCCAGTGATTCTCCTCTGTAGTACTGAAAGACAATTATATATTTTAATAGGATGATTTTGTCTTTTATTTTCCAAAAGCTATTCATTTATTATTGTGTCTTGTCATATCATAATGGATATGCTTTCTTGTGATAATATGATCTTATGTCCATAAGTTGAATGAAATATTTCATATTCTCTGTTAATATTGTTGATATTTATTGAAGTATATTATTTCAAAAAGCATCTTTCTTTTATTCTTTTATTATTTTGGTTTCAGAATTTTGGTTTCAGAAATGATGTTTATTTTTTTAATGAAAATATTTTCCATCTTTGAGCCAGTCATTTACCTGTCACTCAATCTATAATGGTACTGCTATATAAACATTGTAATTTATTTTCTGAATAGATTGACTTCCTAAGGAATTACAAAAAAAAACATTGACAAGTCATATTTTATTTCCAGATTCTGGCTCACAGAAACTTGGACCCAGGCTAGAGGACCACTCAACCATTTTCTGGAAGCTAGACCTTCAATATCTAATCTGACAGACATCAGAGCAGGTAAGAGCTTTTATTTTTGTTTATTTTCAAACATGTTATTTTATGTTTTATAGCACATATGGATCTATAATTCCATTTTTTCTTCCACTACCATTCGCTTTTGAATTAGTAACAATTACCTCAGATTATGGAAAAGGATTAAATTTTATTTGAGTATACACATATTTTTTTCCAGTGGGACTTGAGAACTCTTACAGAATAATTTTAATTATTTTATTTTGAAATTAATTTTCCCATTATCAAATTATATTTTTATCTGAGTAGAAGTGGGAACAATGAGGGTATTTCAGTTTTAATTTTTTATGAGTTCAGACTATTTCTCAGTAAGTATATTTATAAGAAAATGAATCATTGTGATCGCTATATAATACTCCAGAAAGACAAAAATAATCACAATATGATACCAGAAATGAACCAGTGGTTTTTACCCATTAGGATGTTTCTGACTGTGAGTAAAAGAAAACTCAAAATTGCTTAAACAATAACATAATGTGTTGTCTCATATAACATGTGGAACAGGCTTCTTGATTGATGTAGTGACTCAACAATAGTATTAAGAGCTCAGACTGTCAATCTCTTTGCCTGTTGTCCATATTGTTAATTTTCTCAGTTTATTTCTATAGCTGGTTGTAGAAAGGCTGTCACTTGCCAGGGATTACAGGTTACTTAGTTCACATCTGGCAGAAAAGAATTGAGAACGCCTCTTTCCAATCCCTTTCTTTTAGTCTAATTATGCCAGCCTAGCACACGTGCTCTACCAAAGCACTAACAAGCATGAGTAGAAATCCTTGCAGTGATTCTGTATACTGGGACAGCCCTGGATTCCTGGAATAGCAGTGAATTGGGGATTACTAATGATGACTTTCACTAATCAAGACCCACATCAAAACCCATTGCTGCTAGAAAAAAGGGAGGAACACAGTGTATGTTGGGATATTGCATGTTGTATGATTCCCTAAACTTTAACATTCGCTATCTTATATTGAAAGTATCTTTTTGTGTGCAGCTGTGTTCTCTTCCAGTGGAAACAAGGCTTTTTAAAAGCAGGAACTCTTTCTTGTTATGTTGTAGTATCCTTTTAGGATTCAGCAGTGTTTTATAATAGCTATTTCATGAAGATTTGCTAAATGAAGGGAATAGTTTTCTACTTCCCATTTTTATTTATTATTTTTTTATTATTTGGGAAATAGACCAAATATTGCTCCTGTTCTTTTGTCATAGTAATAGTTTCATTAGTTTTTCTTTGAAATCTGCTTATTGGGGCTGCCTGGGTGGCTCAGTTGACTAAGCTTCTGACTCTTGATTTTAGCTCAGGTCATGATCTTGTGGTTTCTGGGATCAAGCCCTGCATCAGACTTCACACTGACAGTGCAGGGCCTGCTTGAGATCTCTCTTTCCCTCTCCCTCTGCCTCTCTCCTCTCTCTCTCTCTCTCAAAATAAATATATAAACTTAAAAAAAAAGAAATATGCTTATTGATAGACCACATTATTCTATATGATTTTCCTAAATATGTTTCTATAGGTGAGTACCTACTTATATATTCATTTCTGTGGTTATAATAAGACTATATAGTGTCTTTCACTCTATAAACTTGCCCTGATGTGTTCTGTTACTTTCAAATGACTTGCTATCACTGTAAATATAATGTTTCTATTTTCTAAAATATTTGGTGTTTATGAGATTCTATACTGCTCATATAAAATCCTTAAAACAGAGTTTGTTTTTTCTTTGGAATTGAAAGCATTTTCTCCTGTTGAAAAAATTTCCAAGTGACGTTAAACTGATTTGTAATATTATAAGTACTTCACTAAAATTGTATTTGTGGGGTGCTTGGGTGGTTCAGTCAGTTAAGTATCTCTCTCTTGATTTCAGCTCAGGTCATGATCCCCACTTTGGGCTCTGTACTGACAGTGTGAAGCCTGGTTGGGATTCTCTTTCTCTCTGCCCCTTCCCAACTCATACTCACTCATGCTCTCTCATGCTATCTTTCTCCCCCTTACTCTTTAAATAAATAAATAAACTTAAAAAATAAAACTATATTTGTGAAGAAATATACATTTTACTTTGCTTATCTACTGCAGAAAATGGTGATCCACTTGTTAAGGCTAAGGTTTATATGATTGAAATAGAAATGGCCTATACTTACTGGCATGTTTGTACATGTATATCCTGTGAGATAAAGTATGGCAGAATTAATTAGGCATATACATTGATACATATTTTGTAAATCATCATTTTAATTTTATTATTATATAATAAATTAACATCAGCTCATAAATTCTCTTCAGTGTAATTCTTATTATTAATTTATTTGTAACAGACATATGTGAACTATAAGAAATTTCTTATCGGATAAGTCCGTTTACTCAACATTAAGCATCAGCAGAAAATGGCCCATATACCAAGCATCCGTCAAGCACTTGGGATAAAAGATGAATAAAACAGTCTCCATATTAAAGGAACTCAAATTCTACTAATGCAAACGAAAATAATAAGATAATATCCTGCACTAGAGTCATTACAAAGCTGCTATGATGTGGAAAACCTTTCTGAAATACAGAAAAATCTTTGTACAATTCTGGGGGAGTCAGGAAAGATTTCCAGATGATAACACCTAAGTTGAAACTTAAATATGTCTATTTTTTCTTTATATTTTTTAATCACTTAAACTAAAAGGAGTTTCAAACCACATGGTCTTCTGCAGGGCAAGCAACGTAGAGTGTGCTGGTGAAATCTTATCACAATTAGACTACAGAGCAGGAAATAGGTTAATAGATTTTCATTTTGTGCCAGAACTCAGAAGCAAAGCTATTTTCTCATTCTCAAATTTGTTTGATATTTAGATAACAAGTGAATCAGACACATTAACAAATATATATGAAATTTTTTCAATCAGCCAGAAACAGAAAAGGCATGGAAGCTCACAAATTTAAGGTGAAAAAAACCCTCAAAGTATTGTAAAAACAAAAACAAAAACAAAACTTTGAGAGTGGAAGAATATTTCTTTAGGGAGGGAAGAACCCCTAAAATGAAGACAGGGCTGAACAAGAAGAGGCCAATAAATATGAAATAAATAACTTTTAAAATCCCATTTGTTCAAGAAATACATAATCTAAACTGTAGAAATCATTCCTATGTTACAAACACTGCGTGCCAACTTTGTTTCCCTAGTCTCATTAACTATTACATATTTAATCCAGAATAGTCTGTTTTGTTATTTCTATCTTTTTTTAAAGTTTATTTATTTTAAGAGTGTGTGCATGAGCCGGGGAGGGGTAGAAAGAAAGGGAGAGAGATCCCAAGCGGGTTCCATTCAAGCAGAGGGAGTCCTACCTGTGGCTCCCTTGAGATCATGACCTGAGCCGAAATCAAGAGTCAGGTACATAACTGAATGAGCCACCCAGGTGCCCTTATTATTTGTATCTTTTGAGGTCAGTTCCCCTATGCTATATTACTATTCATGTAAATGTTACTTTGCAACTGTTATCTTCAAGTCTGCTCAGCTTTAAAGGTAGCAGGTTTGGGGCCCTGGGCAGCTCATTCTGGTTAAGCGATCAACTCTTGATTTCGGCTCAGGTTATAATCTCACCATTTGTGAGATCAAGCTCCGCTTGGAGTTTGCGCTAAGCACGGAGCCTGTTTGGGATTCTCTCTCTCCATTTCTCTGCCTCCCGTCCCCCACTGCCCCTAGCTCGTGTGGGCACGCGTGCTCGCTCGCTCTCTCTCTCTCTCCCTCTGTCAAAATAAACAAACTTTTTTCAGTTATGTAGTTCATACGACTCCACGATATAACCTCTTTTGGGGCTGAGCTGGAAAGACCTGAGAAAATGGGATGAGTGGAATCAAGCTGATAGGAGAGAAGGAGAAAATGAAAAGAACAGTAAAGGTTTTAGTCTTATTTTAAAGTAGAAGATTCCTTTTTGTTTCTTGTTAATTAATTAATTAATTGATTCGATAGCTCTAGTGATAATTCCAAAAAAAGCACTTCTGAATGTTTTAAAATTTGGTGACATTTTTTGAATACAGGATTTCCACTTTTTTGAGTAATTCTATAAAGGATAGCTTGAATTGGATGCATACATTTTGATATTATTATTAAAAGACAAACTCTGATTTAATACTTAAAATTCTTATTACAGAGGAAAAGTAGTGTCATAGAAATGATTGAGTTACTTTATTAAAAATATCAACACGTAAGTATTCTTAATATATTTTAAATGCACCTCTGGTTGAGATGGAAACATCTGATTTATTTTTTTTTGTCAAAATGGCAATTTAAGTTATTTAGCCAGCATTGGAAACAAATATGAGATGTTTTGACAATAAAATAATTTTACACAGGATCAGATAAACAGATCTTTAGGGGAAGAATGATTTCCATGGATTTTTAACAGCAGGTGAACTCTTATCCTTTACCATTATAAAATCCCAAGACAGAAAAATAAGTTCTATTATGTGCTAGTCATTACAGTAGTCAATAAATTAAACTCTATTGCCTGTACTATCATAGGAGAAATTCGCAAAATAAAAAAAGAAATCAACAGAAATCCGTGAAAGTGTTTCTTTAAAGTAGCTGTCCATTGACCCTTGAATTTTCAAATATCCTTGAAGGGAACTGTTAGAACCTTTACTTGTAATATGGGACAAATTATAGCACTATAGCATGCAGTTTTGTGAAGATTAAGTGGGATAATTATCTGAAAGTTTAGCATATTTCCTAGCAAATGGCTAGGTATTACTATTATTAATTCAAAATATGATATGTGTGTGTATATGTGTGAATGTATGTATTCATAAACATACAGATAATTCTACTGCTTTGTTTTGACATGTATATTTATAAATCTATTTAAATGGAAAAAAACTTAAACTTGGCATGCATACTCCTGGGTGTAAAACTCTTCAGCTTGATTAAAGCAAACACTCAGAGCCATCAGGGTATTTTGAAAGAGTCATAGGGTAAGGTATCTGAAATAACTGCCATGTTTACAAAGCTAATCGGGGTCAATGCATACAATAGGATGTTTTGCAATGAACAAATATAAAGTACATTTTAACTTTGTAACGAAAAACAGTTATTGATAACACAGTGGTTTTACACTTAGCTGATAGTAATCTCAAAATAATTAGATTTGAAATCAAAAGTTGGAGATGAAAAATGTTATTAGTAAGATAAAAAATGCAAATAGTACAAAGTGCAATGTTTTGTATTAAGGAAACTATAAAGGTTAATTGGGAGCAAGACCTGGAGAAAAACTATTAACGATAATTTGGAAATATTCAGAGCTTCAGAGCTTTTTTGGAAAACAGAAATTGAGTCAAATGCCTCAATCTACTAAAATTCATATGTGGATCTCTCCCCTGTTAATAAGCTTTGTGAATGTACACAGGCATTTATAATATGCACGTTTTATGGAGAGTGTTAAGAGTGTAATAATAGACACTTGAAAATTTAAAGCACAAAAAAGTATTTTGAATGAATAAGTGGTAAGAATTGACTATAGATATCTATCTTGGTAAGATTAGATTACATTCCCAATACATATTTATCTAAAGCTGTACAAAGAATTAAGATTCCTTGCTTTTCCTTCTATAGAAATGTTTATAAACACGGGGCTCTCACATATCTATAAGAGTGGACAAAGCACTGTCAGGCCTTAGCTCTTCCAGAGCAATGAATCTGATATTAGCTGTCTAGCTCTCGACAAAATGACATAAAGAATAAGAGCTAAAATATGCCTTTTACATGTTTTTCTCAGATTTTTAAATTCAATCTTGCTTGAAAAACCAAAACATTGTATAAGCGAAATAGTATACTTTGATAAAAAAGAAATCTCTATTTCACTGATTCACCTACCTGAAGTGCAACTCTATTTGTCTGTGGCATTTTATTATTTAGCAAATTAGGCTCAAGTAAAATATTCTTATTTTTCCCTATAATTTTATCAGCTTTGTGGCTTTAAGTAGAAAATGTCAAATATGAACCAGCTGTTATGATCCTCTATTAGCCTTATTTTTCTATAGTGGTAAATAAGTGATGGGAATTGCATTTTACCATATAAAAGTCATTGTTTTGTTGTTCTAATATGCTACCAACAGGAAAATATGACTATAAAGATAAAGAAACTAATTTGACAGTTAAGTGCTAATTTTCCAAAACAATGTACATCGTATTTAGGTAAAAAAAAAAATGATTTAAATGAATTATACCTGGCTCAATAACCACTCTAAATTTATAGGTAACTTTTAATTTTCCTTGTATCCTGATGCTGTTTTAATTCATTTGAATGATTTATTGGTTAAAGATGAATTGAACTCAATTTTACTATTGCACTTGCTAGGAAAAGTCCCAAGGCCTATCTTTGACAGTTAGTTCCTAGTCATGTGACTTAGAAAGCCACTTTCTAAATCATTATTAAAATTTTCAACATACGGACACCCTGACAGAAATTTCTGGATCTGTTTTGAAATTATAAAAGATTATTTTCCTTTAATTTTCCTTTTAAACATTTTTTATTGGTGGTATTTTGCATACAGTTAAAAATATGAACACCCTAAAACCCACTGATTTCATTCTTAGTACTATCGTATAGCAGGATACAAGTACAAGAGTGTTGATATCAGTGCTACTTGTAATTGACCCATATTGGAAACTATTCCTGTGCAATCAACAGTAGAACAGAGAAAGGTATGGATGCATCATGCTTCAGTTCTATATAAGAAGAGTAACCAAACTAGAGACAAGGAGGATAACATGTTTAAATCTCTAACAATATCTTACTTCAGGTGTTAGTGTCTAAAACGAATAATAAGATTGCACAAATACAATAATTTATGACACTTTTATTTTCTGACACTTTTAAAAATCACAGAGTACTTGATTAGAAAAAAGCAAAGTGACTTCCAGTTAGATCAATATGTGTATTTGGAAAGACTACATGCCTAAGATATGTCCATTCAATGACCTGTTATTAAGATTTTAGTACTATTAGAAATAATTTAAGATCCTATGGTTATACAAAAGGAAATGAAAAGTTCTTATTCGCAGTTAGAAAAATTGGAACATGTCTCCCTTCTTGTCTTTGAACAGGTATTGCCTGTACCTGGTAGGCTCTGACATTCTTTCTGATTTAATTCAAGTGCTATCTTTTTCAAGGAGTTCTCTATTAAAAGTCAAATGCTGGAGTACCTGGGTGGCTCAGTCAGTTGAACATCTGACTCTTGATACTGGCTCAGGTTCTGATATCATGGTCATGAAACTGAGATCCATGTAGGGCTCCAAGGAGCCTGCTTAAGATTCTCTCTCTCCCTCTGCCTATCTTCTTGTCTTACTCATGCTCTCTGGCTGTCAAAGAAAAGAAAAAAAGGAAAAAGGAAGTCAGTTGCCCATCACAATTATGTCTATTAAAATGAGGCTTACCACGATGTGTTAGATAAACCTGCATCCATAGTATTCAATGTAATATCCTATTTTGAAGTTTCTGCATTGAATCCTATCACATTTCTAATAGCAGAAACGGTTCTCTTAAGATAGTGAATATGAATTGATCATCAGACTAATAGGGAATTCTTAAAAGATAAAATTCATAATTGTATATTTTTTAAATGTTTATTTTAATTCTGAGTGTAAGTGGGAGAGGTGTAAACAGAAGGGAACAGAGGATCCAAAGCCAGCTCTGTGCTGACAGCAGAGAGCCCAGTGTGGGGCTGGAACTCACCAGCCAGGAGATCATGATCTGAGCAGAAGTCCATTGCTTAACTGACTAAGCCACCCAGGCACCCCTGTTGCATAATTTTAGTGTGTGAAAGATAGAATTTAAAAACTCCTAATTTTACTTAGTTTAAGAATTTTCTGAGTGGGTGTAAAGATGTATCTCAAAAAAAAAGGGACTTATTTTGCAGAAAGTGATTTCTCTCCCCCCATAATAATTTATGGAGAGGTACACAGTAGTTTCCCAGTGTTTGCAAGTATCCTGAGGTTTAAATTGTAGATCTTTCCTATGGAAGTTGAAGAAACTCATGAGATGAGCAGACAGTCAGCAGTCTAAGTCTTAAATTACAGACAGGGTCAAACCACATTTACATGTGCATTACCTGCCCTGATATATTATTTTATTTTAATTTTTAAATTTTTATTTATTTTTGAGAGAGAGAGAGAGAGAACAAGAGAGAGTGAGCATGAGCAGAGAGACGGGCAAAGAGAGAGATGGAGACACAGAATCCTAAGCAGGCTCCAGGCTCTGAACTGTCTGCACAGAGCCCGACATGGGTCTCCAACTCATAAGCTGAGAGATCATGACCTGAGCTGAAGTCAGATGCTTAACCGACTGAGCCACCCAGGCGCCCCTGCTCTTATACGTTATTTTAGAGCAGCACATAATATTCCTCACTAATATTGACATTTCTTGGGCCATAGACAAGCTTTTCTTCTATCTTCATGATGGAGCATTGTGTTAGGACAATTCTAAACTGGATAGTTGATCCTAGTCTCTGTTTAGGGTACTTATCTCTTAAGCTAATTCCTTTACAACAAAAGAACTGGAAAGTCCATCATCAAGAGCTTCAGAAAACACAAAAGTACAACCTATCCAGGCAGTGAGAAAGAACACAGTCATTACAAACTCAAGGACACATTTTCTATCCCTGCAAAGATGTGGAAATTACTTCCTTTTGATTACTTCCTTTTGATTCAGTTCTCCATCATCTACCTTCCATTGCCTACTTACTATACAGCTCTTTTCTACATTAGTTGTCAACAATCTCAACAAGAGTAGACAAAAATTCTCAGTGCCCTTGCTGCTAATTAAGCTTTGAACAGGTGACTCTCTCAATATTCTTAAGTGATTCATTGCAATATCACTTAAAAGTATTTACCTTTGCATGACTACTTCATAATTCAAACAAATGTCTCATTCTTACATCTTAGGGTTGATTCTATGTGGTTGAGATGATTAAAAATATAAATAATGAAATAGATAATAATATCCAAAGGACATTTTTAACATTATTGATTTTTAATTTTTAAAAATTTTAAGTTGTAGAATTTTGGTAATAGAAAAATTACAAAGCAATAGATGAATATGAAATAAATATTTGTGTACTCAAACATGATTAACAAACAGTAACAGTTTTTCATTTTTCCTTATAATTATTTCTTTGATGTTTTTATGTGATAGAGCTAATTTTTACCTGCCCTCTCTCCCCAAGAATTCACCTACCTTTTTCTGAACAGAAATTTGCTATCATATATTTGCTATATTTTTCAGTCCTTTTCTAAATTTATACTTCATATAAATGAGTCCATGAAAATATAATAATTGTGTGTGTTTAATTTACTTAAAAGCCATTGTACTGTGAATTGTATGAAATTTCTTTTTTCTATATTTTATTTAGCGGAGTATTTTAAAGATCTATCCAAGTTGATAAATATAAATCTAACTTCTATATATTATTTTATTTTTGAACTAAATAATAATTTATTAATATATTTTCCTAATGTACCTTTGAATTATTCTCATTTTGCTCTATTATAAACAATTCTGCATTGACTTCAATCGTATTTGTGTTCACACATCAACTTAAAGGACCCCAGGTTCCTTTCAGATTTATACCTAAGAGCAGTATTACACAGTCTTTTGCTACTTCAAATTTATTAGATAATGTCAAATTATTATTCAAAGTGGAGATCCCAATTTGCTTTCTACAAGGTGATTTAAGAAAATTTTTGTTTCCCATATTCTAGCAGATGTTTTCCGTTAAGAGAATTTTGACTTTTGTCTACAAAGGTGGTTTCTTTGATGATTATTTGTCTTCGTAGAAACCTATTTCTTTTAAATATATTTGCTCTAATTTAACATTTTATAAAAATAGCTCATTTTAACTTTCCGATGTTGTTGACATGAAACTTGCCTGTCCCATACTGGGTAGTATACAGAAAAGATAGGGATTGTTCATAGCCCTGTTTGCAAGTATTTCCCCAGTAGTCTTTTTGATGGCTCTTTTCTTGGCTGCAGGTACTTTCTTCACATGCATGCACTGATAACAGTATCCAGCAAAGTAGTTTATTATCAGAAAATTAGCTACAGGTACACTTAAAAAATAGTGTAAAACAGTTTCACAAATTCGAATAGTAGTGAAAAATAATTTCACAAACATTAAATAAACCAGACAGAAGAGAACATATAAGACACAAATTTTTTAATTTCTGAACTAGATCTAAGTTATATTTGTGGTTACAAACTGTGATACCATTTACATAAGAGTAGTTAGTGATTGGAAGAGGGCATAATCAAGACTTCTGGGTTGGAAGATATAATCTAGTCACTGGCCAGTGTGATAGTTCCCAAGTATATTTATTTGTGAAAGTCCATTAACGTATACTCTTATGATTTATGAATTCTTTCTTACTTTTGATGTATTTTACATTGTGATTATATTTTATATTGGTTAATAAACCAATAAAAACACTGGAACATGAAGTTGAGAAACCCTATGATAAGTTTTTAAAAAAAAAATAGATGAAGTGCGCCTGTGTGGGTCAGTCGGTTGAGCGCTGGACTTTGGCTCAGGTCATAATCTCACAGTCTTTCAGGCCCCGCGAGTTCGAGCCCCGTGAGTTCGAGCCCCGCGAGTTCGAGTCCCGCGAGTTCGAGCCCAGTATTGGGTTCTGTGCTGACAGCTCGCAGCCTGGACCATGCTTTCGATTCTGTGTCTCCCTCTCTCTCTGCCCCTCCGCCTGCTCACACTTGTCTCTCTCTCTCTTCCTCAAAAATAATTTTTTTTAAATAGATAGAAAAGAAGAAAAGGAAGAAATTCAAGGAATCAGTCCAGGAGGTAAAATATCAGAGTAATTGAAATTCTAAAAAAGAGTACCGAAAAACTTGACACAATAGAATTGTCAAAGAAATTACAAAAAGAGAAATGTGTGGATCTGAAAGAAATGTCTTCAAATCAAGAGTCAACTCAGAGCCTTGTGTAATGAATGTGCATTTTGTGAAATTAAAAATAAAAAAACGTTTAAGAGAACAAAAACCTGAAGGGGTCTGTAATGAAATTTAAAGTACTAAAAATAAGTAAACTAAAACATGAATAAAATAAAAAAGTTAAATACAAATGAACTGGAATAACAGTAGCATCAGACATATCATCAATAGCTCTGGAAGTTAGAGAACAAGGGATTGATGCCTTTAACTATCAGTAAGAAAACAATTTTCTACCTAGAATTCTGTCCAAAATGAAACAATTAAATGTAAAGGAAGAATAAAGGCACTTTCAGTCATATAATATTCTCTAAGCTTACCTTACACGCACCTTTATTTTCGATTTGACTGGAGGATTTATTCCCAACAAAATAAGA
Organism: Cryptoprocta ferox; assembly: GCA_028646485.1. Classification (NCBI taxonomy): domain Eukaryota; kingdom Metazoa; phylum Chordata; class Mammalia; order Carnivora; family Eupleridae; genus Cryptoprocta; species Cryptoprocta ferox. The sequence goes on along the minus strand of CM053560.1, from coordinate 48,391,755 downwards.
CTCTAAACCAAGAAAGATGATTGGAGAACAAACTTTGGATCCAACCAAGAAAAAAAATTAAGAGAAGCTCTAAAACCATATATAAACATCAGCTTTTAAAATGTAATAGCAGGATGAGAACTTAGAAAAGCCCAAACTTATGATAAAGGCAATTAATGGTGAAAATGAAAATTCACTTGAACTTGATGCAATGCATAGTCTGTTGAATAATATGGGAGTTCAGAATTAGGGTCACACTCAAACACAATGTGATTATATTTTAACTTGGCACTACTTTAAAAATCTTATTTATGGGGTCAAAATTATCTATATAATGTTATTAGCTTAAAGCTTTTACAATCAATCTCAAAAAACCATGTTCTAGAAGAAGATATGAAAATAAAGGTATTGGTGACAATTCAGGAGATGAAAAAATGTGAGAAGTGCAGGAGATGAGGAATATGCTAATGTTCTACTATAATAATGTAGAGTCAAACGATAGTGTTTGTGGTTTATAGAACAAAGAAATGTTTGAAGTTACTTGAAGTGGTAGAGGTAATTAGAAGAGATATGGACACCAGTATAACTATTAGGGGTTATTAGGGGAGGTATATAGACAGATGGAATTTAATCTAAATCTTGTCTTTTGTCATTAACATCTGCATCACAACTCATATGCCCAGAAAAATATGTATCTTGATGTCTTCTTAAACTGTTGCTTTTACTATAGTTTTACAAAATGATTTTTTTTACAAAAACTATTGTTTTTACTCCTGAGCCACCACTTAGCTTCTGATGGTTGTTCTGTCATTGGCAGGATTCCATTGCTGATTCAATGTAGCATCAGCTTTGTTCAGAGTCTGGAACCTCTTCTTGGTTGATATGACCTCAGTTTGGGTCTCCCTCTGGCTGAAGTCTCTGAGACACAGTTATATTATGTATGCTTCTAGCTAAATTGGCATACTCTGCCTAGGCTCTCAAGTGGATTATTTGATTTGGGAGTCTTTATGGTGGGTTCATTGCCTCTCTATTTAGCAGGAGGCTTGGAAAGCCTAACTTCAGACTCCATCTGACTGAACAAGATGGTGCAGTGTTAAGGTAGTATGGTGGGAGTGGCCTACAGTCACTTGCCAGGGTTCTGGAGAGATCTATGTTGGTATCTTATTGCCATTGTAACAAATTGCTGCATACTTGGTGGTTTAAAACAACACAGTTATTATCTTAAAATTCTAGAGGTCAGATGTCTGAAATAGTTTCAGTTTACTAAAATCAGGGTGTCAGCAGGTTTACATTTGTTCCGGAGGCTCTAAGGAAATCTGTTTTGTTATCTTTTCTACATTATCTGCATTATTTAGCTCTTGGATCCTTAATCCATCTTCAAAAACAGCAGAATAACATTTTCACATCTCTTCTCTCTTCTTTCTGCCTCCACTTATAAGGACCCTTATCATTACATTGGATTTACAAAGATAATCCAGGATAATCTTCACATCTCAAAATTTAGCCACATCTATGAAGTCCCTTTGACCTTGGAAGGTAACATTTTTGCATATTCCAGGGATTAGGGTATGGACTTCATTGGGAGACCATACTCCCTAGTAAGGAACCAAGGTGAAAAGTCCATTCTGTCCTAAGTATCTCTATGTTTCTAATGTAACTCCTTCCCAGGAAGCATAGTTGTCTGACAGCCTTGCTTTCCTGCCAACTCCTGAATGTCCCCTTCCATTAATTCCCAGAATCCAAAGGTGAGATTTGCCAAATGTCATTTGGTCCTTTTTTTCTGCCTTCACCATTACTGTTGAGCCCTTATGATGAACAAGCATATTTTCTCTATGCATTTGAGGAATTTTATATTGTCATGTTAAAGAGAGAAAACAAAGGTAGGACAAGAAAGGTTAAATAAGGGTTCCTGGGTGGCTCAGTCAGTTAAGCATCAGACTCTTGATTTTTGGCTCAGATCCGTGAGTTTGAGCCCTACATTGGGTTCCAAGCTGGTAATGTGGAGCCTGCTTGAGATTCTCTATCCCATTCTCTCTGCCCCTCCCCTGGTTGTACCTTAGCTCTCAAAATAAATAAATACCTCTTTAAAAAAAGAAAGAAGTTAAATAAATTTAGAATATTTTAAAGACAATGGCATGGCTCTCAAGATGAAAGTCTTTTTAGATAATCCTTTTGACAGGAAGCTTATTTTTACTTTATTTTTTCTCTTTGTTATTTTTTCTGCAACAAATCCTTATCTTCTCTATGTTGGATAGATGTCTCTCACTTAATAGGGAGAAAAAGGTTGATACTCAAGAGGCAGCAAAAAAAAATGTACAAAAATATCCATATAAGAATGTGTTAGGAAGTCATTTTTATCTCTTATACAATAAGTGGTAACAAATGGAAAAAATTATTGATATCATGATATCATACTTATTAGAAGTGTCAAAAACCACCATGATTTAAATTCTCAAGAATTGTGGGGATAGGGAGGAGACCTTCTGTATTATTTCATTCATTATATATGTATGTATATGATTTAGAAAGGAATCAAAAAGTTGAAAGAAAATTAATAAAATCCTAGAATTTTTAAGAAATTGATCTGGAGGAAAGTGAAAGTTAAACTCTCTTAGTTACACATATTCAATAAAGGGAATGCTTGTACGAAGCAGAAAATGGTACTCCCTCTGGGTAAATGGAGCACCATGGGATATACCTTAAGAAAACAGATGTCTTCATGCTAATTAATAAAATGTGCTACTTTCTCTGGGCAGATGCAGTCATATGCATGAGCTCGTAGCTTGCCGAGCAGAATGTGGGCTAGATTTCACCCCTCATGGGCTATCAGCTGGACACCCTTCTAAAGTCTACAGTCAGCAAAATCATTAGGCATTCCTGCAAGGATAATTCAAATGTCCAATTTTCCTAGTTATATTACTACAAATTGGCAGAAAAATGCAATCTATGGAGCTTCACAATTCAAATTGTTGGTGCTTATATGTGCTGCAGTTGAGTTTGAATATAAACACATTTATAATTTCATTGGCATTTATGCTGTTTTCAGAAGTTTCATTATTGTATAGCCAATAGCAACATTACATTTTTTTTTCTTACCTCATGAAACGCAGTTTTGTGCCAAGAACAAAGCAGTCAAAGTAACATATCCTCGTGCAAAAGTGCTCCTTTGCCTATGGAGAATTTGAGAATATTCAAATCATCTATAAGTCACTTTGCTTTTTCTTATTACCCTGACCTGGAGATTCTAAATAACATCCGTGAGAAGATACTTCTCCCTGAAAACAATAATTTGTATTCAAATTATAAAGACAAATGCTATCATTACTGTTGAATTTTAGTGGCATATATACAATATCAAAGTAGCTGTTAAATTACCAGAAGTTAATTTATTATCATTTTATTATTCTTATATTTAATTCTATTTTTCATACTTACTTTCACTAAGAAACATTGTATCCTATGTGAAAAGTAATATGGAGAATTCATAATTATACATACATTCAGTCGCTGACATGCACAGATTCAGCTCTCTGCATTCATTTCCAGAGCACATTTGGAATTATTCCAGTTTGATTCTAATACATTTTATATTTCCTACTCCTGTAGTACTACATTTCACTGACTTTAATTAGTAGTTTTTGAATTAAAAAAATGACTTTCAAGACAGAGAAAGAAACTGATATGCCAATTCTATCATTCAATACAGTCACTCAGAGATTTTATTTAAAATTTTAAACAGTGAAAAACTACAAGCTGTAAGATGTAACATTTTTGTTTAATATAAACAAATTTTTGGTCATATGGAAACTTTTACTGAATTTGTTCCTAAACTTTGGTCATTAAAGCCAGAAGGAAGTCTGATACATTAGGTAGGCCAATAATGTAGATTTATACAGTTCTATGTGTAGGAAGGAAATAGTGACTCTCTGGAAAAGAACTGATTACAAAGGAAGAAAGAGTTGAGGTGTACAACCTGGGATCAAGGTAGACTGGCAGGAAACAGTAATTTGGATCCAGCCTTATTAGTACCTATTATTTAAATTATTTGTTCGCTTTATTCAAGAAGCCCATAATTGTGTGCTATAGCAAGGATTTCACAATAGGAATGCAAAAACACATGAAAACATTTATGGGATGAGCTAAAGAACTCATCTACAATTGCACATATTAGAAAAAGCAATTAGTATGCAGGATGTGTGTTTTGTAGTGTTGTCAGTTATACTGGTTATAGTGGCAGTGGAAAGCATGATTTTGACATTGACAATGGTTCCCTTTGCCTGTGTGTCTAGTCTGGGGACCCATCTCCTCAGCCTATAGGTCTACTGCAGCTGTATCTCAAATAGTACTGCATTGTTAATAACAGAAAACATAGATTTCATGTCAGTGAACCAGAGTAGGAAGAAAGTGAAAGTCAGATGCTATGATGTCAACTAGTTTCCTGTACTCAGGTAAGGTTCTTTCAGATAATTATTTAAGTAGAAGTTAGGAAAGGATGAGAATACCAGGTGAAGATGGAGATGGAGAAGATCATACATTTGAATCCTTATTTTCTCTTTAGTGTATTTACAGTGATAGGAAACATACATTCAAAAAGCTTTATTTCTTTTAATTATTTTAATCCTGGGATAGTTAACTCTCCTATGTAATAACAGCTATATTCTTTAAGGCAATTAAGAGATGTGAATTAATGCCTGAGCACTGTCTACTTTGTGAGATTCATTATTACAAAGAGTTCTATTTATCCATAATTATTTTCTTCTGATTAATGGTTAATTTCATAATTAATAAATCTAAAAGAGAACTTTAAGTATTGTTTAAAGGTTACAGAAATGTAACTTCTAAGCTACTTTTAATCAAAAGATTTGAGTTTATTAAGATTCCAATACTCAACTCATTTTTTTTCCTCAAGGAGAAATGAAAACAGACAAGGTTAGTATGCTATGATACTACAGGTTAAGAAAAAATAAAAATAGTGCTGCACCTCGGGTTTTTTAGGACAGCTGGGGCTGGAAGCATCACAGGTTATCTTGCAAGAAGAAAATGGACATGAATTGTTTAGTTTAGCTTAAGTGAGCTAACCAATATTGCTCAGTTAACAGAAGTAATATTTAATCTTAATTTTCAAGAAGGATATGCACATTAAAATTTCAGTAAAGTCAAATTTATTCAAAAACTCATCATAAAAATGGACCCTGATTTTTTTACCAAACATTCTAAAAACATATGTTTAGATTTTTAATTGAAATATAGTTAACATACAATGGTATATTGGTTTTGTATGTAGAGCCTAATGATTCGACAGTTCTATACATCATACAATGCACCACAATAAGTGTAGTTACCGACTGTCACCATACATTATTACATTATTGACTATATTCCCTATGCTGTACGTATATCTGATTATTAGTATATTGTTATTGTAGTGCAATAGTCTCCTTGATCAGCCTTTGCTAAAAACTCAGTTGGTATAATATATTCCTACCCTCATAGTTTAGGTCCCTTGAACCTTAATTTAATATTTTGATTAAAATGATATAAGAGTAAACAGGAAATATTCTAAAGCTTGCATCTAGAATTCTGGGATGCAAATATTAAGTTCAACCTTGACCTTAAACACAAGTTTTGTTAGCTTTATCATTACCTTTTTTCTAATGTGCACCTCTTGCTTGTCATCTGTTTGGCACTCTCTGTCCCTCTAGGTTTGGGGCCTGTATCAGTCAATATAGACTAATTTATGCTGTGGAAAGAAGAAAGAAACAAATAAAAAAGATCAGTGGCACAATTCTATCAAAGTTTGCTCTCCCACACTACAGGTTCCACATGGGTGAGGTGGTACATAGGTCCACAGAACCCTCAGATCTCCAGGAATTTAGTAGCACTACCACCTTACAGACAGATGATTATGGAATAAGTAGCCTTCTCTGGCATGCAGACATGGAAAAATAAACCCGGAGAAATATACACAGGGTTTTCAATGCCCTACTTAGGTAGGAAGTGTCAAATCACTTTTGCTCATGTGTCATTGGCCAGAACTAGCTACATGACCCCAATCTAATTGCCAGAGAGGCTAAGAGAAGTGAAGGAGCAAATGAAAAGTTTGGTGAACACCAAGGTCACAGTGCTCTTCCTTATTCTTGCTGGCAACTGAATTTTTATCTCTCAATATGAGCGTGGTGTCTTGGAAACTCTCCTCATTTCTCTCCATCCCTATTTATATTTCCAAACATTGTCAACATCTGTATTCTCTAACTCAGATTTTTGAATGCTCTCTTGATAACCATGAATAGATGTAGGAATTCCTTATTGCCTGTTATACAAAATGACTATACTCATTGAGCATCCCTAGGCTCTTGAAATGAGGACAAATCTCAGAATAGGCATTAAAATCAATTTTTTAATGTGACTCTAGTCTAAAATTTGGTCAACTCCCTACTATCAACTACTGCCTGTTGTCTCTATGCCCCAGTGGCTCAAGAGATTTTGAAATTCTCTACCAATAGACACTAGGGAAGTAAATGGCTTAAAAAAGACTTAGTTCTTCCTGTCCCTACTTTTTTTACCCTATTTTCCTGTTCATAGGCCTTCCTGCCCAGAACGTTGCTTCTCTATTTAAATAAAATTTTAAAGTGCATTGAGGAAAAAGATCAAGTGAAAGGAGGCACCATATAGGTAGAGAATTATGTAGAAAATTTTGTTTGTTGTTTAGTTGGTTTTTCTTTAAGGAGATTTGCTCATAGGATTAACATAATCATGCAATGAAAACTCAGGAAAAATATAAGACAGAGAGATGTCCTTTTAACGTTTACATCATCAGGTTTCAAGAGTATGAGTATGCTTCAAAGATAAGCCAGATATAGGAAGAGAATAGGAGAAGAGGTTTGAATCCCATCACCTAACCTTATCAATGACATTATGACCCTTTGAGCCTTGAGGAGAAGACAGAGTGGGGAGAATGGCAAGGAGTTTTATACTGATGGAGGGCCCTCCATATGAAAAATATGATGAAAGTAGAAATAATATTCCCCACTATTTCTCTTTTTAGTCCTTTAGAGTTAGTCATTAAATCTGTGATTATCTGGGGATATGGTTTATGCCTCATAAGATCTTCCTTCCTTCAAGAAGCCAACCTCCTGTGACAGCCATGGCCTCTTGTATCCATTAATGCAAGAAAAGTATCAGAAGGCTTAGAATTTTACCTCAGGAGATTCTGAATAACCTGAATAGTAAGAGATTAAATTAAATTCAAGAATAGCTTGCCCATAGGCAAAAATGGATTCCTTCTTTTGTTTTCTGTCTCTCGTATCACCAGAAAATTTCTGTTTTGACCAAGATAGAATATGAAGAACTGGATTTACCCTGCCTAAAACAACAGCAGCAACAACAAAACAGCAAAAGAATAGAGAAAAAAATAAATAATAGTTTTTAAAACATTGAACATTAAACAATGAAAAAAAGGGAAATGGAAAACAAAAAGGTAAGCCCTATCATTGCCTACCCTCACTTAATTGATAGAATTTCCTGACCACGGTTCAGGAAACCGAGGTGAAGCCCAGCATTTTCCTTAGGTTGAGGAGAGCTGAGGGTCTGAAGAGATCAAGAACACTATAGTTTACAGGATAGAGTAACAGAGGGGAGAGGGCATCATGGAGAGACAATCCAGGAGATGGGCAGAGAGTTCTTTTGAAGTATTTAACAAGTACTTAGCACATGCATGCGAGGAAAATCCCTGAGTTCAGGAAAATAACTATCTAATAATAAAAAAAATAGGAGAACGGTACCTGATGTTCAAACAAATATATGGAAAGTGTCCTTGTTCACCAACTAAACTGGGAAAGATCATTAAATCATGGAATATTGAACAGAGTTTGGGAGAAGGTCTTGAACCAGATGTGGGTTGTAACAAGCCCTAGACTGAGCACTGCTGAGACCCACATAATAAATCATAAAAGCATGACATGAAAAAACAAACCATTTTCAAGTAACTTAGCTGCACCTCAGAGCAGAGCTCAAGAAGAATTTTAGGACTAAAAATTTATCCAGCATATAACAAAATAAAATCCATACTGTCAGGAACCCTTCAATGATTACCAGGAATGCAAAGAGGCAGGAAAAGACAATCCAAAATGAAGAGAAAAATCAATCAATCAGGACTCAGAAGTGATACAGATGTTTGAATTACCTGAAAAAATTATTAAAAACAGTTACCAAATTACAATTAAAAATAGAGATATGGAAGATATTTTTATAAGATCAAAATCAAAGTAATAAAGATGAAAACTATAATATCTAAGAATAAAAATCTCTGAAGAGGATAAGTGCCATATCGGGTACTACAGATAAATAAATTAATGATTGTGAGGATATATCAATAGAAAGTATCAAAGTAAAATGCAGATGGAAAAAAATTTGAAGTTACTTTGTAGGACAACCTCAAGTAGGCTGCTATATATGCAATTGTAGACTTTCAGTGGGGAAGGATAGGAGGGACAGAAAAATATTGAATAAATAATGGCCAGTGAATTCACAAACATGATGGAAATTATAAACCCATATATCCAAGAACCTCAGCAAACCCCAAGCACAAGAAATATGAAGAAAACTATACCAACTCATGTCATAATCAAAAGCAGTTATGAAAAAATCTTAGGACATACAGGAAAAAAAGGCACATTGTATACATTGAAACTAAGATGCAGATGAGGGAATATTTCTCATGAGAAATAATATAAGCAAAAAGACAGTGATGACATGTCTTTACAACACTGGAGAAAGTTTATGAATGGGGGATAGAGTTGTTTATAAAGACATAGCCTTTATAATGAGATAATTGTCGAAGTGAATACGGTGGTAATAAAGGGTTCTATCCATTCGTCAAAGCCCACAGAACTACACACCAAAGAGTAATTTTTAGTATATGCAAACAATAACAAACAATAAAAATTCCAGGCTGTGACAAATGAATCTTAACTGCATTACAAATGAATCACATAACACTGAAGTGAATGGGGAGGAAAGCATGTGATCTAAGTAACTTTAGAAAACAGTATTCTGTTCTGACTGCATACTGTAAAAAATAGTAAAAGCAAAACAAAAATACTGTATACAAACACGCATTTCTGCAGTTACTATACAAAGCTTGGATTAAATTAAGTACCCAATAAAATATCTCACTTTATGCTTTTGTGATTCTGTGTTTCATTTAAAAATGGCTATAAAATCTTCCCAAATTTGAGGAGGATTTGGGACTTGGTCTGACAAAACGGACGATGATATGAACTGTAACCAAAATTATTTTTGAAGAATCCTAGGAAGCTCCTTAACCAAGATGGAGGTGATATAGTTAGGATACAAGCTACTGAACGGTAGTTAAGATGCAGTAGAGATGGGATCACTGGTAGTGAGGAGGTCCAATAATTGAGAAGTTGAGCTTCAGAGGGATTGTTTTAATCACAGTACTATGGATGATTTATGATGACAAAAATATGCAAATGGAAAAACATGTTTAAGTATGAATTTAATAGCTTTGATATATCTTGTTAGTCTTAAGATTTAGTTCCTGACATTGTTGGGAAAGAGGGGTCAAGAGTTGGTATGGCTTTAGTCAAAGAAGGGACCTGAGAGTTAGAGAAGCCTAAGGAAGGAATAAAAAGAACAAGCAATTAAGAAATATGGTAAAGAGTTGAAGTTATCCAAATTGTCTTTATTCACATGGAAAATGTTATAAAAAGTTATTTATTTAAAGATAATCGGAATATTACTTTGAATAGGCCTTCTATTGTCTGTATTGGATAATTCTATAGGACATAATTCTTATGAAGAATTCTTTAGCAGAGCAAAATCTTCAAATCCTGTTGATAAAAGACTCTCTAAAGCAGAAATAATATTTATTTAAACAGCATAAAATCTGGCTCCAAGGAGCACAGTTAACGTCCTTGGATATGGGATTTACCTGAACAGATGCTCTGGTACTTTTATTTGAAGTAGCAAATGAGGCCACATATATTTGCAGAATTAGCACATAATAACAGATGAAAATTGGACATTGTACCCATTTTCACTGTTATGGGGATTGTGCTATGAGACACCCCAGATGTTACTCGTTGGCAAACAGTTGTTATTTTTTGTTTGGGGCTTGGAAGATTATCTTATGATTCTGGATATGTACCAAACTCACTCTCTAAGCATCTGGCCTAATTTAGTCAAGCAGATAATATAAATGGACTTCCTTAATAACAAGGTAATGTGTAAAATGACTGTTCACTTGGTTTGGGAATCCTTCATGAATAACACTACCTTTCCAGTGCAGTGTGATGTACTTCACTATTTAATGAATGATAGTTTTTGGTTGAACAAAAGGCTCCATGTTGAACATGGAGACAAATTTCTTAATTTACTGTGTGTTACAACTTCCTTTGGGCTCTACTTGCTTTCATTATGGTATGAAATTTTAATAGATGCTAAAAAGCAGATGGCTTCTAATCCAAAAACAGTCATTGGTTAATGTTATTTTTCTTTACATACTTACAATGTTGCATCTCTTTCATAGCTCCATTTTGTATTTTTGATACAATTTGTTTTTTCCATTATTCATTTGGAATCCAAACCATGTATTGAATCCTGGCAATGAACCAGATAGGTGATGTGAATATATATGTGTTCCATTATTCTTCCATTTTGGTAAGATGTCCAAAGTTGGTTTAATCTACCCAAAATATGGCAGATGTGGAAACTCTTGATTTTGTCACCATTAGTGTCCTAGGTAGATGAGGAACACTCTTTTATTGCTTTGCAACCCTGGGAGCTTCCTGGGGGTAATCTGAACCCAGCCACTTTACACAGAGGGCAAGGAGAAACTTAAGAAAGAGGCAGACAAGTTCAGATTGGTAGGTGGCAGGTTTCATAAGCTAGGGAACTTACATACAAAGCTTGTCTTGGGCAGTCACAAGACAAGTTGATCTCTGATGTGCCTGCCAAATCTTAAAAGTTTTTATAGAGGCCTTAACTGGATTCAGTCACATATACTTTCTGGAGGGCCTCAACATCCTATCATGATCTAAATGCTATGCTCTAGAGGAAGCTTCTGGGAGCAGGAAAGGGAAGTGGAACACATTTCAAGGACAGGGGAGGCAGTAAAGAGCCTCTGGTTGCCTGAATCTGGTTCGTGGGTCTACCAGATTCATTGGATTATCTGTCAGACAAATCTTGGCAATAGTGCATTTATTACTCATACTTCACCAGTCTAATTTGGTGGCCACCATAGTGTTTCATATGATGGAGTGGAGTCATTTTGCACGTCGTATGCAAAGACTTTCAAAAGATTTGGGTATTCTCTTTGTCCTGGTATATACAGTTAGTCTAATAAATGTCAACGAGTACATTTGGAGGATTGGGAGAATACTTGTTGTGGTTTTATAGGGTTCTTTTGCAAGAGAAGTCAACCTCCCTTATCATTCATGTTCTCTGACTCAGAACTGACCAAAAATTGGAAACTAGATGGAACTTCCATTTACTAGTTTTTGTTTTTTCCTCGTTCTGCAATTAAACTTGATCTTGTTGATTATCCACTCATCTTCTACCATGCTTATTAATGGATCTTAGGTTTCCATTTCAGCTTTGCTCCAATGGTAACAATTATATTCACCTTGTGTCTGACATATTAAGTAATTTAAGTTACTTCACTTTCCTTATTCACAATTCTGTGACTCACATTGAACAAATGAGATCAGCTACAAGGTATCATCTCATTCTGGGTTAGAAGATGTAGCCGCCACAGAGCTTCTCAAATATGCTGTTACATTCATTCATTCATTACTGATTTAATAAAAGGAATGTCCTCTGAGACCTCCTAGTATCTGGTGGATTCTTTAATTTCAAAAAAAAATTCTAATGTATTCACTACCTTGAGGTTTTATATCCCCCTTTTTTATTGAAATGTAATGAAAATACAGCATTATATTAGCTTCAGGTATACAATATACCGATTCAACAATTCAATACATTATTCAGTGTTCATCACAGTAAGTGTATTCTTAATCCCAATCATCCATTTCACCCACCCTCCCACCCACCTCTCTTCTGGTAACCATAAATTTGTTGTCTGCATTTAAGACTCTGTTTTTGTTGTTGTTTCTATTTGTGTCAATTTGTTTTGTTTTTTAAATTCCACATATGAATGAAATCATACGACATTTATCTTTCTCTGTCTCGCTTACTTCATTCAGCATTATAGCTTGTACGTCCATCCACGTTGTTGCAAATGGCAATATTTCATTCTTTTTATGGTTGAGCAATATTCCATTGTATATATATACCACTTATTCTTTATCCATTCATCTATGGACAGACACTTGAGTTGCTTCCATATTTTGGCTATTGTAAATAATGCTGCAATAAACATAGGGGTGCATATATCTGTTCAAATTAGTGTTTTAGTTTTATTGGGTAAATACAGAGTAGAGGAATTACTGGATCATATGATAATTTTATTTTTAACTTTTTGAGAAACTTCCATACTGTTTTCCAGAGTAGCTGGATAAATTTACATTTCCCATTAGCAGTGCACAATGATTCCTTTTTCTCCACACCTTGCCAACACTTATTGTTTCTTGTCTTTTTGATTCTAGCTATTCTGACAGGTATAAGGTGATATCTCATTGTGATTTCGATTTACATTTTCCTGATGATTATTGATGTTGAGTATCTTTTCATATGTCTGTTGACCATCTATATGTCTTCTTGGGAAAAATATTCATGTTCTCTGGCCATTTTTAAATTAGATTATTTGATTTTTTGGTATTGAGTTGTGTAATTTCTTCATATGTTTTGGATATTAACCCCTTATTGGATATATCATTTGAAATATGTTCTCCCATTCAGAAGGTTGACTTTTTGTTTTGTTAATGGTTTCCTTCCATGTGTAAAAGCCCTTTATTTTGATATAATGCCAATAGTTTGTTTTTGCTTTAGTTTCAGTTGCCTTAGGGAGATGTCTTAAAATAGTTGCTAGTACTGATGTCAGAAAAATTATTGCCTGTGCTCTCTTCTAGGATTTTTATGGTTTCAGGTCTCACATTTAGGTCTTTAATCCATTTTGAATTTATTTTTGAGTATAGTGTAAGAAACTGACCCAATTTCATTCTTTTGCACAAAGCTGTCCAGTTTTTCCAACATCATTTGCTGAAGAGAATGTCTTTTTCCCATTGCATATTTTTGACTCCTTTGTTATAGATTAATTGACCATGTAAGTGTGGATTTATTTCTGGGCTCTCTATTCTGTTCCACTGATCTATGTGTCTATTTTGTGCCAGTACTAGACTGTTTTGATTACTACAGTTTGTAGTATATCTTGAAATATGGGGTTGTGATACCATCAGTTTTGTTCTCCTTTTTCAAGATTGCTTTGGCTATTTGACATCTTTGGTGGTTCCATACACATTTCAGTATTATTTAGTATTCTAGTTCTGTGTAGAATGCTGCTGGTCTTTTGATAGGAATTGTATTAAATCTGTAGATTGCTATGGGTAGTATGGACATTTTAACAATATTGGTTCTTCCAATCAATGAACATGGAATATCTTTCCATTTGTTTGTATCATCTTTAATTCCTTCATCAATGTATTATAGTTTTCAGAGTATAGATCTTTTACCTCTTTTCACCTTTAATAACACATTAGGAGTTTTCACCACAAACAAGGCTGTACTTATTGTCACATGCCTGCTGAGTGATACATTTCTAGAACCCCATTATAGAGGTTACTTTCTAGAATGATTTCTTGTACCACCACTCGTACTTGAGTTTTCCTGAAAACAGAACCAAGATAAGCACTTTAAATGCAGTTTAAATTATTTGAGAAGTGACTTCAGAAAGTTAAAGGGAGGGATAGTTAGAATAATTAGGGAGTTAATTAAAGCCTGAGTGCATTATTGAGATAATTCCAAGAGCAGTGGGGACCTGTCTCACCACACTTCCCTAGAGGTGTTCAGCATGCCTCCTAGAGATAGATGTCTGTCTGAAGCAAGAGAGTCTGAAATATTTTCCTCTGCTTCCATTGCACTTTGACTGAGCTTGTGTGTATGCTCACAATAACTGGAGGAAGTGTTATTTCTTTTATCTTCTGGTCTGTACTTGTATGTTGACTGCAACATCAGGGAATATCTGGGGGATAAAATGAAAATACATGCACAGTCTGGGACCAAATTCTCTGGACAAGGTGAGTCTGAGCTTGTGTGTATGCTCCATGCATATGAATTGCTATCATGTCCATCATCTCTGTGGATAAAATTAAAAGCATGTAAATTTATGAGGTTGCACTTTATCTGAGACTAAAGAAAATAATTTTTAGTATATGAAAACTCAGAGAATAATATATTCTTGAAGTTTTTTGAAGCTTAAAAAATATAGGATGAGTTTTACCAGCCAAGACAGAATTGGGGAAATTTCAGCAGAGGGACTGTTGCTAAGGATTGAATATATTCAGTTGGAGATCCAAGACTAACACTAAGATGGGAACAAGGGCAGAAAAATTGTATGTAAATAGTATAGATTCTTAAAAATATAAAATAACTAGGAAATAGATAGGTGCCAAACGCTATGATTTAAATGTGGCAACCCAAATTGTAGAAGCCAAAGTAAGGAAAACTGAGAGTATTATAAAAATCAGAAATATGAAGGTAACAAATAGAAATCTTAAATACATGTTCTCTCCCTATATGTAATTCTAGGCTTTCTAATGTCTATTGTATATACATATATTACATATTTATACATATTGTGTGTATGTGTGTATATATATGTGTGTATGTGTGTGTGTGTGTGTGTGTATATATATATTATATATATATATATATATATATATATACATCTTAGCTTATTTCACCAGAAGAACCTCACAATTCAAAGGCAAAGTTACCATGATAGCAATAGTCATAACTAGTACTCATTTCTTCCTAAATAAAGTTTCCCACTGAAAGGACTCAGACTCTTTGGAAAAATTACTTCAACTAGGTCTTAAATAGAGAAAGGATGAGATGAGTCTGTAATATCTTGTGGGAGAAAGCAAGACATGCTTAAAAACTGACAAGGGCATGTCAAAAGTTCAGGGGTTTTAAAGGCTCCTAGTGGCTAAATATATAGAGGTAATATATAGAAGTGGCTAAGTATATAAAGTAAAGATACTTTACTTCTTATTCTTAAAGAATAAGAATAAACTTATTCTTTATCAAAAGAATAAATGATAGTAATGGATTTTGAGCACTTAAGAAAATAATTCAGAATCCATTGCAATTCTTAAAGGGAGTCATATTTTCAGAATAATGCCAATAAAAATACAGGAAATGAAGAAATTAGAAAATTGCCATTTCATATTTACCAATGTTAAGGAACCAGGTAAGGACCATCAATAGATCCTTAAGTCATTAGGTGAAAGTTGTAAGGACCAAGTATATTCACATGATCTCAGCTATTACCTATGGGTCAAAAACAAACCAAAAATTAACCTTACCATTTTGGTGCACACTACCTAAACCAGATGATCCAATTTAGCATCATCAAAATAGGACAAACTGACATTGTGTGTCTCTAGGTGGAATGTAGTTTGAAGTTCAAAACATCACCTATATGGCATTATTGCTGAAGTATTTAACTTGAAACAGATTATTAGCAATCAATAAAATTCTGACTGTGGGATATTATAAAAATACCTGGATTAAACCCTTTAAAAATGTCAATGTCATCATTGTCTTAGATATAAAAAACCTTTTTGAACCCTTCTAAATCAAATAAACAACTTAGGCATTAAACATGAATGTCATGCATGAATCTTGATTTAATCTTGAAAGCAATAAAAGATATAAAGGATTGAGGTGCCTGGGTGGCTCAGTCAGTGGGGCACCCAGCTCTCGATTTCCATGCAGGTCATGGTCTCATGGTTCTTGAGATTGAGACCTGTGTTGGGCTCTGCACTGACAGAGCAGAGAGTGCTTGGGATTCTCTGTCTCCCTCTCTCTCTGTCCTTCCCCTACTCATGGCCTCTCTCTCTCTCTCTCTCTTTCTCTCAAATATAACAAATATATTTCTAAAAAGATATAAAGGATGTATTTGGGAGAAATTTGATATAAATTAAGTAAGATGATGTCTTTGTTCTTAGGAAATACTTGTGGAAGTATCAAGGGGTGAAGTGCCAATGGTATTTTAGATGTACTTTTAAATGATTCAGCAAAAAAGTACATATATTAATGATGCGTGTGTGTATGCATGTATTTATAGAGACTGAGAAAGAGGGGAGAGAATGCCACAAAATGTTTACAATGACTGAAGTTAGGTAATAGTTACACAGTTGTTAATTATACTATTTTACAAATATAGGTGTGTGTAGACAGATAAATATATAGCTGACCCTCAAATAATGCAAAGGTTAGGAGTTGATGCCCTGCATAGTCAAAAATCTGTGAATAACTTTTGACTTCCCCTAAATTGAGATACGAATAGCCTACTGTTGACTGAAAGGCTTACCAATAACATAACAGTCAGTTAACACATATTTTATATGTTATATGTATAATACACCATATTATTACAGTAAAGTAAGCAAGAGAAAAGAAAATGTTGGGGTGCCTGGGTGGCTCAGTCGCTTAGGCTTCTAATTCAGCTCAGGTCATGATCTCACTGTTCATGAGTTTGAGCCCTGCATTGGGCTCTGTGCTGACAGCTCAGAGGCTGAAGCCTGCCTCAGATTCTGTCTCCGTCTCTCTGCTCCCTTGCCCTTCCCCCCCCACCCCCACCACTGTACCTGCTCTTGCTCTCTCTTTCTCAAATATAAATAAACTTTTTTAAATTAAAAAAATAAAATATTATTATGAAAATCATAAAAGAAAATATGTTTATAGGACTATATCGGATTTATCAGAAAATAATCCAGTATAAGTGGACCTGTTCAAGGGTCAAATGTACATACTATATACATATAGCATATATAGTAACCATATATATAGTATTATTAATATTAATATATTATATATATTTCTATATAAATATAAAAATGTTACTATCCTTAAGAGCTCATGATCTAGTCATCTTACATACTGGAAAATACTCTTTTTTTTAAATTGTAGACAGAAAAGGACTTGTGAGCTATCAATCATAAGGCTTTAACATTTATCAAATGTGTCTTTAATTAAAGGACTGTGAACTCCCTAAGAAATCAATATCATGGGCAATATTCACAGTAAGGTAAAATAAGTAATACCTTTTAAAATATGTTTAGTATTATTCCTCAAATAATTTCTGACAGTACTTTTACATTCAGTGATTAAAACATGATTTTCCTGTGTGGTTTGTGCAATCCATTGAGGTATTTTCTGGCCCAATTTTGTGAATTTACTACATATGTTCTATGAGTCTATTAACTCATAAAGCCATTAAAAACATGAACTTGGTATTTGATATATGTCCTTTGGGGCCAATCTCTGCCACTTATACATTTATAACCTTACTATTTCCCTCTTAATGCCTCATTTTTCTCATCTGTAAAATGAGGAATATAATATTACGTTTATCATAGGTGGTTAGTATATTAAGTGAAAATTTTCATGTAAAACATGTAGTACAGTATTTAGCACATCATACATACTCAGTAATTGTAAGATATATATACATATTATATATATAATGATCAGCAGTTACATGGACATTATTTACTATGTTTGTAGTTATACTTTAACCAATCTCCCTATATCCTCATTCCTTGTTTCTTTAAGATATCAGAATATTTGATAATTCTCAACTGTTACTTGCAACAGATGTCCATGTCTAAACAAATACATGATGTATAACAGTGTGCAAGACAATTTAATTAGGAGATTAATTGTTAAGTCATCCAATTTTTTCCTTGCTGGCTTTTCTTTTCTTTTTTAATTTTTTTTTAAAAATTATTTTAAATGTTTATTTAGTTTTTGAGAGAGAGAGAGTGAGAGAGACAGAGCGTGAGTAGGGAAAGAGTAGAGAGAGAGGGAGACACAGCATCTGAAGCAGGCTTCAGGGTCAGAGCTGTCAGCACAAAGCCTGACATGGGGCTCGAACTCGTGAACCTTGAGATCATGACCTGACTGACGCTAGACCTGACGGACGCTTAACTGACTGAGCCTCCCAGGTGCCCCTCCCCCTCCGCTGGCTTTTCTAGTTTAGACCACTTGAGTCTCAGATTACACCAAATGTCTCATCACATATTGGGCACTAAAAAGGAGGTTATTTCTAATTGCTGGACGGTAGTTAATTGAGGCAAAATGTACTCTTGAGTTGGAAGTACTCCTGCTCCTTGGAACAGGAACCCCTATTACTCAGGAATACACTTCTCCTTCCTTTCTTGTCTTCAGGTGAAGCCTACTTTCTCCTGGGGCTGACCTGGACTATTACATGAATCCAAATTTCTTATCTCCTATACCTCTTATCACTCCAGCCATTTACACTGGCTAATTCATTCATGCCTACTGTCTCGATTTGGATGTTCTTTGCCTGCCCTCCAAATAAAAAACCTCAAACTGGCCTAGGCTAACCTAGAATTGTGCATATACATATGTGACGCCATGTGTGTGTGTTAAAATAAGCTTCACAATACTGAAAAAACTGGCCTAAGTTCCTAGAATGCTGATGGGGGAAAAACTAAGGATCTAAGGCTAGTGTTCATCAGGTTTACTTCTTTGTGGTTTAACACTGTGTTTCTCTGTGCCATATGCCCTGATGCATTCATTTCCCACATAACTTTTAGCCCATTAGGCTTCTAATAATAGATTTTGAATTATGGTAATTTAACTTGAATAGAAATTATAATCATAGAATTTGATGCAGGAATGGGGTTGAGAGATTATTTGATCCATTTTTTTTCTGTCAATTCAGGAACTCCATCTAACAGGAGATAATTTAAGCTTTTATTCATACTCTTTAAAAAACATGACCCTCCCCCAGCCAAACCTCCTAAGTCAGCACACATAATGGGAAAAAATTCTATTCTTAGAGAAGAGTATTTCCCTAGTTTTAATTACTCATTTTTTTCATATTTGTTAAGGATCTTTTATTTATATATGTCTAATTTGCCAGTATATATGACAGTGAAATAATATTAAATTAGATCTCTTTTGAGGCACTTGGGTGGCTCAGTCAGTTAAGCATCTGACTTCGGCTCAGGCCATGATCTCACGGTTCACGAGTTCGAGCCCCACGTCAGGCTTTTTGCTGACAGCTCTGAGCCTGGAGCCTCCTTCGGATTCTGTGTCTCCTTCTCTATTGGTTCCTCCCCTACTCACACTCTGTCTCTGTCTCTCTCGGTCTCAAAAATAAATAAAGATTAAAAAAAAAGATATCTATTTATCACCTACTTATGTAACCAAATATGCTAAGAAACACAGAAGAGAATGCAAACACATATAGATGTTTAAAATGTATACTTTAAGCAGACAAGATTCCAAGAGCATTAGGAGAGAATGAAAGAATTCAAAATTTAACCACATTTCAATCAAAAGCCTCAGAAACTACTTTTGCCTCATAGCCTAAATTTGACATAACATACAGCTGTTTGCCACCTAAAAACATGTGACTACCAACAGAGCACCTTTTACATTTTTAATTCTTTCTCTTACATGAGATTAGAGGCATCCTCAGCTGTAGCAAATAACATTTTGGTTTCTGCCTTGTAATATTTGGAGACATGCTTTCTATTAAGGTTGTGCTATTTCCCTTAATTGCTGAACAATAATAAGCTATGGTGTGTATATGTATTTTCTCCACAATTTGTAAGACATATGCCTGTCTTTATTATTCCCAAGCACAATCTGTTACAGTGTTTATGTTTATCATTATTATGGCTGTCAATCCTTCTTGTTATTATTATATATTTACCTCAAAAATTTTGAGGCATCTCAGACATAACATTCCAAATAGGCCACCATCAGATTACAAGTACAAAAAGAGGAATAATAAAATAAAATAAAGAATGTATGTTTTGCTAATGATTTTATTTTATTCTTTTAATGTTTACTTATTTATTTTGAGAGATTGAGAGCAAGCAGGGGAGGGGCAGAAAGAGGGAGAGAGAAAATCCCAAGCAGGCAGGCTCTGCACTGTCAGCATGGAGCCTGATGTGGGGCTCGAACACATGAACTGTGAGATCATGACCAGAGCCCAAACCAAGGGTTGGATCCTAACAGACTGAACTCCCCCAGGCATCCTTGTTTTATTAATAATTTTATATCAGATCAAAGAATGTCATAGGGCCTGCTGTTTTGCAAGTCAAAAGAATTCAAAATATATTTATAAAATGATCTTACTTTTTACCTTTAGGATTCTGAAATTATAGGAATAATTAAGTGAATGCCATAGAGGTGAGGACAATTCCTCCTATCCAAGGAGCACACCACTTTTTCTGTGGAGATAGTATATTCAGTACAATCTACTCTTTCTTCAGCATAGTTAAGGTTTTGAACTTAAAACAGCTGCAATAAAGAGGTAAGAGGGGGATGGAAAGAATTTGACATTTTGCCCACACCGTGCTAGGAAAAGCAGATAAGAATATAATGGACTTCCTTGCTCTAACTGCATCTCCTCTAAATAATGGAAAAGAAGATCTGATATATTTTAGATATAAGCATTTTACTTATTTCCTTATTCAAAAATCTCAGCAGGATCATACTAGTCCAGAATAAAACATTCTCATCAATACTTATAACACTGAATAGAGTGACGATGTAATATAATACAATAAATAGTAAGTTAAAGAAAAGATTGCTATTGTTACTATTCTTTCCTTCAAAGTAATTTTAGTTCTTTTCCAAATGTATCATCTGTTGAACATATTTCATATGCATAAATAGAAGCTGTTGACCTCCCTTACCCTAAGAAAGTTCATTCGCTATCTAATCAAAACTCTCTTGATGCAATTTATTTTATTTGCTTCTCACTATTTACAATTTGTTCTTACTATGATGGCTCAAATAAGACTCATTCTTTTAAAAATGCATATACTCTTGAAACTCTGTTTGCAAAATAGTCCAGCAATATTAATTTTTGGAAACACCATTTCATTTATATGGTGCACCAATCATGGGGACTGAATGCCATGAAACTTTTGAATTTCACATTATCCTTAAAATTATCTTTATTTTAAAGCTAATATATTATGGTAATAAAAACAAAACACACAATTCAGCTAATTATAGGGCTTAATTTATGTCCTTTAATGCCTTTCTCTTTATTCAAACAAGCTTTCTCAAGCTATATACACTTATATGGGAATTTTGTTTGTGGATTTTTCCCAAAGTTGAATTATACTACAAATATTACCTGAATACCACCTTTTTAAAAAAAATATCTTATAATGTTTTTCATTAATATTCTTGCAAGTTAGTAGATAAAGGTGTAACCTGATGTTTTCTAATTTCTCATGCATGTAACAGGTAGAGTATTGCATATATGGATGAATGTGTCTTTTTTTAAAAAACCTTTTAAAATGGCAGAGACAGAGGGAGACACAGAATCTGAAACAGGCTTCAGGCTCTGAGCTGTCAGCATAGACCCTGACGTGGGGCTCGAACTCACAAACTATGAGATCATGACCTGAGCCGAAGTTAGAGGCTTAACCAATTGGACCACCCAGGCACCCCAACGCATTTCTATTTTTTACTGCACAACACCTTATATAAAACAATCTAAGATCCTATTAACGGGAATAATTTATATTGGTTAGCTCCACAATAAGGATAACACATTTTTTCAAGCATAACTTCTTATAATGAAGAGACTAAGGATCTAACACTACATTTTCTTGAATCCTTTGTAGCTAGTGTTCTGAAATGGGAGAGAAGTTGCAAGTAAAGCAAGCATCTTGCTGGCATGTTTCAGGGCAGAGAGGGTGATCTTTTGAAATCTGCAGATTTGTCAACACCGTCCTGATCTCTCAAGTTCTTGATCATGGCCCTCTGGTTTTTCTGATTGAATTGCATAGTTTTGAGAATCAGTGTTATGCTGGAGGCATCCCACATCAGCTGATTAGGGCTTAATGTGCCTATTTCTTCTCTGCTTTGTCATGTTGATAGATTGAAATTGGCCATGGTAGGAGTGCTTGTGCTGCTACTTGCATTGAGCAAGTTACATAACGAAGTTACTAGGCTCAGAGTTTTGATTTCTTAGCTTACTGTGGTCACAGACCAAGGAGGTTTTGTTTTGTTTTGCTTTTAATTACCTTGAATGAAACTCATCACTGGAACTAAAATCAGAAGGAGAGTTTGATTCTTCCACACATGAAGTTTAATTTGCAGCTTATCCTGTTTCCTTATGTGAAAAATAAAAAGAGAAATGAATAAGAAATATTGGAACCCACAGAACTGACATCATGACACTTGGAAAAACTGAGACAATTCTAGATACTTCATATTCCATGACTCCCCTGAGCCCTCATTAGTGACAGAAGTGGTTCTTTCTCACCTCTCTGAGGATGTTAATCCTTTCTTGCTGAAAATCATGTATCAACCACAGTTAAGTCTGGAACCTTCCAAGAAGATAAAAACATTTTATGCTCCACTGCTAACACCTACCATTACCTCCAAATCTGTAACTGGAGTCAAAAGGTTGCATGCCCCAGGAACAAACTATGAGGTATACTCACTTTGAAGGTGGAAAACAGAGGTTTTGCTAATTTAAATCACTCTGAACCTGAAGAACATGTACAAAATTTTACTATTTACTAGACAAAAGAGTATGGACAATGTACCACTTGAGACTGTCTATTAATATGAATAACTGAATTATAATAACTGAATTTATAAATATTGATTAATACTTATTAATATCCAAGACTCTGAATTAACCTAGCTGGTAATATAGGTCTCATTATTTGCCTTGTTGATTAGTCAAATCTACACTTATGGTATAAGATGAACGAATTTGAGTTTATAGAATCATTTGGTTTTGTTTTAGTGTAGAACAAAAATCTGTTTCTATCAAAATCCAACTATCAAAGATATTGATTCCTTCAGGCCACAGAATGGGAGTGAAGGTGAAATTTGCAGTGGCTGGAGGCCCAGTGTGACAGTATTATCATTTTCTATTTGTGCCACCATGAGGTATGAGAGAGGTTATGAAGTGCAAACTAAAGAATGAATTGACATGGGTGTGTAAATCTATACTTACCTTTATTCTCTGGAAAACTCAGAGGAAAAATTTTGTTACTAAACCCTTGAAAAACACACTAGAGAAGAAAGTACAAGCATCCTTGAAAGGATCTTCAACAACACCAAAAAGAGCATTTATCCTCTATCATCTGGGAATAAAGATGGGAGATGCTGCCATCACAATCAATTTACTGATTTCAATTTGGACAAAGGATACAGTGTAGGAAATGGTCAGCTCTTAAGATTCAACATCCCTCTGAGTGAAGGAGAGGCCAGTTACACTTGACATATGGCCTTAATAACAACATATCTGCATTCTGTCAAGTTCTTCTTACTCATCTTCAAAGGGAGCTGTGGTCTTTATCAGAGAAACTATGCAATGATGTAAGAGAAATAAACAAAATTTAGGGATTTATTAGAGAGATTATGAATGCCATGGTGATGTATTTATCAGAAAGAGGGCTTATGGAATTTAAGTAATAAGTATAGATTTAACCCAACCTTTCCTCACATTGGCTTCAGTGGTATAGATGAGACTATGCATGCATCCTGTTCATCCTGTTATTGCAATTTTCCCTCAGTAACTAGCATAATGCATATAGATTTACAATAAATGGCAGAGTACTCATCATGTCTCCCTGAACCATGGGATGAAGGCCATTAGGATAGGAAGACTCAAGTGGAAATTCCTGGATCATTTCCTTCCCATCATAATAATCATTCCGAAGATACATCATGTTCTTTTAGAGAATCAGAGATTGAGATCACCACTAAAGCATTGTAACATACAAGTGTAGTGATTCTTACCATATTTATATTTAAGTACCATACTTACACTTTAAAGCAGACAGATGCTTCTTAGAAAATAATACTGACTGTTGAAAACGTAATCATGTAATGAATCCAATTTCATCTGTATTTCAGATGTGTTATCCTTATTGGAGGAAACCAACACATTCAGGTTGTCAGTTTCTTACCCAGGCACCAGAAGGAAGCCTCTCTGCATCTCAGTTTCCTCTGGGCTGAAGTAGACTCAACCAACTTATTTGGGTCTTCCTTGGCTAGAAAAAACAAAGTGGACTTGGTCAATGAAAACAATCTTTATTTCCCCCAGAAATTTCCCAGGGCTGAATTCTTCATAGCATTCACCATATTCTACTCCTAATCACTGCACCCCTGACATAAAACCCACAATACCTTTATAACACCTCCTGGGAACTTGTCTAGCCCCCAAGAGGAAAGATCTTGCATATAGTACTTTATAGGCGTAAATGCTCTTTCACATAAGATGGGTGAATATGTTGGATTGGATATGTTATTAGAGAGAGAGAGTTTTGTTTTTGTTCCATACTGCCAAAGTCGACGTGGTATGATAAAGACTCTTCATTCTTTGTCCTCAGTTCCTAGAGGGAACTTCAAACCCCTGGACTTCCCTGGGTGACAGGAATACCTCAGTTATTCATGGTAGGCTGTAAGAGTTTATGCTATATGGTTACTCTTGGTTGCCTTTTTATAGTTATGCCAAAGAGATGACTCAAGATGGGGTCAAGTCATGCCACAAAGACTAACTGTGTGACTAGAGGGTTGAGACTTTGAGCTATGTGATGTTGGTCTGACCTCCCCAACTCTGGGCGGGGAGAGTGTGGGCTAGAATTTGAGTTCAAACACCAGGTCAGTGATTCAGTCAGTCTTACCTGGGTAATGAAACCTCATTGCAAATTCTGGACACTGAAGCTTGGTAGAACTTCCTGAGGGTAAACACAACAATGGGACAAGAGGGTCCTATTCTGATTGCACAAGGAAAAAACAAACATGAAGCTCTGTGTTCAGGACCCTCCTAGATCTACTTTTTGTGTCTCTCCATTTGGCTAGTCCTGATTTGCATCCTTTATGGTAAAACTGTAATCATAACAGAAGCACTTTCCTGTGTTCTAGAGTTGTTCTAATGAATTATAGACCCTGAGAGGTTGTGGGAAATTCTGGGGTTTATTACCTGTTGGTCAGAAGTGCATGTGGCTTGCATCTAGCATCTGGAGTGAGGGCAGTCTCACTGGGAATCTTACTCTTTAACCTGTGGAGAGTGATATTAATCCTTGCTGATTAGCATCTGAATTGAATTGCCTTGCAGTATTTTATCCTCCCATATGAAGTTTTAACCAAATAAGAAATAAATGGTTTTCCCTGTTTGATGCAGAAAATATTTGTGCTGTGATTAATGTAACGTCAAGTATCAGCTTGTCAAGTTATCTTTGTGCCATTTAACTTAGCTGATTCAACTGCCATTCAATGAGAGTAAGAGTTTAATTTTGTATGCAGCTTTAGTTTTATGATATTCTAATGGTCACATACAATAAATGACCTTGTAGATACATCACTATCATGATTGTTTTTGTTTACCATTTTAATTCCAGTGACTAGCATAAGGCCTAGGATATAGTATGTAAAGACTCAAATACTTATTTAATGTTGAAAATTGGCAGAATGAGAAAACTTTGTATTCTAAGATTATTCTGTTCAAATTGACAAAAAAAAATAACAGTTCAGAAAGCATATCATCTATTGGTAAGGTATAACTAAAATCATCATTTATTTCATTGAAGTCATAGTCTCTTCCATGATGACTTGCAAGAAACATGAGGTCCCCAGGAGGATGCCACAAATATGTTATAGTGTTGCCTTCATAGACTTCAGCAAATGTCTTCTAGTTTCATCAGGAGCTTCACAGAGGGAGGCTCGAGGAGAATTTGCCACATACTTACCTGTAGACAGCAAATACAAGGGGCAGCAAACCAGTGCTCACCACTTTGATGCATGGTCAAGGAGGTTCTATGAATTGTCACCTACCTTGTCAACCAGCTGTAGATGCTTTCTTGCTCCTCCTGAGCAAAGAGTCTATACTGCTATCGGAGAGGCTGTTCCAGGTCCTAAAACCATGGAAAACATGGTGCACTATGTAAATGACTGCCAATGAGATCAAGAGGAGACTAGGGGGAACGAGAACAGGCAAGTACTTAGAGGTACTACTCTACAAATACATGCAATTCCTTAAGTTAGGGCACTATTATTACTTTTAAGAACTTCATATAAAAGACTT
>CM053560.1:48319871-48365025 GCA_028646485.1 Cryptoprocta ferox | reverse complement strand
TACTGCTATCGGAGAGGCTGTTCCAGGTCCTAAAACCATGGAAAACATGGTGCACTATGTAAATGACTGCCAATGAGATCAAGAGGAGACTAGGGGGAACGAGAACAGGCAAGTACTTAGAGGTACTACTCTACAAATACATGCAATTCCTTAAGTTAGGGCACTATTATTACTTTTAAGAACTTCATATAAAAGACTTTTATTGCACTCAAAGTCTAATCATCCTACCAATATTTAACATTTCTGACTGAAGAATGGAAACGAATGATGTATTTTTATATATCATTTTTCCTTATATATTTGGAGGTTGCCAAAAATTGAATTGTAATTCTTTTACACTTACTTAGGTGGAGTTTCTTGACAAGAGTTACTAGTAAGAATCTGAAGATATAATCACTTAACAATCTGGGTAGGCATTGAATATAAGCACTTCAAGCATAAAACTAGATGTAAAAGGTTTATGTTTACATTGATGGCCCATACTGAGCCATAATATAATACATCTTATATTTTATTTTCAAAACATTATTTAATATACACACAGTGAAAGGAATTTTAATGCCAAACCACATGCAGACAACTCTTATGGTTCATTCCAGGGTTAAATTATCCTTGTCATTTTCTCCATGTGTCATAATGTATAAGAGTTCAGGAAACTCTGCTACTGGTTTATCATATAAGAGATAGTATAAATTTATGCTTAATTAATTTGCTTCATTGTGTTATACAGTGGTAATTTATTATCAAAAGACATGTATCAAAAATCCTTTGATAAGTATTTATTAGATAAGATTTAGCAGTGATATATCCTTAAAATTATATGTATATATACATGTGTGTGTGAAATTATATGTAAAACTATGTGTGTATATGTGTGCATGAATATATATATTTACTCACTAATATTTATAAGATACTTCACAGGAAAGTAAAAATATTGTCAAGATTACTTATTAAAATAGTGTTAAAAGATTAACCAGAGGCATAGCTTAAGGGCAATAGCACTCAACTTACCGAGAAACTGAAAATGAATGCTTAACTATTGTATGTAGAAAGCAAATGAAAACTAATTTATTAATGGTTGCTAGTACATAGCTTGGAGAGAAGGAATCCAAAATAATACTGAGAAAATATTAACCTACTTCTCCTCAATTGATCATGAAAGATTTGGGCCAGCATAAGGCATGCCTCAGGACTTGTTTAACATGCAAGTTATAAAAGTAAGGTGATCTTATGTCTGATAAATGCATTAATAAACTCTATATATTTTTTCTCATTTTACAACTTGCTATAATACTCTGGTATTTATTAATCCTATAAAAATAAAAGTGATAATTGAAATAGTTATCCACATGATTCTAAAAAGACATGTGCATGGGTATATGTGTGTATTTTGCTTTTTTTTGAATGAGTATAGTAAAATCCTGAATTAAAAAGTTAGTAATATGTCTACTATCACTTCTTTATTTTACCACTGCATAAAATCTTAGTGATGGAATAAAAGAATCTGAGAACTGAAAGAAATCATCTATCTCAACTCCTTATATAGCTGAAGAAAGAAAGCAGGAAACAGGCTAGATAACTTTTTTGAGTCTTTAGTCTCTCTAATATTTGTATAGCTTCCTTCCGCATTAATGAAAATACCAGTGAGAACAGATCTCAACCTTTTCCAGTAAAACAACAAAAATAAGAGCTAATATTTATTGAACTGTCAACATATGCAAGAAAGTGCTTGAGGTGCTTTGTATATATTATCTCATTTAGTCCTGGCAACAATACTACATATTGGAAATACCATCAGAAGAGGAAACTCACTCACTGAAAGGTTATGTATGCTTACTGGCTATGGAGCTATCAAGTAGCAGAGACAGAATTTGAACCTAGGCAGTCTAGTTCTCTAGATCCAATAGACTCTCTCACCACAATTAATCCCTTTTCCATAAGCACAGTAGAGTATTAATAATGCCCTACTCCTCAGTTATAACCCTTTCTATTCGCAAAAGTAAAGTTGTAAGAGTGTGTGCATGTGCACATGTGTATATATGTGTGTGAAAGAGAGGAGAGAGGAGAGAGGAGAGAGAGAGAGAGAGAGATAGAGGGAAAGAAATGGAGGGAGAGAGGAAGATCCATGATTTGACTTAAAATTTGGGTCTATTTTTCAAAATCATTCCAAATATCAGTTTAAAAATGGCAAATGCGTTTAATTAGACCTCATTGGATATACTCGAATTTTTAAAGAAAAGGATTTTAAGAACAGTAATCTTCTCAAGAAGTGATCTGGAACCTGAACTTTTGTGAAACCTGGACTCTCCTCTCATTTTTACTGTTTAAAAAATTTTACCTTAGAGATCTAAAAGTCTGGTTACTTACATTTCTGTTCTCTTTTGTTATCATCAGAAGCCCAAGTTTTCAAGATCATTCATATCAGAAGAACACTTATCACCATATTATTTTATTTATTATCTAATCTGATTCTATTAAATTTCATGTTCCATTAGCCCATATCTTTCACCGTAACCTCTGAAGCTCATGGTCTTTCATCACTAAAGGCACCATGTGCCCTCAATTTCTTTTCTGAAAGTTTTCTTCACTGTTTGGTCAACTGAACCCCGGTTATATGCTGAATCTCTTTTTCACCTCCTCTGAAGAGGAGGATGCAATTTCCCACATCCCATTCACCTTAGGACCTAATGGTGGAAGATGAGTTCTCCATTTATCCTGTTGCTATTTACAAATCACCTGATATGTTGGCATTGTACTTGAGAAATGCTTCCACAAAGGAGAATTTCAGATATTTGATAAATGTGACTATATCATCATTAAATGGAATCTCTTTTTATGAGGCAAATATTTCCAACCACACACCATTAGTTTAATCATAAAATATAACTCATACTTTTCATACTGATGTATTTATACAGAAAGTACTCTTCTCAGTTTCCTCTTCTGCTATGGTGATAGCTCACATCATAACACAATAGGATTGATACAATGACAGTTACAGGGTAATACTATCTTATCCAGACATACCAACTCACTATTGGTGAGTGTTAGAGAAATATGTCACTATAGAGGAAGAGCATTGCAACATAAAAGTAGGATTCTCAATTGCAAATCCCCTAATACCCCAAAATTATACTTTTGTTTTATAATGCTAAAACAGAAGTTTCTAGAGAGTTTTTCTTTCCGTGTACAATGAAAACTTTGACAATTATGGAAGAAAACATTGTCTTAACTAAATAAAGTTCTAATGCTCCCAAAGAAATCAAATTGGTCTATCCAAAATATTATTTTAAGGACTGGTATTTTTTCATGTTCTAACTCGGTCCTATATTGTGTACACACACACATTCAATTATATATCGTCCATATATATTTTATGTATATTATAAATAATAATTATAATGTTATATATACATAATATATATACAACACATAATATATATACATAAATATGTGTTGTATGTATATGTAAAATAATGTATAAATAATATATGTAATATAATTTTATGTATATATAATTATATATATTATATATAAATTATTATATAATTTTATGTATATTATATATATATATGGTATTTTAGGTATTTGGCCACTTTACTGCCCTCTAGCTTACAAAACTGGTAGAATAATAATTTCTGTTATCATCTGTAATTGTTTCATCCCTAAATCAATTTCTAAAACAGTTCTTCTTTCCATTTCATTATATCAGTCTCATCTTCATTCCAATTTAACTTGTATACTATCACCTATACTCTACAAATGGGCTATTTTTATTCCATATCTACAAAAACCCCAGTTTACTATTCAGTTCAATGGCTAGTTTGGTAATAATCTATTCTCCTTAACTCTCTGGTCTTCCATTATTTTTCCAAGGAAAACTTTATCTCTGAATGACTCAAGTTTTACCACTTCTACTTTTACACATATATACCAAATGTGTCTGGAGAAAATTACACATTATTTTTACTTGGTGTCATAAAAGTATGATTTCTAATGCTAAAGGGGAAAATAGTACAGAAGAGATGTAAAAACAAATAATCTTGCCTCTGGAAATGAGAAACCAAGTTAGTGTTCTCAGTTGCCCATTCATTTCTATGTGAAATAGGAGCCAAATTATCCGCTGCAAAAGTGGAAAGAGTGTGAGAAATGTCATAAACAGAAAATGGATATGGGGAAATTTAAAAAAAATCTTTTTTATTATAGAAAATAAAAATCATTCTTGATGATTTTTGTCTTTATTTCCAATATATGTGTATGTTTGTATGTGTATGTGTGTTTTACTATGTGTCATAAACTGCTATTTTCTGAGACCACAGTAGAACAATAAAGACAGATGACATTTACCCTCAAGAAGCTTAGAATTTATGAGAAGTTAGATATTTTAAGGATAAGAATTATACAAATAATTATTCACTTATATTTGTGATAAGTGCCTCAAAGTAAAGGAAGAATGTAGAATGAAAGCATGATATATCTTGGAGTGATTTCCTGAAAACTGAAGAGAAAAGGTTGCCAGTTGGTAAAAAGAAAACATGATGGAGTAGGAGAAAATAACATTTCAGCAATAAAGTCTAGCATGTAAGAAGGCAATGAAATAGAAAAGAGTTTGTCTGCAAATAACATAAACAAATAGAAAAGTCTTGTGAGGATAGTAAGCAAGAGGAAGATTGTTTCATGATGAGACTGGGATGTTTATCAAAAGGCATATTTTAAAAATATGCTGAGGCGCCTGGGTGGCTCCGGTGGTTGAGCGTCCGACTTCGGCTCAGGTCACGGTCTGCAGTTCATGGGTTCAAGCCCTGTGTGGGCTCTGTGCAGACTGTGCAAAGCCTGCTTCAGGTTCTGTGCCTCCCTCTCTCTCTGCCCCACCCTCGCAAAAAAAAATGCTTAGACTTTTAGAGAATTTCAAAGGTGTGATGAGAAGACTTTTAAGGGCTAAAATAAGTAAGTGTGATGGAAATATCTACATGTTAGCGATGTAATCTAGTTGCTCTATGGATAATTCTTGGTATAGAGAAGACAGCATCATATAGGTAGGTCTATAGTAGATTATCGTAATACTCCAAATAAAAAGTGATGATGGATTCCATAGAGAGAGTGTAGGTAAAGATGATCTTTCTTTTTCCTCTGTTGTGTCAGGATGTAATGCCTGAAATAGTGGTAGTTACCTTACAACCAGCCTGAGGGGGGGTGATGCCATGCCACTGGTGGCAGAGCAAGAGATGGAAAGAACAGGGTCTTTGGTAACAGATCACTGAATCTGTTACAAGCCTGAAACCAAACTAGGATGTCTTGTTATGAGACCTGAGACTCAGAGAAAAGACTTCTATGGCAGAGAAGGGACTATAGTAAAAGCTGTCCAAGTAATTTCTTAGAGAATGAGATTTTTTCAGGACTAAAGTTTCTTTTCTTGGGTTAGAAAAAGGACTTGAAAGGTTTAAGCAATGCCTTGAAAGTTTAAAGAATAAGAGACACTTTCCAGAGAGCGAGATGTTTTGATTAATGATTTTTTGGGTGACAAGTTTTGAATACTGATAAGAATCCAAGCTCTAAGAAAGAATAGCTTCACTGAGGAAAAAGTGGTCAAAGGAATGAGAGCTTTGAATTGAATAGATCATCAGTGTGAAATTTGCACACATCTAGGATGATAGCAGAAAAATTGTGGTAAGAAGGAAGAGAATGTGAGTTCGAGATGGATGTCTTTAAATAAAGAAAAAAAGTGACAAGGTGTGAAATAAGTGACAGAAATAAGAAGGAGAATGTAATTGTATAACCATGAGTCTCAATGGAGCAGGGGGAGGGACATTAATGTAATTGGGATGACATTGGAATCCAGACCTTGATGTATACAAGACGTGAAAGAATGCTCTGCTTACGCTTGAGAACACAAAGTAAATGGTGTCAGTGAAAGCCAGTTGACATTTGAGGTTCAGAGTTAGAAATAAAATTCAGAGGTAGAGCATAACGGGGAGTTTAAAAAATTTTTTTGCAGCAGACGTTCTATAAGACACAAGAGAAGATTTAGCTAGGATGAGGCGGATACAAAAATCGGATACAAAGCAAGAAAACCCAAATCATTCTAAAGATTACAATAGACTAGAAAATAAAAAAAAATAAGAAGGGGTGGTGTTACTCCATTAGTCACTGACTCATGCTAGATGGATTAGAATTGTGGTAGATTTTTTCTTGATGATGTCTTGGAGGGTTTGGTTTGTGGTATATTGTCTGCATTCTGAGAAAAAAAACGTCCTCCGTTTGTTATAGAGCAAGGTATCATTTTCTTCTGCAGGAATCGGCATCTGCAAAGGCACAGTAACTGTGAGGGGCTGGGAAAATATGTGTTTTGTTGGTTACTGGAGGAAATGAAATGCCCCTAAGAATATTAGCCTTAGATTTAAAAAGAAATTAAAATGATTGTCAGTACATTACTGTTAAACGTCTGTATACTAAACATTATCGATCTGATTAACACACCATTCTATTTCAACATAGAATTTTTTAGTGCTGTCTTGGTGTCTGCTGTCAGAGGACTCAAGCTAACAATAACACCAATTGCCAGTAACAGGATTAGACAAAAAAAAAGCATCATAGGTCCTAAAGTTGATGCCATGGACATCACACCAGTAAATTTTAAAATTTAAGTAAAGTTGATAAATTCATTGAGAAAATCGTCTCTTACATAAATTGAATCCATGCTAAAAAACTTTCCCTTAAATGTAGTTCCAAGTCCTCACATCTTCACAGCTGGATCCCACAAATGTAAAGATTAACATAACACCTATTTCAAACAGTTTTTTTCCCGGAAAGTTAAAAACAAAAAAATCCTTGTGATTGGTTTTCTGTGGTTTGAATAAATTTGGTACCAAAACCTGACAAAGATTTTACATGAAAACAAAATTTATGCCAGTCTCTCTGATAAATTTTAATGCAAAAATCTAAGCAAAATATTAGCAACTGAAAACCACCATAATATAAAAATGGTAATATATTATAATTATGTTTGGAAATATAAGCTTTGTGTTCATTATGCTAACAGAATATAAAAAAATTGAATGATAGCCACAATAAATGCAGAATACATATTCATGATAAAAACTCAGCAAACTGGGAAAGGAAACTTCTCTAACCTGATTTCAAACATCTACAAACATCTATAGCAAACATCACACTTAACGAATTATTATAAATTTTCCCCTAGAGAGTATTAGAGTGATGTGTCATTTTTATATGTTTTGGGAATCAATAATAACATACAATTATCCACCTGATTATCTATATCAATCTATATAACGTATGCACTTCTATTTTAAAACATCCAGGGTATTTTTTTTGGTGGCAAAATTTTTAAAAATTTAAATATTTTACAGAAATTCAAATTGGCTTAGAATATCCAAGATAATCTTGAATACAAAAATTGAAATTGTAGGATAAAATACATTAAAGAGCTAAGATAGTTAAGATGATATCATATTGAATGAAGGATAGATAACAAATTGTATAGAATAATCAATCCAGAAACAATACACACAGTCACTTGATATATCACTTATAATGAAGGAAACACTGAAGTAGAGTAAAAAAATCCATACGTTTTCAGTAATTTGCTGAATGACTTGCATATTTATTTGGGCTATTACCTCATACCATATGCAAAATTAATTCCATATAGCTTATAGATTCATATGTGAAAGACAATACAGTAACAACAGAAGATAGAAAAAGGCATTACAAGCAAACTTCATGACTTTTCAAATTCTTAATCTAGATGAAACTAAACTAGTGTCAGAAAAGTGTTTGCAATATATATTTGCATATATGTTACCTATAAATATACATCAGCTATAAATTGATATGTATCTCCAATAAATTAATTTTAACTGGAATATATGAAGAAGTACTAGGTAGGCATTATACAAAAGGGGATATTCCAATGGTCAGAAAAAATGGTGTTCAACATTATTAACGTTTTTGGGAAAAAAATCGGATTAAACTCTCTCTACAACTACTGAAGTGACCAAAATTAGAATAAATAGAAGATACCAGGTTTTGCTAAAATATGGAGATAGATTCGGAAATGAGACAATGGAAAACTTATTCATGCATGTTTTATAGAACATGTTTGAATAGTATTGTTAGTTACATTATTCATAATTGCCAAAACCCCATCAACAATGGATGCGGTAAATTAATTGTGGTATGTTAACAGCATAAATTACGATAATGGAAAAACAAAACAAAACAAAACAAAACCCAAAACTGTTGTTATGTTCGACAACATAGATAAATCTCACAATCAAAACAAGACAAATACAGAAGAAATTTATTGTATAAATCTACTTTTATAAAATTTGAGCACAATTATGACTAATATATAGTTGACAGTTTAGTTTCTATGTAGTAGCAACTGGAATGAAGCAGAGAAATGACTTCTAGAATGTTAGTAAAGTTCTAATTTTTGATATGGGTGGTTAATACCTGGGTTTGTTCTCTTTATGAAAACTCAGTCCACATACTCTTATGAATTATGAACATTTTGTGGTTTGCATTAATTGTATTTTATTTAGATTAAAATGAATTATTACAGCAAAAAATTCCAGAGCTACTTTGAGAGTGAGAAAAATTTATCAGAAGTTTCCAATGGAATTACCTTCCTCTATAATTGGCCAGCATGGTTTTCATGAGCATTACTAGCCCTGTCAAGGGAATGGCTTTATCAGATTAGCTTGAGCTAATCAAAATCCATTCTCTGGGGAATATGGGTAGACAATACAAAAACAATATTAAGATCCTGTTAACAAGGAAAAATTACTGTAATGGATTTTCATATAGCAAATTGAAAAAAAAGCTATTTGTCCTCTCATGTACAATTTTATAAGAAGATGCTTTTAGCTTTGCTCTGGAGACAGAGATCATAAGAAATATCTTGGGAAGATGATCTGATCTATGAGCACTCACCCTTTACTATTCTCTTTTTAAAAAATAGCACCCTGTTTATATTATTCCTTCTGGCTTTGTCTCAACAATCCTTATTGGAAAGTTGTTTAAAATGTGCTAATACATGTATTTGAATGGAAAAGTATGTTTGTATTTGTGCAATGAAATTATATGGCCTTGACCGTGCCATATTTTGTTTGAAATAATTGTGAAGCTATAGAGATTAATGCCTTAGCTATGGTCCCATTGACTATTTTTTATGTCATGCATATATTCTACTTTATTCAGTCAGCATAGACTCTACTATATAAAGGGCCAGTTTTGACTCAATTGAGTGGTTACTGAATGGTTCATTACAGGTAACTAGTTCGTTACACAAATATAATTTCAAGGTGTTTGTGTAGAGGAATGTTAACAAAATATAATTTAATAACATTTATATTTGTATCTGCAATTCTGTTTCAGGTCTGAGGATACAATTAATTTTAAGTTTTCTATATTTTATTTATTCAATAAATACTTATTAAGCAGCTAATACATCCAGGTACCCAACTAAATGTCTAGAACAGAGTAGTGAACAAAGAGCAAAAATATCTCTGTAGAGTTTACATTTCAATGGAAAAAGGCAGACAATAAAAAATAAGAGTAATACAAAATAGAAATGACTTAGGTAAATATATTCCATCAATAAATGCTGCAGAAAAAGGAAAAAGTAGAGTATGGTAGAGAGCATTTGGGAATGCTGGAGAGGGAGTAGACTACAATTTCCTAAAGGATGATCAGGAGAAGCTTTATCAGAAACATAGCATTTGAAGGGTGCCTGGGTGGCTCAGTCAGTTAAGCGTCTGACTTCAGCTCAGGTCATGATCTCATGGTTTGAGCCGTGCACTGGGCTCTGTGCTTACAGCTCAGAGCTGGAGCCTCCTTCAGATTCTGTGTCTCCCTCTCTCTCTGCCCTTACCCTGCTCATGCTCTGTCTCTATCTCTCAAAAATGAATAAACATCAAAAAAACTTAAGAAAAAAGAAACATAGCATTTGCACTAAGACTTAAAGAAAGAGAAGTAGACACCAAAGTGACTGAGTGAAGAAAAATTCAGTCAAAGGAAACAATCAGCATGGATTTTTCTAAGGCTGGAGTATTTCTGGTAGGTTAAAGGGAGGGACAACAATGATGCCATTTTACATGAGGTAGAGTGATCAAGAGGGAAATTAGTAAAATATGAATTTAGAGAGTAATTGGAGGGCCATCACTGAACATTATTAGAAATTTGACATTTATGCTGAGTGAAAGTATTATAGAACTTTGAATAGAAGAGGGAGATAAATTGAATTCCATTTGAAAATGATCAATCCATTGATCATATGAAACATGCTTTGTTTCATATAAAGTATGAAGGGAAGGGCAAACACAGGACAAGCTGTAAGAAGATTATTTCAGTAATCCAGGCAAGAAAGAATGATGACTCGGAGAAGGATAAGTAGAAATAGAGTGAGGAATTAATACGTTTTACATGGAGTGTTTTATTTTTTATTGATTTTGATTTATTTTTAAAATTTATTTATTTATTTATTTTGAGAGAGGGAAGGGGCAGAGAGGGAGAAAGAGAGAGAATCTCAAGCACGCTCCACACTCTCAGTGAAGAGACTGAAGCAGAGCTTGAACTCATGAACCATGAGATTATGACCTGAGCCAAAACCAAGTCCTATACTCAACTGACTGAGCTATCCAGGCACACCCCCATGGAGTATTTTCAAGGCAGAGCCAACAGAATTTCCTATTGGACTATATATGAGGTGTGAGAGGAGGAGGAGAATGAGATTTTTTGGGGAGACTATAAGCTGGAAAAATAAAGACTTTGTCAAATGAAGCATGGAGTGAAGTATGGGAATGAAGTATTGGGAGTAAAGTAGGAGCTGGAAAAAATGAGTGTACTCATTGGCCTATAGATGGCACTTCACATTATGAAAATGAATTAGTTCATCAAGAAAGTGAATGGAGCTTGAGGATAGATTAGCAACATGGACTAAACCCTAGAGCACTTCAATTTTAAGTTGAGAACAATAGGAAGAATTCACAAAAGTACTAAGACAAAGTTGAGTAGGGAAAAATCTAGAAGAGCATGGTGTCATGAATTTAACATTGAGTATGATTTGCATGGCATTATTATGCTTATACTTTTGATCACATTTAATCCCTAACTTTGTCACCAAGAGAATCATGTTTATCCCTTATACTGCCGTATTTAAATACAGCTTTTTTTAATAGTTTATTTCTTTTTATTTTGAGAGAGACAGACACAGTGTGAGGGGGTGAGGGGCAGAGAGAGAAGGAGAGAGAGAGAATCCCAAGCAGGCTCCACACTCTCAGTGCAGAACTCAATGCATGGCTCAAACTCATGAACTGTGAGCTCATGACCTGAGCCAAAACTGACAGCTGGATGCTTAACCAACTGACCCACCCAGGTACCCCTAAATATAGCTTTTAAGAAGTAGTAAAGTGGTGAAATTTTTGTTCTTTCCTCAAAACTTAACTAAATTTTACACAACGACCTTTAATAGGTGTGTATGTAAAATTTGTCTTGAAAGTCAAATAATCCCTACAATACTATTTTCTAAATTATGTATAAGAATACTAGTTTATACATAATTGGGTGGCTCAGTCAGTTAAGCATCTGACTTCTGATTTCAGCTCAGGTCTTTTTTTTTTATGTCTTTATTTTATTTTAAGAGAGAGAGACAGAGAGTGAGCAGGGGAGGAGCAGAGAGAGGAGAGGGAGACACAGAATCTGAAGCAGGCTCTAGGCTCTGAGCTGTCAACACAGAGCCTGACGTGGGGCTCGAACCCACAGACTGTGAGATCATGACATAAGCTGAAGTCAGATGCTTAACCGACTGAGCCACCCAGGTGCCCCTCAGCTCAGGTCTTGATCTTGGCTCAGGTCATGATCTCATGGTCATAAGATCAAGCACTGCATCACTTGTGATTCTCTCTCTTTCCCTCTTCCTCTGCACCTCCCCTGCTCGCTCGCCCTCAAATAAATAAATAAATAAAACATTTGTAATTGTAAAAACGCATTTCATGTGAGAATGTCATAGAAACTAAAGCAAATACAAAGTTAATATATAATACATTCTCAAAGGTATATTTTATGTGTTTTTTTCATGTAAAAAAGACCTCTTTGAAAGGGTAGATTAAAAAATCATGATGGTCACAAATAAAATAGATATAAGAAAATACACTTTATGAAACAAAACAAATTGCCAGATAAACGTTTGCAAAAGACATATCTGATAAAAGACTATTATCCAAAATACACAAAGAACTCTTACAACTCAACAGTAAGGGGCTCCTGGCTGGCTCAGTTGGTAGAGCAAGTGACTTTTGACCTTGGGGTCATGAGTTTAAGCCTCACATTGGGTGTAGAGTCTACTTTAAAAACAAACAAACAAAAAACCTCAACAATAAGAACACAAAGAACATTAAAAATGGGCAAAAGTCTAAAGAGGCAGGTCACCCAAAGAAGATATAGAGATGGCATATAAGCATATGAAAAGATGTTCAACATCATGTCATTAGGGAACTGCAAACTAAAACAACAATGAAATAAAATCCAGAACACCAACAACACTAAATGCCTGCAGGAGCAGCAGGAAGTCTCATTCATTGCTGGTAGGAATGCAAAATAGAACAGCCACTTCAGAAGACAGTGTGATGGTTTCTTCTTACACAACTAAGCATGTATACCATGTGATGTAGCAATTGCTCTCCTTGGTATGTACACAAAAGATTTGAAAATGTATGTTCACACAAACAGTTGTATGTGTATATTTATATGTACATTATTAATAATTGTTAAATCGGGGCGCCTGGGTGGTTCAGTCATTGGGTGTCCAACTTTGGCTCAGGTCATGATCTCACAGTTTGTGGGTTTGAGACCCGCATTGGGCTCTGTGCTGGCAGCTCCGAGCCTGGAGCCTGCTTCGGATTCTGTGTCTCCCTCTTTCTCTCTCTGCCCCTCCCCTGATCACACTGTCCCTCTCTGTCTCTCAAAAATTAATAAAGTGTTAAAAAATATTAAAAAAATAATTGTTAAATCTTGAAAGCAACCCAAATGTCCTTCAGTGGATGAAATGGGGGTGCCTGGGTGACTCAATCGGTTAAGCCTCCAACTCTTGGTTTTGGCTCAGTCATGATCTAATGGTTTGTGAGTTTGAATCCCATGTCCAGCTCTGTGTTGACAGCATGGAGCCTGCTTGGGATCCTCTCTCTCTCTCCCTCTCTCTGCCTCTTCCCTTCTCTTGCTCCTTTGTAAGTAATACATAAACTTTAAAAAAATTATTAAATACAAAAGTCACAGTTAGAGTGATTTAAGCTATTTTATATAATATACTCCTCAAACAAAAGGGGCTGTTCATAAAAAGGCTCACAGTGAATTAGCTTAAGAGATTCTCAAGGGTTATAGTTTTTTTTTTTAAAATGCCTAAGAAACTGATTTTTCTAACTACTTAAAAATCTAATTGGGAGATGCAGTATTTAAAACTATTCTATTTTCCCTGAGACATGAAGAGAGGAACATAAGCTGTACCATTGGGATGCTTGTTTTCTCACTTCCAACTCTGCTTTACAAACATGTCGTTGTATAACTGCTGAATTCAATTATTAAGTTAAAAACATAAGAGAGATGCTATTCAACAAACATAAGTATTCAGACTCCCATAAAATAATCCAAGATTTGAGCTTCTTTAAATATATATATTCATCTAATAACTTAATTTTTTCCCTTTCTTCTCTGTGATCAACACACTTTTATTACCTTATGCTTACTTGCACTGTCTTAGAGAAGGCATAGAAGCTAATTACAGAGGTGAATTCCAATCACCCATAATATGAAGTCTTACTTCCTCTGATGTGACTTTTTGCTTCATTGAGTCATGGAGATCTTTTAGCTATATACTTTATGATTGTTTTTTTTTGTTGTTGTTGTGTTCCAGATGCCATTTGAGATTTCAGGTTTATGATGTGAATGGCATATTGTCCTTGTTAGTATCTCTCAGATAGCACTCTCCTCATTAATGTTTTAGACAAATATAGTACAAGCATATCTCAGAGATAGTAAAAGTTCAGTTCTAGACCACTGCAAAAAAGTATCATAACAAAGCAAGTCAAAAGAATTGTTTTGTTTCCCAGTACATAAAGAAGTTATGTTTACACTATTAAGTGTCCAATAGAAATTATGCCTAAAAAAGCAATGTACATATATTAATTAAAATACTTTATTGCTAAAAAAATGCTAACTGTTATCGGAGCTTTCAGCCAGCTGTAATCTTTTTGCTGATAGAGGGTTTTGCCTCAATGTTGATGGCTGCTGACTGACCAGGGTGGCGGTTGCTGAAGTTTGAGTGGCTGTGACAATTTCTTCAAATAAGGCAACAGTGAAGTTTATTGTATCCATGGAATCTTTTTTTCATGAACAGTTTTTCTGTAGCATGCAATGCTGTTTGATAGCATTCTACTCACAGTAAAACTTCTTTCAAGACTGGAGTCAATCTTTTGAAACCCTTATACTTCTTTATCACTACATTTATGTCATATTCTAAATCCTTTCTTGTCATTTCAATAATCTTCATAGTATCTTCACCAGGAGTAGAATCCATCCCAAGAAGCCACTTTTCTTCACACATACATAAGAAGCAACTCTTAATCTGTTCAAGTTTGATCATGAGGTTGCAGCAATTCAGTCTCATCTTCATGCTCTGCTTCTAATTCCATTTCTCCTAGTATTTCTACCACATCCACAGTTGCTTCTTTCATTGAATTCTTGAGCCCCTCAAAGGCAACTATGGAGGTTGGAATCAACTTCTTCCAAACTCCTTTTAATTGATATTTTGACCTCTTCCCACAAATCATAAATGTTCTTAATGGCACGTAGAATAATAAAGACTTTCCAGAAGGCTT
The DNA here is from genome assembly GCA_028646485.1 of Cryptoprocta ferox. NCBI lineage: Eukaryota > Metazoa > Chordata > Mammalia > Carnivora > Eupleridae > Cryptoprocta > Cryptoprocta ferox. The sequence continues at coordinate 48,350,128 of CM053560.1, read as the reverse complement.
TTGATTCATTTTTCCCAGGTCATCAGAAGAATTCCTATCTATGGCAGCTCTCCCTTACAAAATGTATTTCTTAAATAATAAGACATGAACGTTGAAATTCCTTCTTGATTCATGGGCTTCAGAATGTATGTTGTGTTAGCAGTCATGAAAACAGCATTAATTTTATTGTAACGTCCATCAGAGCTCTTGGGTGACATTGTCAAGGAGCAGTAATATTTTGACGATAAATTTTTGAGGTACATCTGATTTCTGTCATCCAGCACATCTGATTTAGCACAATTCTTAAGAGTCCTAAGATTTTCAGAGAGGTAAATGAGCATTGGCTTCAACTTCATGTCACCACAAGCGTTAGCCCCTAACAAGATGACCTCTGAGGCTTTGAAATTGGGCATTGACTTTTCCTCTCTAACTATGAAAGTTTTGGATGACATCTTCCTCCAGTAGAAGGCTATTTCATTGACACTGAATATCTATTGTTGAATGTAGCCACATCCACTGAATATTTTATCTAGATCTTCCAGAAAATTTGCTACAGCTTCGACATCAGCACTCACCGTTCACTTCTGTATTACGGAGAAAGTCTCTTTCCTTAAACATCATGAGCAAACTTCTGCTAGCTTCAAGCTTTTCTTCTGCACCTTCCCCGCCTCTCTCAGCCTTCATAGAAGTGAAGAGATTTAAGGCCTTGTTCTGGATTAGATGTTGCCTTAAGGGAATGTTGTGGCTAGTTTGATCTTCTATTCAGATCACTAAAATTGTCCCCATATCAACAATTAAGTTGTTTTGCTTTCTTATCATAACCTGGAGGACTTTTAATTTCCTTTAAGTACCTTTATTTTTCATTTTCATTTTGACTGTTTGGCACAAGAGTCTCAGCCTATCTCAGCTTTGGACATGCCCTCCTCACCAAGCTTAATCATTTCTAGTTTTTTGATGAAAGTAGAGTTGTGTGACCTTTCCTTTTACTTAGAGTCCATAGTAGGGTTATCCGTTAGCCTAATTTCAACATTAGGCCAACGTGTCTCTTGGAATAGGGAGGCCTGAGAAGAGGGAGAGAGATGGGGAACAGCTGGCCAGTGGAACAGTCAGAACACATACATTTATCAATTAAATTTACTGTCTTGTATGGGTGCAGTTTGTGATGCAATTACAATAGTAACATCAAAGATCACCATCACAGATCACCATAATAAATATAATAACAATGAAAACAGTTGAAATATTGCATGAATTACCAAAATGTGACTAAGAGACACAACATGAGAAAGTGGTGTTTGGAAAAATGGCACTGATAGACTTGTTTGCTGCAGGGTTACTACAAACCTTCAATTTGTAGGAAAAAAACCTCAATATCTGCAAAGCATAATAAAATGAGGTATGCCTATAACTTGTCAGCATGGCATTTCATAATTAGCACATGAAGAAACATCTGTGTTCAACATCTACACTTCTTTGGGCAGATTGTGTTTAGAATTAACAAGTTTGGCTTATTACTTTTAGTTCATCAAGGGTTAACCCATTTATGAAGATAAATAATTTTCAATGTGACTCTATAAAAAGAAACTAAAAGAAGCAATGTAATTAAAATTCACTGTAGACACATTTTAAATAAGGAGGAATTCATCATTTATATTTGGGATATAAATAACAAATCCATTTTGGAAAGAAAGGTGTGGAAGATATCCTTGAAATTGTTTTAGGCATGGTCAATCCAGTTTTGATAAAATATGTATTGTACTATAAGAAGCCTTAACTATATATGATATGATTTTATTTCTTAGAAAATGTTGTAGTGCTTAATTCACAGATTAAATTCTAGGAACCTAGATCATTTTTTTGCTCTGCCTTCTCTTCATGAATCAGATATAAAGAGATCACCACATTAGTGCTATTGTTCTTGATTTCTTCTTTTACTTGTACTAGGTTATTATTTAAATGCCTTTCTATTCCTGAGACACACAGGGATTAATTACAGGGATTGTATTTTATTTCCTATGGTCAGATACATAGATTAGAAAATCCCTTTAAATTGATATACACTTCCAGTGCTGGATTATAGTAAAGCTAATTGTCGAGTCTTGGCATCTGTGAAGAGAGATGTATGTCCTGACAGCAATCTGCCTAAAAGTGATCTTTGCAGCTATTAAGATACTAAGAATTGTGTATTCTGAGAGTTTCAAGATCTGAGAACTTTCAGGACAATGTGTGTTAGTCATAAATTGTCAACTCCAGTTCCAGTTCCTTTCCCATATTGGTGTATAGGACTTGGGAATATTTACAACATTCTGAGGGTACTGAAATAGCACTGAAGAATGTTCTAGTAGATTGCTATAGTACTTAAGGATGTACTAGGGATGCTCTTAAAGACTGTCTAAATTGGCTGTTGTTTTGTCATTGAAGGCCATTCTTTAAGAGTCTACAAAGCCACCAAACAAAGATCGTATCAACTCTAATTTCAGCGATTGTCCTGAAATGCAATAGAAACTTTGAGATGGTTTTTTGTTTTTTGTTTGTTTGTGTTTGTTTGTTTGTTTGTTTTTGGTCCCACCTGAAAGGCAGAGAGTAGAGGGTTTTTCTTTTTCTTTCTTTTCCTCTTTGTGCAGGAACAATTATTTTAATATTTATAAAAGATGTCTGTTCTTCTAATAAAAAAAAAAGTGAACCAAGGAATGAATGTAATGTGCCCTTTATTTGCTACATGCAGGAACAATAGTTTTAGCAGAAGAATGTGACCTATTGAATTGATTTTACTTTTCTTTTTCAGAAAATATTTCAGATCAATTTTGGAGCAGAAAATTATATATCTGATATATTTTACTATCAGTTTGCATCCCATATCACCACAGTTTTTCTTATCTCTTGAGTTAGTTACCACAGGGGTTTTAAAAACTACCATAGGGGTTTTAAGGGCTGTGAGCTGGAAAGCATACTGTCATACCCCATGTGCAGATCATGGCTATGCTGCTAGTCATGACAGAAAATTAATAGACCATCCTAATGACCCTCTGATTTTCCCTGTTGTTCAGGCAGCTAATTCAATCCCCTACAGCTATAATTAAACAGAGCAATCTGTCAAGGAAGATAGCTGCTCTTGTTAATTCTATAAACCACCATGTTGGCTTTTCCTATTGTGCTCTGTGGCTGACACACAATTTTGAAAGCTTTTTGCCAAAGCAACTGCCAGGGGATAAAACTCTAAACAAGCATCCTGTGGAATGAACCTGAAGATGCTGGTGAACCATAGCATCACCTCACTATTTTCAGTTTTGTAACGGACTGCCCTTGGGCAAATACAGTAAGGTTTGTAAGTAAAAAAATAATAAAATAAAATAAAACAAAACAGAGATCCTGGCATAATGTTTTTGTCTTCTGTAACTGAATCTCATAATAGATCAGTTGGAAGTTACTTTTTGTAATACTGGGGGCAGATGGTTTAGCAGTTTGTTTGCTTGAAAGCTATTATCAGATAAGTCAAATTCTGTTGTTAAATGAACACTTCCTATTCTTAGATGCTCTCTCAGCTTCCCTTCATAATAGATTGCAGCTCTCACCTATAGTCCATTTTAGTCAGGCAGCTTCTCCATATCTCCTCCATGAGAACCAGTTTATATGAAATATAGAAATAGTCCAATCTAGTAATAGGACCAATTTTATGTGCATATTTCTTAACACATAGCAAAACACTATGCAGCACAGTTACTGTGAAATGTTTGTGTTTGGTTTGGGGTGGGAAACCAGCAGTGGAAATCAGAAAGAAGCTAAATCTCTCCAAGTGGGATAACTTCTAAGAATTTACACAATAAATTGCTGAGTTGAGTTTGCAATTAGTGATTTTATAATATCCCTATGTGTTTGAATGAGGGCTTCACAAATAAAATGAGAATTATAAAATCTGCCTCTTTCTGAATTCACAGTTTTAAGAATATGAAATTATTATTCCTATTAATTTACATAGGTTGAGTTAATCTCCATTGCCATTTTCCCTTTTACCCTTCCTTTTCTGTGATATTTAAGTTTCCATGTGAGGACAAGTGGAAAGTCATTCAGTCTCCCTCTCTCCTTCTACTACCATTGTTTGCCATCTAGCTATTAGTTAATTTTTGACTTCCTTTACTTTTGACTATCTTTAAAATAAAGGTAAACAGGGCAACTATTGGATATAGAAAGACATTCCACATCTCTTGAAAGATTAGAACTCACAAGTAGAAACTCCATATATTTCTCTTTATCTGTGCAAAAGATTTTTAATCAATTTCTGTGAAAAATCAGAACTTCTTTGCCTTGTCCCATTTTAGAGGTATTGTCTTATTAAAAACCATATTATTAAAGACATTCCATTATAGGAAAAGAAAACTTGCCCTCTAAATAAAATATATGTATTTCATACATTTTCACTAGCAATCTAAGTGGACAGAAAAATCAATTTTAATGAACATTTTCTGGGCATTTCTGGGTCATTTTGACTGCATTTCGGTTGTATGAGCTGGAAAGAAATGTTGGCAGACACAAAGTGACACATAAATTCATTTTTCATAAATAATTTTAGAAATGCTGAATAAACTTTCATCTTTAGTAAGATAAATCCTCCATAAAACAATTTTATACTATCTGTTATCCCGAGTGTCCAAGCAATAGATTTGTATGAGTAGTGAGTGGCTTATTAGTTATGTCAGTGTGCACTTTAATGTTTCTTAAGTATTCCAGATGAAAAGAAATCTTTTCGATAAATTTCTCCAGAGGAAAAAAAATATATATATAGAAAACACGAAAATTGTGTGTATACAGCATCTATTTAAAATCCAAACTTGAGCATCTTACATGCTCTCTATGACCTTTTGAACAAAACACCAAAAGTGAGGACACTGCAGCATTCAAAACCATAATAAGCTCAGATGGTTTACTTGTTTTTATATATTTTCAAATATGTTTCAAATTGCTTTCATAAATTTTAGACAATCTTTTCTTTCATTACTCCAATTTATGATCATGAGTATTTTATTAATTACTTAAAAGTAGTCTTTCATCTCATGGTAACCACAAAGCCAAAACCTACAGCAGATACATAAAAGAGAAAGGAAAGGGAATAAAAAAATACTGCTCTGGAAAATCGTCAGTCCACAAAGGCAGGCAGGAAGAGAGGAAGAAAGGAATAAGGGAACTACAAAACAGCCAGAAAATAATAAAATGGCACTAGTAAGTTGTTTTTTTTCTTTTTTAATGTTTATTTATTTTTGAGAGAGAGAGACAGAGTGTGCATGGGGGAGGGGCACAGAGAGGGGAAGACACAATCCAAAGCAGGCTCCAGGTTCTGAGCTGTCAGCTCAGAGTCGATGGGGGAACTGAACTCATGAACCTTGAGATCATGACCTGAACTGAAGTTGGACTCATAAACCGACTGAGCCACCCAGGCACCCCAGTAAGTTCCTACCTATGAATAATTGCTCCAAATGTGAATGGTTAAATTATCCAATCAAAAGACACTATGGCTGCTCTGATTTAAAAAAGCAAAACAAAAACAACATTCAACTATATACTGCCTACAGGATACTCCCTTCAGTTCCAAGGACACATGTAGGCTCAATGTGAAGGGATGGAAAAAGAAATTCCATATAAGTGAAAACCAAAAGAGAGCAGGGATAGCTATACTTATATCAGACAAAGTGGCCTTTAACTCAACAAATGTAATAAGAGATAAAGAAGACGATTATATAATAATAAAGACATCAATTCATCAAGAGGACATAACAATCATAAACTTATATATGTACCCAACATTGGAGCCACTAAATATATCAAGCAAATACTCAGATCTGGAGGGAAAAATAAACAATATAATAATAGTATGGAGTTTCAATACTCCACTTTCAACAAAGGATAAATCATCCTGGCAGAAAACCAATAAGAAAATATAGGACTTGAATTATGCTGTATTATTATTATTTTTTTTTTAGTAAGTAGTATGTCCAACATGAGGCTTGAACTCACAGACCCGAGATCAAGAGTGGAATGCTCTACTGACTGAGCCAGCCAGGCACCCTTATGAACTATACTTTAGACTAACTGGACCTAAGAGATGTATATAAAATATTACATTCCAAAGCAACAAAATACATATTTTTCTCAAGTACAGATGGAACTTCTCCAGGATATACCATATGTTAGGTCACAAAACCTGTCTTAACAAATTTAAGAAGATTGAAATCATACCAAGTATCTTTTCTGACCACAAGTGATATGAAACTAGAAATCAGATAACAGGAGGAAACATGAAAAATTCATAAATATGGGGAAATTAAATACACTCCAGACCAACCAATGGATCAAGGAAGAAATCAAAAGGGAAATCAGAACATACCTTGAAACAAATGTGAGTGGAAACACAACATACCAAAACTTATGGAATGCACAAAAGCATTCTAGTAGGGAAGTTTAGAGCAATAAATACCTACATTAATTAAAAAAAAAACTCAAGGAACTAGAAAAGTAAGAAATAGTTTCTTGAGGAACTAGAGAAATAGATAAACTAATATGAAATTTAGCAGATGGAAAAGAAATAAATAAAATAGAAACCAGAAAAATAACAATAGGAAAGATCAATACAACTTAGAGCTGGTTTTTTGAAAAGATAAAAATTGACCAATCTTTAGCCAAGCTAACAAAGAAAAAGAGAAGATGCAGAACAAAAATCAGAAGTAAGAGACATTACAACTGGCAGAAATTGCAAGGATCATGAGACTAGTCTGAATAAATATATGCCAATAAGTTGGATAACCTACAAGAAATAGATAAATTTCTAGAAACATACAACCTATCAAGACTGACTCATGAAGAAATAGAAAATGTGAACAGACCAAAAATGAATAAGGAGATTAAATTAGGATTAAAAAACCTTCAAATAAAGTAGAGCCTAGGACCAGATAATTTTTCACTGGTGAATTCCAACAAAAATTTAAAGAAGAATTAACATAGTTTTTCATAAACACGTCTAACAAGTTGAAGATAAGAAAACACTTCAAAACTTATCTTATGAAACCAGCATTATTGTACTACTAAACCAAATAATGACACTACAAGAAAAGTAAACTACAGAACAATAGCCTTAATGAATATAGATGCAAAAGTTCTCAGTAAAATATTAGCAAACTGAATTCAATAGCACATTAAAAGGGTCATACACCAGGTCAAGTGGGACTTATCCCCGGAAAGCCAAGATGGTTCAACATATGCAAATATGATTTACCACATTAATAGAATAAAAGATAAAAATCATACAATAATCTCCATAGATTCAGGAAAAGCATTTGACAAAACATAACATCTTTTCATGCAAAAAAAAATAAGCAAATTGGATATAGAAAGGAACATACCTCAACATAGTGAAGGACATACACAACAAACCTACAGTTAACATCATACTCAACAGTGAAAGGTTAAAAGATTTTTCCTTTAAATCAGGAACAAAAAAAGGGTGCCCACTCCCACTACTCCTATTTAGCACAGTACTGATACCTTAGCTAAAGCAATCAGGTGATAAAGAAATAAAAACAACCCAAATCAGAAAAGAAGACATAAAACTGTCATTATTTACAGCTGATATGATATCATATATAAAAAATCCTAAAGGGTCAACCAAAAACTGTTGGAACTAATTAATAATTCAGTGAAGTTGCAAGATATAAAATCAACAAATATAGTGTTACTATACACTAACAATGAAACATCTTGAAAACAAATAAAGAAAACTTTCTCATACAATAGCATCAAAAACAACAAAATACTTCAGAATAAATTTAATTAAAGAAGTGAAAGATCTGTACAATGAAAACTACAAGGCTTTGGTGAAAGAAATTGAAGATGATACAAATGGAAAGGTAGCCTATGTTAATGGATCGGAAGATAATATTGTTAAAATATTCTTACTACACAAAACCATGCAGAGATTCAATGTAATCCTTATCAAAATTTCAATGGCATTTTTCACAGAAAGAAAAAAAACTAATATTTGTATCAAACAAAAGAACTGGGACATCCAAACAATTTTGAGAAAGAAGAACTAAGCTGGATGTATAACACTTCCTGATTTCAAAATATACTATAAAGCTATAGTAATTAAAACAATATGGCACTGGCATAGAAACAAAAAACATAGACCAATAGAACAGAATCAAGAGCCCATAAATAAACCCTCCATATATGTTCAATTAATACTTGACAAGGGAATCAAGAACGCACAATGGGGAAAGGATAGTCTCTTCGATAAATGTTTCTGGAAAGACTGGATATTCACATGCAAAAGAATGAAATTAGACTGCTATCTCACTATACTCACAAAATTTAACTTGGATTAAAAATTTAAATATAAGACTTGATATTTTATAACTTTTAGATGAATCATAGAGAAAAAGCTTTTTGACATTGGTCTTTGCAATGATTTTTTAGATGTGACACCAAATGCACAAGTCACAAAAGCAAAATTAAAGAAATACATCTAATAAAAATCTACACGGCAAAAGAAACAATCAACAAAATGAAAAGTCAAGTTAAGTAATAGGAGAAAATATTTTTAAACCATGTATCTGATAGGGGGTAAAATTCAAAATATATAAGACTCATGAAACTCAATAGCAGAAAACCAAGCAATCTAATTTAAAAATGGGCAGATAAATAGACATTTTTTTTTTCGCAGAGAAGACATACAAATGGTCTACAGGTGCATGAAAAGATACTCAATATTACTAATCATCAGGGAAATGCAAATCAAAGCCACAATGAGCTATCACCCCACACTTGTTAGAATGGCTGTTTTCAAAAAGACAAGAGTTAAGTTTGATGAGGATGTGAGGAAAAGAAAATCCTTATGCACTGTTGGTGGGGATGTAAATTGTTCAGCCACTATGGAAAACAATATAGAGGTTCCACACAAAAAAAATAAAAATAGAACTATTACGTGATCCACCCACTTTTGAGTATATCTCAAAGGAAATAACAGCAGAATCTTGAAGAGATGTTTGCTCCCCCATGTTGATCGCAGCACAATTCGCAATAGTCAAGTCATAGAAACAACCTACATGTCGTCTGTGGATGAATCGATAAACAAGATGTGGTATACATATATCCACAAAGGAATATAATTCAGCCATAAAAAAGAAGGAAATCTGGCCATTTGTCACATTATGAATGAAAATTATAGGCATTTTGCTAAGTGAATTAAGTCAGACAGAAAAAAGAGAAATACTATATAATCTCACTTACATAGGATTAAAAAAAACCAAAAAAACCCAAGCTCAAATAAACAGAGTAGAATGGTGGTTGCCAGAGGCTGGTGGTGACGGAAATGGGGTGATGTTGGTCAAAATGTACACATTTCCACTTACAAAGATGAATAAATTCTGGGAATCCAATGTACAGACTGATGACTGTAGTTAACAATACTATATTAAATACTTGAAAGTTGCTAGGAAAGTAGATTTTAAATGTACACACACACACACACACACACACACACACACAATTGTAATTATGCGATGTGATGGACATTTTAATTAATCCTATTGTATAATTTCATAATAGCTACATATATCAAATTGTCAAGTTGCAGACCTTACACAATATTATATGTGAACTTTATCTCAATATAGCTAAAAGAAAACAATTAAAAAATAAAATAACCAGCTAAAGCAATCTTTGATACGTTCACTTAAAACAACCACAAAAACTATTCTTTTTAAACTTAAGGTATCAGGGTGAAACTTCAGAGGATGGATAAAAAGGCTATGGGACCAACTGGGAAGATGTGACACTTAAGAACATAGGAATTTAGACAACTGTTAATTTTTCAACTGCTCTTTCTAATTCTTGAATTTTTGTCTCAATAAAAGGAATTCTAGGGAAAATGGTCTGTTTCACTGGTTTATGTCATATGCCTAATCCTGGGCTTGTATGGAAAGGCATCTAAAATATGGAGTTACCATACCTCTACACAATGAAATTAGAGAAGAGGTGATGTAAGGAGTCTGGATGTAAGGAGTGAATTCTGTGTGACCAAATTATCAATAGCAGCACCCATCAACAAATATTCCCAATATTCTGTTTTGAAGTTCTGAGCTTACAAAAGTCAGATTAATATACTTGAAAAAAACAACACTTTTTCTGTGTATGGATGAGACATCTTTTTATGTTTATTTCTCCATTGGTAGAGACTTAAGCAAAGGTAAAACACTTTCACATTACCCTCAACAAGAATCAGCAAACTACTCTCTGGAATGCTTTGGTTGTATGTAGAGTGTTTTAGTATTTACAAAACATTTAACATTTATTATTTTATTTAAGTTTCAGTGCACCCTTAAGTTTAGGAGTAAAGACATTGTTTTTCTCATTTTATAAATGAAAATGACTTGAAAATCAGCGAAACACATTAAGTGTGGAAAGGGCAAACTAATAAGTAGGAAAAATACCAACTCCTTTGCACAGCACTAGAAAAAAAATAGTATAGCAGTTGGTGCTGATTCACTGGCACTCGAGGAACAGCTGACATACTATGTGTTTGCATTTACTGAACTGTTTCCTCTACCTGCTACATAATCCTGCAAGTATAGTAACATCTCAGTCCTTTCACAGCTTCTGATTTAACATTAACCTATTTGTTTCTCTATATTTAATGTGGTATTCTTACATGCAGCATATAATTGGGTCTTGCTTTTTCATCTAATCTGATACTCACCGTTTACACCATCAACATGATACCATTTTTTTTCAGCCTAAAGCTCTTTGGTAAACTTCTCTTTGGGGCATCTGGGTGGCTCAGTCGGTTAAGCCTCCAACTTCAGCTCAAATCATGATCTCGTGGTTCAGGAGTCTGAGGGAGTCAGGCTCCGTGCTCACAGCTCAGAGCCTGGAGCCTGCTTTGGATTCTGACTCCATCTCCCTCTGCCCCTCCCCCACTCACACTCCTGTCTCTCTCTCTCTCTCTCTCTCTCTCTTTCAAATATATATAAACATTAAAAAAATTAAACTTTTTAAAAATGATGTAGGTATGCTAGTGTTAAATTTCTTTAGCATTTGTATATTTGAGAAGTATTTTCTTCATTTTTGAAAACTATTTCTTCATAATTTTGTAAACAAAATTATGAATTGACAGATTTCTTTCAGTTCTTTGAAGATATTGCTCCAATATCTTCTATCTACCGTTTTGTTTTCCTGACAAGACACTGCGGTCACCCTTATCTGTGTTCTCTAAATGTAATATATACTTTTTCTTCAATTTCTATTATGATAACATCTTTTTCTCTGATTTTAAGCATTTTGCTTCTGATATATTGCATGTAGTTTCCTTCATGTTTCTTGTACTTGGGGTTTGTTGAGCCTCTTTATCTTGGCTTTGCAGTTTTTGTCAAATTCAGGGAAAAACACCTGCCATAAATTCTCCACATATTTGTTTTTATCATCCAACTTTTTGTTTGTTTGTTCGCCATTCCCCCTTTGAAGGGAGTCCTATTACATATACATTAGACTCCTTGATATTGCCATAGATCTCACTGATGTTCTATTCACTTTTTTTTCTGTTTTTTTTCTCTATGTTTTGTTTTGGAGAGTGTCTATTAATATGTATTCAGGTTCACTAAACTTTTTTGTTTTTTTCTGCAACATCTTATCTGTTATCAGTATATCGAAAACTTTTTTTTTTTCCCTCTCTCTCAGATATTGTCGTTTTCATCACTGGAAATTGGATTTGGGTCCTTTTTAATATATCTTCTTTCTCTATCTTTAATTTATCAATTTTTCCTCTAGCTTCTTAAACATATAGTATGCATTTATAATAACTCTTTGAATGTCTTTCTATACTAATCCCATCATTTGTGTCATATCTGAGTCTGTTCCAAATGATTGATTCTTCTCCTTACAATGATTTATATTTTCTTGCTTATTTGCATTCGGATATTTTTTTTCTTTTTTTTTTCTTTTTTTCCTTTTTTCTGTTCTTTTTTTGCGTTTCTTGAAATCTTTATTTAAAATCTAGTTAGTTAACAATACAGTGAATTGGTTTCACTGGATAATTTCTGACTGGATGCTGGGTAATAGGAAACTTGTTGATGCTGGATTATTTTTACTCTAATAAACACTCCTTAACTTTATTCTAGCATGCAGTTAAGTTACATGGAAACAGTTTGATCCTTTTAGGTCTTCTTTTTAAGCATTGTGAGGTGAAATAGGAGCAGCATGTGGTTGAGGACTAATTTTTCTTATCACTGAGGTACTAGTACTCTAGTAAGTCTCTGTAAGTCTCTACAATTTGACTTGTGGGAAGTGGTGTTATTGGTGGCTCTGTGTAAGCTCTTCAGATTTTTTCCTTTAGTGATTGTCAGTGGTTCTTTCCTTGGGTGGTAGTTTCCTCAACTCCATCTATGTGTTAGTACTAGCCAAAGACTCCAGGCTACCCTGCCAATTCCCAGAGTCCTCTACCTGTGCAGCTCACTCTTTATACTCTGTCCTATGAACTCTAGCCTTTTTGCCTTCTTGGAACCCCCAGCTTTAGCTCCTTAACTCATATATCTTCTGAGGTTCCCCTGTCTTTGCCCCAGGAGGAAATTTTCTTTAGTCAGTATGTTAGTGCATAGGGTTCACTCTCTTTAATTCCCTAATGTGCATAGATTTCAAAACTATACTCTTCTGTTATATATATATATATACATACACACATACATATACATATATATACACATATATATATGTACATATACACACACACTATATAGCGTGTGTGTGTGTGTGTGTGTGTGTGTTAGTTGTTTCAGGTAGGAAGGTAAAGTCAGTCCCTGCTATTCTATGTTGGCTGGGAGTAAAAAATCAAAGCTCAATTTTTAATAAATATTTTCATTTAAATTGGGGACGTTAGTATGATGTATAAAACATGTGGAAATATAATAGAAAGGTCTCTGTTAGTATAGATTTCCCTAAAACTTAGCAGAACCTGACTTTAGGTAATCAAGTCCTTCTGTTCCTATTCTGTTGTAACTTTCTTATTGGTTATTGGTTATTTTGATTATTAGTTATTGGTTATTTTGCACCATCACCATGTTTGAATATGAGACCAAAGACTGTATAGGCAGAAGGAATGGATGACTTGATGACTTGTAGGACTACTGACAACACTGACTCCATCTGTGGCCCTTCATTTTGTTCATGCCCTCACAATGAACTCCCTTGGGGCTACGTGTTCCAGGCCTCACAGAGGTTAATATATATTCTGACCAAAATGCAGAAATGGTATTCTGATCTTTCCCACCGTGGCCCACAGAAGACACCACTTTATATGACAAGTAGAGATCCTCTGGTGTACAGATGGCGCCACCTTGGAAAATTACCCTTTGCCTCACACTCTGCCCCTCACTCTATAAAGCTGTGAATTAAGGTCCAAAGTCAGGACTGGGTGGTAAACAGCTGTGTAGCACTTGGATTGTTGTCCGCTCAATCCCCCCCCCCACCAATAAATTACCCTGAATAAAAGTCTGCATAAAGGGTATATAGTGCTTCCTTCATTTTTTTGGTCTCAAAGTGGCTTCTCAGTTGGGAAGATACTTTACTGTCCCTCCTTCAACTTCTAACATGACTAAACAGTCAATTTTGTGGAAAACTCTTTTCTTCTGGTTTATCAAACAATTGTAATTTTGTAATACTGTGGGGGTATTTATTTATACAAATAAAGAAAACTAAAACTGTGATGACAATTTTCTGATATGATACTCTAAAATCATATTTCTAATGAAAGGAAAGGTTGGCTTTAAACAGAAATATCATATTGTTTAAGTTGCTTCATAATACATTAAAATGTTTTTTAAATGTTAGCCCAGGCATAATAAAGTATAACTTTATGCTTCTACCAGGCTCTGCTTGAAATTAATCTTGCAGAAAAGAACTGAATAATAAAAAATATATACTAAGGTGATAGATTTTCATTTTAGAAAAGAGTATAAATTAAATAAATTCAATCTGAAGTTTTAAAAATAAGGGTTAAATAATTAATTATATTTTCCTCATTGATCTAATAATAAGGCTCTATCTTCTTACTGTGTAATCAAACGCCACAGCCTGAGATTAGTTTGCATGATAGTATGATTTAAGGAAATGACTGATTAACAATATATGTCCAAAAAATACTTTTTAAGTATATGTCCTAAATGGAATCAGGCACAAAATAGTTTGCCTTAAGGCACTTCCTTTAATAAATATATCAAAAAACAGTCCTTCATTAACATACCCAAAATTTATTTTTAACGTCCCATGAATTAGCATAGTGTATTATATAGTTTAACCATTTGAATAACACTTTTATATTCAGAAAAAAAATAAACCTCAGGAAAACCCAATTCTAAAATAGAAGAATCCACTTCATTTGAGGGTTAACTACAGACAATTGAGCGTTGGGCCATTTGAAATTTTATTATTTTGGAAAAATATTTATCCAGCCTTCAGCAAATTAGTTATAAATATCTGGTACAAACAGTCCAACAGAACACTTATAAATTAATATGAAAAATATTCTAGCTATAAATAATTTTCCACATCATTTATTAATATTATGCCTATAAAAACAAAAAATTAAATCAGAATATTAAAGAACACATTTCTTGAAAAAAGAAATCAAGAGAAAAACAAACTCACATAAGAATCATAACCCCAGGAATCATTGCACATCCCAGAGTCCAGGGTTTCTTATCTCCAGGAACACAGGGCAATGAATTTGTTATTCTCTGGAGGCAATATTATTTGATAAATGCTCCTATTAATTGATTCCACAAATTAACTACTAATCCAGAGCTTTTGATTATGAGTACTGCTAATCAATTTATTTGATAGCAAGCTTTCAGCAGTTTGTAAATTAAAAATTGCCTACATTTTACTGGGTTGGCGTAATTAACAGATTTATCCTAGTTGTGAGAAAGCAAGATCTTCACTTTTAATTTCCTCTTGACCCGCTTTCTCTCTCCACAGGGCCTCCTTCAGAGGTTCTTCAGAAAGAGAAAATTAAAATGCTGTCAACAGATTAAAACACCATTTAGCCCAGAGGAATTTTTTTTCAGGGTCTGCATATTATGTGGAGCCATTTTAAGACGGCTTTCATGAGGAAAATCTCCTTCTAGATAACCAGGTGTGTCGAGCTAACGCATGTGCATGAAAATTGTCTCCTGTGCCAGGTCAAAACACTGACGTCATTATTGCTGACTGCATTATCTGTTAGAGAACCAAAGAGGCTCTGACAAACGTGCTGACTCTCTGGTTATTTATTCTCTTAGTTATACACCTTTACCTGCATGGTGGGCACACGAAGAACAAAATGCTATCAGCCTAAATTTTTATTAAATTGTTCAGAATCACTTGATTCAAGAGAAATGAGATGTGAGAGACCAATAATTGTGCATCAGTGTCTATCATTTATATCCATCACAGAGCTATTTCTGCCTTATTCTTCTGCCATTTAAATCAGCACAACTTAAGTGTTTCTTATTTGTTGAGTACAAATGACATTTAGAACTTCTAGCTTGTCAGCATATACTCATACTTTTACATGCAGTATAGTGAATGCATATCCATTTTTATCATAAATGTCAAATTTTTACATAATTTTAGATGGATGATACTTGGGACCCTTGCACCAAATATAAAGAATCCTTGCTATAGGCTTATCTCTGAAATCTGAAACATAAATAAAATTGTAATTACCATGACAAGACTTGAGACATTTAAAAAAATTTACCTTTCTAGACTTTTCAGAGTGTACACGGAATTCTAAAATGATCCCAAGATTCCTGTCTGCTGTACATCTACCTTCTCTCAGTTATTCAATGAAACACTATTCAAGGTGTTTCTATGAAGGAATTTGAGATAAAAACAACTTCCCAGTTTAGGTGACTTTAAACTAGGGAGATTTCCTCAGTGGGTCTAAACTACCTGATACCTTAAAAGGTGTGAGAGCTTTTTCTAGTGGAAGAGACTGAGAGTGAGAGAGACTAAGTGAAAAAGAATTCCATTTCTGGATTTGAAGATGGAGGGGCCATGTGGCAGGGAAGGATGGCTGAACTCTAGGAGCTGAGAGCAACACCCGGCTGAGTTCCTGCAAAAAGATAAGGACCTCAGCCCTGCAGCTGCAAGGCCTGGACTCCGCTGACAATCTGAGCAAGCTTGGAAGCAGACTCTTCTTTAATCAAGTCTCCAGTTGTTAACACTGCCCAGCCAACATCTTGACTTCAGGCCCAAAAAATTCTGAGCAGGGAACCCAAACACATCTGTCTCAAACTTCTGACCTACAGAATGTGACCTAATAAATGGACATTGCTTTAAACCACTAAATGTGTAGTAACCTGTTAGGTATCAATAAAAATTCAATATATAATAATATCTATCATCCTGGAAAATTATCAAGGACCTTAATAGTGTGCTACTGAAATAGTCATAAATAGTCCAGCTTGTATTGGAACTATCTGATATTGTCAGTGTAATAGTTTTTCTATTGCTACTGTAACGTTTTAAATCAACAAGTATGTATTAGCTCACACTTCTGTAGATCAGAAATTTGTAATGGGCCTTACCAGGTTAAAACCAAGGTGCATTTTTTTTAAAGAGGCTCTAAGGGAGTCCTATTATTTGCTCATTAAGGTTGTTGGCAGAATTAAGTTTTTACAATTATAGAAATAAAACCTCATTTCCTTGCTGCCTATCATTTGAGGTCCAAATCCAGCTTCCAGAAGCCACCTACATTCCTTAATTATGGCCTCTTAACTTTAACTTCAAGCCAACAATAGCATGTTGAGTCCCTTTTACCCTTAGATTATCTCATTCTTCTTTTGCCTTATCTCTCTCACTCAGGAAAATGTCTCTATTTTTGAAGATTTGGGTTATTAGACTAGGCCCACTTGGATAATCTAGGATAATCTCCACATGTCAAGGCTCATATCCTTAATCACATCTTCAACATTCATTGTTTCCATGTAAGGTAACATATTTATAGGTTCCACAGATTAGAGTGTAGACATCTTTGGGGGGCATTATTCCTCCTACAGAGCTCTCTCTTTGGTCCCTAAAAATGAGTGTCCCACCCAAATGGAAAATATATCCACTCTATTGCCAAGCCTCTAAAAATCTCAATCCAGTAAAAGGTCAACACAAAGTCCAAAATCACATCTAAATATTTCTGACATAATATTACCAAGTCTCATTATCTAAATAATTTAGATCAGATATTGGTGAGCCCCTGCGGGTAATCTACATAGGTACACAAATCCTTTCCATTTGTGAGCACATGAAACTAAAAACCAAGTTCTGTGTTCCAAATATACAGTGATGGGGCAGGGGCAGACATAATAGTTGCAGATAGTCTGCTTCAAACAGGGAGAATATTAGAAGAAAAAAGTCATTAGTCATTAGTCCTAAGCAATTTTGAAATCATGACAGGCAAACACCATTAGTTTTCAAGGCTTGAGAATCATACCATTTAGTTTCTCATTTTGCCCTTTCAGCTAATAGCTCTGCTCTACTTTCTGGACTTTGTCCTAAGAGTTATTTTTCTCTATCCTGAAAGGTAGCACATGTTTGCCTCTGAGTAATTTTATTAGCCTCTTGGCTGCCTGTAAAATTTTCACAGTCTCTCAAATTTATTTTGAAATTTATTCTTCCCTTTTGATCCAAGCTGGCAATGTCTCTGCTGATATAAATTCTCAAGAGCCTTTTGGATCTCCTGTGTATGTCATAGTGTTCACTAATTAGACAAGAAGCTCTTTCACGAATCTTTCCTAGATAAGTTCATCAATATGTTTGCATTTTGCTGAGTTAACTTAAGGACAATGATTTTAAGTTTCTGAGAGAAACTTAAATTTAATTGAAGAGAGTTGTGTGTCATACCCTTAACATCCTCAAAGAACGTTTTATGAGATTGGGTACTTTGACAACACAAATTTGTTATCTTACAATTGTGTAGGTTAGGAATCTGACAGAGGTCTCATGAAGCAAAATTCAAGGTGTTGGAACGGCTGTGTTCCCTTTATGGAGGTTCTACGGGAAAATCGGTGTCTTTGTCCTTTTCATCTTCTAGAGTCCACCATTTTCCTTGGCACGTGGCCCCTCTTTTTTCATTTTATAATCAGTATTGAATATAGTTCAGGATATAGTAAATTCCATTGTGGTTGGAGCAATAACACATCCAGAAAGTGACTTTTAGTTAACCATACATACAAGTTGGGATAAGAAAATCGAGTCACAGAAAATCCCAGGAAGAGACAATTGTTATGATACTTTGGAGCAGGATTCTATAGGACTAAGTGACTGATTTAATATAGTGTGAAGGAGAAGAATGAGTAAAACTGCAATTTAGAAAATTTATGTTGCCATTAACAACAAACAAGATCATAAAAGATAACAGATTTGGAATGAGATGTATGCATTTTTTCATTTTAAGGTGACAGCAAACCACCCAGCAGGCATTTAAATAAATAGTGCATTTTGACAATTGAAAGCAATACACCACAAAATGATAATCCCCACATTCGTTAATACCATACTGACACAAATATCATCTATTTGATGATATTAACCAACATTAGAATATTAGAATGTTTTTGAATTGTAAATTGCAAGGCTGCTATGAAGGAGCAAGTCAAACAACTTCTTCAGAATGAATCAGATTATACACATTAAATCTTGAATTGCCAAAGGATTACTGTAGTGGATAAAAGTATCAGTAAGTTCACAAACATATGCAAAGCTGTTTGAAATGAAATATGATAAACACATAGCCAAAAAAATACTTTGAATTAGACCTCAACAAATCTATTCTTGATATAAGGGGCTAAAAATCCATTAACTTAGAACTATAAAAACCCTAACAGAATTTTCTCTAAATGTTTAATATGAGAATAACACATAAAAACAAGATAATTACATTGTCTGCCAAAATATTAATATAAATATGTATGTCCCAAAATCCAGCCATGTTGTATGACAGAGACAGATTATTTTATAAAGTAATGATGAACCATGTTTCTTTGCCATTTCACTATATTAAATAATATTTTTCCATTAGCATAAAATTGGGAAAGTGGGGAAAATCTTTTGAATATTTTTATTTGTGTGCTACATTATCTCCTGGAGGGAATCCTCAGAAATACTACTAGTATAAAAATAAAAAGTTATTTTTAAGAGTCCTCAAAATATTCACGAAGAGCAGACCAATTATTCAATATCTTTCTTAAATTCCTTTTACCTGCTCTCATCAAATTTATAACTTTCCATTTACTCAGAGATTATAATCTAAGAAGATATGGTATAGAAAAACATTTATATTCTAATCCTTTTATTTTGAGGATGGAGTGGAATGGAATGAAGGATGTGAAAGGAAAATATCGGTACAAGTGGAATAATTAGTACTAAATTACAATTTAGTAAGCCACTTCATCTTGGGTTTTTTTTTAAATCATATTTTATATATTACAATATAATTGTATTTCCTACTTAAAACATTCTTTTCTGAAATTAATTACCTCTAAAGGATTTGAAATGTCAACTTGAAATTAGTATTGAATTATGTATTTTTAATTTAATAAAGGCATCTTTTAAAAAATGCTAATACCTGGTTTTGAGTTGAAAATAATTTGTGAAAGAAGGCCTTCATTTTTATCCTCTATTTTTATTAACTGGAGATAAAACTACCTAGAATTAATTGTAAGACTATTGGTCAATTAGCAAGTCTTCTCTTAATTTTTGCTTACAGAAAAATAAGCAATGGTATGGATGAGATAAATAATTTTCAATATGCTATTTACTTACTAATCAGTCAAAAACATGAGAGATCAATGTATTTATATTAGTCTAAGATATATAGCACCACAAAGCTTTGTAGTATATTCTCACCTGCATGTAGAATTAGCAAAGCAATGAAAGCAATACACAGATGCCCCTTAATAGAAATGGAATCTTTCATGGATACCAGCAGTAATTTTTGATGGACATTAAGGGAAAACATATTGACTGTATAAATGAAAAATGCGTATCAAAAGTTAATGAGTGTTATTAAAAGTTTTGCTAGGTCCCTCGGGTAGCTCAGTTGGTTGAGTGGCTGACTCCAGGTTTCAGCTCAGTTCATAATCTCATAGTTCATGAGTTGGAGCCCCATGTCAGGCTCTGTGCTGACAACATGGAGCTTGCTTGGAATTCTCTCTCTCCCTTCTCTGCCCATCCCCCACTCATGGAAGTGCTCTCTCTCTCTCTCTCAAATTAAATAAATAAACTAAAAAAATGAATAGTTAAAAAAAAGTTGCAGGGTGCCTGGGTGGCTCAATTGATTAAGCGTCCAACTTTGACTCAGGTCATGATCTCGCAGTTCCTGAGTTCCAGCCCCGAGTTGGGCTCTGTGCTGACAGCTCAGAGCCTGGAGCCTACCTCAGATTCTGTCTCCCTCGCTCTCAGTCCCTTCCTTGCTCACCTGTCTCTCTCTCTCTCCCTTTCTCTCTCTCTCTCTCTCAGAAAGTAAATAAACATTAAAATTTTTTTTAAAATGTTTCCCCTGAGAAATTTAAGTCTAGATTAGAAAATTAAAGAAATATAAAGGTCAAGTTACTGAGGAAATTAGGAGAATAGGAGTTTGTACTCAGAGAAATTTGCTTAAAATTGAGATTATGGAGTCAATGATATAATCAAGGGAGTGAGCAGATGAGAAAGGCTGAAGTATAAAATCATTGGAATAGCTAGTTGCATCTTCTTCAAAACCTCCTCAATCGTTTCTCTTGTTTAATTTCTGCTTATCTTTCAACAAATGCCTTATCAAGTGTTTCTCATTTCTCACCTAGATTGAGCAAAAATATCCAGATTTCTTGCTCCTGGTTTAGTTTCAAAACTCTTCTCTATCATCCATACTTCTTCCACAGAGATACCTATTTGAAGGAATTGTTACATTTCAACTAAGTTTTCAAATTTACAGTGATAGAATGTTTTCCTAGTATTCCTTCAATATCCTTTTAATGTCCATGGGGTCATTAGTAATGAGCAGTCATTTTTGATGCTGATAATTTGTTTTCTCTCTCTCCCTCTCTCTCTCCCTCTTTTCTTGTATTAGTCTGATTAAAGGTTGAACGATTTTATTGATTTTTCAAAGAACCAGTTTTTTATTTCATTGATTTTCATCTTTGTTTTCTCTTTTTAATTCCATTGCTTTCTACACATTGGACCAACTGTCCTATGAAAATAAGTAAAACTGCTGTATACATTATTTTTTAAAAAGATATTAAAAGTATTGAGTAGCTGACAAGATGGTAAGGAAGTGCCAGGACAAAACTGAAGGTGTGGCAGAAACTCAGAAGGTAAGAGAAACAAGAAAGGGCTTTTGCACTAAAATTTTTGTTAATAAAGGTAATTTCAACTTTGGTTTTTATGGCTTCACCAGGTAAGAGGGACAGGAATGAAAACCCAGGGCCCAGTCGATCTGTGTGGGGACATCTAAGAGGAGACCATCCCCACATTGAGCTGAGACTGGAAGGACCTGGGACCACATCTGAAGAAGCAATATGGGAGTGCTTGGGTGGGTCAGTTAGTTAGGCATCCAATTTCGGCTCAGGTCATGATCTCATGGTTCATGGGTTCGAGCCCTGTGTCGGGCTCTGTGCTGACAGTTCTGAGCCTGGAGCCTGCTTCTGATCCTGTCTCTCTCTCTCTCTGCCCCTCCTCTGTTTGCACTTTGTCTCTCTCTCTCTCTCTCAAAAATAAATAAACATAAAAAAATTAAATGAACAAACAATATGAGCGATAGGAAAATTTGCCCCAAGTGGATTTTCAGGCCCAATTCACATTATGTAAGCAATCCAAAAAAACAATAGAAAAAACTAAAGCTATGAATTTTATTCAAAATGGTGAATGATTCAAATGAGTGAGAAAAATGTGTGTTCTGCTGTCATTTGATGAAATATTCTGTCTTTGTCAATCATATTAAGTTATAGTACTGCTTATGTCAATTATATCTTATTAATTTTCTGCCTGCTGGACCAATATCAGTTACTTAATGATGGGTATTCAAGTTTCCAACTATAACTATAGATTTGGCTATTTCTGGTTCAATTCTATTAGTTTTATCCTTACATATTTTGACACACTGTTCTAAGTGCATACAACTTAAGGATTGTTACGTATCCTTGGAGAATTGACCCCTTTATCATGATGTAATGCTCCTCTTTATTATTGATAACTTTCCTTGTTCTGAAGTCTGTATAGTCTGAGACTAATATAATTACTACTATTCTCTTTTGTAGTGTTAGAGTTGTGTTTTAATGGTACAACATTCTCTATCCTTTTACTTTGCTTGTTTAGTTTTCATTTTTTTAATTATAGTTGACACACAATGTTACATTAGTTTCAGGTGTACAACATAGTGATTCAACAAGTCTATACATTATGCTATGATCACCACAAGTATAGCTACCATCCATCACCAAACAATACTATTTCAATATGATTAACTGTATTCCCCATGCTGTACCTTTTAACCCCATGACTTATTTATTCTATAACTGGAAGCCTATATGTCCCACTCCCCTTCATCTATTTTGCCCATCCTCCCACCCTTCCCTCTGACAACCATCAGTTTGTTTTCTGTATTTTTTCCATCTCTTTACCTTTTTTTAAAAAACTTTTATTATTATTATGACAGTTAGTGTGAGAGAGAGGGAGAGAGAGAGAGAGAGAGAGAGAGAGAGAGATAGCACACAAGTGTGGAAAGGGGCAGAGAGAGAAAGAGAGAACCTTAAGCAGGCTACATACTGTCAGCATGGAGCCTGATGCAGAGCTCGAACTCATGAACTGCAAGATCATGACTTGAGCTAAAATCAAGATGGGACACTTAACCAACTAAGGCACCCATGTGCCCCTCCATCGCTTACTTTTAACTTATTTGTGTTAATAATAAGTATGTATAAAGTTCTTTATACATAAAGAGTGTTTCTTGTTGATAAAATATAATTGTGTTTTACCTATTCTAACAATATATATCTTTTATTTGGTATATATAGATCATTAACACTTAAGATGATTTTTTATATAGTTGGATTAATATCTACTATGTTCATAAAGCTTTTCTAGCCTTTGTAATTACTGTTTCTTCTTTCTCTCTTTTTTTTTATACCATCTTTCGTTTTAATTGAACATTTTATATAGTTAAATTTTCTCTCCTTTTGGCATATTGATTATGCTTTTTAAAATATTTTTGGTAATTGCCTTGGATTTTGACATATCTATGATTTTTTTTGCCTTTTGATATATACTTTAATTTAGATTTTGTGTGTGTGTAATATATATAATTAATCTAAATGCATTTGCAGTTAATACTATACCACTCTAAATGTAATTTTGATAACTTTTAACAGAAAACTAATTCTCCTTTTTGTCCCTTATGACATTGATGTCATTCATTAACATATCTGCATTCTATAATTACCCAATACATTGCTACTATTGCTTTGAAAGGTTTTCAGTTAGATCAAGTAAGAATAAGATAAAGTAAAATACTTTATTTAATTAATTAATAAACTTTATTTATTCCTTCTCTGAATATCTTCCTTTCTTTTTGTAGATTCAAGTTTATGATCCATATTACTTTCTTTTGTCCAAAGTAAGTTTTTAATTTTTTTTCATAGCATATTTGCTGGCAACAAATTCTCTCAGTTGTTTTTTGGGAAAGTTTTTATTTATGTTTCTATTTGTAACAATAATTTCACTACATATAGAATTCAGGTTTGACAGGAATTTATTTTGTTGTTCAACACTAAATATTTCACTGCTCTTTTGTTGCTTTTGTAGTTCTGACAAGAAGTTCACAGTAATTGTTATCCTTTTTCTTCTATAGGTGAGATATTTCTGTTTTTGTTTTGTTTTCTGACAACTCAGTACTTTCTTTTTGTGTTTTGCTTAGTGCAATTTCAATGTGTTATGCCTAGGTGTAGATTTCTGGATATTTATCTTACTTGGTGTTCTCTAAGCTTATTGGAACTAGGGTCTGGTGTTTGCAACTAATTTTGGAATATTCTCACTATTATTATTTCAAATATTTTTTTCTGAGCCACTTGTTCTTTCTTTTCCTTCTGGAATTCCAATTATGCATATATTATACTCTTTGAAATTGCCCAACAGTTCTTGGATATTTTCTTTCTTTCTTTCTCCCCCTACCCCCAATTTATACTTCAGCTTAGAAAGTTTCTATTGAAAAGTTTCTATTGAGATGACTTTATTCTTTCCTCCACTATGTCTAGTCTACTGATATACCCATTAAAGGATTCTTTTCTTTTATAGTGTTTTTTAAAATTATTTCTAGCATTTCCTTTTGATTATTTCTTAGTTTCTATCACTCTTTTTATATCACTTTTCTGTTTTTGAATGCTGTCTACTTTTCTATTAGAGCCTTTAGTGTGTTAATCATAGTTATTTTCAATTCTTTGTCTGATCATTCTAGAACATCTGTCATCTGAATCTGATTCTGATGATTGCTTTGTATCCTCAGGCTAGTTTTTTTTTTCTTCTTTCTTTTTAGTATGGTTTGTACTTTTTTATTAGAACACACATATAATGTATTGGGTAATAGAAACTGAAGTAAAAGGCCTTTAGCATGAGGTTACTGTATTAAAACATTAAAACTTGGCCAAAAGTTAGCTGTCTTTAATGTTTGCAGTAGCTGTAGGTATCAGAAATTTCAGTTTCCTCATATTCTTTTCTTCATCTCTCCTCTGGTCTTCTCTCCCTCCACCCCAAGAACTCTTTTTTAAATGGAGTCTGAGTCTTACAGCTTTCTCACTTATAATCAAATTACTATACTGGATTCCTATTGATGTGGTGGTAATGTGTGGTGGTTGGGGATGGAGGAGCATTCTATAATCTTCTGATTAAATTATAGTCTGTTAGTGGTCATATGTCGCTGGGCTGTGACTTCTCAAGTATCTCAAGGCTCGTGTCATCCTTTTTGGTGAGACAGGAAGATCAGATACAGCTGGGGTTGAGGAGTTTCCTTCCCCCATGGGAGAAATACAGCTCTGGTAAAGCTTTCCTTTTGAAGAGTAGGGCTTTATCATTAAGAAGTCTCTTGTCTATTTCAAAATTATTCTTTTTGCCCTCCTTTTCCAAGAAACAATGGAGAATTTCTCTTGTCTCATCACTGTGAAATCCTGGTGGAGTTTCAGGAGGTGAAACCCAAGTAAGTTTTGGGGTCTGCTAAGCCCGTGGCACTAAAAAGTATCTCACACTTGCATAGCACAAATTGAGCCTCCAGAAATTCTCAAAATTACCATGTAAGCTTTTGGACAGTTAACGGCCTAATGTCTTTTGCCCCTGTTACGCATATTTCAGTTGCATTTCTTTATTCTCTCTCTCCAGTTTTTAAGGTTCCACACTGTATTGCAATCTCAAATCTCTGATAAGTACAAGAAATTCATTGATTTATAGTATGTCCACATTGTTTGTCAGGGTGTTGATGTATCAGAGTTGAAAACAGAATTGGTTGTGGCAAATATGCCTAAATACAAATTCTATAACTTTAATTTATCTGTTTAAAATTCTTCAAAGACTCACCATTATATATAGTGTACATATATAAGTCATAGTATGGTATATGTCTATTTAAGATTTGGGGCTGTTTCCCCTCCAACTAATGGTTTTTACCCATTAAGGAGCACTTAAACCCTAACCTAATATACAATTTATAATTCCATGAATGGTCCATTCTATCTCATGCCTACATAATTGGGTTATATACTGTTATTTTATCTTCAAACACTTCCACAACCTTTTCACTTGCCTACTTTTTATGCTTTTTTTTAAACTCCAACTATATGTATATATATGTATATACACACATATATATATATATTTCAGAGCTTTTAGACTTCCTTGATCCTCATGTTTTTCCTCTATTATTTGTACCCAGAGCATTTAGTGAATATTTTCATGACAGCATTCATTTTCCTACTGCAATTGATTAGCTATTCTGTCAGAGAGTAAGAATCTTGAGAAGAGGATATCTTAACTTTTAATCTCTGTACCAGAGCAGTAGCTGAATTACAACTAATGTACCAAGAATATATTTTGAGTGAACCAAATGACAAAGAGTGACATTTTGTTATCGAATTGGAGAGGATTAGTAAGTGAAGAGCAGGGATTTGGGCTTTTATTCCAAAGTCTAGAAAAGTATAAAGTATATAGTTAGTCCATTACTCAAACTGTGTATTGACATATATAGAAGTATACCTGTTGGTTCTGACTGGGAAGGCTTGTTTCAATCTATAAAAATATGGGGCGCCTGGGCAGCTCAGTCGGTTAAGCATCTGACTTTGGCTGAGGTCATGATCTCGTGGTTCATGAGTTCGGGCCCCGTGTTGGGCTCTGTGATGACAGCTCAGAGCCTGGAGACAGCTTTGGATTCTGTGTCTCCCTCTCTCTCTGACCTTCCCCCGTTCATACTCTGTTGCTCTTCCAAAAATAAATAAACATGAAAAAACATAAGCAAAAATCTAAGAATTCAATCCTGACACATTGAAGTTAGTAAAGATATTTATTTTTTTCATATCATCATTCAGCATGAGTTGCAAAAAAGTCTTAAAACTCAAAGAAACATTTTTCTCAGTATTTTTCCTCATTACTTTAGCTTTTTTAGCAGTTTCCCATTTCTCCTCATTGATTAAAGTGGTTTAAGAAATAAATTTTTCTCAACAATTTGCAGTATGCATATTAGTATTATTTGTTTTGGAAAAATTACTCAAATTTTTTTCTCTCAAAGCAGAACAAATGACTGTGCATAGATTCCTGTAACCCATGTTTTTTTACTCACTGGTCTGGACACAGGATCCTTCAGGGAATGTAGTGAATGCACAAGCCTTTCCTGAGTGTTTTGCATTTGAATGACAGAGTCAGCTAGAGGATGTGTTGAATCAAATTGAACACAATTACTTTGCATTGAATGTGTATCAACATATGCTTTTATAAACCATTTATTCCAGCAAGGACTGAAATAAATTATATATGGAAGCAAAGTTCCTTATACATTTATTAGAGATGCTTTGGATACTAGTTATAGACTAATTCAGCTATTGTGTTGGAATGACTCCAGCAGTGTAACAAAGACCTCATTGTCATTGCTGTAAAGGATGCCCCTTTAAAATGCTGCTTATACAGATGGTTTAAATTCACTCATATATCATGAGTAATTTTAAAAAGTTGATCTGTATTGGGGTGCCTCAGTGGCTCAGTTAACCCTCCGACTTTGGCTCAGGTCATGATCTCATGGTTTGTGGGTTCGAGCCCCATATTGGGTTCTGTGCTGACAGCATGGTGCCTGGAGGCTGCTTTGGATTCTGTATCTCTCTCCCTCTCTCTCAGCCCCTCCTCTGCTCATGTTCTCTCTCTCCCTCTCCCCCCCCAAAAATAAATAAAAACATTTTAAAAAATTTAAGAAAGTCTATCTGTATAGATGATATATTACTAGATTTGATATCACATAAGGTACTATTCTTTTAATTTTTATAAAATCACCAATAAGGAAGTATATTTTTTTACACATATGCATCCACCTTGCATTCAGTTATCTCGAAACCCAGTTTCTGTTTGACAGGTCATATGTCCATCTTCTTTTACACCACCTTGCCTCCTTTTCTTAGCTGCTGTTTTATCATTACTTTCTCCTTTACTCCTCTTTCATGTCTCTTCAGAAAATGATAACCGTTGAATCATGCTCTCATGTTGCTCCATCAGTACCAAGGTTCTTTGTTAGAGTATTTTCAAAATGGGTATCTGCTCAGAAAGGTGTATTTATTTGATTTTTGTCAGTACTCTTTTATTCACACATAGAGGTCCTTTTCTTCCCTTCCTCTCACACATTCTAAGGTAATATCTCAAAGTTTATTTTGTGAATTTGCTAAGCTGATCCATGCCCTTAATTCATAAGAGTGGTTTTCAACACCGGGTAAATGTTAAAAATTATCTGTAGAGATATGAAAATGAATTATGTTTAGGTCCTACTGCATACATAGATTTTAAATACTGTAAGATGTTATATAAACATCTAGTTAAAAAAACGAATCAGTTGTCTTATACACAGAAAAATTTGTACCCCCCATCTACCCCCATCACCGCCCAACACAAATTTATTTGTTGGAATGCAGTCTCCAGTGTGATGGTATTTGAAGGTGGGCACATTTGGGAGGTACTTATTAGACCATGAGGGTAGAGCCCTCGTAAATAGGACTCATACCCTTATGAAAGTGACCAAAAAGCTCCTTTGCCCTTTCTATTATGTGAAGACATAGCAAAAAGACAGCCAACTATGAATCAGGAAGCAGGCCCTCACTAGACACTGAATCTATTGCCTTGATCTTGGAAACTTCAAAACTGTGAGAAAAAGTATCTGCTGTTTGCAAGCTAACTAGTTTGTCAGCTATGGGGTCCTGTTGTAGCATCTTGAATGGACTAAGACAAGGTGATTCTAATGTCTAAAGTTGAGATCACTTAACTAATATAAGCTGTCAGTAAAGGCACCCAGTTTTGTCCTCTTTTAAAATTAATAAGATAATTTTTAAAATGTGCCTTTTAAAATAATATATAAAAGAATTACTATTTTATTTTGAGAAGTTTTGACTATGATAAAATTGGTGATATTATACAGAGTTTCCTGTGTTAACCGTCAGACCTGAACAAAATATATAAAACAGTTGTTTTGGGGCATGGATACTGGATTCACCCTGGGTTTCTCATGTAGGACATTTTTCAAACATATCAGTGCAGGAAAATCAAGCCCAAGGAGAGAATGACAATTTTCTGGGCAATGGAAACAGAGATTAGAATTCAGACTACTGGGGCTCCTGAGCGGTTCAGTCAGTTAAGTGTTCGATTTTGGCTCAGGTCATGATCACGCGGTTCATGATACACAGATCAAGTCCTGTATTGAGCTCTTTGCTGACAACTCAGAGCCTGGAGTCTGCTTCAGATTCTGTCTTTCTCTCAAAAACAAATAAATATTAAAAAGAAACTTTTTAAAAAGAATTCAGGACTACTAAGGCAATTTGTAGGAATTTGGGAAATAGGCATTAGAGAGGAATATTGCAGAGGAGAGCAGAAATTGCATCAAAATATTCCTTACATCCTTGAATAATTCCCAAGATGTATATGTACAGGGGAAGAACAGCTGCTGGAATGCTAAGAGTGAAATGGAGGTTTCAGAGGTCACAGTGTTGGAGAAACACTAGGTTTCTGACCCAAGTAGAAGTTTGGTAACTATACTAGATTTTAGTGGATATCCCAGAAAAGTCCAAACCTCAAGAAAGGATAACATGCTCTATAGATAGAACTAAATTAGATCCACCTGAAGTAAGTCTGAAAAATATCTCAGCACAGGTACAGAGATAAGCTTCATCACTTAGACGGATAGCATAGCATTTTTTTTTAAATATAGTTTTTTGTCAAGTTGGTTTCCATATAACACCCAGTACTCTTCCCCACAACTGCTCTCTTCCATGTTGATCATCCCCCTTCCCCTTTCCCGCTCCCCCTTCAGCCCTTACTTTGTTTTCAGTATTCAAGATTCTTTCATGATTTGTCTCCCTCCCTCTCCCTAACTCTTTTTCCCCCTTCCCCTCCTCATAGTCCTCTGTTAAGTTTCTCCTGTTAGACTTATGAGTGCAAACATATGGTATCTGTCCTTCTCTGCCTGACTTATTTCACTTAGCATGACACCCTCAAGGTCCATCCACGTTGCCATATATGGCCAAATTTATTCTTTCTCATTGCCATGTAGTATTCCATTTTATAGATAAACCACATCTTCTTGATCCATTCATCAGTTGATGGACATTTAGGCTCTTTCCATGATTTGGCTATTGTTGAAAGTGCTGCTATGAACATCGGGGTACATGTGCCCCTGTGCATCAACCCTTCTGTATCCCTTGGGTAAATCCCTAGCAGTGCTATTTCTGGGTCATAGGAGAGTTCTACTGATAATTTTTTGAGGAACCTCCACACTGTTTTCCAGAGTGGCTGTACCAGTTTACATTCCCACCAACAGGGTAGGAGGGTGCCCGTTTCTCCACATCCTCACCAGCATCTATAGTCTCCTGAGTTGTTCATTTTAGCCACTCTGACCGGCGTGAGGTGGTATCTCAGTGTGGTTTTGATTTGTATGTCCCTGATGATGAGTGATGCTGTGCATCATTTCATGTGTTTGTTGGCCATCTGGATGTCCTCTTTGGAGAAGCATG
>CM053560.1:48272804-48319371 GCA_028646485.1 Cryptoprocta ferox | reverse complement strand
CATCCATTTTGAGTTTATTTTTGTGTATGGTGTGAGAAAGTGGTCTAGTTTCATTCTTCTGCATGTTGCTGTCCAGTTCTCCCAACACCATCTGTTAAAGAGGCTGTCTTTTTTTCATTGGATACTACTCTTTCCTGCTTTGTCAAAGATTAATTGGCCATACGTTTGTGGGTCCAGTTCTGGATTCTCTATTCTATTCCATTGGTCCATGTGTCTGTTTTTGTGCCAATACCATACTGTCTTGATGCTTACAGCTTTGTAGTAGAGGCTAAAGTCTGGGATTGTGATGCCTCCCATTTTGGTTTTCTTCTTCAATATTACCTTGACTATTCGGGGTTTTTTGTGGTCCATACGAATTGTAGGATAGTTTGTTCTAGCTTTGAGAAGAATGCTGGTGCGATTTTGAAGGGACTGCATTGAATGTGTAGATTGCTTTGGGTAACAATGACATTTTAACAATGTTTATTCTTCTGATCCATGAGCACGGGATGTTTTTCCATTTCTTTGTGTCTTCTTCAATTTCTTTCATAAGCTTTCTATAGTTTTCATCATACAGGTCTTTTACATCTTTGGTTAGGTTTATTCCTAGGTATTTTATGGTTTTTAGTGCAATTGTGAATGGGATCAGTTTCTTGATTTAAAGTGTGTGAGTCATGTAATTTTAGAATTTCATCTTTATTTTCATGGTTCTTATTGGTTTTTGAAAACCTTCCTCTATCTTCCATGCATCATTCTGTAATGCAGTTTCTGGACTTTGACTCAATATTCATAATCAGTCCAGTCAATAGCTCAACCCATTCTTCCAACACTTTTGCTTCCTCTATGATAAATGAATAGAAGTTATATTTAATCCAGATCATTCCACTTTTCTTTTCATTGCTGGTGAATTTTTCTCAATATGAAAGTTTCAAATAAATGTTTGCTATAAAAGGGCATAATTTATAATTAGTATGAAAATTACCATTGGTTTTCCATTCTGCCCTTTATTTTTCTCTTAAAATGCAACTTATTTCAAAGTTTAATACTTTTGAATATCTTCTGCTGTATAATGGTAGTAAAGAGTACATGCTTCTTATTCTCTTTAGGTATCAATCATAATTTTATAGAAAAAAATCATATTACAATTAAAGAAGAAAATGCTAACCAAAGATTATAAGAAAATTATTGTCATTTTATTAAATATATGATGGTGTTCTGATCCTTGGAGATTGTAAAATATGTGCAATTTTACTGGAAAGTATGCCTCTATTGCTATATATTTAAATATAGAACAAGCTATACATGATTTCCCAGAGAAATATGAATTCACATCCACATTTTATAGAAAGTGGCTTATTTACTTGATAGGAATACCCAGTGCTAAGACCTGTAACAGTGAACACCTCATGTGGAGAATTGTATACATCCCTTAAAACACAGAAATAGGGAAAAGTTGCAGGTCAATAAAAAGAATATGATATAATGTTGAGTAATAAATACCCTATGTATATGTACATAGTTGTATATAAATTCTATTTGGAAAAATGAATTCTGAGTCATGTTTTGCTTTATTTATTTTAAAAAGTTTTTTAATGTTTATATATTTTTGAGAGAGAGGGAGAGAGACAGAGTGTGAGCAGGGGAGGGACAGAGAGAGGGAGACACAGAATTCAAAGCAGGCTCCAGAGTCTGAGTTGCGAGCAAACAGCCCGACGCGGGGTTCAAACTCATGAATCATGAGATCATGACCTGTGCCAAAGCTGGACACTTAACCGACTGAGCCACCCAGGTGCCCCATTAGTTTTTGCTTTTGAGTAAACTTGAGATAAAGAAAAGAAATAATCACATTTATCTTAGGGTAAAACATAGGCCTGTGTTGCTTAAATCTATTGCCATGAACATATTTCTTTTGACATTTAAAAAAATATATGAAATATTATAAAGAACTCATAATGATTATTTATGTATTTCACATTAATCGTATTTGTCCTGATGTTGCTGGTTTTTCTGTAGTAGAAATTCTAAAATCTCAGTAGTCTTCAAAACCAAAATATGTCCCTTTCCCATACTATGTGTCTACTCCACACTGTCCACAATGATCGAATAGTTTGGGGCCACAGAATATATATAGCTTTGTAAGCAGAGGAAAAAAATAGCAAATTAGATTTTGGTTCTTAAAATTTCTAACAAGAAGTGACAAACATCACTTCTACTCATATTTCATTAAAGCACATTATTTGTTCATACCTCAGTTAAAGAGAGTAGGGATGAATAATCATCCTCTGGGGTAGGCCTGCAGATATGGATGTTGAATAGGGTTCTTTTCTCTGCTGCTTCCTTACTGTCTCAAATAAAATGGCTATGCTTTGAAGGCAGCAAAGGTATAATAAATACACTTTAGCCCCCAACCCTGCCAATATATTTGGTTTCTAATAAATAAAACACAAGACTCAGTGACTTATTTATTAAATGAGTTGACAGTTTGATTTAGACTTATCATATATGTTTATGTGCATAGTATATATTGCACACCATATGTTTACCATAAATACATATAAAACTTCCATTTGCTTGTAATTTATTTAGCTAAGTAAAAAAAGTTTCTGCTTTAACTTTATTGATAGTTTGGTGGTTTTTAAAATATATTTATTTAGTTCTAAATTATAACCATTGTAAGATAACAAAAGACATCAAAATACATGTTAGCTCAGCTAAAATCAGAGTGTGGTGGGAACACATCTACCACTCTTAATCGTGTCTTATACGTTTTGGAATGTGGACAAAATTAAGAGGTATATTTTGCCCTGAGTAAAGCATATCCAAATTATGAATAATTTGTGATATTGTTCCCTAATTTAACATTTCCCTTTCATGGACAATTTTATTCCTTTCAATGTATTATACAACATGGTGAGTTTTAAAATGTAATGCTTCAAAGTTTCATATGGCCATTTTATAACCTATCCTAGTACTTACTGAGCACTGAGGCATGAAAAAGTCTCTGAATTTTTCTACAGCACAGTTGCCATAATATTGAGGAGCAGTGTAGGCACAATAAAAGGAATCACTAAGAAACAGAAATCTAACTCTGTAACCTAGAAATCTTTATATGATATTAATAAATTGTTAGTCTGTGCAGATAGAAATTTCTATTTATTAATGCCTAAATTGGTTTTTTCTATGTCGAGTACATAAAAACTTTTATTCAAGTTAAAGTTAGAATGAATGCTTTCTTTTATTTTCTCCTGCAAAATAAAGTGACTGCTATAGCCAAGGAATTTTTAGACACCTAGAGATATACAAATATGGAGGGGTATATTTAGAACTGACTGTAAATCAGTTTACTGGCCCAGTAAAATAGGGACAAATGCACTATTATATAAAAAAGTATGCATTCAAAAACATATTATTATAAGTAAGAATAAAGCACAGTTTGCGAATACTTTTCTGGAAGATGATAATCAGAATGAACATTGATAGGCAACAGGCAATCAGTGCTCTTTTACATTTATTGTCATATGATGGTAAACTGTGAACATTGGTGGCCCATAGCTAAATTCATCTCTCACTGCACAAAACTGTGCATTTAACTGAAAAATGTGCAGGAAATACACCCCACAGGTAAACTCTCATACTGAGGTAATATAGAGAGAGGAATAATATGCTTAAATAAAATAGTTTTACTCTTTATGTAAAGAGTATGTTCAACATGTTCAATAATTATCTCTTGAGTGCCTCATGTGCCAGGCTTTGGCCTGAGTGTACAACAGTGATCAGACACATGGCATGTCCTCATGGAATGCATGTTCTAGTGGGTTAACGCTTACATAACAAACAAACAAACAAAAACTATGGCCCCCTAAAATTAGTGTTTGAAGTAAACTATATGTGGAAACTACATATATGTGGAATATACATATATGTGGAAACTACATATAACAGAAGGTAATGGAATAATGGAGTAGTGTTATTGTTATTATTTTTTGTTATTCATAAGATTGAAGAGATGGATAATGAACTGAATTAAAACAAAAAGGTCAATCAGACTCTTTCAATATTTATTACATTGATGGTACGAATGTAAATGGCACAGCTATGTTAGAAAACCATTTGGCCTTTTATTATATAATTAATTATCAATTTAATATATGACCCAGCAATTCTACTCCTGGATATCTACCCTTGAGAATGAAACATATATCCCAACAGAAACTTGTAAGTGAATGTTTGTAGTTACATTATTTATAATACTGCCAAACTGGAAATTATCCAAATGCCCATCACCTGGAGAATTAAAAAATAAAGCATAAAATATTCACACATTGATAAACTATTCAACAACAGAAAGAGAGAAACTACCGATAGTTGCCATAACAAGGATGAACCTCAAAGCATTATGTGAAGTGAAAGAATCAGGCACAAAAGACTTTATATTATATGATTCCATTTGTTGGAAATGTCCAAAAAAATGTAAATATATAAGAACATCTATAAAGAAGAGAAGATTAGTGGTTGCCAGTACTGAGGATGTGAATGGGCATTGATTGCAAAAGGTCATGAGGGATATTTTTAGATTGATAGAAAGATTTTAGAACTGTATTGTAATGATAGTAGCATAAGTCTTTAAATTCACTAAAAAGTTATTGACTTTCACACTTAAAATGGGTGAATTTTATATGTAGGTTACACCTTATTCCTCAATAAAGCTGTTTAAAAAGGGAAGTAGGGGGGCGCCTGGGTGGCTCAGTTGGTTAAGCATCCGACTTCAGCCCAGGTCATGATCTCACAGTTTGCGGGTTCAAGCCCCGCATCGGGCTCTGTGCTGACAGCTCAGAGCCTGGAGCCTGCTTTTGATTCTGTGTCTCCCTCTCTCTATTCCTCCCCTGCTCATGCTCTGTCTCTCTGTCTCTCTCAAAAAAAAAATATATATTAAAAATAAAAATAAATAAAAAGGGAAGTAGGAACAAAAAGTGTACTTTTTAATTACATAATGCAATCAATATAACGTATTAAATATTTTCAAGTGTAAAGGTCCATAGAAAACAAGTACAATTAAGTATATCATTGGTATAAAATACAAATAATAACGTAAATAGCAAATGGAAAATTCTGATGACCACAGTATTTGATGATAATTGATTAAATATTTATCTGAACATTAAATACTCTATATTGCATTTCATTTATAAGATTTAATACTGTTTTTTGAAAATTGGTGAAGAAACAGAGTTTTTACAGTGTTTAATGTTGTTTATCTCCTAGCTCTTATATATGCTTCAGTTGTAAGAAGTTAGGTCAATAACTTCTAAACAAGAAAGAAAATGTCAAGAAGCACCAAATTCCAAGTTCAAAATGATAACACATTGACTTGAATAACAGTTAGTATGTGTTGCTACCCGTGTTAATAAATTAAATTGTTAAAGTACTTTGCTCTTATACTTTGCACACCTGGAAAATATCACAAACTGCGATATGTCTTTTAAAGTCATTAAATTTTACTCACTTTTCTAGTTTGTGCTGCTACTATAAAGTCCCAATCTAGTGGTCATTCAAGGTAGTAATTGCACTGCTTGCAATACTGATTATATACAATGTTTATTTACTTACTGTGTATCTACTATGTGCCAATCACAAAGCTCAGCGCTTTATATACAGTTATTCACTTAACTCTCACATCTCTGTGAGGTAGATGAGGAAATCAGAAAAATGAGGATTGGATATCTTAAGTAATTTGCACTGGTCCCACAGTTAGGAAGTCTAAATTTAAATATTCAAGCCCAATGTGTTTGAGTCTAAAACCTGCATTTCTAGATAACAGATTTAATGACAGATATACTTCCAGTTGAAATCAGTATTCCTCTGAACTAGTGAAGATCTAAAATAACCAACATCACCATTTTAGGAAAAGAGAACTTAAGGTAGATAAGCCCTGGAACGTTTGTGCCATATCTGTGTTTTATCTGATTTATACAGATTATATGTGATATCTGGGTATATTATGAAGCATAATAATAAATTCAATGGCAAAATAAACTCAATTAAGAAGTAAGAAACTAATAACAGCTGAAGCTACCCATGTACTTTCTCCCTCACCTCCACCTCTGTATCTTTTTCTTAACTTTTATTTTTTTTTTACTTTTTTTTTAAAGTTTTTTTTTTAGGAGCTGACCACCGATGAACTGATCTCTTAACTTTTAAAAGGTCACCACTTATATATAAATACATTGCTTAGTTCTTTGATGGAACACTATTAAAATGTTAGAAACAGCATGTATTTTATGGCAACTTCTTTTTTTAAATTGAACTGTCCAGTTCAGAGTTCATCAAAGTTGTTAAATATAGCTCTATTTATTATTTTTTTACCATTTAAATATATTTTGTTAAAATAAACCACCGTTGATGTGTCCACTTTTCCATCATTGGATATTTGAAATATATTTTCTGGTTCCTATAATAAAGAATGTCTTGAAATTCCTAGAAGTGAACTATAGGTTGAAGAAATGAGCACATTCAGTTTTACAAAATGCTACCA
The DNA here is from genome assembly GCA_028646485.1 of Cryptoprocta ferox. Taxonomy (NCBI): domain Eukaryota; kingdom Metazoa; phylum Chordata; class Mammalia; order Carnivora; family Eupleridae; genus Cryptoprocta; species Cryptoprocta ferox. The sequence goes on along the minus strand of CM053560.1, from coordinate 48,312,860 downwards.
AATTGTTTTCCACAGTGGTTGCATAAATTTACATTCCCACTGACAGTGTCTAAGAATACCATTTGTGTATTCTCTTTACAAATGTTTGTAATCTTCAGATGCCTTCCTTCCTCCCACTAATTTAGTTCATATAGTGTTTTTCTTTATGATTTTAATCTGCATTATAAATGAGGTTGAATATATTTTCATAGATTTATTATCTATTTCTATTCCCACTTCTGTTAAATAATTGATCATATTTTATCTATTTCTCTTTTAGGATATTTTCTTCATGTTGATATTTGATTTACTTATAAGTTCTGAATATCTTTTGTATTACTTAAAGTATTTTCTTCTTTGTGGCTTGAGGCTTTACTTTCTTTATCAATATTCTCTCAGCAAAACATTTTTAACTAAATTATATGTATTAATATTTTTTCTATGATTTCCAATTTTATGGATTGCTTAGAAAATCTCACATTATTTTAGATGACATATCTTATCATTTTTTCCTAAGAATTTAAACTTAACTGTAGGTCTCATTTCATTAAAAACATGGTAAGCATATAATTTATTGCTCAAACCCGGTTATATTTTTTGCAACATTTTACTATGAAAATTTATAACATTAAGAAAAGTTGAAAAAATCTTATAGTTAACATCCATTTACAGCATATATTTACCACCTAAACATCATCATCATTATTGTTTTATATTTTCTTTATCACTTATCTATGAGTTAATTATTCCTTTATTCATCAAACCACCTTGTTTGTTAGTACATTTCAAATGTTTCAGGTATCCATACACATTTTTCCAAATAGCTTCACCGTGAGTACTATTAACTAGAATTTAGTATTTATTTACAAGTTTTTTTTCTTTGAGTTAAAATTGACTTCTAATGAAATTACTATGTTAAAAGTATACTAGTATATTAAATAATTTGGTGATATCTGACAAATGCATATACCTGTGTAATAAAAATACTTTAAAGATATACAATATTAACAATACCCAGGAAGGACAATTCTTTCTTGCCTCTTCCTTTTTAATCTCCACTCCCAACACCAAGAAACGACCACCATTCTGATTTTTTCTACCATATATTAGTGTTGTTTCCTCTGGGATCAAGCAGTATGGAGTCTTTTGTGGCTAGCTTTTTTCACTCAGCATAGTGCTTTTGAAATTTATCCCATAGTGCATAAATCAATAATATTCCATTTTTCATTGCTGAATAAAATTCCACTGTCTGAATATATCATAATATGTGTATCTATTCACCTATTTATGTCCATATGGGCAATTCCAGTTTTTCAATATTATGATTTAGCTCCTAAAAACATTTTTATATAAGTCTTTTAGTAGATGAGTTTTTATTTATTTTGAGTAAACATCCTGATACAGAATTCCTGTGCTTGAAAGTAGCTGAATAGTTTTATATAACATTATGAAATATTTTTCCACAATGGTTGTACCATTTTATACATCCCAGTATCAATCTCTAAAAAGTTCTGGTTACTCCATGTGATTATGTTAGGTCTTGAAGTTAGGTAAGAGAAGTCCTCTACTTTTTCAGGATGATTTTGGATATTCTAAGTCCTTTTAATTTCCATATAAATTTTAGATTCAGTTTGACAATTTCTTCAAATATGCCTGCTGGCCACTAGGATTGCAATTGCACTGAATACAGAGATCAGTTTAAGGTGAATTGAAATAATAGTAATATTGAATTTTCTGACTGATAAAAATTGTGTGTCTCACAATTTCTTTGAGTCTTTAAATATTATCAGTAATATTTTGTTGTTTTAGTGTACAGAATTTTTTATTTTTTCTAAATGTTTTGGATTCCAATACTATTATTATATAATTTTTTAAATGTTTATTTATTTTTGAAAGAAAGATAGACAGAACATGAGTGGGGTAGGGGCAGAGAGAGAAGGAAACAGAATCGGAAGCAGGCTCCAGGCTCTGAGTTTTTAGCACAGAGCTCAATGTGGGCCTGAACTCACTAATTGTGAGATCATGACTTGAGCAGAAATCAGATGCTTAACCCACTGAGCCACCTAGATTCCCCATGTAATGGAATTGTTTTAACTTTCTTTTTCCAATTTTTATTACTAGTATATAAAAGTACAATTAATTTTTGCATCCATCAGTCTTTCAAAAATACTATTAGTACACGTAGTTGTTTTCTAGATTCCTTAGGATTTTTCTATGTAAACAATCATATCAGTTGCAAAAAATCCAGTCTTGATGCTTATTATTCCTTTTATCTGACTTATTGTAAGGCCAAATATAAGTGACATAAATGAGTGTGGGCATCTTTGCTTTTTCTTATTTTTTAAACAGCTTATTGAAGTATACTTTATATATAAAGAACTGCACATATTTACTATATACAATGTGATAGGTTTGGACATATGTGAAAACCTATGATACTATCACTATAATCAAGGGAACTGACATATCCATTACCTTCAAAACTTTCCTGTGCACCCCACCACCACCTTTTTGTGGTAAATACTTAATGTGAGACTTACCTTCTTAACAAAATTTGAAGTGTACAATACCATATTGTTAATTATAGGCACTCTGTTATACAGCAGATCTCTATAACTTATTTATTATCCAAAACTTTATACCCTGAATAAAATATCTCTACTTTGCCCACACCCCAACCCTGGCAACCATTATTATATTTTCTGCTTTTATGAGTTTGACTATTTTATGTACTTCGCATAAATAGAGTCATACAGTATTTGTCCTTCTGTGATTGGCTTATTTCTCTTAGCTTAATGTCTTCCAGGTTCATCCCTATTGTCACAAATGGCAGAAATTCCTTCCTTTTTTAAGGTCATATAATATTCCATTAAAGATATATACCACATTTTCTTTATCAATTTATCTGTTGATGGAAATGTACATTATTTCCACATCGTGGCTACTGTGAATAATGCTGAAATGAACGTGAGTATGCAGATAGCTCTTTGAGATTTGATTTCAGTTCTTTTGTATCTATGTCCTAAAGCAGAATTGCTAAATCATAGAGTAGTTTTATGTTTAATTTTTTGAGGGCATTCTATACTGTTTTTCATAGTTATTGCACTATTTTGCATCCTATCAAGAATATAAATGAGTTCTAATTCCCCACATCTTTGCCAAAACTTGTTATATATAGCTTTTATTTTTCTTGATAGTCATCCTAACAGGTATGGAATGACATCTTATTATGGTTTTGATTTGTATCTCCCTGATAATTAGTGATATTGAGCATCTTTTCATATACCTGTTGGTCATCTGTATGTCTTTTTTGGAGAAATGTCTATTCAGTTTCTTTATCCATTTTTAAATTGGGACATTTAATTAATTAATTTTTTTACTATTAAGTAATAGCAGTTTCTTCTATATTTTGGGTATTAACCCCTTATCAGATATATGGATTACAAGTATTTTCACTAAGGGGATGAAAACTTGTATATTAAAAACTACAAAACACTGATGAAAGAAATTATAAAAGATACAAACAAATGGAAAGACATGCCATGTTCACAGATTAGAAGATTTAATACTGTTAAAATGTGCATACTACCCAATCCTGCAGATTCAATGTCATTATTATCAAAATCCCACTGGTATTTTGCAAAGAAGTAGAAAAAACAGTCCTAAAAGTTATATAGAACCACAGAAGACCTCAAATAGCCGAAACATCTTGAGAAATAAGAACAAAGCTGGGGGTATCACACTTCCTGATTTCAAAATATATTATAAAACTATAGTAAGTAAACCAGTATGGTACTGGCATAAATATAAACATGTAGATCAATGGAACAGAATTGAGAGCCCAGAAATCTACTCACATTTAGATGGTCAACGGATTTTTAACAATGGTGCCAAGAATAAAAAATAATGAAAATATAGTCTCTACAACAAATGGTGTTGGGAAAACTAGATATCCACATTCAAAAGACTGAAATTGGACCTATAACTTACACATACACAAAAATCAACTCAAAATTGATTAAAAACTTAAACTTAAGATCTAAATCACTAACATTCTTAGAACAAAACATTGGGTAGAAGCTTCATTACATTGGTCTCCACAATAATTTCTGGGGTGTGACTCCAAAAGTATGGTCAATAAAAACACAAATAAAAAGTAGACCTACATCAAACTTAGTGCAGTAAAAGAAACAACAGAGTGAAAAAGCAATCTATGGAAGGCTAGTGTACAACATTTTTTATAAATACAAAATAAAAATGAAAGAAAATAAAGACACACATAAGAAGAAAAGGGCCAGGCTCTCTGCTCCTCCCCATTCAACAAACAGCCACATATTCTAATACAATGCCAGCCACATCCCTGAGACATGACGGTGATTGTCAGAGTAAACAGATTTGGCCACGTTGGGTGGCAGGGCTGTTTTTAACTCTGGAAAAGTAGATATCATTACTATCAATGACCCCTTCATTGACCTCAACTACATGGTCTACATGTTCCAGTATGATTCCACCCACAGCAAATTCCACAGCACAGTCAAAGCTGAGAATGGGAAACTTGTCATCAGTGGAAAGCCCATCTCCATCTTCTAGGAGTGAAATCTCCCAACATCAAATGGGGTAATGCTGATGCTGAGTACACTGTTGAGTCCACAAGCATCTTTACTATCAGAGAGAATGCTGGGGCTCACTTGAAGAGTGGACCCAAGAGGGTCATCATCTCTGCATCTTCTGCTGATGCTCCTATGTTTTTGATTGGCATGAATCATGAGAAGTATGACAACTCACTTAAGATTGTCAACAATGCCTCCTGCACCACCAACTGCTTGGCCTCTCTGACCAAGGTTATCATGACAATTTCAGTATCTTGGATGGACCCATGGCCACAGTCCATGCCATCACTGAGACCCAGTAGATTGTGATGGGCCCTCTGGGAAGCTGTAGCATAATGGCTGAAGGGGTGCTCAGAACATCATCCCTGCTTCTACTGATGCTGCCCAGGCTGTAGGCAAGGTTATCCATGAGCTGAATGAGAAGCTTATTGGCATGGCCTTTTGTCTCCCTACCCCCAGTATGTCAGTATGCTGCCTAGAGGAAGCTGCCAAATATGATGACTTCAAGAAGGTAGTGAAGCAGGTATTGAAAAGTCCCCTCAAGGGCATCCTGGGCTACACTGATGACAGGTTATCTCTTGTGACTTTAACAGTGGCACCCACTCTTTCTCCTTCAATGCTAGGGTTGACATTGCCCTCAATGACCACTTTGTCAAGGTCATTTCCTGGTATAACAATGAATTTGGCTAGAGCAACCAGGTGGTGGACCGTATGGTCCACATGGCCTCCAAGGAGTAAGAGCGCCCAGACTACCTGCTGCAGTGAGAGCAAGAGTCAGAGAGAAGCTCTCAGCTGCTGGGGAGTCCTTACCCCAGCTCATCCCCCAACACCCTGAGACTCTCCTGACCACCACAGTTTCCATCCCAGACCCCTGAAGAGGGAGAGGGTCATGGAGAGCCCTACTTTGTCATATACCATCAACAATGTATACTGTACCCAGCCAAAAAGAAGAAGAAGAAGAAGAAGAAGAAGAAGAAGAAGAAGAAGAAGAAGAGTACAATTACTGCCGTAAGCAAACTCTTATAGACACAAAATTAAATAACTAAGTGACTGAATCACATCTGACCTCTAAAGAGGCATATGCTTCTGAGGTCAGAACATAGTGGACAGCCATATCACCATAATAAAAGAATGACCTTTTGAAAGGTTTTCTAAAGGACAAAATAAAAAAACTTTAATTCTAGGATGTTTTTCAGAACACTTCTGACATCACAGCATTGAAAATTAAATTTCATCTATCTTTGCTAACTTTTCTTCACCTTCTTTACTACCATTTAAACATTTTGACACCCAGTTGGATACGGAAACCTTAATGGCAGAGTTGACACAAAATAAATCCCACTATATCTGAACAGAAGTGAACCAGGGATGAATACAAGTTTGTATTTCTGTGGTGCTCCATAAGTGGAACTTGTCACTCAGATTCCAGAGAAGCCGAAATTTAGAAAGAAAAGACATAGCAGGGATTTAGGAAGTCAAAGGGAGCAGAAAAGGCCTGGGCAGTAAGTGAATAAGTCCTGTTAAGCAGACACTAGTTTTTGGAATTGGATATTCATCAGAGAATAGCATAGGTAGGCCTCTGAGAGGGGAGAAATTAATGGATTAAGAGAAAACAATACTGGCTCTGAAAGGAAAACAGCTCTTGAGAGAGAAGGCCACGCTCTGAGAAAAGACGCAACTAAAGAAGTGGCAGGAGTTTGGAGTTGGTCCCAGACTTGCTGCTTTTCATCAGCTTCCAGCCTCCATTGTCCGTTAGAGAATTATGAGAAATAGAGAAGCAGGAAGCTCACTGAGGCATTTCATTGAGTTCATGGATTGATATTAACATTTCCCAGGCTAAAAATATGAAGAGATGATCATTTTAATCTGTCTAACTTGCTTCAAGAGTACCACACAAGGCTAAACAGAAAAGAACCCATTATTTTTAAATTGAGGAAAATCTGTAGATATGGACTAGTTTATCATTTACCTAACTGTAATTTGTCAAATACTATGTTCAGATATTTCTAGGTTTCATAATTAAATAGTATTGCCACTTATTTATTACCTAATTAATCTTATTACCTAAATAAGATTATTTACAAAAATAAACTGGAGTTAAGCCAATATACTCCTATGTGACTCCCCCAAATACAATTATTTATATAATATATCTGCAACTGGCTAGAGAACAATGAAATAATATATTAAAAATTGTTAAACACAGGGGCACCCTGGATGGTTGAGTTGGTTGAGCATCTGACTCTTGATTTTGCCTGAAGTCATGATCCTAGAGACATGGGATGAGATCAAGTCCTATGGTCAGCTCCACTCTAAGCATGGAGCCTTCTTAGTTAAGTTTGTCTCTCTCTCTCTCTGCCCTTCTCCCCTGCTTTCACCCTCTCCCTCTCTCTCTCTTTCTCATTCTCTAAAATATATATGTATATAAATAATAATTGTTAAACAAAAAATTGAAAACAACTATATCTTATTCAATAGAATTACAAAAATTACAGGTACTTTTAATAAATTTGTAACAAAAAGGTGTTTTACAAAATAATAATGCACAAGAAGAAATAATATCAAGATTTAAGAATTATAGAAAAGGAAAAACAAATTTAATAGGTAAGAAAATAGAAGCTTTTCTTAAACAAAACAGATTAAAATATATGGGGAGGGAAAAAGAGAGGAAAACAAATCATGAGAGACTTTTAAAGACAGAGAACAAACTGAGGGTTGCTGGAGGGATGTGGGTGGGAGATGGGCTAAATGGGTTTTGGGTATTAAGGAGGGCACTTGTTGCAATGAGCACTGGGTGTTGTATGTAAGTGATGAATCACTGAATTCTATTCCTGAAACTAATATTTCATTGTATGTCAACTGACTAAAATTTAAATAAATTTTTGAAAAAAAATTGTTCGCTACACTGTAGTTAAAAACAAATGATACCAGCCAAAAACCCCAAACCAACCAAATAAGTATTTTTTTCTTAAAAGCCACAGACTCTGTGGAATATGGATAATAAAAAGTAGTAGAGTTGTGTTTTGTAATCTTGTTTTTTGAAGTCAAAAAGGACTTTGGGGAGTTCCTGGGTCACTCAGTCTGTTAAGCGTCCGACACTTGATTTCAGCTCAGGTCATGATCTCACAGTCCATGGGATTGAGCCTGCGTGGGGCTCGCACTAGGTGTGGAACCTGCCTGGGATTCTCTCTCTCCCTCTCTCTCCCTGCCCCTCCCCCTCCTCAAAATAAATAAATAAACTTAAAAAAAAGATCTTGGAAAGTCAAAAAGATTTCTATGATCACACGAGCTTAGCAACTGTTGAGTTGAACAAAATTAATCTTCTTAAGGACTTTTCAGAGTCTTAAACAAACTAGCAGTGTTTATGATAAAAAAACAGATGATAAAGCATGAGAATTCTTTATGCTTATTTAGTTAGATAATATTACCCATTAATTCATTCATTAAACAGAATGCCAATTAATATCTTTATTATTAGTTAATAATTTTTGCTGGAATCACAATTTGAAAAGGACTTCTGTGAAAAGTAAAATTACCACAGATAACAAATATTAATTAATCTTTGAAATCAAACCATGTAGCCACATACAATGCCCATTTCTTTCTTGAACAAAAATGAGAACTCAAATACAGCAATAAATTTTATTTAACATAATTAGCTTGTGATTTGTCTCCTTAAGTGATGTTTAAATATTCCTATTTTTAAGACTCAGTCCTTTATTTAAAGAAATTGTTTAAATTATCATTCCTTATAGTCAATGTGTTTGAGCAATGCAGAGTTTAAAATGTGATTCTGAAACTGAAGTCAAAAGAAAAAAAATAATCCCAACAAAACAACATCTGGAAACCTGACAGCTCTGTGCCAGAAGTCGCAGCTGTCTGAGAAGAACACTATGGCCATGCTGTCCATCACTGTCACCAACATGGGCCTCACCTTACTCTGGCTGACCTGCTCGGATTCACCGAGGTACTTTGGAAGCCAAGAGAACTGAGCCAGGCTGAGGAGTGGCTGCGCCACAGTGGACAGTGGCGCTCTGTGAGCATCTCCTACCTTGTGGTGAGAGGCAAGGCTGATGCTACCTTCTAGCCCCTGATTCAAAAAATTAAAGTTCTAGGTGAATCTGGGCTTTCTGAGACCAATTTTTCAGAAATGACAGAAACCACTGACTACCTCTACAGTAGTGGTAAGATCTAAGTAGAGCAGTGGAAGATCTATGATCAATTCCAGAAGTCCTCTGAAGAAGACAGAAGCACTTGGAGTTTCTGGAGGCAGGGAATCCTTTGACCCAAGAAGTGCTTAAAGGTCTGGAAGTGGTTCCCAGGACATGGGGGACATGCTATAGAAGTGGAATTCGAATTTTTTTTGGTAACTGGACAGCTTTACCTCTCCCTTATAAGAGGGGAAAAATAAATCACAGAATCAATTAAAATAAAATATGACATTTTTCTTTAAAAAGAAAGTCCCTGTACTTATTAAACAGAGGGTGGAACAAGGAAAAACAAAGTAGTAAAGTTACAAATAAACCTGGATGAAGTGGGGGTACACAGGAAAATCTGTGGGATTGTGGGAGGTGAGGTGAAGCATAAAGTAGGCCAAGCTTTAACATGTTCACACATGCTGTTGCTGATGCTTCATGCCATGTCTTCACTGCCTCATCTTCCTTATCCAGCTAGTAAAACCCTACTCATCACATATCAACTTCTCCACAGAGCCTCAACTTACCTTCTCAGGAAATGTCAGTTCCTTCAGTCTCTGTGCCTTTGGGGAACCTTGTACACCAGTAAAGTCTCCTAATGCTATCACTCAAATAGGAGGAAAATGTGAAGAAATGTGGTGAATTAATTATTCCTGCCCTATTATAGAGCTAGGCATGGAATAATATGGTGTCAGACTTAAGTTTGTTCAGGGACTCAATATGAATATCATGGATGAAGATAAATTGTGTAGAGGGAAAAAGACACCATATCTAACCCAAAAGAAACTTTCCTGCATCTCTTTTATCTGTTCTATTTGGTCAGTATGATCATGGTATATATTGTATAGAACAGTACAAGGGTTGACAAACTTTTTCTGTAAAAGGTCAGTAGTAGATGTTTTAGGGTTTGTAAGGTTTTTGTCTCAACTACTCAGCCTCTTGCTGCTGCTGTAATGCAAAAGCAACCATGGCAATATGTGAGCAAAATGAACATGGCCCTGTTTCAATGAAAGTTTATTTAAAAAATAGTGGGCAACCCATATTTGGCCCTCAGGCTATAGTTTGCTGACACCTGTTGTAGAAGACAGAATTTCAATTAAAATTTTGCAATATCTGCTTTACTAAATCTTTAATTTTTGCATGGGTTGTGATTATCTAATTAAGATATCACTGGTTATAGGAAAATCTTACAAAAGTGTTATTTGACACAGGGGGATTTAAATAACTGGTTGTATAACAGCAGCTGTAGAGAAAACTAACAAAGTTGAAAGTTAGTTATTTGAAAAAATAATAGGATTGAGAAACCCCATAAAAATGTGAAGTAGAAAGGAGCTAAGAAAAAAATGACAATATCGAGAATTAAATTGGATATATTACTATATGCAAAAGGATATTAAGAAAATACCAGCTACTTTACAGCAATAATTAAGTGAAATAGAAAAATCTCTTAGAAAAACACAGATTAACAAAAACACAAAAATAAATGGAAAAGTTGAATAGGCCTAATAGTTTTATATCTAACAAAAGGTTGAATTAGTAAATAAAAAATTCTTATGCAGATTTCCCGATACAGATGCTTTTCTTGTGAAATGTTTATGGAACACATGATGCCAAGTTTCAATAAACATTCTTAGAAAATGAAGGACAAACCCCTTCTCACTGACTTTTTAGAAATCAGTATGAAAATTGTTTTGTAACAGCTGTCCCTCAATAATGTCTCTGTTGAACCCCTACAGGCTGGGAGCCTTCATCACACCATTTTTGACAAATTGCATAAGAGTTCAATTACTCTTGGTTACAACAGTGGTATAGTTTTGGCATTTAGAACTCAGTATTTTCTATTAAAAATTTCCAATCTTGAGCTTTATTCAGAGATTATCTCATATTCTCTCCTGCCACACAGGTCATCTCTGCTTGTAGGAAGTTGGTAAATAGGTGGTGTGAACTGGCAGAGAGATGCCCACCACTCCCAACTAAGATCTGGGATCTCCTCTCTTGGGTCTCTCAAGGGGGATACAAGAGGCAAAAGTTGCTCTTAGTGATTGGTAGGTCAGTGGTGGAAAAGTAGTCCAGGACTCATCTGGTTCTGTCTGCTTGGCTTGTAGACTCTGCTGAAGTAATTGTTTCCACAGAGATGGTGGGTGGGCCTTTCTCAGAGAGGTGTTCAGTTTCAGCTCCATCACTGACAACGGTTGGGGCTCTGCCAGTAGTCCCAATCTCTTTCCTGGGTTGGTTATCTCACTGATTTAGAAATGTCTCTAACTCTTGTTCCTTCAATAACCTTTGTGTTCCTTCACATAAACAACGGAAACTACTAGCCTGCCCTTCTCTTTCACAATATCTAAGATACAGAAAGAAACTTATGCTCATTTGCTGTCACAGGTTATGTTCTCTAGAAAGCAGATGCTAAGGAGGGTACTTGCATGCAGGAAATCTACCAGAGAAAGTTTCAGGATCATCAACCAAGATGAGAGAGCTCGTGGGTGCTAGAACCATGATTTTTAGAATTATTTGATGATAGTATCTGTGCTTGTTCCTTCTACTAGGTCCTATAGTTTCTTCATGCCTCACTCATTTTTGCATCATGCTGAGCATTTCCATGCTATTGTTGAAATCTGCAACATGTGGCCTACAAGGTCTGCTTTGCAGGGGAAGAGGCACTTCTCAATTATATTTATGAATCAAATATATTTGATATTAAAGCCTAAGGCAAGAAACTTATACACCAATCTTCTTCAGAAGAAGAGTCTCAAAAAATCCCTACAAAATATTGGCAAGTAGAATCTAGCAAAATATGGAATGAAAAATATATGATGACCATTGGAATTTAACCCAAGAAATCAATATGGTTTTAACATCAAAAAGTCAGTCAGTGTAATTTTCCACATTAATAAAATAAAGGAGAAAAAACAATTGCTCATCACAAAGATTGGACAAAAATCATCTGGTAAAATTCAAACTTTATTTATAATAAAAATATTTCGCAAATTTGGAGTTAAAAAAATTCCACAGTCTAAAACAGAACATCTTTAAAAACAAACAAAAACAGCTAAGGTTGTATGTAATGGTGAAATACTGAATATTTCCCCTTTGTGATTGAGAAGAAGGCGTGGGTGCCTAATGTCACTTCTATTAAGTATTGTTTTGAGAGGTATTAGCTAGTGCTATAAAGTGAGGATAGAAACATAGTGATTAGAATGGAAGAATTAAAGCTGTGTTTGTCACAGAAGATATTATTTTTTGCATTGAAAATCTTAAAGAAAATCAAGGAAGGAAGGAAGGGAGTTGGGGAGGGAGGGAGGGAGGAAGGAAGGAAGGAAGGAAAGAAAATCTTTACAAAACTTAGAAAACCACTACTAGAAATAAGAGTAAGGGACATTCGTATGAATGTAGGGTAAAATCTACTAGATTCACCTAGTAAAAGAGAAATGTATTTTACGATGTGGCAACCATCCAAAAGCAGATGAACAGGTGTGCATCTCTGTCTTCCATCCAAATGGAGGGAGAAATATTTCAGCATACCTTCATGTGTATCACAGTTTTGGGGTTTTAGTTTATCAAGTTAAGCAACTCACTTTCTATTACTATCTCCCTAAGAGTTTTTATAATAAATACATGCTAAATTTTATTAAATGTTTTTAATATCTAGAGAAGTGATGTGATTTTCTTCATTCTGCGTATGTTTTGAATTACTTTTAAAAAGTTGTTTTTTGAGAGAAAGCGTGAAAGGAAGGAACAGAGGGAGAGGGGGAGATAGAGAGAGAATCTTAAACAGGCTCCATGCTCAGTGAGGAGTCCAATACAGGGCTCAGTCTCATGACAGTGAGATCATGACCTGAGCTGAAATGGAGTCAGATGCTTAACCGACTGAGCCACCCAGGTGCCCCTGTGTTGAATTACTTTTATTAACTTTGTAATGTTAAACCAAACTTGAATTTTGTGGGAAGAAAAACAAACTTGGCCATGATAGATTATCATTTTTATACATTGCTGAATTTGGCTTAATAATGCTGTCTATGATTTTACATCTATACTCAGTGCTTCTCCAAGAATGAGATCAGTCTGTAATTTTCCATTCCCATGCTGACCTCGTTGAGTTTTGATATCAGGTTTATGTTTATCTGAGAGTATCTCTATCCCCATTTTCTATAACTGAGAAGTTTCTGTAAGTTTAGAATTATTTCGTATTTTAGTTCTGTTAAATTCACCCCCCAAATTCACTTGCACTAGGGTTTTATGACTATTCAATTGACTATTCAATTTCTTGCATATTGACTATAATTCAATTGTCAGTTGATGGCCTACTCACATAGTCATGAACTCAGTGACAAGACTAAGAAAAATTCTACCTCTTAGAAGCATATAGTGAAACTGAAAAAAAAAAAAGATGCAAAGAAAAATCTCTAAAAGTATCCAGATGGAAAGAAAGAAAAAAAAACCTTCAATTGACTATTGACTATTCAACTTTTTTAATAATTATATTATTCATGTTTTCTATTTCTTATAGTCTTTTTTATAAGCAATATTTGTTCCAAATTTAAAAGTGTGACATATATGTTTTCATAATATACAAGAATGATATTAAAAATATTTCAAGACTATACAATGTAAATACATTTATAAAAAAATGACACTGAAATAGTTTTAGTAGCAGAAATTAATAATTTAGCAACATAATTTTATACATGGAACTACTTACCCAGTCATATAAGTTATTATTGATCAAATTATTCTAATATACAATTCTTTTATTTATTTTAAGAAAAATTAGTGTCCTCCTTTATTTAATATGGCTGTTACTAAATGATGTCCTTTCATGAGCCTCATTAAACTGGTATTCATTATATCATTTGAAACCTCCACAGTAGGAATTTTTCCTGACATGATTACTGAAATAAAAGCAATTTCATTTTATTAGATTTCATAATAACAAAATCTCTTATAACAGAGCTGTAAGAGAGATCTCTGTAACTAAGTTACTGTATTTGTTTCCTAGGACAGTTCTACAAAGTGTCATCAACTAAGTGGCTTAAAACAGCAGAAATTCATTTTTTCTCGATTCTGGAGGCTTGCAGTACAATATCATGGAGTGGTAAGGGGCATGTTCTCTCCAAAACCTGTAGGAGAATGAATCCTTTCTTGCCTCTTCCTCGCTTCTGGTGATTTGCTGGCAAACTTTGGCATTGTTTGGTTTGCAGCCGCATGAGCTCTATTCTCTGGCTTTGCTTTCACGTGGTATTTTCCTTGTGTGTCCGTAACTTCACATGGTCATCTTAAAAAGACACCAGTCACATTGGTGTCCACTCTACTCCAGTATGACCTCATCTTAACTAATTACATCTGCAACATCCATATGTTAAGATATCATTGTATCCTTTTGGGGCGGCATAATTCAACCCATAACAGTTACCAAATTATTATTTTTTTTTTGGAATGTGGTTTGAAATATGGTTAAACCAAATTCCTCAGCTACTTAAGATGCACCATGCTATGGTTTATATATAGTTCCACTGACTTCTGGCTTCTCCCTTCCATTCTGACAGCCAAACTGTTACTCTTTTGAAGGTCTTTTTGTTTTTGGTTTTGTTTATTCCCTTCTGGATACTTTTAGAGATTTTTCTTTTCTTCCTTTTTCTGTATCTTATCTTTTTGGCAGTTTCACTATATGAATTTTTCTTATCCTTGCCTGAGATTAACTGTTTTTCATGAATATATGATTGGGTGTCTTCACAGATTCTGTTTTGTTCTTTCTTCTTTTCCAGAATTCCTGTTAGATGTCTATCAGATGTTCAAGCCCCTTCTTCCATATTCCTTAATTCACAAATAGTTCCTATTTCTTTGCCCCTCTGTGCTGCATTCTACATAATTTATTTTGATTAATCCTCTAGTTCCTTAATTCTCTCTTTGACATTTTCTGATTTTTATATTTTTAAACAGAAGTTTTAGAATTTAAATTCAGTTCATAATTTTATACTTTTGATTATATTTTCATTTCTAGAAGTTGTATTAGTTTCTCTTTAAAATAGGATTTCCAGTGTTTCCAATTTCCTGTAAATGCTCAAAAGCATGCATTTTATTTCTTTAAATATAGTAACCATGATTATGTTACAGTTATCTGATGATACTTATTTCTAAAATACCTAAAAAAATTACTGGTTTATTAGTCATATCTACTGTTTGCCTGGCTCTTACCATAATTTTTTGTTAAGAATGTTTTTTTTTTTAAATTTTCCTTCTCTCATAACAGTAGTTGTGGAAATTCATTTAGGTACAAAATAGGAAATTCATTTAGCATGTACATGTATACCTTCAGTGCAGAACAACAAAATCACCTAGAAAACTTTAGATTACATTTGTGGCTTAAGGTTTTTGAATGCCCAGGTAATGGTAATAAAGGTGGCAAGTCCTTCTGAGGGGTGAGTAGGGGTTATAATTTCCCTCTGATTTTCCATCTGGTTTTCTTAGCACCAAGACAACTTTCCTTGCAGTCCCTTGGGGTGTAGCTACTATATGGCATGTTTACTGTCAGATCACCCTTGACCAGAGTGTGCACTCCTTTGTACTTCCTATGTAAGCACCTGTGGCTTGTCTTTTTTAATCTGGGCACTCAAGTTAGTGATTCCTAGGTTCTGAAAATGCTCTCAGGTTAAGGGAGTTTGATACTCTCCTTACTTCCTAGACCCTTGCTTTACCTTAAACCCTGGCACAATTATTTCCTATCTAATGTATAATATGATGCTTTAAGAAACTGTTAAAATATGTGTTATCTAGTGTTTTAGTTGTTTTCAGAAAAAGGATTAGTCCAAATACTATTCCAGTCTTATTACAAAACATATGATACTTACTTATTTTAGTTTTTATTAGATAACTAACAAGTTTATCTGAAACAAGGAAGTAAATGTATAGGTACTAAGCCATGGATAGTCATCTCCATGAACCATATTTAATCATTTACTTTTAAATAGTCATACAAGGGGCACCTGGGTGGCTCAGTAGGTTAAGCGACTGACTTTTGATTTCGACTAGGGTTATTATCTCACAATTTGTGAGATTGAGCCCCACATTGGGCTCTGTGCTTACAGTGAGGAGTCTGCTTGGGATTGTCTCCTCTTCCCTATCTCTGCCTCTTCCCCACTCGCACTCTCTCTCTCAAAATAAATAAATAAACTTAAAAAAATAAAAAATAAATAATCATACAAGACACTAAACATAACAAGGCAGTGGCTAGCTTATATGTTTTAATTACATATATCATTTTGTAATAAATAATTTACATTAAACATATTGAAAGAATGTTTTAAGGAAGATTGGTAAAATCATATACAGAGTTGGCAATAAGCTAAAATAAAAAATACTGACTTTTTATTTAGATATTTCTTCTATCAGTAAATTATAAAGAATATTTTATCTATATTTATCATTCATTAAACTGTGAAGAGCATTAGTATTTCCAGAGAATGAAAGATGTTTAAATGGGAAAAAGCTGGGATGTGGAAGAGAGAAACTTAGTGAAAGTAGTTTTCCCTTTGAAATATTTTTAGCATCATAGACGTTAAATGCTCACTATTTAAATAGCACTGTAAAAAGTTTCTGTGAATGCATTCAACCATTCACCTAGCCCAAACTTGCATTTTTCAGACATACATTAAGCATATTTTCCAGGAAGTTTTCCCTCATCAACCCTTCTCTGCTTCTCCTACTATGTCATTCTTTTTTGGTATTCCTATTTTCTTACATAAAAAATAATCTACATTCAACAATAAGTAGCTATTATTACTTTATTTTTATTATATCCCAGAAATTTAGAAAGCATTTCATAGCATTAATTTCTTTAAAACCTAAAGGAGAGCTGAGAGATAATTCTCTTGTTAATGCATTTAAAGGTGAGGAAAATGAGTTAGTTAAACAAGTAGCCCAATGTCACACAGTTAATAAATTTCAGATATTAACTGAATCTTGTCTGATTTCAAAGACAGATGCTCTGTTGCCTCCAAAGTAATAGATGTGTGCTACCTTTAAAGAGAATTAAAGAGTAAAAAATAAATTTAACAGCATCACACCAAGTGCTCTCCGCTACACACAGGCATGTTCACAAAGACCTGTTTTTCTCATCTGTCATCTAATTGGAGCCGCCAACCAGTGATCAGCAATTCAGTTTTAAGTGGCATCACCTTCAGAGAAACATAGTGCAGAAGCCATAAAGTAATTTAAAAGGAATTTCAGTCTTTACTCACATCTGCCAAAAACATTGTTGGAACTCTTAAGTCATAGCACTAATAAGTTCTTCCAATAAGCACTAAGTCATAGCACTAATAAGTTCTTCTCTCTCATCTCTTCTTCCCAAATTCTGTCAGACACTTCTCAGAGTGTCTCACCCTTGTTCTCCTTCAGTATACAGATTAACAAAATTCCACTGGGCATTTCCTTGTGGATCCCCTTCCATCGCTGTGGTCTTTACTTTCTCTTTTGTTTTCATATTCTGAACTGGAATACTTAGCATTAGATTGTTAGAGAGGGTCTACCTTCTGGAAGGTGAGGGAGGCTAGAAATACGTGCGTGTGTGTGTGTGTGTGTGTGTGAGAGAGAGAGAGAGAGAGAGGGAGAAAGATAAAACAGAATTTGGTAAAAAAGAAAAAAGAAAATAGAAAAAAAAAACCCAAGGGTAAAAATGAGCTTGAAGTTGCTGTGGCCACTTTGCTTATTTTACTCGGAAACCTTATGAATAAATGGAATAACTGACTCTAAAATACAATCATTTCTCTGCAGAAAGGTGACCATGGCAATGGGAGATACGTTCTTTAAGACATTCTTTTCTGCTGAAAACCTAAAGTATTCTTCCCTCAATATTTTAACTGGGTAAGCAGTTCCATAATATGTACATTTAATTCATAGAGATTAAAAATGAATATTTTTAGATTATAATACAGCCACTTAGGAAAATGCTTTATGAAACATTGTACAAAATTAAACATTTACTCACTTGGGGCGTCTGGGTGGCTCCATTGGTGAAGCATCCGACTTCAGCTCAGGTCATGGATTAAGCGTCTGACTTCAGCTCAGGTCATGATCTCACAGTTCGAGCCCCACATCAGGCTCTATGCTGACAGCTCCCTTTCTCTCCTATATCTCCCCTTCTCTCTACCCCTCCCCTACTCAAGCTCTCTCTCTCTCTCTTTCTCTCAAAAAATAAATAAGCATTAAAAATGTTTTTTTAATATTTACTCACCAAGACCCAGTAATATCTCTTCCAGGTTTATTAACAACAACAACAAGAAAGGAAACACATTATCACACACAAACATATTTATAAATGTTTGTAGCAATTTTATGAATAATGGCCCCAAGCTAAAAACAGCCTAAATGTCCAACAAATGATGAATGGATAAATTGATGCTTCACATTTTAGAACACTACTCAGTCATTAAAAGGAATACATTACTGATACTTAGTGATAAGGATGACTTTCAGAAGTATTATGTTAAGTGAAAGAAGTCGGATACAGAACATAAATATATGGTTCCACTTATATGACTTTATAGAAAATTCAAAATTATAGAGACATAAATTAGATCTGTGTTTCCCAGGGGCTGAGGTAAGGAAGGAGATTGACACACAGAAGTTCAAGGGAATTCTTTGGAGTCTTGGGAATATTAAATATCTTGGTAGTAGTGGTGACACTGTTTACATTTGTAAAACAATAAAAATAAGAATAAATATTTTAATGTGTCACATATATAAATGTATATATTAATGTATATCTTCAAGCTGTTTTAAAGTATTTTTGAATATTAGGGCACCTGGGTGGCTCAGTTGGTTGAGTGTCCAACTTCGGCTCTGGTCATGGTCTCACAGTTCATGAGTTCGAGCCCTGTGTCGGCCTCTGCACTGACAGCTCAGATTCTGTGTCTCCTTCTCGCTCTCTGCCCCTCCCCCACTCAAGCTCTGTCCCTCTTGTGTGTTCTCTCTCTCAAAAATAAACATTACATTTTTATAAAAAATATTCTTGAATATTATTTCTAGATATTTATTTTTATTTTTATTTATTTTTGAGAGAGAGAGAGAGAGAGCACAACTGGGGAGGAACAAAGAGAGAGAGAGAATGAGAGAATCCCAATCTGATAGTGCAGAGCCTGATGCAAGGCTCCAACTCATGAACCATGAGATCATGACCTGAGCTGAAATCAACAAGAGTCACATGCCTAACCAACGGAGCCACCCAGGAGCCCCTATTTCTAGATATATTTTAAAACACTTAGGAGAATAACTGTCAACAACCCCAAAGTTTTCCAAATTCTATACTCTTCCCTGGGATTAACAGTTTAGGAAGCTACATTAATTTTCTGGTTCCTTGGGTTACATTTAACATTTGGCTACCTCAGCATCCTACTGCTGAGACCTTGTTTCAGGGAGAGCCTTTTGTTACATGAATGTTTACAACGGAAATCCCTAATCCACTTCGTGGTGCCTGAATAAAAGAGTGCTTTTACAACACAGGGCTTAGTGGGGCCTGCCTCTAATGGGTGAATTGTAGCACTGGAGTAGAGGTGGGAAGGAAAGTGGCAGCCCTGTCTTCTTGGTCATACTCACTTAAAGTAGAGCAACTGGAGTAGTATTAGTAACAGGGAGCTGGGACGTTGGGGGATGGGGTGAGGGGTAGGACAAGGTTTTGGCTCAAATACCACAGATTTGCTGTTCTTACCCAGATTTCATAGATTTCCATGAATAAATCAAATTGTTTCTCAAACTATTGTATGAACATAGGACAATTTCCAGAGATTTTATATGGTTATTATTATTATTATTATTAAAAACAATTTGCACCAATAAAAAAAATGAGTGTTGTGCTAGAGGAAGGGTTTTACTGAGCTCCTCACACTGCCATTCCAGAAGTCCAGGATAAAATTTTCCTGACCTTCAGAGATTTCAAAATTTCATAATTAGTGTTGTTCATATAGTATTAGAGAATAGTTGGGGGAATGATTCTAACTAGTTGCTACACATATAAGCTGGGACAGTGCTTCTCAACTCTGGTGGCACATGATTGCTACAGGGGGAACTTTTTAAAACATACTGATGAACAGGTCTTACCCTTAAGATAGTCTAATTAAAGTGTTCTGGATAGGACGTAAGCATCAGTAATTGTCAAAAAATTCCTGGGATGATCCTAACTGGAGCCAGATTTGAGAACCACAGAATGAGACATTTTAGAGGGGGTTCATGATTTGGATTCATAGCTGAAACTGTATGACTTTTATGCTTTCATCTAACATTTAAAATTGAGATTACAAACTTTCCATGGGAATCTGTAGAGTAAGTGCTTATCCCTTCTTCTCACCACTATAAATAAATAAAAACAAAAATAACTCAGACCATAAAGTTTTAATTGCTTTTGTTTGATAACAACATGATTTACACAAAATAAGCATTTCCTTTCTCAGCCTTCTGATATATATAATCATCTATACGATCGTGCTATTATTTATAAACCTATTAAGGGATTACAGTTATTACAGCAAGTGAAATATATTAGCAGGATTTAGTAAATTTCATGTCTGCACAATATGGCAATCACATATCTTTTGACTGTATCATGAGAAGTAGTGCCTAAAAGAGATCTGGAAGGTTGAAGGGCAAGAGTATAGAAAAGCCATGTCATAATCCTGGAAGAATTATTCTTCTGACTTTATAATAGGACCCCTAATCTCACCTAAACTAGATTTGACTAAGAGGATTCCAAAGGTTATGGTCTTAATGTACCCAAAATAGAAAGAAAATTAAAAGCAATATT
Source organism: Cryptoprocta ferox (assembly GCA_028646485.1). NCBI lineage: Eukaryota > Metazoa > Chordata > Mammalia > Carnivora > Eupleridae > Cryptoprocta > Cryptoprocta ferox. The sequence continues at coordinate 48,292,287 of CM053560.1, read as the reverse complement.
TCTAGAAACCTTGCTGTAATCATTAAACTATCCCTCTCTAGAGGATAGACATTTCAGTTTGCAATTGTAGCAATTGCTATTTTCTCCTGTGTGATTTTACCTAATTATATAAGTGGACTATGTTTTGTCCAAGATTATCATTAATGTGACAAATTTATTTCCAAGTTTCAGTTTGTGAATAATTTACTAGTGAAATCTATTGTTTTTTAAATTCTTCCATCCTTTTAAAGGTGTTAATCAACACTGTGACAAGACTGTTCATGAATACCATTTTTTTTACATTTGGAAAATTACCAGAAATAATTTAATTAAACTTTAACAAGAAATGTTAAATGTAGATTGTGATCTACATTGTAAAAATTATTGAATGTTAATATCAAAGGCAAAATATTACCCATCATTCTTGCCACTGTCACTTTGAAAAGGAGGGTAAGGTATTTAATGTGCTGATCTCTTGAGAGCACATTTTGCTGGGTGTTTTTTCATGTCTCCTAACCATCCCAGGTCATGGTATGTTTGTAGAACAAATAACTTTATAATAATTTAAATGACATAAAATGTGTAATAAAATACAAATTTAAATAATAAAATCAGTGGTTTTAAAACAAAAATAAAAATAGAAACAGAAATAAACAAGGCCACCCAAATTTTGACATCTTAAAAATTTCACCATAACATTAAGGTCATAGAACCTTGAGCCAAATGTGAGTTTAAGAGGTTGTCTGTCCTCATTCCCTATAATCACAATGTTAAAACAGTATTATGTATTGATTTCTTGTTTTTTTTTCACCTTCACATCCCAAAATACTAGCAAGTTGTTTTGACTCATTCTTCAGAGTATCTTCTAATCTTCTTCCCTTCTTCTTCCCACTGCCATTATAATTCATTCTTGATATAGAACAGTTAACATATGAAAAACAAGAATTCATATAAGATATTGCCTCTTTTTATACGTTCCTGATGTTGAATTGATCTTTGACAAAGAAGCAAAAATGATTCAATGGAAAATTTTTTTCATTAAATAATGCTGCAACAACTATATATTCATGTGCAAAAAAAAAAAATCTTGGCACAGACCTTATACCTTTCACACAAAGTAACGCAGAATTAACCATAGGCCTAAGTGTAAAATGCAAAAGTATAAAACCACTAGAAGATTATATAGGAGAAAACGTAGCTGATTTTGAATTTGATTATTATTTTTTTTAGCTATAACGGCAAAAGTATAATCCATGAAAGAGAAAATTTATACATTGGACTCCATTAAAATTAAAATCGTTGTTCTGCAAAAGACATAGAAATGAGAGAATGAGAAGAATCCACTGACTGGAAGAAAATCTTTGCAAAAACATATCTGACAAAAGACTAGTGTCCAAAATACATTAAGAACTCTTAAGTAAGAGTAAGTACTTAACTCTTTTTTTATTTTTTTAACGTTAATTTATCATTGAGAGACAGAGAGAGACAGAGCATGAGCATGGGAGGGGCAGGGAGGGGCAGAGAGAGGCAGAGACACAGAATCTGAAGCGGGCTCCAGGCTCTGAGCTGTCAGCACAGAGCCCAACGTGGGGCTCGAACTCACAAACCGTGAGATCATGACCTGTGCCGAAGTGGGACGTTTAACTGACTGAGCCACCCAGGCGCCCCATTAACTCTTAAGAATAAGAGTAAGAAGTAAGTAAACAACCCAATTAAAAAGTGAACACAACATTTGAGCAGACATCTCACCGAACAAAGTACAGATGGCATATGCATATGAAAAGATGATCAATATCATATGTCATCAGAGACTTACAAATTAAAACAATAATAAGATACCACTACACATTTATCAGAGAGGCTAAAATCCCAAAACACTGATAATACCAAATACTGAGCAATAGCAATTCCCATTTGTTGATGGTGGGGATGCAAAATGGCTCAACCTCTTTGGAAGGTAGTTTGACAGTTTCTTATGAAATTAAACATTCTCTTAATATACAATCTAGTGATTTCATTCCTTGCTGTTTCATTAAATGCGTTGAGAACTTCTGTTCATTAATAAACCTGCACAAGAATATTTAAAGTGGTTTTATTTATAATTGTCAAAACTAAGAAGTAACCAAGATTTATTTATTGAAGATGCTCTTCAATAAATAAATGAATAAATAAACTGTGGTACATCAAGACAATGGAATATTATTCATCAATAAAGAGAAATGAGTTATCATTCCACAAAAAGACATAGAGGAAACTTAAATGCATATTGCTAAGTGAAAGAAATCAAACTGAAAATGTTGCATAATGTTTGATTTTTAACTTCCTGAAAAGGCAAAACTATGGAGACAGTAAAATGAGCAGTAATTGCTAGCGGTTCTTGGCAGGAAGAAAGGATATTATATAGGTATTGTGCAGGATGTTTAGGCACATGAAATTGTTCTGTATGATACTGTAATAGTGAATACATTTACCAAAACCCATAGAGTACACAACACAGAGAGTGAAACTTAATCTAAACTGCAGAATTTAGTTAATAATAATGTAACAATTTTGGCTCATCAATTGTAAATAAGTATAGCACACCAATACAAGCTGTTAATAATGGGCCTCCTGGCTGGCTCAGTCAATTGAGCCTCCAACTCTTGGCTTGGGTGAGAATCCCAAGGTTGTGGGATCAAGCTCCGCCTTGGGCTCCGCACTGAACATGAAGCCTGCTTAAGATTCTCTCTCTTTCTCTCTCTCTCTCTCTCCCTTAGCCCCTCTCCCCTGCTCATATTCTCTGTCTCTCTCTAAAAAAAAAATTAAAAAGATGTTAATAATTACTCAAACTGTGTAGATGGCAGGGGAGTTGAGGGATTATAAAAAAACTCTACTTTCCACTAAATTTTTCTGTAAGTCCCCAAACTTTTCATTCTAAAGTCTATTACTTGTTTTGAAAAAAAGTTCTGTTGGCTTTTTACTGTTTTAGAATAAAATTTAACCTCTATTCACTTTCTTTTAAGGTCCCACATGCTCTGTTTCCTATCTCTCTTTCTTACTTCATCTTCTATCACATTTTACTTGTCCGAATTTTCCTTCCTTATGTTAATCAAATATAATAAAGCTTTCCAATTCAGGACTCCTACAATTGCTATCCCTTTAGTAATGTTTTTACCATAAATCTTTATGCCTTCCTTCCATTCATATTCCTTTAAGTAAAACTTTAATTATCAATTCATCTTGAGTTCTTTTTATGTAGGACTTATCCGTAGGTGATATTTTCTTATGTATGTTTCTCATGTTTCTCCTACAAAAGAATGAAATTTTATAAAATCAGGTACCTCATTTGTCTTGTTTACAACTGTCACTTTACAACTGTGTCACAGTCCAAATAATGGCCATTATGTAATAGTCACAAAATTAATATTTGAATAAATTAATAATTAGACTTTTATAGGCGAGAAAAATAAGAACTTGAAAGTTTGATGACCTGTTAATGTCCATCCAGATGGAATGTCATAGGAAGGGAATCTTATTTCCTGCTGTCTATTTGAGCAATGAATGTTCATCTACAGTGGACTGTGAGGCAGTGCAGCCTAGGATAGTCATACCGTCCTGGCATAATTTTAGGGAAATAGAGTGGTTTTCATGAAGATTGTCATGTGGTTTTTGTCAACTAGGTTGCAATAAAAACTTAAATAAGTAACAGCAAAGATGATATTTGATAATATATTATGTTAAAATATGTGGATTTTTCCTAAAATTTTAAATATACACTGTATGCTGATTTTCATTTACATACTTTACAAATCAAGATCAAATCGCATCATTATGGTCTACATGCACCAGATCTCCACAATTATTGCTCTGTGTCATGACAGGCTTTTCCCAATAAGCCTCTTTAGGTCACCTCTAGGTCACCTCACATGCCATTACTTAAAATGTATTTTAACAAGAGAAATTTATATGCCCAGAATTTTTTGGCCTGAGGATTGAATGGTGCTACATATCAATCAACAGATATTTGAGACTTCTGGATAAAGTTATTACACTCTGGGCTACACAACAGGATGAATGATTCATTTCTTTTTCAGGTTTATGCACATTTAGGGCCATATATTTAATGTTAGAATGAGATCACAAATTCAGGGGAAACATAAAATATATAGTAAAATTATTAGAATTATCCTTAATTTGGTGGGTTTGAAAACTTTTTGTATCACTTTTCCTTTCCTTTCGATTAAATGCCCAGAGGTGTTCTTTTTAATAGGTCTGAAATACATGAAATTTGGTGAGGTATTTAATTAACTTTAAATCACTGTTTTCAACAAAATTGAACTATACATAAATATAAAATATTAGTTTAATTGATATAACCATTTATGGCAAGATAATACATATGGGTAAATTATCATCTGTTACCTATATTATGGTATAGTTTTGTTCCCCCAAATAATTTAAGTTGATTTTATTGAGGTAATAAACATTTATTGATGAAATGAGTGCCCTATCATACAGAGTGGCATAAAATTTTAGACTCTTTAAAACTTGTTACTGTTCTAAATCTTCACAATGACATTTGAGTGTCATTGTCATTTCATTAACATTGCGCATCATTTTATACTTCAATTAGGTAACTGCAGATCTTAATGAGATTTTAGTAGTAACAATATGCACTATCATAAAATTTGTGAGCTCTTGTCGTGAAATTAAGCTCCAATGCTTATGTGGAGTTGTAAACTTCCCGAGACAGCTCAAGTAAATGGAGATTGGTGCCCATGGCTGACTTAAGGCAAAATTTATCCCATACAGTTTCATGGGCTCTTTTGGATCCTCTGCTCCTTTCTATGCAATCAATGATAACATCAGCACTTGAGCCACAGGGCACTTGATGTCCAGAGATCTCCTTTCAGGCTTAGAGGGAGTGATAATCCCTAAATAATCTAATCTATTTTCCTTACTTTGTGTAAAAAGACCCTGAATCCCAAAGAGGCCCTGATCATTGATATACAACTAAGGGGTTGCAGAAATAGGCAGAGAAATGGGATTTGCTGATTCATATTGCCTGTGTAATTTGTGTTATTTCTGCTTCAAATCAAAAGCAAGCAATCTGTAACCATAATCTGGAAATTCACTGGCGAAAGGTCAAATGAATGAAAGTGTAAAATGTTAAGTCCAATGCCATTTTATAAGGGAGAGAAAGAAATATTCATGAGACCAATATCTGCAGTGATTATATGCCACAAAGAAAGAAATTGGATGATGTATGTTGGAAATGATAAGTGTATGTGGTGGGGGACCTTACATGCTTTGTCAAGCTTACCAATACCTTCATATTACTCTATGAATATTAAATATTCATTAAATACATCATATTATTTGACTCATCAATAACAATTGACGAAATCGATCATTCCCACCATTAGTTTTCAGGACTTCACACATATCTGATTTTCCTCTTTCCCAAATGGTTATTTCCACTTAATCTCCTTCGGCCTCTCCTCAACCCCCTCATTTCTAGATATTGGAGTGCCCAGGGCTCAATCCTTGTACTTCTCATTCTCTTGGTGCTCACATTTAGTATTAAGCTCCTGGTTCCTCCTGTCACCCCAAATCTATTCTACCCATTCATCTCAGTCAGATGGAATACTGTATTTGTAAATAATACTGTATTTGTAAATGTTTCAGCCAAAATCTTTGGCATGATATTCAACTTTTCTCTTTATTTTATAAAATACATCCAACCTATTAGCAAAAGTATATACAGATCGGAGCACCCCATCACTATCTCTAAAGCTCCCACCCTGGTCCAAGCTACAAATATCTCTTCCCTCCATTCATACCTTGTTTCCCTGCTTCTATAATTACTTTTCCAAAGGTTTTTCTACACAATACATCAAAGTTATTACATCATTTCTTTACTTAAAGACCGCCATTCCTTTATGTTATTTCTTCAACAAATATTTATTGAGTCTCTGGATATTCATTCATTGATTTATTCATCACATATTTTCATGTGGTAGACTCACTTTAGATGTTTAATATCTATCCCTGAACAAACAAAAGTAATGCCATGTGTTTATAAGCTTACATTCCATCAAGGAAAACACACAATAAACAACAAATACAACTTAAAACAGAAATTATAATTTCTATTAGTAGTTTTATGAGGAATAGTAAAAGTAGATCAGGGTAAGGGGCATCCAGAATGCCAGGATGTTAATGATAGAGAGAAACACAAGCAGGTTTCAGTATTAATGTAAGTGGTTAGAGTAAGATTCATGGAGAAGGGGAGATTTGAGCACAGATTTGAGGGAGATAAAAACCTAAGTGAACATCTTGAGGAAGAGTGTTCTAGGCAGAGAGAACCGAAATCAAAACGTAGAGCCTGCCTGGTGTGCCCTAATCGTTTGCTCCAGTAATGCTACTCCTTGATACATGAGTCTTCCACCCATGCTCTTGAACCAGGGTCTTCATTTCTGCTGTTCCTTCTTCCCTGTATGTGGTTTTACACTATTTGCAAGGCTCAAATATGAAACTCTTCCACATCTTTACACCAATGTGACATCAGAGGGATCTTCCCCTGACCACATTATTTAAAACTGCAACTCCTTCCCTTGACATGGTCTACCTCCCTTCTCTGCTTTAATTTTTATGATTCTACTCAGCATAATCAATTATACTATATAATTTATTTGTCTTATCTATTGTCTGTCTCAGCCTAAAGGTTCATCTCCATGAGGGCAGAGATATTGTCTATTCTGTTTATTGTGCTATCCTGAGCACTTAGAACAGTATAAGGCACTATCTTTTGGGGATACCCTATATTTTAAACTTTTTTCCTTTGCATTTATTTATTATTTATTTTTTTTTAATTTTAATTCCAGTATAGTTACTATATAGTGCTATCATTAATTTTAGGTGTACAATATAGTGATTCAACAATTCTATATATTACTTAGTGCTCATCATGGTAAGTATACTTTTAATTTCATTCACCTATTTTACTCATCCCCCAACAAGCCTCCCCTCTGGTAACCACCACTTCGTTCTCTATAGTTAAAAGTCTGTTTTTGGTTTGTCTCCTTTTTCTTTGTTCTCTTTCTTTTTTCTTCTCTTCTCTTCTCTTTTCTTTTCTTTTCTTTTCTTCTCCCAAGATTTTATTTAAATTCTAGTCAGTTAATATATAGTGTAATAACGGTTTCAGGAGTAGAATTCAGTGATTTATCACTTACATACATGTCTTAGAGAGAGAAAGAGAGAGAGCACATGAGCAGGGGAGAGAGGCAGAAGAAGACAGAGAGAAAATCTTAAGGAGATTCCATGCCATGCTGGGGTGGAGCCTGATGCAGGGCTCGATCTCACAACTGTGAGATGATGACCTGAAACAAAATCAAGAGCCAGGTGCTTAACCGACTGAGCCACTCAGGTGCTCCTATATCACTTTCTAATTGATTCCTCTGTATTTTTATTCTTTTTGATGCTACTGTAAACTAAATTATTTTCTTAATTTGATTTTTAGATTATCCATTGCCAGTATATTGAAAACCAATTTTTATATGTTTTTCTTTTATCCTGCACCTGCTAGATTTGTTTATTAGAGATATTTTTAAGGACAAAAATACAATGTGAGTCAACCTTAACACATTTACAATGTTTCCGTAGTCTGAAATATTATGTTATGAAAGCATGCAGAGTGTGTCTGGATATACACATAGGCAGACTGTATCATGCAAAAGCCATGCCAGACCCTTACCTCCTGAGACCAGAGGAGACCACGGAGTCTTTTTCTGCAACATCTAAGGCAGTCTTTGAGGGAGACCAAGCCCTCCTTGTACTGCTTGTAAAGAGTCTTCCAAGCTCTGTGGGGAGACCATAGGTGTAAGAACACAGACCCTTTTTAGAAGCTAACAGACTCACTGATATAGTTGGGCCAAATCAAGTTAAAGTGCAGAGTTAAGATACTGGTATGGAGGAGAGAAAATTAAATAATTGTAGGATCAACAAAATTCCACAGCTATAAAAACTAAACAGACAAAGACCTGAACACACACACATTTGATGATGATTTAGTATATCACCAACACTTTAAGGTATTTAAAAATATATATAAGGACATTTAACTCAACAGAAGTCACTATAACAAATTTCTTTATAACCTATTTATTCTCTTCTCTGAATGACTCTGCCACTTACCAGTTCTTTACTAAAGCATCAGGCATTTAGTGATATATTCTCCTATACTTTCCCTTATTCATTAATCTTCAAACTCTTAATAGAGGAAATCTTTTCTCAACATTTATGATTCAGAAGACTCAAACTCAAAATACATAAAAGTAGACTGAATTGAGAAGTAACCAAAATTTTATACTTGTGTATATAAATACCCTATTAGCATTGTTATCTATGGCAATTGAGAGGCAATAGAGATGTTACAATTAAAGAATAAAAATTTTATTGTCATAAAGACATTGTTTCAATCTATTGGAACTAAAGTATTCATATATTATTTTTGTAATAAAATACATTTTGAAAAATCATTATAATATAGTGTGGTAAGTATTAATAAATGAGCAAAGATACAAGGTGTTATGGAAAAGCAAAAGCAAGAATATCCACCCCAGCCTTGAAGGTTTAGCACAAGCAACATATATGTTGTGGCCTGAAGGTTAAAAAGCATTGTGTCAGGTATATTCTTTGTGGAGGGGAAAGCTGTGATTTCTCTCAGTCATCACTGATCACTTCTGCAAGTGCATGCTTTTAACATCACCTCTTTGGAAAGTCTCTATTCTATTTCTTCCAAAGAATTGTCATTGGAATTGGCTGCCAAACAGAGACAGTATGAATGGCTACACCCTCTTAATATCTCCCAAAGCCTCACCCTGGTCAGTGCCAATATTCTCTACTTTCACTCTACTTGGTGGAATTCTGGAGTTGTTCAGGAGATAATTTCACATATTGAAGAAATTATACATGACTCTAAAACAGAGAGAAAAAGTCAGCTACCAAGATATATGGCTTGGTGGCTAAGTGGGGACCTGAAACAGAAAAGGGTCTATATATCATATTAAGGGATTGGACACTTCTTGAAGAGAAAGAGTAAGATTTTGAATGGTTCAAGCAAGGAAATGGCATCATTTATGTCCTTAGAAGATACCCAGAACACGGGCATCTGGATGGCTCAGCTGGTAAATGTCTGACTCTTGATCTTAGCTCAGGTCATGATCTCATTGTCATGATATCATGGTTGTGAGATCAAGCCCCATGTTGGGCTCCGTGCTGTGAGTCTGCTTAAGATTCTCTCTCTCTCTCTCTCTCTCTCTCTCCCTCTGATCTTCCCCCATTTGCACTCTCTCTATATAAAAAAAAAAAGATACTTAGAATGTAAACCCATCTCATTGTGGCAATGAGGGATAATGGTAAATAATTTGAGTTATACAATATACTATGAAAAAACAAAGGGTGATTTTAAGAAGAAAAATTATAAGTCAGTGGAACTGAGAAGTATAGATATTAGTAAAAGGAAGTGAAAAGGACCAACAAGTTCTCTATAGGACCCAAGAGAAAAGTAATTTTGTCCCTACACACACAGTGATAGTCTTATCTGGGAGACTGTAAATATAAGTTGTCTGGAATTGCACAAACCATTAAAAATAATTAAGTGAACATAATTATCTCCTTTAAGAGTTTTAAAATTAATTTTTATGCAAATTTGATATTTACTCCAATATCTTAATACTCCTAAATCTGTTGAAGATTTGACAAATTTGTGATTTTTATTCTAAGAAATTATTATTATTTTTATAATGTTTATTTATTATTGAGAGGGGGGCAGGGGCAGAGAGAGAGGGGGAAGAGGATCTGAAGCAGGTTCTGTGCTCACATCAGAGACCCTCACGTGTTGGAAGTCAGGAACTGTGAGATCATGACCTGAGCTGAAGTTAGATGCTTAACCAACTGAGTCACCCAGGTGCCCCAGTCTCAGAAATTATTATTTACATCGGTGAGCTGACATTTCTCAAGGACTGCATTAAATTCAAATCCAGAGGCCTGGGAGTAGAATTATCAATATGGCATTTTCAGTGATAATCATAGATAGAATCTTCATATGCCATGAATATAGTTACTGGATTCTATAATTTAGAAGTGTAAAGATAATGATAAATGTAAAATTTGCCAAGTGATTTCTAAGAAAATAACGTTAATATTGAAATGTTACTTTTAGAATGTTAATTCTGCTTCTTTGATTATAAATAGAATCAGAGTAAAATACACTGAAATCAATGCTTTATTTTTAATTTAACATTTCTGATATTATTTAAAATTTATCTCTAAATGCCTTTTGGCATGCTACTAGGAATAACTGTGTACTATAACAGTTAGTGAACACAGATATTTTAGAAAAATCTTTAGTCATACATGAATTGGACTTTTTGATCTCATGGATCATTGTTCAAAGGCAATTCCAGCATTAGTGTTTACAACATTTCTGAATAGCTCTTTTTCCTCAACAGAGGGCTATGTATAGATACAGTTGTGGATAGATATAGAGAGATAGTTATTGATGTAGATATAAATTGTTACCAGAGACTAATCATATTCAAAGTGCCAGAGAAATAACTCTATTTCCAAATAAGTTAGGTATTTTAATATAAAAAAGATCACAACACAGAAAATTAGGTGTGCTTAGAGAATTGTGAAAAGGGCTTAGAGAGCAAGAGTCAGAGGAATATGACTTTTTGGAGATAGGAGGCTGCAGAAATCACACAAAACTGGTTCTCCTTTCTGCAGTACCATAGTGAGTGGTTCACTCAGAAAGGAGCTTGGGAGTTCATCCAAATTTTGTGTTGCCCACCAGTGCCAGAGGAAATTAATGGCTTCTCCTTCACTTCAGTCTTTCAAATATTATGTGAGTACTTCTCACTGGGAAAATCCAATCTAACCCAGAATCCTCTGATGAGAGATTCTGGGAAGTACATTTCCAAGGTTTCTCCCAAGCTATGTAGGAGAGAGTCATACTGATTTGACAGTTCACAATATGACACAAAGATACAGAAAAATAAAGTATGGCTATAGATGCAGGTATAGAAAAAGTTAAATGACCAAGGCTTATGTATTTGAGATATATTATGGCCAAAAAAAAGAATTTCTTTATTCAACAAGGAATCTCCCAATTCACAAATATTTATTAAGCAAATACTAGATATAATTCTTAGGACAAATGCCCAAAGAATGGGAAATTCAGGAATTTTTATTGTATACAAGAATGAGATTAGGGACAGAACTAAGATTTTTTTCCATTTACTAAAAGTGTATAGTGAAAACAACATATTCAGGCAATAAGGAAAAGAACTGTATCACTTTATACATCTTAAACTGTAAAGATGTTTAGTGTTTTCTGTTATTTACTTGCTATAATATCTTTTTATGATAATTTTCCATGCTCTTAATTCTAAAATAATTTTATCGTGATTAAGTAAAATTATAGTCATGTTTACTTAACACATTTTCTGTTACTATGAACTTTAAAACTATCCTTTAAGGCGGATTATATTTCATTGACTTGAATTATAAAGGCTTTTGTTCCCCTGCTATTCAATATTTAAGCTCTCTGAACACTTCTACAGAATAATACATTTTAGGCATATAACTTTTTTTATTGCTTGGATTGATGTGTTAAAACAAGTTCCTTGGAGGAACGCCTGGGTGGCTCAGTTGGTTGAGCGTCCGACTTTGGCTCACGTCATGATCTCACAGTTGGTGGGTTCGATCCCCGCGTCGGCTCTGTGCTGGCAGCTCAGAGCCTGGAGCCTGCTTCCGATTCAGTGTGTCCCTCTCTCTCTCTCTCTGCCCCTCCCCGGCTTATGATCTGTCTCTCTCTGTCTCTCAAAAATAAATAAAAATATTAAAAAAAAAAGAAAGAAAACAAGTTCCTTGGAAGAGAAAACACAAATATGGTTTTTAAAAATTTTTAATGTTTATTTATTTTTGAGAGAGACAGAGAGACAGAACCCAAGTGGGCAGGGAGATACAGAGACACAGAATCTGAAGCAGGCTCCAGGCTCTGAGCTGTCAGCACAGAGCCCAAAGTGGGGCTTGAACTCTTGAACTGCGAGATTATGACTCTAGCTGAAGTTGGATGTGTAACCCACTGAGCCACCCCCATGCCCTGAAAACACAAATATTTTAATGGCACTTGATAAACCTGACATTATTTTAATTTATATTCACTCTGTTACTATTATCTGACTCATTGACATGTAATTTAATTTTATCTTTATCTTGTTATTAATACAACAAATGATATTCTGCTTTTTATTGCATACATTATTCATGCCTTCATATGTATTTTATGGTTCCTGCCTGATCTCAAGGTTCTTATAGTTAGGATTTTTGCTTTGTTCATTTTTCTGTCATACACAGTGACCAAACCACAAACACTCAGTAAATACATATTAATCCATTTAAATTATTTGATCATAAAATATGAAAAGCTAAAACAAAAATTTAGATTATTCAGATGGAGAAATATGTCAAGGAACTTTTGCCTGCTCATCTTGTATTTCCACATTATTCTTTTTATGTATTCTACTATGTTTTTTAAAAAGTTTATTTTTGAGAGAGGGAGAGAGAGTGTGCATGAATGGGGGGGGGGGAGCAGAGAAAGATGGGGAGAGAGAGAGAGGAAATCTCAAGAAGGCTGCACACTGCCAGCCCAAAGCCCTATGCAGGGCTCAGTCCCACAAACCCTGAGATCATGACCTGAGCCAAAATCAAGAGTCAGATGCTCAACCATCTGAGCCACCCAGATGCCCCTTCTATGTTTGTAATGGCTTGTTTTCTGATATATTTACTTCCATTTTATTGTATTAGGATTCAAAAAAGAACTGTAAACCTTACCTTGTAATTCTCAAATCTGGTTAGATACATAAGCATTTCAGAAGTTAAAAAAGTACATTGCTTCAGATGTTTGAATGTGATATTTAAATTCAGATATATGAATGTGATAAATTCAAGTACAGAAAATTTGTATGTAGCTTCCCATAGTCAGATCGAGATGCTTCAAGGAAAATTCTGCGTATGTGCCATATTCCTAAACTTTAAGAACCATGTTCAGGTTTAAGACAAAAGGAAGGAAGGAAGGGAGGGAGGGAGGGAGGGAGGAAGGAAGGAAGGAAGGAAGGAAGGAAGGAAGGGAGGGAGGGAGGGAGGAGAAAAAGTAAAGAAAGAAAGAAAGAAAAAGAAAGAAAGAAAGAAGGGAGGGATGGAGGGAGGGAGAAGAAAGAAAGAAAGAAAGAAAGAAAAAAAGAAAGAAAGAAAGAAAGAAAGAAAGAAAGAAAGAAAGAAAGAAAGAAAAAGAAAGAAAGAAGGAAGGAAGGAAGGAGAGAAAAAGAAAAAGAAAAGAAGAGAAAGGAAAGAAAGAGAACATTTGCTTTGAGGTGTCTATGAGTATTAATGGCTCTGCCATTTAGGTATGAAGGCTGAGATACAAAATATGACTATTTTCACCTTGAAAGTTAATCTATATGCCTATACTCTCTTCTGCTACTGAAATGCACTACATTTCAAACCTATTTCTCTGATAACCTTATAAACATTAAATATTTACCACAGAAAACAAGGAGACTTTTTCTTAACTATAAAAATTGAAATCTTTTTCCTTATGAGCTGTTGTCTAGGACTGCTTTTTGTTACTTTTCAGAGCTTAAAATTGTATGCTCATTGCTTAAATAGCTTGATAATCCTAACATATCTATTTTAATAGCCAAATTGTCCTTGAGTTCCATGTGGACCCAAAGCCCGTAGTTCATTTCATTTCATTTCATTTCATTCCATTCCATTCCATTCCATTTCTTCTTACATATAAAGAGAAGTTTAAACTTTAAGGTTATCACTTTCTGTGACTACATGGTTTTAAATGGTATCAGTATCTCAGAGTCTTATAATAGACCTTGAAGGCTCTTCTCTTTCTTTAAGGAAATCTCAAGGATATGGACATTTCTGGGGAAAGCATTTAAATTCAAGCAAGGAGTTTTTGAAACATTTTTTAAATGCCCAAATGAAAGTCCAGAAATTAGAGTGAACATAATTGAAAACTCAGAGAGCTCAGCATAATTTCTAAGTCTGAAGAAACAGAGGAAAGGAGTAGAAGAGCATAAAAATGGTTAGACACAAAAAGACTGTAGAAAAAGTGAAATATATATGGGTGACAGGTTATTTCCAGGAAAAAAGTCTGCAACTATACTCAGTTTACTATAGCCTCATTATTTTACATAATTGACTGCCATCACTAATCTGCATAATGTTCAGAAATGAACAAAGCACTTTTTTCTAAATATATAAAAATGGAAACCATATATATATAAATGTTAAATAGGCTTCATGCCCAACACAGAGCCCAATAAGGGGCTAGAACTCACGACCCTGATATCAGGACCTGAGATCAAGAGTCAGATGTTAAACTGACTGAGCTACATAGGTATCCCTTATCCTTATATAACATTTAAAAATAAAACATGTTCATCTAATTCATCTAAATTCAACCAGAAGATATTCACTAATTGTGTAGTACATACTCCCCCTTGCTTATTTTCTGTACTATTTGATTGGAAATTTATTGACCCTCCCCAGACTTCATCTGATTACCCTTATCCAAAAAGCGACTGCTTTATATTTAGACCGTATTCTTATTTTGTCTGCTATGAACTTCCTTTTAAGACACAGTATTATATTTTACCAATTTTCCTGGGAAAGTACAAACTTTAATTAATTGAAAGAAAAAGAATATTTTGGCAACAAGCTTATGTAAATCTGAGCAACTATCATGAAAGAATGAGGGATGGAAGAAGAAAGAGAAGAATATAAGATTTATAAGAAGAGCCAAATACTTGTTATGAATTTTAAAAGGATATCATATTGATTTTCCTGGACAGTAAATCAAAGAGAAAGTAAAGAATATCAAATCCTCTCTAACATTTTCAAATCCATTATTTATTAGGCGATTTCTCTATTTTGTTTAAATATTGCAATATAACCTCACATTTATACATGGGTAATTCACGAACATTGTTAAAGGTAGACATTTATGGTCTGGGTGTTCATACACTTCAAAGTACTACTGCCCAGGGAGTGGCAAAGATTAAAAGAGAAACCTTTTAAATATTTTCATATACTTTAGAATATATTTCTGCTTTTGATGTTTTCCTTGATAGAATAAATATTATAATGGTATCAATAAAATCCTTTAGTCAAATTATTGTTTATTATAATCTCACACTTTAACTGAAGCAAAACCCATCCACAACTTGCACTGGTTACATGTGTCATTACAAAAAAAAAATATTTCTCCAAATAAACTTATTAGCATCAGCCTAAGAATTGAATCCTTATTTGGGGAGGGGGGTTAATATTATCCTGTTCAGTGGATTACCAATATAACAGATTCCTGAGAAATGATATTTACTGAAGTCAAAAAATCAAATCAAACCAATTCCTTTGTGTATAGATAATTAAGATTTATCAAAGTCATTAAATGTCAGACAAATCTAATATTGAGAAAGTCTAGATGGAATCATATTTTAATTATGAAATAATTTAAAACTTCTTTCAAAGGGCTAACATTTCTATTATTGTCAAAAGATTATCCAAGAGGCAATTCCCCGAGGGCTTCTCACCTTCTGCACACCTTCCAAGCAGAGGCAGTAAGAGCTTCTGTCCTGCATTATTTTCTCATAGGTGTTTGTACAGCAATCAGCATTGGAAGATAGAGGTAGTGACTCCTCTGGGGCAAAATGCAGAATCATTTGCTGTCCAAGATAATAAAGATAATGTCTTTCCTCTGAGGCAAAGGTTGAGCAGATTTACTAGTGGCTCCCTTTAAAATATTGGGGTTTCCTATGCTCAAGTTCCTTCAGCTACAGTATAAAACCACTGTATGTGCAGCACCCACCGGAGACTTCCTCTGCATTGCCTTCGTGGGATATGGGGGGCAAAAGAACCAACAGTCACATGATGCTCAGATTGCCTGCTGTGCAATGAGTCATAAAGTCCTTTATTGGAGCACCTGGGTGGCTCAGTGGGTAAAGCATCTGACTTTGGCTCAGGTCATGATCTCAGGTTTGTGAGTTCCATCCCAAGGTCAGGCTCTTCACTGTCAGTGCGGAGCCTGCTTGGGATTCTCTCTCTCTCCCTCTCTCTACCCCTCCCGTGCTTGTGCTCTCTCTCTCTTTCTCTCTCAAAATAAATAAACTTAAAAAATGTTCTTTTTTTCTGGCCCAGATAACTTGTGACGTCTGCGAATATCTATGAATTTATGGCAGGGCAGCTTGTAGAATTCAAGCAGGGTAAAATTTCAGACCCTTTACAGTTACTGACAATGGATGACATCCAATCCTGTGATGGTGGAGATGGACGTCTGATTTTAAGAAATTACATTTTAGGGGGGCCTTGGTGGCTCAGTCGGTTAAGTATCTGATTTTTGGCCTTGGCTCAGGTGGTTATCTCAGGATTGGTGGGTTCAAGCCCCACCTCCCACTCAGCACTGACAGCACAGGGGCCTGCTTAGGATCCTCACTTTCTCTCCGCTCCTTGCCTCCCTCAAAATAAATAAATATACTTAAAAAACAAAAGAAATTTCATTTTTGAGGCTTTACCCATGATACTTATTTACATGTTTTCTACACACACACACACACACACACACACACACACACACCCCTATATTCAGTATAAGAATCTGATAGCATACAATCTTAGCGGGTAGGCAATTGCCCCCAGTTATCTATCCTTTCTCAGCATGTACCTGATGCCCATCAGCTTCATCTGGTGCCTGGCATATAACAGGTACTCAATTTGCAAATAAATAAATTCACCTACTATATCTCCTTACTTTAATTTCTCATAATGTTTCTATAACCTTGCTCATTCTATAACATATATGTTTCTGTAAACATGCATGTTTCTGTAAAAATAGGAGCACCTGGGTGGCTCAGTCAGTTGAGCATCTGACTCTTGGATTCAGCTCAGGTCATGATCTGACCTTTGTGGGTTGGAGCCCTGCATCAGCCTCTGCAATGGCAGTGGGGAGCCTGCTTGGGATTCTCTCTCTTTTCTGTCCCTCCCCAACTCGCACTGTCAACTGTCTCTCTCAAGATAAAAAAATAAACTTTAAAAGTGTGTCTTTATGCATTTCAATGAGTTTCTAGGAATCATTTTAACATAAATTAAATTTCTGTTCATATTATAGAAAGTTATAGAGTAGCATAGATATCTATTTATTTAGAGCAATTTGACTCTAGTCCTCTACAACAATTTATATATGTACTGACAATAATTTGCTCTCTTTTCAGTAGGAATGCAAACCACTTTTGAAAATCCTGCAAAAAGCTGATGTAAAACTGTTAGTCTAGCTTCATCACACCACAGCTTGTTGACCTGATACTGACTTATGTAGCAAAAAAATGTTAGAAATAAATCCTTTTGTGTTACCATGTTTTCACACCTATTTGTGAAGTGTTTTAGTCCTAGAGAGTATTTTGAAATCCTATCATGATATCATCAAGTCATCTTTAAATCTGGTTATAGATGCTTTCTGTGGTAGAGATGATTCTATGCCAAGCAATAGTGACTTCTACAGAAAAATTCAGCTATGAATTTACAGAACTACATGATTTCCTCATATTAAACTCCTGTTTTTATGATAAAAATAGTTGTAAGAAGAAAAAATTAACTTGTGTTTATGTAACAAAGGATAATTTAGAAAAATGTAATTAACTTTTAATTTTTTTTATTCAGAGGTAATTGACCTAGAACATATTAGTTTCAGATGTAAAACATAATAATTTGATATTGTGAAATGTACAGAATGGTGACTGATAATGCTATATCGTATATTTGAAAGTTGCTAACAGAAACTCTTAATTTTTCATTGATATTAGCCTCTTTTATTTTTTTAAACATTTACTTATTTTTTTTTGAGATGGAGAAACAGAGTATGAGCTGGGGATGAGCAGAGAGAGGGAGACACAGAATCAGAAGCAGGCTCCAGGCTCTGAGCTCTTAGCACAGAGCTGGCCGCGGGGCTCAAATTGCAAACCATGAGATCATGACCTGAGCTGAAGTCCGATGCTTAACCAACTGAGCCACCCAGGCGCCCCTAGCCTCTTTTAAAAAGCTGGATGCATTCAAACTTATATTAAAATGTCTCTTGGGTGGCTCAGTTGGTCAGTATCAAGCTCTTGATTTGCAGTCAGGTCATGATCTCACAGATCTTGAGATCAAGCCCCATGTGCTCTGTCAGCACAGAGCCTGCTTGGAGTTCTCTCTCCCCGCCCTCTCTGCTTCTGCCCTGCTCAGGTGGGCATGCTCCCTCTCAAAAATAATGAAATACTAACACATATGAATCAATGATGCATATATTGTTTTCATAAGGTCTATTATTTAAAAAACTAAATTGTCTGCTAATAGTTAAACGAGTTTTAAAAATTCAAATGTTAATAACAATAAATACTCCAATCTTACTTCCAACTTCCCCCCATTAATGGTTTCTTATATATCCTATGTTCTAGAAAGAAATCAAATATTTATATATGCCTTTACTGTAATAATTGCTGCAGTCTAAGGTAGAAACATTTATTCTTGCGGAGAGTATGCACGCCTGGCTTACCAAGTGACCCTCAAAACTGCTTACTCAGATCCTGAAAGGATTCTAGAATTTTATGTGGATATTAAAAATACCAATATATAATACAAATGACTCCACATCTTGTTTCCCCCCTCTGTTAATAATATATCTTGGATGTTTTTATTGACTGCATCATTCTTTGTATAAATATGCTATCACCTATCTAACCTACTATATTGCCAATTTCAGTTTTTTGCTGTTCACTGCTTTAAAAAATATTGCCACGGTAATTTCTCTATTTATATTATTATGAATGTATATTTACATGCACATTCTTCTCTCTGGTCTCCCAACCTCATTTGCACATGCACGTGTAAACATTCCGTTATCTTTCTATTATATGATATAATTCCCATTTTTGGTAAAACATAAGGTCTCCAATTTTGAGATGTGGAGTTTTAGAATATGTGACAAAACTAAACGTTTCTGTTACATATCTATGTAAAAATATTTGGAATCATAAAATAATCTGTTCCATTTTAATTGATTAGTGTGTACTTTGTTTTGTTTTGTGTGCTTTGCACTAAAGTTCACCCTATTTTAGGTTCACTTTCCTAAATCATTATCTGCTCTTAATAGCATCACTCACATTACTAATAAAACAGCTTACTGTGCTTTTTCTTCTAATTAGGAAAGCAAAATTTTTGCATTGTGATTCTCTGGAAATGTTCTTAATTAAAGTGCAATATGGTGCCCAAAGTAAACAAAATTATCTATCTAGTGCAGCAAGTAATTTTATTTTCTGTAGGCTAAACTATAGTTACTTTAAAAATAAAAAGTAAAATATTTCAATAAGGTATATCACAGTTAAATTCTTATACTTTGTTTTTAAACATGGCAACC
>CM053560.1:48256270-48272304 GCA_028646485.1 Cryptoprocta ferox | reverse complement strand
AAGAGACGACAGAGAGAGGGGAAGAGACGACAGAGAGAGAGAGAGGAAGAGAAGAGAGAGAGAGAGGAAGAGAAGAGAGAGAGAGAGAGGAAGAGAAGAGAGAGAGAGAGGAAGAGAAGAGAGAGAGAGAGGAAGAGAAGAGAGAGAGAGAGGAAGAGAAGAGAGAGAGAGCGAGCGAGCATGAATGGGGGAGGGACAGAGAGAGAGGGAGACAGAATCCAAAACAAGCCCCAGTCTCTGAGTTGTCAGCACAGAGCATGATGCGGGGCTTGAACCCATGAACCATGAGATCATGACTTGAGCCAAAATCAGATGCTTAACCAACTGAGCCACCTAGGCATTCCAACCATTGCCTCACTTCTTCTGCAGCAAAGTGAGTTCTTTGTGCACCTTTGTGTTATTTATCATGTCAGTGAATAAGACATTCTGTAAGTCCATGGATAGTAGTTTTCACAGGAACATTGCATGCAGGGAAGCCAAATCCATATCCAGAAGAAGTGTCTATTCCAATAAGTACAAAATGCCATCTTTTTCATGATGAAAGTGTCTTAAATAATCAACCTACCACCAAATAGCTACCTCATAAACATAAGGAAATGATGCCATGTGGAAGACTCAGTGTTGGTCTTTGTTGGTGGCTGATTGGGCACTCAGCAGTGGCCAGAGCCAGGTTGGTCTTGGTGAATGGAAGTCTAGGTTGCTGAAGCTATCCATAATCTCTGTCCCTGCTACAAGGACCACTTAGTTTCTGAACTCATTGGGCAATGACAGGGATGACTGGAGAGAGATGAAGACTGGTGTATATAGAATAGCTTATCCTGTTGACTTGATCATTAAAATCCTCCTCTGTGGAGGTCACCCTTTAGTGATCATTCATGTGAGGCATACATGTTTTCTTGTTTTTGTGCCCAGAGAGATCATATGTTCTAATTCTGTTTCTTCCAAGTCCCTGACATTCAGTCAAACCATTGAGAACAGCCCATGAATCAATGTATAATCACATTTCAGTCCACTGCTCTTTCCCAGCAGAGTGAAAAATTAGGTGCACCGTTTAAAGTTCTGCCCATTGAGAAGATTTCCCTTCACTACCCTTCTTCAGAGAGGTCCAAGGCAGGGGTTGTAGTGTAGAAGCTCTTCACCATTACATGTTGGCTATATGTATCTTGCAGAAACATCTTTAAGCCAGATCTAAGTTTCCTTATCCTCTGTCAGTTAATTATAGGCAAATCCCCATGAGGTCATGGGTGTAGGATGAGAGAGAGAATATAGCACAGCAGAAGTGGGGGCCATGGGCATTTGGACCACTTCTTCAGGTAATTTTCTCATGCCTTCAGGCCAGATCATGTTATATACCACTTCTTTGGGATGATGGAGCACTGTTGTGAGTGCCCAACTTTAAGTATGTGAAATGAGACTCATTACATGATGGACGGATCAGGTCACATGGTAATGTGATGGCTTAGGTTTAAGTATTCCGTCTCTCCTAAGACCCAGTAGCAGGTCAAAAACAGTTTCTCAAAAGGAGAATAGTTATCCAGAGAATAGTAGGGAGTCTGCTTTAAAATTCTAAGGGCCTGTACTGCAATTCACCTTCAAGGACCTGCCACAACCTAAAAACAGTCTCCCTATCTGTCGTGACCCTTCAAGCACCATCGAATCTACTGCGTCACATGGCCCAAGTGGCAGAGCAGCTTTAAAGGCAGGATGGACCGTAGCAGAGCCTTCTTATGTTCTGGGCCCTACTCAAATCTAGCAGCTTTTCAGGTTAGTCAGTAAATTAGACAGAATAACACATCCAAATGATGAATATGTCACCTCCAATATCCGAAGACATCCACTAGGCATTGTGCCTCTTTTTGCTTATAGTGACCAGATGCAGCAATTTGTCTTTCACTTAACAGGAGTATTTTGACATGATCCATCTGCTAGGGCCCTAGAAATTTTGCTATGTAAAAGGCTCTGAAGATTTTGGATTTATTTCCCACCATGTTTCCCATGCATCCAGATAAACTAAATATAGGACCATAAACAAATATCTTCAAAATGGTAGTGAAACAAATAACCACAAGTGAAAGTCAGACGATAGAAATCAAATGCAATCATAAACACAAGAATTTTACATATAAAACTATCAAAACTATATAAAATATTACATATTAAATATTCAATGAAATAAAATTTACAATCAGAAAAATGAGATATCAAAAGCTAATTTAACATGGTCAGGTGTATTTTTGTGAACAATCAATAAACATTCAATACTAAAAGTAAAGTCTTTGAAAATATCAGAAAATGTATAAACTGTATGCAACCATAGAATAAAGTATATAGAGACAGAAATATGTAAAATATTAAGGTCATTTCAATATATATGAAGTATTGAACTAAAAATTCGAATGTGTATTTACTCAAAATACCTAAAAAGAATAGAAAATATAGAAGGAGCAGAAGAAAAATTTAAAGGGATCATAGATAATAGCTGTGCACATTTTAGGTAATAAATAAAGACCAGGATAAGTGGAAATTGGAAGCACAGTATTTTTTCAAAAATTTGTATTTTAACACATTACCATGGAGTTATAAATTTTTCAATAAAATAGAGATGATTTTAAAAATATCTGGTGAGAAAAGACAGATCCCTTACAATAAACAACAAAAAGCTTCAGAAAATATAAATGAATTTAGAAGAGAGTAGAATAAAACCTTCTGAAAGCTCAGAGTAAATCCCAACTTTTTAATTGTCTACACAGAAATGCTCTTTCACAATTTAGGGTAAAACAAAGACACTTCTAGATTTCAAAGTATGAAAAATTTAGCATAAATGCCCTGCACCACAGACCATTCTACAAGGAGTACTTTATTCATTAATCTAAAGTGTTCATTTACCACATATTTATTAAGTGTCTCCCATGTGTTAGATACTTTCTATGTCCTGAAAATACAACCAAAATCCTTCCTATAATGACATTTATATTCTCACTTGTGATACAAATAGAAACATAAATAATAAGCAAAAATATATGAATACATACATATACACATAATATATAAGTATATAGTATGTTAAAATTTGTCATATAGATAATGAGAAAAGTAAATCAGAAGGAACTATGGAGTGTCTGGTGTGGGATTAGTATTTAAATACAATACAGAAATCCATTAAGGAATATTTGATTCATGTGGATCAAGAAAATATATTTTGAGCAAAGGAAAATCAAATGAAAAAGATTCTAAGACAGGTACATGCCCTATCTTTTGAGGAATAGTAAGAAAGACCAATTAGAAGAGACGAGGCTAATGTAATAAAGGAAACTTGGAATTAATATAGTTGTAATGTGGACCACTTTAAGGCTTTTTGCTCTTAAAATGATTAAGATGAGAACTTTTGAAGGGCTTTGGGTAGAAGGCTGAAATACATGATCTGAGTTTTGTTGATTAATCTAACTGCTTAAATACAAATAGAGATGGTGGGTAAAAAGAGGTGGAGGAGAAGGTGGAGAAGATAGAGGAAGAGGGAAGAAAAGAGGAAAAACAGGAGAAGGTGAAGAAGAAAAGGAATGGAAGAGGAAAGAGGGAGGAAGAGGAGAAGGAGAAAGAGTTACCAAGGGGCTATCACAATAATCACAGCAAAAAGGGACTTTGATTTGGGCCAGTGTGGCTGCAATGGAGGAAGTAGTAGTGGTTGTTTTCTGAAAGTAGTCAACAGATATTGACAAGAGATTGCTATGAAGTAAGAGGGGGGAAAAAAGATGATCAAGGTTTTAGCCTGAACACCTGTAAGAAAGTTGCTGTTTGCTGAGATGAAATCTCAGAAAGAAAAAACAAATTGAGAGGAAATAGAATTTAAATTCAGAGCTTGTTAAGTTGGAGATTCTTAGACATGCAAGCAGAGATTTAGAATAAGCAGGTGGTTCTTTTATGCAAAGAAGAGTTCCAGGCTACAGAAGGAATTTGGGGGTTATTACCATAGGAGAATGAGTGAAGATGAAGACTAGACTAGGTCCAAGCAATGAACACTGGGATTTGAAAATTAAAATGCTATCTAAATGCCAATAAACTTGAATATTTAAATGAAAAAGGACAAATTCTTGAAAAACACAAATTACCAAAATTAACACAAGGAGAAATGACATCTAAATAGAAAATATAAATATATACAAAAATGTCTATTACAACACTGTTCATGAAATTCATACAGTAAAACAATTCGTATGCAAATCCACATTTGGGATAGTCACTTAATGCAGTATCAAAGCAATGAAAATTAGCAAACTCATGCAAGATACAACAGCTGATACAGATTCCACAATCACGTTAAGCAGAAGAGGCCCAACTCATACTGTTTATTCCATATTCATAATACTCATGTACAGTCAAAAGTAACCTACTATAAGGTATTAGAACATTTGTTTCCTAAGTTGACTGATAATGTTAAGGTAGGCTAGTAGTGCTTTATACCTTAATCAAATAATTAAACACAGATCATTTTAATTTTTAACCTTTATTGAGCTATTACTTGAATCTTTTTAGACTAATCATTCATTGAACTGTACACTTTTAATTTTATCCACTTTTTATGCTAAACTTCTGAAAACATTTTTTAATTATTAGAAAATAAAAAATAAGCAGAACTAACCAGAAACATTTAAAATATTAATGTATTAAAAGACTATCTCTATGTGTTATTAAAATATTCTATAAATCTACCATGTTTAATAGGGTTTATACTAGTAGGATACTGGTATATTAAAAAAAGAATATAGGTACTGAATAAGTATTTAAGTGTTCAGTGTGAGAAGGGAAGGTAAAATATACAATCTGAACATACAAAAGGGCTTAAAGAGACAAATCCAGAAGCAATTGACATAATAAATTTCACTACATATACTTTGAAAATGTCTGAATAAACAAACTCAAACACTATAGACAAATTGGGAAAATATTTGTAAAATATAGAATATTTAAAGTATCTAAATTTTATAAATCAGTAAGAGAAGTATTAATCACCTAACAGAAAAAAAATATTTAAATATTTAATCTAAGAAGTCCACAGTAAAATACAAATATCTTTTTAAGATGCTCAATTTGACTCATAATCAGATTTTCTAATTCTTCTAATTTTGCTTGTGATAAGCATGTATTTTCCACATGAGAAAACATCAATAAAATATTTATAAAAACACAAATTTTTATTTAGTTAGACTGATAACAAATCTTGCTGTGCTTGGAAATATTTTTCATTAAGATTTGCTATTAGGCAGTAAAATTCCTATTTTAACCTATGAAACTTCAAGTAATTGCCTTCTTTTTTTTAAATTGAAACCAAGAGTTGGGGCATCTGGGTGGTTCAGTTGGTTAAGTGTCTGTATCTTGATCTTGGCTC
Source organism: Cryptoprocta ferox (assembly GCA_028646485.1). Lineage (NCBI taxonomy): Eukaryota > Metazoa > Chordata > Mammalia > Carnivora > Eupleridae > Cryptoprocta > Cryptoprocta ferox. The sequence continues at coordinate 48,266,921 of CM053560.1, read as the reverse complement.
AGGTCATGATCTCATGGTTTTGTGGGTTCAAGCTCTGTGTGACAGTGCTGAGCCTTCTTGGGATTCTCTCTCTCCCACTCTCCCCCCCCTCCCCCATTTGCGTGTCTGCTCTCTCTCTCAAGAATAAACAAAAAAAAAAATTGAAACCAAGAGCATGACATTTTATATTGCAACACTACGCACATAAATACACACACTCATTCACTAACAATATTTATGCCTGCTACTTGTGATGCAGGTAGAAGTATTATGATCTGTTTTATCTTATCCTGCTTTATTATTTATAAATGCTAGTCTCAATGCATACAGTTGATGCCATCAGACTGTGACCAACAGTTTTAAAAATACTGTTCCAGTAGGTGCCAAATGAGCTTATATTTAGTTTCAGTAGATTAACATGATACAGTAAGGAGAGTACTTACGACCATTTGAAAGCCTAATATAGCAGAGTGCTGCTGTGATCAAAAGATTCCAAAAGAAGAATCAGCTTAACATTCAAACTTTCATGCCAATCAGTACAAAATTGTTGACTTAGATGACAGTTCTGTGATGTGAGTACTTTCTAAAATTTGTGTGCATTGCTTACCTTTTCTAAGGAGATAACATTTTTTTTAAGAATGATGCCACTCTGAAGAGAAGGAAGAAAAGTTGTGGCTTCAAGTGTATGCATCTTTTGTGAGAAAGGATGATATTTTCATTATTTTAATGGTCTAAATAAGTGAACATGTAAGCTTTCTCAGAATCCTATCACAGATTTTCAGTGTAATCTCTCAAGTTTAAGTAAAAGCAATGTTATTAGCTCTCAATTTTTAAGCAAAAGGATAGTGCTAGTTTTTTTCTTTCAAAATAACACAAAGTAAACTTCCACTCCTCTTCCTGTCTTCCAGAGGGTATAAGTAATGACTTCTCACTTTACATCTGAACATTACAATTTTCTTTATACTTTTAACTTTGTTATGCCATTTGCAAAGCTGTCATGGTTTGAAGTGTATAGCTATTTTCTCTTTGTCATTTCTTATTTTCTGTTACTCCAAGGAATAATACATTATTCTGAGTATAGATTGGGAATTGTCTCCATCTACATTCAGCTAAAATCAAATTTCAGTCTTATATTCCAAAACTACTATGAAAAAATCCATTCATTATTGAATGAATTTGTTTCATATCATTAAAAGAACTGAGTATATTCCTAAATTCACATAAAGATGAAAAGCCATACCTTTTTCATATTCGGATGAGACAAAGGGAAATTGTAAGGACTATTATGAAAAGAGGGGTTATTATATTTGTGAGAATTGATTTCTATTTTTGACTGTTGTGAAAATAAGATTCTTTTTGTTTATTTATTTTGAGGGAGAGAGAGGGAGCAAGAGAGGGGAGGGGCAGAGACAGAGAGGGAGAGAGAGAATCCCAAGCAGACTCCCCATTGTCAGTGCAGAGCCCAACGTGCAGCTCTAACCTACAAACCATGAGATCATGACCTGAGCCAAAACTAAGAGTCTGACATTTAACTGACTGAGCCACCCAGGCACCCCATGAAAAGAAGATCCTTAAATGTCTCTTAAATCTTTGTAATCACAATAAAGTCTTTGCTTATATTAAAATCATTATAAAAGATAAGTCTTTGGTAACAAAATAGATGGGATTCATCAAGATAGAAGTTTTAGGAATGTATAAAATTCTGTATTTTGTTTTTGATTACTTGCTCTATTTTTTGACTTTCAAAAATATCAAACCTACAGAAAAGTTATAGTAGAAGTCATATTTTAATGACTTTCATTTACCCCTTACTAGGATTCATCAGTTGTTAACATTTGGCAAATTGTTTTCTCTTTCTCCTTTGCCTATATATTCAAAAGTCAATTACTGACATGATGGTACTCATTCCTAAATATTTCATCCACTTGCCTCTAAGATCAAGGATAGCCTTCTATATGGCCAGAGTCCCATTGTTCATACCAAGAAACTTAACTTTTATTCAATAGTATTATACAAAATGTAATACATATATAAATTATCTAATAGTTCATAAAATGAACTGCCAACAATTGTTTTAATACAAGATTCCACCAAAAATTATACACTGTATTTGGTTGCATGTATCTTTAGTCTTTTTTAATTTTCTTGACTTTGTCTTCATAACACTGTTACTTTTGAAGCATCCAAGCCATTTATATAAAAATTCTCTACAATTATATCAGTCTCTTTGTTATTTCATGGTCATACTTAGATTAAACCATTTACAAACCATTTAAACCATATTACAAGGAATGGATACATTCCTTGGCATTACATCAACAGATATAATGTCAGTTTTTATTAATTAGGGGCATGTTAGTTGTTTATCTGGCCTGATGTTTTCCAACTATATGAATATCTCCTTCCCAGTAACTATTCACACAATGGCTCAGTATCTGTTGATGGATACTTGCCTAAGTCAATTTTTTACATTACTGCCTCCAAATTGGTGATTTGTTAATTATATTATTTGTATTTACTCATTATGTCCCTCAGTAAAGACAGTTCAGCAGTTCTGTGAATGAAGACTGTCTGCTTCATGAAGTGTTAAATAAAGTTTGTTTGTATCACCTAAATTGTCTTTTATCATTTAAGTCTTTGGTGACAGGCAGTAGGATCAGAAGCTGACTGCTAACAGTCCATGAGACAAGATGCACAGATCCCTTTTAGTTTACTGTTCCTCTCATCAGTACCAGGAGATGTGGGTAAGTCACTCTCAGATTTAAGCTTTATGCTCTGTGTGCAGCATTCTGATACAAACAAACTTTATTTTTTATGTACATATTTATATTATATTATTATATTTATATATACTTTTTTTTTGCTTCACATGTTGCTTTCAGAGGGCAAAATCAAATGCCAAACCTTCCAGTTTTTACAAAAGGGACAAAAAGTTGGGTGAATTTTCTAGAGCTAATAAGGAAGAACTTGAAGCCACCATTAAAGAATTAACCTAATCATGCTTTTTAAAACATAACCAGCTATTAGCTGTTTAAAACTAAGTTTTTACTTCTAAAACAAAAAGATCAAGCATGAAGACTATATACCCAACTGCCATCTGATTATAAATGTCAGTAAAATATTGATTCTACCCTGTTTATGTTTTTAAAAAAACCCACAAAATTATATATTTATTTCCCAGAAAGTTTTCAAAGATCTTTAAAGTTGCCAGGAAAGTTCTGGGATCCTGGAAAGGTTCTGGAATAATTATACTAGGATTCGACAGTGAGTGGCAGCCAGTAGAGGACTCAGGAAGAAGGAATTCCAATGACTGCAATGGGCAGTCGTCATTAGGGGGATTCACAAACCCTTGAGGTTAAGTCCACAGCATAAACCACTGAAGGACTTACGGAAATAAATTAAGACAGGAAATTCAGAATGTTTGACCAATGGCATATCTAAATCTAAGTAGAATCAAGTCACTCACACCATTAATAGCCATCAAGTCATCCACACTATAAATGAAACTTCATGAAAGAAACAGTAGATCTACTGCTCATGGAAGCCAAAGCCACAACAGTTGGTGGGCATGAATAAAGCACTTAAAAACTGTTAGAGCAGGAGACACATAACTCTAGAGTCTTGTGCTAGGATAAGTTAATCACAGAATGGGTTAAATTGATACTAAGTCACCTATCAACCTCAAGAAATTTTCCATGCAAGCAGGCATACTATAGAACACCACAAAATCCCCAACCCAGTGCACGTTCCTCTTAGGTATTAATTTGGCTACAAGAGACCCAAGGCCTAGCTAAAGAAATGGAATCTTGAAGTTTCAAATAACTCAAAGTGTTTCCTTCCAGAAAAGCTGCTTATATGTCAAAGAACTGTTTCCCTGGAAGCTGTAGATACCTACAAAACTGGTAAAATCTCACAAAGACGATCTAGAATTACAATGGCCATTATGGGAAATATTCCAATTAGACAAAATCATTCATTAGAAAAGTACCTCACTAGCAGCAGGACACCATTCCAGCGGGATTTTGCCCAAGAGTGAGTTTTATAGAAGGTCAAAAGAATCGACAGGAAAACAGGGACTGATTGGCTAGGAGATCGGGGATTTCCTTACCTTATAAAGCTTAGCAGGCCCTATTTACTAAGTTAAGGTAAATCAGCTAAAGCTGTGATTTGTGTTAGGATGCCTTGACAGATGTTTCCCATAAATGCAAACTGACTTAGGTTTAGATTTGTAGTGTGGCCTGGGCCACTGGGACCTCCATTTTGTAGATTCTGATATGCAAATTAACTTTATCAGGTCCTGCTGACTGTTGCCAGCTCTCAGGGGAACTGTCTAAGACTTTCTTATGGCTCTTTTTGAAAGTAGCTCTGGATCTTTAGAGGGTGGTATCTTTTGCACCTTTTTGGGGGGATGTCTCTTGTGTCCAAGGGGTCGTTCAATACTGCCAGGAATATTTACTGTTTGTCCTGGTGGCAACGTAACAAGATATTTGAGAGGATTTTAAGGAGCTCTATGGTCAGAAATGAACCAAATTGGAAAGTGATATTCAAAGCCTTATAGGATTTATTCTTTTTTTTTCTTTTTTAGGCCTTCTTTCCTCAGCGAAATGAAACAATGTACCCAGAGAGAAAGAAAAACATTCCAAAGACAAATAGCTCTAAATCTAGAACACAGGAATCTTTTGATTTCAATTATAGTTAAAGATAAATATAGTCGAGTGATTGGCTCAGTCCCTTTACTGCATTCAGGTTGTAACCCAATTCAAAGAATTTAAAACAGCTGTCCTATAAACTGAACTTTCACAAGAACAGAAATGGTTCTTTTCTATCAATTCCTATTCATCTCAAAAGGCTCATAAGTATTATAAAATTTTTGGATTTAGGAAACAATAGACCTTCTTGGAGGAACTTGCAGTTTCTCTATGCCTATGAGATGTAGATGTTCTACTTAGTCTTATCTAGAAACTGAGGGCCGTCTCTTCAAAATGCAAATTTCAGGGAGGTAATTCTTGTCAGAAGGAAACAAAGAGGGGAAAGGCTATTTGGAAACTAGGTGAAGGAACACTCTTAAAAGTCTTCTCCACAAATACTGTTATAAAGCATAAACCATCTGAGTAGGTAACCTTACTTCATTCCATCTGTTAGAAACCACCAACTGCCAGAAACTACCCACTGAATACATCTAAAAAATAAACCTGCAAAATGTAAACAAAGCTTGCTCCATGGCTGAGTCAATGTGCACAATTATTTTGATGCAGTATGTTATTTCCCTCAATTTTGTCTGCTATGCATTTGATTCTGTTATATATACACATTTTTTCCAGTAGATACCATAATTTCCTAAAACACTCATATATATTTCCAAAATGTCTTTACTACATATTTTACCATCAAGCAAAAATTTGCCATCTTATCAAAATCCCTCCCCCTTCCATTCTCTCTGCATGATAATTACAACGCTTAATCATTCTAGAAACTAATTGTAAAATAATGTATTTTGATGATTTTAAAAATATTTCTTGCTGGTACCATTTGATTTTCATTTTAGCCACCTTGTTTACAGAATCAGTTAAAATTATGTATATCTAGGTTAGTACTATTAGTTCCCTAGTGATTTAATTTATGATATTGTAACTCATTACAGTGCATATACACATTATTTTTTAAATATTTTATCTATTGTGATGACTGAATATCTTGATATGAAAAACATCTTCTTTAATGCTAGCCAAAAAATTCCTATTTTTAATTATTATTATTATTTAGTACCATATCACCATGGTACTACTATACGGCTAGTACTAGTATACGGCTCTCTGACCATATTATATTATGGTCCATTTAAGACCACTTATTTTTATGGTCATTTAAGACAGACATACATGGTCACTGCATTATAGGGGTGTTGAAATGATAGACAGATATGATTAAAAATCCTTAAGGAAGGGATTCTGAAAGATACATGGAGAAAACTTAAGGCAATCTACAAAAACATAAAACAATTTTATATTGACTCTACTTTCAATATCCAAGATAAATAAAAGAAACAAGAATCTGGTCTGCAAAGAGCTTTTAAAGTCCTGTTTAATAGTGAAACATCAATTTAGCTTTGAAATGGTCTTTTTCCCCATGTATTCCTGAGAATGAAAAGATAATGGGGATTGATTGCAGTGCCTGATATCAGCAAGTTGGCTCCTTCTTTTCTAAAAATATTTAAAAGCTGAAATTTGCCTCTCATCCTTGCTCTTCACAAGACTCAACCTGCAGCAACAGGCGTCCCATTTTAAAATAATAGGTAGCTCCCTAAGCAAGCCAAGCAATGTTTGTAAATATTCATTTTAAGGGTTCTCTCAAACTAACCAATGGAACAAGAAAAGAAAAAACTATCCACTTGGAGCACAAGGCAAAACTACTAGACCCAAATGTGAAGTGAACAGGAGTGTATATGTGTGTGTGAAATGTTTTGTAAGAGGTAGAACTTATGGACCAAGATGAAGTTATTACAACTTTCTTAAGTTCTTTTTACCTCATATCTACATAATTAACATTTCAACAAAAGGCTCTCAGGAAACACTCTCTACATTGTGTGTCAAATTATGCAAATGAATTTTCAATTAAAAAAATTAAGTTCATTTTCAAAAAAAATTTTTAAATAAAAAATAAATACAAAATTAAGTTTATTCTTAAAATTCCATTTTTGGCTTCTAATTACCAAAGCTGTATATTATAGGTCATTTGGAAACTGTAAAAATAATACAGAAAGTAATTCCAGAGTTACCTGTGGATTTCAATCTTTTTACAAGGTATTAATATACTATTAATACACAATGGGATATCAAAGAGAAACCTAATATTTTTTCTTAAAATAAAATGCAATTTTTTCCATGTTTTTAGGTCTCCAGGAAGCTGTTATTCCAGCAGGTTGTACTGTAATGTCTGTAAGTTTTCCTCTATTTTGGGGCTTCAATTTTTTCTCTAATATTTGCTTTAATACAGTGTCCCTACAGATTCTTAAAATAATTTTTAAGAACTATGAGATACACATTTTAAACCATGAATGACAAGGCTGTAGTTTAAATCAATTCATATTTTTTATTATTTTGCTTAAACTGTTTTATTAAAATCGCACACTATGATTTATATTTTTATCAGTTTATCTACACATTGCTCCTCAATTTTTTTTAATTATTTTAATCCCATATTATTTGGTGCATACAAATTCACGAATATCCTCTTTCCTTTGTAGGTGCATTCTTACCAGTGTAAAATAACTCCTTTTCCTATTGAATGCTTTGGACTTTCAGTTCTTTTTATATGATAACGATATAACCATCTCTTCTTTCCTTTTGTTTATTTTTTGCCATTGCATGTTTTATCCTTCCATTATTGCTAGCCCTTAATTTCATTTGGTTTAATGAGAATTATTTAAAATAAATAAGTTTAACCCATTTTTATTACATGAATGGACCTACTTAATGTATGGTCCTGATATTCTATTGTAAACTGTGGCTTCTTTCTTTCTCCTTCTCCTCCTCTCCCCTTTCTCTTTCCCCTTTTCCTTCACCTCCTTCTCCCTCTTTCCTTCTTTTCCCTTATCTTTCCCCTTCTTTCTTTTCTCCTCTTCCTCTTCCCTTCTTTTCCTCTTTTGTACTTTGCTACCTTTTATTTATCTTTTCCTATATGCTCCAAGATATCCTGCTCACAAGAATCTATTGAAAATTGTTATTGACTGTGCCCAGAAACAATTTTGGCTCCAAAGAGAAGAAAAGTGAGAGAAAAAATAATTTGTTTTTATAACTGTTTAATATCTTTCTAAATGTGTGAATAGGCAGTCCCAAATATTTCCATATGGACCTGTGCCCCCTCTATATATGATTAAATCCACTCAAGTGACCTGGAGTGGGGAGAAATAGTACTAAGGAAAGTCTGATGGTCTGTTTCTAGCATCTACACTATCTCAGAAATGTATATATGATCTTAGCACTTTCCAATCCACTGTAACTATTCATAGATGAATAGTATTTCTCCACAAGCCAATAAGAATATGCCATTTTTAAAGTTAACTTGTTTGGATATTTAGAATGCAGGCAGAAGCTATCTCCTTATTGTAAAAGTAGAGGGAGTTCAGGAAAAAAATTGTAGCTAATGACATAGTAAAACTAGATATTAACAACCATTAGACAATCATTTCTCTGACAGGTAACTTACTTCTCATGTGCTGTATAATGAGATGATCTTGTAATCCTCCTTATTAAAAAATGGTGCAATTCATTTTATGCTATTTTCTCTACTTAGGAGTACTTTATCTATGTATTTGGAAATATATTCACAACTAAACTACTTATAAGAATCAAACAGTAGATTCTCCAACTAACCAATAACAAGAATGGGAGATTAAATACATCTGTTCTCTGTCTTTTAAAAAAATATTTTACCTCATGGGTCACCTGAAAATTGTAGTCATATTTTCTGGGCTCCAGTGAATTACTAAGTGGAGCTTAATTTGCTTTGACTTAAAAAACACAGAAAAAAATGAATACTTGCTTACTAGAATAAATATCTCAAGTTCTAGTACTATCTGAAGAATAATATAAAGACACTGACATTTAGAACCCAGAAATGGACCCACAAGTATATGTTCAGCTAATATTCAACAAAGCAGGAAAGAACACCCAATGGGGAAAAACAGTCTCTTCAACAAACGGTGTTGAAAAAACTGGACAGCAACATGCAGAAGAATGAAACTGTACCACTTCCTTACACAATACACAAAAATAAATTCAAAATGGATAAAAATCCTAAATGTGAGACAAAAAGCCATAAAAATCCTAGAGGAGAACACAGGCAGCAACCTCTTGATCTCAGTCATAGTAACTTCTTACTAGACATGTCACCAAAGGCAAGGGAAAGAAAAAGCAAACATGAACTATTAAGACTTCAAGATAAAAATCTTATGCACTGTGGAGGAAACAATCAATAAAAGTAAAAGGCAACCTATGGAATGGGAGAAGATATTTGTAAGTGACATATCAGATAAAGGGCTAGTATCCAAAATCTATAAAGAACTTATCAAACTCAACACCCAAAAAATAAAGAATCCAGTTAAGAAATGGGCAGAAGACATGAACAGACATTTCTCCAAAGAAGACATATGAATGGCTAACAGACACATGTAAAAATTGCTCAACATCAGTCATCATTAGGGAAATAAAAATCAAAACCACAATGAGATATCACCTCACACCTGTCAGAATGGCTAAAATGAACAACTCTGGAAAAAACAGATGTTGGTGAGGATTTGGAGAAAGGGGAATCCCTCACGCTGTTGGTGGGACTGCAAACTGGTGCAGCCACTCTAGAAAACAATACAGAGGTTCCTCAAAATGTTAAAAATAGAACTACCCTAAGATTCAGCAATTGCACTATTAGGTATTTATTTAAAAATACTGATTCGAAGGGGCAGCTGCACTCCAATATTTATAGCAGCACTCTCAATATAGCCAAATTATGGAAAGAACCCAAATGTCCATTTACTAATGAATGGATAAAGAATAGGTGGTATATATACAAGGGAATATTACTCATATTAGAAAGAATTAAATCTTTCCATTTGCAACAACATGGAGGAAACTAGAGTGTATTATCCTAAGCTAAATAAGTAAGTCAGAGAAAGACAATTATCACATGATTTCCTTCATATGTGGAATTTAAGAAGCAAACAGGCAAACATTTGGGAAGGGAAGGAAAAATAAGATAAAATAAAATAAGTAAGATAAAGAGAGAGAGAGAGAGAGAGAGAGAGAGAGAGAGAGAGAGAGAGAGGCAAACCATAAAAGACTCTTAAGGATAGAGAACAAACTGAGGGTTTATGGAGAGGTGCTGGGGAGGGGGATGGCTAAACGGATGATGGGCATTAAGGAGGGCACTTGTTGAGTTGAGTACTGGGTGTTATATGTAAGTGATGAATCACAAAATTCTACTCCTGAAACCAATACTACACTATATGTTAACTAACTTAAGTTTAAATAAAACTCTAGGAAAAAAAAAGAGTGGAGCAATGATGTGTTAACTAACTTTACTGTGGCAATCTTTTCACGATATAAATGTGTATCAAACCATCATGTTGTATACCCTAAACTTACACAATGTTATATGTCAATTATATCTCAGTAAAGCTGGGTGGGAGGAAATAGTAGAGCTGGGACTGAAAACTCTGCCTGATTTTGAGCCCATGACCTTGGCTACTGTCCATGCTGTCCCCTTATGTTTATGTTACAAAGTGGTTGTGACAAATAAACTAAGCAAAGGATAAAAAATAAGACACTGACATTTAAATTAAGGCTAGAAAATCTAATAAGGACTATTATTGACTCACGAAAGATTATATTTATATCATAATATATTTGCATTGTAAAGCACCTTGTAAAAATACAAAATGAAATATAAAATTAATGACACAAAAAGACATAAAGCTTATTTCAGAGTATAGATTTTTTAATTAAAAAATCCATTAAAATACCAGCTTTGATATTTTTATCTGTGTGACACTGGACAATTTACCATTTTTTCATCACCTGTAAGTGGTTATGTTAAAACATTATATTAAAGATAACGGTCTTGTTAAGTGAAATACTGTAGATTGTCATGCATGTAGTCAGTCTTCAATTACTAAGAC
>CM053560.1:48237879-48255770 GCA_028646485.1 Cryptoprocta ferox | reverse complement strand
GCTCTCTCCGCCTCTCGCCCTCGCTCCTCGCTCTCTCCGCCTCTCGCCCTCGCTCTCATTACCAATGAGGCAGTGGGCTCATTATTATGGAATTTAACTGGGCATACCATGTTCTCTAACATCTGTAGCTGGCTTGATTGAATGGTGGAATGGCTTTTGAATACTTCTTTACAGTCCTAACTAGGTGACAATACCTTTCAGGTTTTGATTAAGATTTCCCAGAAGGGTATGTATGCTCTGAATAAGCCTCCATTTTATGGTGGTATTTCTCCCATAGCTAGGACCCCCAGGTCTAGGAATCAAGAAATGGAAATGAGGAGTGGTACCACTCACTATTTTCCCTAGTGACCCTCTAGCAAAAATTTTTGCTTCCTCTTCACAGTTTCTTAAGCTTTACTGGCCTTAAAGGTCTTAGTACCAAAGGAGTGAATGTTTTCACCAGAAGACCCAAAAATGATTCTCTTGAATTAGAAATTAAGACTAGTACCTGGTCACTTTGAACCCTTCATGCCTCTGAATCAATAGGCAAAGAAGGGGATTACAAAGGAATTGTTCTTGACTACCAAGGGGAAATTGGAGAGTGGAGAGGAGGCAAAGTATATCTAGAATACAGGGGATTCCTTAGGGTGTAGCTTAGTATTTCAGTGCCCTGTGATTAAGCTCAATTGAAAACTACAACAGTCCAATCCAGGCAGGACAAATAATAACCATGACTCTTCAGGAAAGATGGTATGGGTCACCCTACCAGTTAAAGAACCACACTCAGCTGAAGTGCTTGCTGAAGGCCAAGAGAATAGTATAACTACATGACAAGGTATGGAAATAAAGACTAACTTTTTGAGTATTTCCTACTTATTTTTCTTTTTCATTATTACATTTGTTATGGTGATGTTATCAGTGCTTATGACTCATTGAAAACTCAAATGATACTTAATCTTTTTTAGCAATAAAGTATTTTTAAATTAAGGTATGTTAATTGTTTTTTTAGACATAATGCTATTGTTTACTTAATAGACTATAGAATAAACATAACTTTTATATGCACTGGGAAACAAGAAACATGTTATTTGACTTGCTTTATTGTGATATTTGCTTTATTGGGGTGGTCTGGAACCAAACATACTATATATTCAAGGTATGCCTATGTTTTTCTTTATATCTTTAAACATAGTTATAATAGCTCCTTTATGATCATTATCTGCAAAGTTCAACTTCTAGGTCACACAGTATTACCTTCATTTAATGTCCTTTGCTTTCTGAATTAATTACATCTTTCTATTTCTTTAAATATTGACTAATTTTGGATTGTTTCCTTGGACATTGCAAGTTTTTAGAAACTATAGATGATCTTATGACTCTCTGATGACTATTTTAGTATTATTTATTACTATTACTTACTGATTTTAAGAGTAGAATTCAGTGATTCATCACTTACATGTAACACCCAGTGTTTATCACAAGTGCCCTCCTTAATCCTCATCACCCATTTAGCCCATCTCCCACCCACCTCCCTCCATCAACCCTCAGTTTTCTTTCTGTGGTAAAGAGTCTCTATTTCTTAAAATTTATTTTCAAAGACCTACAATTTCGCTGAGCTTGATCTATGATACTCTATTTCCCCTTTTAGCCTGATTTGCATTTTCCCTATGCATGAGTGGTTCAGAGTTAGCCAGGGATTTAGGCAGAGATTGTATAAACAATTTAGAGATCTCCTCTCACTTTTCTTTCTGGTATTTCCTCTCTTACATTAATTGCATTTTTACTAAATCCTGTCCCATGTTCTCTCATGCCAGGAGCACTGCAGGGTCTTTGTTAAATTTTAGTCACATTGGATTATAATGGCTTGAGACTTCTCTCAGGATGAATCATAAATAATTTGACCCTGTGTCATTCCCTTCCTCTTTGTGTCAACTTCCATGGAATATCCGCTTGCTTCTGTCCCTCTCCAGTGCCTTAAGGAAAATGTTTGTTTTGTTGAGTTTATAATTGTTACCTGCAGTAGTGTTGGTCAAGTGAGAGATTACTTAGCCATGACAGGAACAGAACTCCATAGGGAATGGCAATTATTGGAACCTGAAGATTGTGCAGAACATAAAATAGAATTGATCTGATTAGATCAAAAAATGAAATCCATCTTGTTGAATTGTTCAGGTCTGGTCTACATTTGAGAGAATTTTTTTCAACAACTATTCTTTTGAACATCTAAATTTTACTACCACATGTTACATTTCCCTAACTTAAGACTTGATATATATTGTAAAAAGAAGAATTTCAGACCAGAGAAAGAGGGCTTTAACAGGGCCCAGAGAAAAATTGTCCAGGATTAAGGTGTTAGTGCAAGTCATAATACATAGTCCAAACAACTTTGACTCTTAGAAGGAGAGTTGCTTTTATATTAGCAATATAAGCCACTTAATTGTAAAATCCCTGTGTTCATTGCAAATTCATATTATTGGCACCAGTTAGGCAAGAAAGAGATGTATACTGTATACACTATAATTCTACAAAGAATAATGTACTTTTGAGCCATTATTCATATTGCTTCATCTATATTGTTTTCTAGGATCCAACATTTGATTTATGATTCTCATCATAATTGTAATTAATGACCTCAGAAAATAATCATTACATTATAGTAACATTTAAAAATAATTTTACTTAAGATAGGGGTGCCTGGGTGGCTCATTGGTTAAGTGTCTGACTCTTGATTTCGACTCTTGATCTCATGGTTCATCAGATCGAGTCCCATGTCAGGCTTTGTGCTTAGTGTGGGGACTGCCTGAGATTCTCTTCCTCTCTATCTGCCCCTCCTCTGCTTGTTCTCGTTCTCTCTCTCTCTCCAAAAATAAAAAATAAACATTAAAAAACAGTAATTTTATTGATGATAAATATAAGTACCAAAAGCATTCATGATGCTGTTTATTTTACATGCCTTACTTTTAGCCATTCTGAAACTCTGAAGGAATAGTCATAACAATTTATCAACTTTTCAAAATCAGAATAAAACAAAACTTTAACAGTCACAGAAATTAAGTAACCTGCCCAAACCACGTAACTAGTAAGTGGTAAAATCTTGTTCAAACCAAGCCAGTGGGATTTCAATAGCAATTTACCAGATTTTATTCCCAGTACATTTATTTTCATTTTTTAATCTTCTTTTGGTGGGACAAATATGAAAGAAGGGCAAAATGTTAAAAAAAAAAACCCATACATTTTAACAATTTATGAGAAATTGACAGATTATTTGAGCTTCTAACCCTTATATTTTAAATTGTTAATCTCAATCTCACATCAACAAAATGCCCACGTGTATGTAATCAATATTTTTAATATGAATGCTATTGTCTTGAATTAGGAGAGTGTATAGTTTTATGCTTTCTGATTTCCCATCTTTGTGCAGTATATGCAGTAGTATGATGGACAGCTTGAGGATTGAAAATAAAATGATGGAAGTTTAGAATTTAGTGAATTTAAAAAAATTGAGAATGTGGTCTTTCAACTCAGCAAGTTTTACTCCTCAGTTTTATGATAAGGTTGTATGATATTGACTCTTTTTACACTGGATTAAATTAAAATTCTTTTCAACTTAATAATTTACCAAAATTAAAAATGAAGACTTCACTTTATTAAAAAGGAACTTGTCTTTTGGGGAAGAGTTTGCTCACCTTGTCCTCTGATATATTTGTGGGCATTTTTGCTCTACGACCACTTATATATTTCATTAATTTTATGAAGAAGCTTTCTAAATTTACTTACATAACACAAACAATTTCTGTCCATGAGTCAACTGTAGGTAATTGAGCATGGTCCGTTCCACCTTCCTGGTGCTTGGATGCCCAGATCACTCCTTGCCGCACAGGCCCTGCTTGCATTCACAGTGTCACAGCTACCCACCACCCCACTTTAGATGAGGTGATGGTAATGGCCAATTTCAGCAACATGCAGATTGGGATTTATGTGGATATCTAGCCCAACAGTGGTTCCTCTTGGGGAAAATGTTTTATGTCACTTGATTGGGGTGTGGAGTGAGACCCAACCAGGCTTGGAAATAATTTCTATGGCAAAGGAGAAAATACATAGAGAGAGATAAGAAAGGAGAACAACTTCAAGGCCCCAATTAGCAAACCCAAATATATCAACAATGGTAACATGCTTAAATGAAAATAATGAAAGTGTTACTGTAGGGTAGTTAGAAAATGGGGACATAAATGGCCAAGATACTGACCTGGAGAGCATCTTTTCACTCAATCATGATTCTGTTCCTGAGGAAGAAATTGAATCCAGTCCAGAAACACCTCTACTTCCAACATCCTCAGCCAAAGTAAACAAAATGGTAAATAGACAGACTCTGGCTTCTGTTAAAAATGACCTTCCTCCAAAAGATATCAGAGTGGTTGGCTCTGCACATTAACAACCTAGTCAACTTCGTAAACAGTCTTCCTCTGCACGACAGAATTCACGTAAAAAAAATTTAAGTGTGTGAAAACTGTAGCAAAATTACAAAAGAGCAGCAACAAACAAACAAAAGAAAACTACAACAAAAAAACCCGAAGAGCCCAGGATACTGAAGCTGCAAACCCAAATTAGGAAATTCTGTGTATGATCAGAGACTTTAAAAGGACTGTAGACCATTGACAACAGCAGGTCTTATTAATGCAAATGACCATTCAGTAAAAATGAAACTCAAATGAAAGATCTAGATGTAATCATAATCCTCTAGTAAAAATATTGTAATGGTACATAAGTCTACTTTTAGTTTTGTTTCAATAAGTTACCTGGAAAACCCAACATTTGGTTTTTATTTTGCATTTCATGACTCAGATCCTAAATAAATGGTTTAGAAGGATTACAGGTAGACCATTAATGGAAACTCTATTTGAAAGGATAATGGCTGAGTCCTTTGCTGCAAGTGGAAAAACTCAAACAAAGGGAAGTGACTTTTCAGGAAAGAACCAAGATTGTTCTGAAGGAATTCATGTTTTAGCAGCTTGAGATGTTTTCTTAATGCCAAAGAAGCCAAACTATAAGAAGTTAGAACTTCAAGTATATGCAACTTTTTTGAAATTTATAGTGGAAATGTGTTTGACTTGCTAAGCAGGAAAGCAAAATTAAGAGTGCTAGAAGAGGGGGGAACCTAGGTGGCTCAGTTGTTTAAGCATCTGACTTCAGCTCAGGTAATGATCTCACACTTCTGGGTTAGAACCCTGTGTCCAGCTCTGTGTTGTCAGCTCAAGTGGTGGGATTACAGGAACCGGAGGTCAAATGTGTTGAAGATGTACTGAAACTCATTGACATAGGCAAAGTTGCAGAACATCTGGTCAAACATCTGCAAGTGCACATTCATCTTGAAGCCATGCAGTGTTTCAGATTATTCTTAGAATGAAAGGAAAACTACGTGGTAAATGTTCTCTTATTGATTTTCCTGGAAATGACAGAGGAGCTGGTATTTCCAGTGTAGACAGGCAAACTAGGCTTGAAGGTGCAGAAATCAGTAAAAAGGCTTTTAGCACTGGAGGAATGAATTAGAGCCTTAGGTAGAAATAAACCTCCTACTCCTTTCCAAGCTAATAAACTCACTCAGGTGTTAAGAGATTCATTCATAGGTGAAAACTGTCATGCCCGAATGATAGCTACCAACTCTTCAGGAATGGCATCCTGTGAAAATACTCTTGTTACATTAAGATATGCAAAAAGGGTGTGAGAATTGACTGAAGATTCAGCTGCTGCTGGGGATCTTCATCCAATAATGCACTGCCCACCAAATCAGATTGATGCCTTAGGGACAGAGTGGTATGAGCAGTTCCCTTCAGAGATCCAATGTAAAACGTCTTTGTGAACAAAGTGAAGAGGTTTCTCCACAATTGTTTACTTTCCACGAAGCCATCTCACAAACGGTAGATTTGGAAAATGCAAGTTGTAGATCACAGGAGGGCAGTGTTGTAGGAATCTATTCAATGGTTAGAAGATGAAAAGTCTATCCGAGAGGTAACTGAAAAAGTAGACTGTGATGTAGGTTCATATGCTACTCAGCATGGAACTATTCTTGAGCAAAAATAGAAATTTGAACTATGGAATAAAGTGAAAATCTGTGTAGCTCTGCAAGAACAGGCCAGCAAGCAGATCAACTCAAAGAGACCCCATGCCCTTTAAATCAGCATTTGCTGCCAAAGGATCCCCAGAACCCACACTACTGTCACATGTAATGGTTATACTGTAAGAGCCATTTGAAAGTTTGACATTTTTAAGTGTCTGTGGAAAATGTCTTGTCTCTTCATCTGTATGACACTCCTTTGTCCACAAAACGCTTCTGATCCAGAAGATACAACCAAACTTTAGGAAGAGTAAAGTATTTTATTTGCCCCAATTGTGATGTACTTTTAGAGAGCCTTGCCAACTGTATTTTCTCTACCATGTAATAAGATTGTGGGCTTGATCCAAAGTTGAATTAGTAGTAGGGGGAAGCCACAGCATTTCATTTTCAGTGTTTGTAGCAAGACTGAGCAGTTTTAAATTTTTCATGTACATAGATACCTCATCAGTGATTATACATTCTGTGCCCACTTCTGGGGACAGTTGTGCTCACCTTTTCCTGCTTTGTCCCTTGACAAAGGCTAGTGACGCTAAATTTCTGAAGCACAGCCAAGATAAATTATAGTTCTTATTTGTCATTGTAAACTACCTGTATTATATGTACATTTTTACTATATTTGAGACACTTTTGTGCATGACTAGTTACTTTTGCAATGTGTACCATATTACCAAATGGAACTGAAGTCAGTGATGGTGAACATAGCTGCTGGGCCATTCCATCTTATAAGTAAAGAAATCTGGAATTATGATACTTAAAGTCATATAATACATGGTTTTAATTTCCTTAGCGTTTTCTTTGTAAAGACCAACAATATAAACTAGTTGGTATATTATAAAAAGTAATGAAATTTTTAAAAATGTCCTAAAAGTACATGTACCTAAATTATGCTCATTTAACATTGAGCTGATTTGATCTGTTAAGTTTACAAGAAAAAATACTATTACAAAGTTGACATAAAAGTTTCCTTTAAGGGATGCTAAGCAAATGAATTATCTTACTGAAAATAAAATATGATAAAAAAAACTATCAAATGGTCCTGTAGATTATAGTAGCAGCCTAAGTAAAAAATACAATAGAATCTAATTAGCAGTGGTTCTTTTATGATTCTCTGAGTTGCAATTTCTGGAAAAAAATCCTATCTTGATTTCCTGCTTTGTACATGACAAAGAATTGGTGGAAGGGATGAGTTGAAGGGTACGAAATAAGGCAAATTCAATCAGTACAGGAAGAGGAGAAACCCTGTAGTTCACAAATCAGCATGACATTTCTTCAAAATTTTATTACTTCAATATTTTATTCACTTAGAAATTAAACCACTTTACTATTCTAAGAATAATTGGTATTTGGGTAAGTTATGTAAGAAAAGTAAATAAAAGATGTCAGATTTGAGTAAAGATAAAATATTTTTAATAGTTTAGCTTAAAATTAAATACTAGGTAAGAAAATACATTGTTATTTTATTACAGAGGATCTTTACAGTATTCTATCCCTTCATTATGTTAGCTTAACACATATCCATAATTCCCTTTCTTTAAACTTAATGAGAAAAATGAAAGCAACTAGGACATAATAGTTGTGAAGTACATATCAAAATAAAAGCTAATGCATGAGATCAGATAAAGAAAGTGAATACTATAGTAATAACAGTTGTGTCATATTACTTATCACCAAAACATGAACACAGCCCAGCCAGCCATTTTTCTGTTGCTCCATTGCACACTGAATACTAAACTGAGCTCTATACAATCAAACTCTTATTAACAGATTAATGAAATCGGTTCAAGCAGAATATTTTCTCTTAATTTATCAGGTTTTCTACCCTGAAAAATGTTTGGATATAATGAGTCATATTGATCTTATAATATTTGTATTGCTGTATCTTAAGCATTTTCATTATAAAATAATCTTCACTAAGAAAAATATAAATATATAGATCAAATTTAATACATAGATTATGCATAAAGAATGATTTTAAAAATGAGAGAAAACAATTAATCTTCATGCCCCTATGTTCAGTGTAGAAAACAGAAAATAAGTTGAACATGGCAAAAAAAACACACGTAACAATTCTCTTCCCAGAATAAAAGAGGCTCTGTGGAAAAATATAGAAATTCTATCAGGAAAGAGATTTGTGGTAAACTCCACATTTTGAAGCCTTTTCTCATTCTAAAATAATACGTTAGTAAAGAGAAAAATGTGATCTATTTAAAGGAACATCTGGATAGTTAACCTGATTGGCAAAATAATTTTTTATATTTTAATTGTCTTCAAAGAAAATGTTTTTGTGTTATTGTGCGTGTGTGCATGTACATGCAAATTAGAGAAACCAACTGAAAATAAAAACCATGGTCTAGCTATAAAGCAATCCTTTAGGCTGAAAGAAAATCTGCTCCTAGGGACCAATTTCCCAATTAGGAACTTTTATTAGCCTTCTATTTCATGCTTTTGTTGTTTGCTGAATTTCAGGAGATCTGTCAGTTAACAAAAACGTCAATTACATATGATAAAGTTATTTAGCAACTAAGATTGAAATACTGAAAGCAATGTATATTAGGGCATCTTAACATTTATTTGTGAAAGGCAGCATTTAACTAGTCTAGAGAGAATAAATCCTTTTTATTACCAGATTCTCCAGTGATGTCTTGCATGTAATTTAGGATCTCCATATCTCTAGGTATTTCTAAAATCTCTTATTTTAGCTGCTGCTATAAGGAATAAAATGCCTTATAAACATTTTCCTGTATTCTTCCAAGAGACTACAAAATACGAAACACTGGATATTGCTTGTCCTGTTGACTATAGTGCATTCATAATGATAAAGCAATTAAGCACATTAAAGTAATTATTTAAGACAGATAAATGTCTTCTTGTGCCTCAAGAGAAAGATTCTTACTATATTACTTGTGTTGCAAATATTCAAGCCCAATCAACTTGAGTCTTCTAAATTCTTGCTTCAGGAAAAGTTTTTAAGAGTTGACTAGGTAGTGATTTCTTTGAAATTTTCAGTTTACAGTCATAATGATTATGTTTACACAAAGAATAATGGCTTCCTTCAGCCTTAGAGACTATCCCTAGTTGAAATAAATATGTAGTTGCATTCTTCAAAATTACCACAAAATTAGCAATTTTGTAACTGAGGAATGCAACAGGAGCTGAACCAAATCAACTGCTTAGTGATGTCTGTCGCTGTGTCGCAATTGCACAGAGGATAAGCAAAAATCACTGTAAAATGACTCTTTCCTTTATATTTTATTGACATGGTCCAAAAGTTGTTTTAATTATCCCCTGTTTTGGTCTATCACCTTTCCTCTCTAGAATATTTGTATAACTTATTTGGTAGTAAGTAGATATTTTTCTATTAAGCAAAACAATTTGGAATCCTTACCATCTCCTGTTGGTCAATGTAGAAACCTGAAATTCAAACTTACTGGTTTCCTATGTAACTCATAGAAAATCAAATATGTTCCAAAGAAAAGCCATCATATAATTAAAACTTAAATAATTAGGAAGGAAATATTTGTACCAACAGCTAACTTCAATACAGCTCATGAACACTGGCATGAAAATGAGTCTTATATAGTTCACTATCCACACCATTGCCCATAATCTGATAGGCCTGCAGTTTAAATATGGTGTCATTAAAAATGTAATTATAGTGATGGGCCACCAGTAACTGAGGGATAATTCCAATAGCTCTCTGTTGTCTCTTTCCATTTTAGGACTTTCTCAGTGGTTTTTGTTGCCCCAGACAAGGTCCTTTGTTTCTTTAAGCCAATAAGACTGGAGTGTTTTGATTAGAATATGAGACACTCTTTGCAGTGCAGACCAGGAACTAGTGTTTGGATAATTGTTGTCGTGGTATCTCCCACACAACCCTCATTCTCACAGTAAATGTGAATGTTTAAAAATAAGTCAGCTTGGAAAAAAAATAGGCTTGAAAACAATTAGAAGCCTTTTTCTGTATGACATTTCTCTCCAGGCATTCAGGCCAGCACTAAGCAAAATGTAATATAGGCCAAACTTGCTTCTGACTCCCAATCACCACTGTTGATATTTTTCCTGCTCTGCCTTCCGCTCTTGCTCCTAATTTCGGAGGCTTCTACTGCTTGAGCTCAGCTGTATTGAGATAATAATATAATAATATAATAATAAACTTATTACTCTAGATACTGTACTTTCCCCTTCTCAAGAATTCTTATATTTTAAACACAACCACACAGGATAATGCTTTACCAAAATGAAGAATGCTTTAGTTGAGAACTGATAAATATGACTGAAAGATATCTGGGTAGGTAGGTCACACCACCCGTGACTGGTGACAGATTCTGATCTCTCTCAGTGCTGACCTTGTAAAACTCCCATGTTCATTTATTTTTCTGAATATCCAAGCATAACTTTGGAAATTATGTAATAATTTTTAAATTTTGCACATTAGAAGCAAAAAATAAAAATAAAGTGACAAACCATGTCACTATGGGACTATGTCTTTTTTGTATTCTTTTCAAAAATATACTTTGACAGAATTTATAAAGAACCATACAGTGGAAAAAGAACTCATTAGTGTGGTAGAAGTTTTATTCGATTGCTGTGTTCTAATATTTTTATATATATCAGAAATCTTACACAAGAAAAATGAAATTAATACACATTTGAAAAAGTCATATTTTTGTTGCATAACTGTTTCCCAATCTTATCTCTCTCTCAGACTAAAGCCTTATGTTTTTCTCCTGGAGGTATTTCCTCATGCTACTGAGAAAATCTATGATCAAATTTGCAGTTAATGAGGGTTGATAGAGTCCAATTTCCCACCATTATAATTTTAAACACCCACCTTTTTTTATGAGCATGGTGTAATAGTGTTCAGTCTTTAAATTTAGATATAGGTCATGTCAAGTTCATAATAAAAATCAGTTTATGGAAACACAGATTCATTCTTATTAACACTTATCTTCTTTTCTCTTTTTCCTTTTATTCTTATTTCCATGATAGTAGGATGTTAGAGTACTGATACCTACTGAATTGACCTGGAGATCAATCATTAATAACTATCAACTAATTCCCTTTTGTTGCTTTTATTATTTAAGCACTGTTTGCATATAAAACATAACCTCAATGTACAAACTGGACAAAAATGAGTCTAATTTTAATAAATAGCTTCAAATTTTTGTATTTATTTACTAAGAGGAAAGAGGAATAAGGGAGTTTTGATTAGCACCAAATTTTTAATGGTGATTTCAGATGAGAGCAG
The DNA here is from genome assembly GCA_028646485.1 of Cryptoprocta ferox. Classification (NCBI taxonomy): domain Eukaryota; kingdom Metazoa; phylum Chordata; class Mammalia; order Carnivora; family Eupleridae; genus Cryptoprocta; species Cryptoprocta ferox. The sequence continues at coordinate 48,244,431 of CM053560.1, read as the reverse complement.
CAGTACTGCCTCATTGCCTAATTTATCACTGTATTTTTTGTTGTTGTAAAGTACAAAGAGAATCTTTATATAAATAAGGGCTCATAAATAGAATTTTTTTAACTATCTACATTATATCTGGGAAATATTCTTCTAATTAACATCTAATGAGATGAGTAAAGATACTGGAAAGTCTTGTAACAACAGCTTTGATCTGAGCAGCAAACTTCATTGCTACTGTGCCATAGCTTTGTTTCTTATACCAACATTGTAGTCCTGCACCACACAATGTAATAGCCACATGACAAATGTGTGAGTACATGAATGTAGTTAGTCTGAATTGAAATATACTATCAGTGTTAAATACACAATTATTATAACTCAACATAAAAAATGTAAACTCTCAACATTAAATTTTGGGATGATTATATTAAACAATTGTTTAGTATTTGTTCATTTTTGAGAGAGCACGAACGGGGGAGGGGCAGAGAGAGAGGGAAACAGAATCCAAAGTAGGCTCCAGGCTCCAAGCTATCAGCCCAGAGTCTGATGCACACCTTGAACCAATGAACTGTGAGATAATGACCTGAGCCGTAGTCAGACTGAGTCACCCAGGCACCCCAAGGGATGATTACATTTAAATAACATTTTAGATGATTTTATTTAAAATATACTTTATTCATTTCTTTTTATTTTTTTTAACAGGACTACTAGAAAAATATTAATACTTGGGAAAATATCATTCTCAAAAAAGGTAAACCACAGTGGCAAATAATTTTTATTTCAATTTCTTTTTTCAATTTAAAAAATGTAATTCAAGTATAATTGACATAGTGTTATTAGTTTCAGGTTTATGATATAATGCTTCAGTAATTCTATTAATTACTCAGTGCTCATCAGGATAAGGGCACTCTTAATCCCCTTCACCTATTTTACCCATCAACCCACCGACTCCCCCTCTAGCAACCACCAGTCAGGCAACCACCAGTTTGTTCTCTAAGAGTCTTTTTTTCCTTTATTTGCTTTGTTTCTTAAATTCTACATATAAGTGAAATAATACGGTATTTTTCTTTCTCTGATGGACTTATTTCACTTAATATTATATTCTGTAGCTCCATCTATGTTGTTGCAAATGGCAAGATCTCATTCTTTTTTACAGCTGAATAATATCCCATTGTATATGTATATACATAAACTCCACCTCTTCTTTATCCATATATGGATGGACATGGGTTACTTCCATACCGTGGCTTTTATAAATAATGCTTCAATAAACATAGAGTCCATATATCTTTTTGAATCAGTGTTTTCATTTTTTTTTTTTTTTTGGTTAAATATCCAGTAGTGGAATTACTGGATCATATGGTAATTCTATTTTTAAATTTTGAGGAAACTTCATACTCTTTTCCACAATGGCTTTGCTAGCTTGCATTCTTGCTAACAGTGCACAAGTTTCCTTTTTTCTCCGTATCCTTACCAAAGCATGTTGCTTCTTGTGTGTTTGATTTCAGCCCTTTTGACAGGTATGTTTTGATTTGCATTTCCCTGACGATTAATGATGTTGAGTAGCTTTTCGTGTGTCTATTGACCATCTGTATGTCTTTGAAAAATGTCTATTCATATATTCTGCCCATTTAATGAGATTATTTCTCTTTTGTGTTACATTGTTTAAGTTCTTTATAAAATTTTGGATATTAACCCCTTATTGGATAGATCCTCTGTAAATATCTTCTCCCATTCAGTAGGCTGCCTTTTTGTTTTGTTGATGGTTTCAATCCCTGTACAAAACCTCCTTATCTTGATGTCGTCCCAATAGTTTATTTTTGACTTATTATTATTTTTTTTTTGGTCTTTTTGGAGAGAGAGGGGGAGAGAGAGAGCATGAGCAAGGGAGAAAAGGAGAGGGAGAGGGAGAAAATCCAAAGCAGGCTCCACGCTCAGCATGGAGGCCAAGGTGAGGCTAGATCCCAGAAGCCTGGGATCATGATCTGAGCCAAAATCAACAATTGGATGCCCATCCGACTGAGCCACCCAAGCATCCCATTTTATTTTTGCTTTTGTTTCTCTTGCCAGAGGAGACATATCTAGAAAAATGTTTCTGTGGTTGATGTCAAAGAAATTAATGCCTATGTTTTCTACTGGGGATTTTATGGTTATAGGTCTTACATTCAGATCTTTAACCCATTTTTAGTTTTTTTTCTGAATGTTATAAGAAATTGGTCCAGTTTCATTATTTTGCTGGTAGCTGTACAGTTTCCCCAACATCATTTGAAAAGGCTGTATTTTTCCCATTGTATATTCTTGGCTCCTTTCTTGTACATTAATTGACTGTAAAATTGTGAGTTTATTTCTGGACTTTCTGTTCCATTACTCTATGTGTCTACTACTTTTGTGTCAGTACCATACTGCTTTGATTACTACAGCTTTGTATCATATCTTGAAATCTGGGATTGTGATAGCTCAAATTTTGTTCTTTAAGATTATTTTGGCTATTAAGGATCTTCTGTGGTTACATACAAATTTTAGGATTATTTTTGCTCGTTTTGTGAAAAATGTTGTTGGTATTTAATCAGGACTGTATTAAAGCTATAGATTACTTTGGGTAGTATGGACATTTTAATAAGAAAACTGAGAAAGCAATAATTATAAAGACAGAAACAAATAACACTACATAATGATAAAGGAAGCAATCCAACATGAAGAGATGACAGTTGAAAATATTGGAATGCCTGGGTGGCTAAGTCAGTTAAGATTCTCTCTCCCTCTGCGCCTCACTCACTTATGCTCTCTCTCTCTCTCTCACTCTCTCTCTCCTCTCTCCTCTATCTTTTTCTCAAAAAAAAAATTGTAAATAGTTATCTACCCAACATGAGAGTACCCAAATACATAAAGTAACTATTAACAACCATAAGAAAATCAATAGTAAAGAATAGCACTCCACTTACATCAATGGATAGATCATCCAAACAGAAAGTCAACATGGAAACAGTGGCTTTGAAAGACACATTGGAGAAGTTGGATCAAACAGATGTATTCAGAACCTTCTATCCTAAAACAGCAAAAATACGTATTCTTTTCAAGTACATGTGGAGCATTCTCAAGAATAGATCACATGTTAGACCGCAGAACAAATCTCAACAAATTCAAAACTATTGAAATCATATCATGAATATTTACTGACTGAAACAGTATGAAACTAGAAAACAATCACAAGAAAAAATATGGAAAAAAGTATATAGAGGCTAAATAACATGTTATTAAACAATGAATGAGTCAACCAAGAAATCAAAGAGAGAATAAAAACATACATGGAGACAAAAGAAAATTAAAATACAATCATCCAAAATCTCTGAGATGCAGTAAAAGCTGTTCTAAAAGAGAAGATTATAGCAATGCAGGCCTACCTCAAGAAGCAAGAAATATCTCAAATAAACAACTTAACCTTGCCCTTAAAGGACCTAGAAGAAGAAAAAGTCAAAAGCCTGTAGAAGGAAAATAATAATAAAAATTAGAGCAGAGGGGCATCTAGGTGGCTCAGTCAGTTAAGCGTCAGACTTCAGTTCAGGTCATGATCTCATGGTTTGTGAATTCGAGCCCCACATCATTGGGCTCTGTATTGACAGCTCAAAGCCTGGAGCCTGCATCGGATTCTGCTTCTGCTTCCCCTTCTCCTTCTCCCCCACTCATGCTCTGTCTCTTTCTCTCTCTCTCTCAAAAATAAACATTAATTTTAAAAAAATCGAACAGAAATAAATGAAATAAAGGCTAAAATATTAAATAGAACAGATAATGCAACCAGGAGATAGTCCTTTGAAAAGAGCAATAAAATCGATAAACCATTAGCCAGACTCACCAAAAAAGAAAGAGGACTAAAATGAAGAAATGAAGGAGGAGAAGTAACAACAGACATCACAGAAATACAAAAGAAGGTCCCCTAAGTGTTTCAGTCAGTTAAGCGACTAACTCTTGATTTCGGCTAAGGTCATGATCTCACAGTCCTGATGTGGTGCCCCATATCAGGCTCTGTGCTGAGCATGGAGCCTTGGGATTCTCTCTCTCTCTCTCTTTCTCTCTCTCTCTCTCTTTGCCCCTCCCACAGTCATGCATATATACACACTTCTATCAAAATAAATAATATTAAAATAAAAGAAATACAAAGAATTATAAGAAGATACTATGAAAAATTATATGCCAACAAATCGGACAACCTAGAAGAAATGGATAAATTCCTAGAAATAAATAAATTATCAAATTGAAACAAGAAAAAAAAGAGAGAACACCCAAATAGACAAAATCAGGAAAGAAAATGAATCTATCACAACCAACCCCTCAGAAATACAAGCAATCATCAGAGACTACTATGAAAAATTATATGCAAACAAACTGGACAACCTAGAAGAAATGGACAAATTCCTAAACACACACGCACTACCAAAATTCAAACAGGAAGAGATAGAATATCTGAACAGACCCATAACCAGTGAAGAAATCGAGTCTGTGATCAAAAATCTCCCAATGAATAAGAGCCCAGGGCCAGATGGCTTCCCAGGGGAATTCTACCAGACATTTAAAGCGGAGTTAATACCCATTCTTCTCAAGCTATTCCAAAAAATAGAAATAGAAGGAAAACTTCCAAACTCATTCTACGAAGGCAGCATCGCTTTGATTCCCAAACAAGCCAGAGACCCAACAAAAAAAAGAAAACTACAGGCCAATATCCTTAATGAATACAGATGCAAAAATCCTCAACAAGATACTAGCAAATCGAATTCAACAGCATATAAAAAGAATTATCCACCATGATCAAGTGGGATTCATTCCTGGGTTACAGGGCTGGTTCAATATTCGCAAATTGATCAATGTGATACATCATGTTAACAAAAGAAAAGAAAAATCATATGGTCCTGTTGATAGATGCAGAAAAAGCATTTGACAAAATACAGCATCTTTCTTAATAAAAACCCTCGAGAAAGTCGGGATAGAAGCAACTTACTTAAACATTATAAAAGCCATTTATGAAAAGCCGACAGCTAATATCATCCTCAATGGGGAAAATCTGAGAGCTTTCCCCCTGAGGTCAGGAACACGACAGGGATGTCCACTCTCACCACTGTTGTTTAACATAATGCTGGAATTCCTAGCATCAGCAATCAGACAACAGAAGGAAATAAAAGGCAACAGAATTGGCAAAGATGAAGTCAAACTTTCACTTTTTGCAGATGACATGATACTCTACTTGGAAAACCTGACCGACTCCACCAGAAGCCTACTAGAACTGATCCATGAATTCATCAAAGTCGCAGGGTACAAAATCAATGTACAGAAATCGGTTGCATTTTTATACACCAATAATGAAGTAACAGAAAGAGAAATCAAGAAACTGATCCCATTCACAATTGCACGAAAAACCATAAAACACCTAGGAATAAACCTAACCAAAGACGTAAAAGACCTTTACGATGAAAACTATAGAAAGCTTATGAAATAAATTGCAGAAGACACAAAGAAATGGAAAAACATTCCATGCTCATGGATCGGAAGAATAAACAGCGTTAAAATGTCATTATTACCCAAAGCAATCTACACATTCAATGCAATCCCAATTAAAATTGCACCAGCATTCTTCTCAAAGCTAGAACAAACTATCCTAAAATTTGTATGGAATCACAAAAAAACCCGAATAGCCAAAGTAATACTGAAGAAGAAAACCAAAACGGGTGGCATCACAATCCCAGGCTTTAGAATCTACTACAAAGCTATCATCACCAAGACAGTATGGTGCTAGCACAAAAACAGACACATAGACCAATGGAATAGAACTGGACCCACAAATGTACGGCCAATTAATCTTTGACAAAGCAGGAAAGAGTATCCAATGGAAAAAAAAGACAGCCTCTTTAACAGGTGGTGCTGGGAGAACTGGACAGCAACATGCAGAAGAATGAAACTAGACCACTCTCTTACACCATACACAAAATTAAACTCAAAATGGATGAAGGACCTGAACGTGAGACAGGAAACCATCAACACCCTAGAGGAGAAAGCAGGAAACAACCTCTATGACCTCAAGCACAGCAATTTCCTACTCAACACATCCCTAAAGGCAAGGGAATCAAGAACCAAAATAAACTATTGGGACCTCATCAAGATCAAAAGCTTCTGCACTGCAAAGGAAACAATGAAAAAAACAAAAAGGCAACCGACGGAATCGAAAAGATAGTTGCAAATGACATACCGGATAAAGGGCTAGTATCCAAAATCTACAAAAAACTCACCAAACTCCACACCTGTAAAACAAACAATCCAGTGAAGAAATGGGCAGAAGACATGAATAGACACTTCTCCAAAGAGCAAATCCAGATGACCAAAATGCACATGAAAAGATGCTCAGCATCCCTCATCATCAGGGAAATACAAATCAAAACCACACTGAGATACCACTTCATGCCAGTCAGAGTGGCCACAATGAACAACTCAAGAGACTATAGATGCTGGCGAGGATGTGGAGAAATGGTCACCCTCCTACACTGTTGGTAGGAATGTAAACTGGTACAGCCGCTCTGGAAAACAGTG
>CM053560.1:48153485-48237779 GCA_028646485.1 Cryptoprocta ferox | reverse complement strand
CAAACTGAGGGGGGAAGGGGGAGAGGGAAAGGGAAAGGGGGTGATGGTCATGGTGGAGGATACTTGTGGGGAAGAGCACTGGGTATAAAGTTATATGGAAACCAACTTGACAATAAACTATAACGTTAAAAAAAAACATAGAGAGAACAAACAGAGGGTTGCTGGAGGGGTTGTGGGAGGGGAGGTGGGCTAAATGGGTAAGGGGCATTAAGGAATCTACTCCTGAAATCATTGTTGCATTATATGCTAACTAACTTGGATGTAAATAAATAAATAAATTATAAAAACAATAAAAAATTAAAAAATTGAAACAAGAAGAAATAGAAAATTTGAACAGACTTGTTATTAGCAATGAAACTGAATCAAAAATCAAAAAAACTTTCAACAAAAATCTTGGATCAGATGGCTTTCCAGGTGAATTCTACCAAACATTTAAAGAAGAGCTAATACCTATTCTTAAACTATTACCAAAAAATAGAAGAGGAAAGAAAGCTTCCAAATCCATTCTGTGTTACCTTGGTACTAAAACCAGATAAAGACCCTATGCTAAAAAAGAACTATAGGCAAATATCTCTGATTAACATCCATGGAAAATCCTCAACAAAATATTAGCAAACCAAGTCCAACAATACATTAAAATAATCATCCACCATGATCAAATGGGATTTATTCCAGGGTTGCAGGAGTGGTTCAATATTTGCAAATCAATGTGATACATCACATCAATAAGAGAAAGGATAAAAACCACATGATTATCTCAGTAGATGCTTAGAAACCATTTGACAAAGTACAGCATCCATTTATGATAAAAATTCTCCATAAAGTAGGTTTAAAGGGAACATACTTCAATATGATTTTCCTTTAAGATCAGAAACAAGACAAAGATGTTCACTCTCACCAATTTTATTCAACATAGTACTAGAAATCCTAGCCACAGCAATCGACAAGAGAAAGAAATACAAGACATTTGAATTGGTAAGGAAAAAGTAAAACTTTGACTGTTGGCAGATGACATGATACTTAATATTGAAAACCCTTGAAAATGCCACCAAAAAACTACTAGAACTGATAAGTGAATACAGTAAAATTGCAGAGTACAAAAGTTGTATACAGAAAATGGTTTCATTTCTATACACTAATAATGCAATAGCAGTATAGTATGACATTTGATTTTAAAAAAATTTTAACGTTTATTTTTTGAGAGACAGAAACAGAGCATGAGTCGGGCAGGGACAGAGAGAGAGGGAGGCTTAGAATCCTAAGCAGGCTATAGGCACAGAGCCGTACTCGGGGCTTGAACTCATGAACCGCGAGACCATGACCTGAGCCGAAGTTGGATGCTTAAAAGACTGAGCTACCCAAGTACCCCTGACATTTGATTTTTAATTGAGTCTTGGAATTTGGGGTACTATGCTATGAGATTTCAGGTATTTATATCTTCCTTTTTAACAGGCCTTTTCTGATACTGTTCTCATATTGGAAGGCCAGGGTCTCGCTTCATTACTGCCTGGTGGGGGTGGAAACCCTGGATTTTCACTAGGCCTCTCTACTGGCATCAAGTCCTCTGGAGACACTTATTACTGACTGGAGGCACTGAATGCCCCAGGTCCCCATTAGGTTCCTTCCCAGCAGGGATAGGGCCTTGTTACCACAGATGGAGATGAAAATCTAATCTCTCCACTAGAATGAGGGTGGAAAGGGCTATAGAGTTTTCTGTGGTGTTTGGCTGGGGTAGAGCAGTTATAGTCCTGATGTTTTCTGGCTTCTCAGGCAACAACTTCCTTGGTCATTTGGCTCAGGAGAGCAGGTTTTTCTTGAGGCTATGTTTTTTTGGTCTGCTTTTTATAGACTTTATATGAGGAAAAAATGCACAGTAAACCCAACTGAAAATTTTAAATCCCTTATCAAAAACTGGGCTGCCACAGGAGTAATTTTTCTTTTACCTCACTCACAATCAGTATCTAGTTTCAAAATGTTCTCCAAAATGCTATTTCCCCTTTGAAATGTTTTTATTATTACATTGTTTCTTTTTCCTCAGATAATACTTAAGTTTAGTGTTTGCTTTCTACTTCCCTTTCTGATTAATGTTTGAAAAGAACACTTTGAATACATCATCCATTTGCCAATAGCAGCAGTGAGCATAAAACCAACCATTTTCCATTATAACCCCTTTCTTGTATAACAATGTCCAATCTCTGGTTTTCCAAGCCCATGAGTTTCCTTCTTGCCTTAATTTTCCCGTAAGAGCCCTTCATTCAGTGGGACTACATATATAGCCCTGAAAACATTTTGGCATTTATTTCCCTAGCTGCTTGAGCCATTAAGCCTGCCTGCAATGGATTCTCTACTTCTCTGAAGAGTCACATTCTATGCAATACTGAAAAGTCAGTTCAAATTTCCATAAAGTCTTTCACATTCACTCTAAAACCACAGCAAGTGTCTCTGTTCTTGTACATTGTCTCTAAAGGTAATTTTTAGTCATATGAGGCTCATAGTCCACTTTTACAAAAAATATTTCATATTACTTTCACCATATATTTATAAAAGTGTATTTTTATTTATTTATTAAAATGTATTATGTATTTATTTATATAAAAGTGTGTTTTTATTTACTTATGTATAAAAGTATATTTTTTATTTATTTATAAAATTTATTTATGTATTTATTTTGACAGAGAGAGAGAGAGAGAGAGCGAGCGAGCGCAAGTTAGGGAAGGCCAGGGAGAGGGAAAGAGAGAGAATCCCAAGAAGGCTCCCCTCTGTCAGGGAAGAGCCTGATGTGGGCTCAAACTCATGAACCATGGGATCATAACCTGAGCTGAAATCAAGAGTCAGATGCCCAGGCACCCACACCATATATGATTTATAGATAATATAGCCAAGCTATGAACATGATTTCAAAAGTTAATATAATATCCTGGTTGAATTGTACAGAATACATAAAAGGAATATAAATTATTTTTTAAAAGATCTCTAATATGTAAGTATTTTGATATTTCAATGCCAAAAAGCACTATGAAACTATCAGAGCTGTGTAAACATACTCTGAATAAGAGAGTAACTACTGCAGACCAATAGGGCTGTTTTATATTGGTGACTCAAATAAATTGAGCCATAATTGTAGCTGGCTTTGTGTTCAATGACAAAATTCTCTAATATAGTGAACAAGTCTTGATAACATTAGACCTGAAATATAATATGTTCTTTTCCCATTTTTATAACACTATGATTCTAGAGTGCATACTAACTCATGCACTAAATATTTTATCCATTATGTAAACTGGAGTTAGATTCTAGGCTCAGGCAACTGTATACAGATTTTCTTTCCCCAGGATCCCCGGTCCTGATCGCTTAAGTATGTTACACTCCAATAATCAATGATCATAGGTGTTCCTGCAAATATCCCCATACTTCTAAGGGAAATCGTATTGTTGATTCTCCAGTTACAAATGGACTAACAATATGTATGTAATTTTGAATTTTTATTAACTTGTATGCTGCTTTTAATTTTGTCTTAGTGTGTGAGATCCTGTATATGTTTTTGGAATGCCTTATAAGATTGTTATATCTTCATGGCATTTAGTACTATGCATTTGTGAGCACAGATTTTCAATATATTGTTGCCAATTTAAAAGTTGCTAATATTGATGATTTACCTAGAGAGGAGAGGGTGTTTATTTTGAAACTGTTCTTAATTATTGGCAAAAATGATTTCATTTTCTTAAGCACTCATGAAACAATATTGTGCAACTTAGGGATTATTGAAAATTTGGTAAGTAAAAGTACTTACACATTATGACGGGAACCTGCATTTAGAAATTCAAAGAAATTAGAGGTAGAGGCTTACTGTATTTTTTAAAATAATTTTTTAAAGTTTATTTATTTATTTATTTGAGAGAGACAGAGACAACATGAGTGGGGGAAGGGCAGAGAGAGAGAGAGGGAGAGAGAGAATCCCAAGCAGGCTCTGTGCTATCAAAGCCTGACATAGGGCTCAATCTCATGAAACCATGAACTCATGACCTAAGCAGAAACCAAGAGTCAGACACTTAACCATCTGAGCCAGCCAGGCACCCCAAAAGCTTACTTAACTTAAATTACAGATTTTTTTCTTAGATCAATTTATAATTTCAGATTATGACAATACTAACAAAGCATTCCATTAAAATAACAATTTATATGTTCTAAAATATTTTCCTAACATTATCAAATTATAATACTTCTCAATCAAGTAGTAATCAGCAAGTAGTCAATAATTAAAGATTTTTAAAATAAACAAGAGCTATCTACCCTGAGAAAGTCTAGATCTTCAAAAGTACTGAGTTCAGCACAGCTTCTTTGATTACTGTGGCTGCTGTAACAAATGACACAGAAGCTGGAATTGGTTTGTCCGTGATGAATACTGTTGCTCATGAATTGAGGAAAATTATCAGCTCAGTCATGTGCTGGACCTGAAAGTATGATCATGACTCCTTAAACAGAATAGTTTCCGAATGACATTAGTACACATCATAGGAATCAGTGTAGCATATTAAAAGAGAACATAGACTTTGGGACTGGAAAATATTATCTTTGGTTTAATACTATGCAACTTCCTAGATTTTACCTTGGGTGATATACTTAGTTCTCCACTTCGTTGATCAATTATAAAATAAGAACTAAGTATATTCATGGTTTTTAAGAGCATGAGTGTACTCAGAAGCAAAATAGTAATAATATCCAAGATATGTCTGAAAAAAAAACCTCTAAAAGTAGGGTACAGCCAGTGATAAATATCAGCAGGCATTACATACTTAATACACAAAAAACATCTGTGACAATAATAACCATTATGTAGCACCTGTTGTAAAAATCTGGTGATATCTTACCCTTTAGGCCTCTGACTTAGTGTGGTCCAGACATCCATTTCTGGAAAAGGTCAGATAGCAAATATTTTAAGTTGTGTGATCAATGTGACAAATACTTGCCTCTGCAGATCAAGCACAAATGCAGACGTAGATAATATGTAAAATAATAGGTGTGCTGTGCTCTAATAACAGGTTATTTGTGGACATTGAAGTTTGAATTTTATATAACTATTATATTTCACAAACTAATATTCGTTTTACAATTTGTTTCAAACATTTAATAAGGTAAAATAATTCTTAACTCGTGGGCCATACAAAAATAGGCAGTGTCCCAAATTTAGCATGCAGAACAGTTTGCAACTTGGTGTAGACTGAATCAGTGAGATTCAAGAGGACTATGTTTATCAGGCTTTGTAGAAAAAACATTCTGTAATCTTTCATTAAAAATTATTAATGAAATTAAAAGAAGTCTCTTATTATTCAGTTCATAACCTCTTCATCTCTAGTGAACCTTATGTTTAATCTACCCCAAACATCTTATTCTATAGCCACACTTTGAATCTGGTCATCACTGAAAACTATTCTTCAAAAATAGGAACTTTTAACACTTTATTCTCTGATCATTATCAGCTGTATTTCTTATTTCTTTATGATCTCCTACTTCATTGGGTACTTTGACACTTCCACCTTTTAATTATCAGCAGTTTCATGTCTATATTTCCTTCTTTTATGAATTTTATGCTCCATTATTTCAACTACTCTTACACCTTCCCCATTGTCCTTTTTCTGAAATTATGTAGATAATAAAATCCCAAACTCTTATTGATACAAGTTTCTTCTTTCATTTATCCATTAGTTAAGATGCTAAGAGGACTGGGGGGAAAATGAATTGCAATTTTAATGGAAGAGACATGATAAAAATGATCTTTACTTTTACAACTTGTTAAAAAAACTTTATTTTGAGAGAGGGTTATGTGGAATGAGAGGGGGAGAAGAGAGAGAGAGAGAGAGAGACAGACAGACAGACAGACGGAGGATCAGAAGCAGGCTCTGTGGTGACAGCAGAAAGCCTGATGTGGGGCTCAAACTCATGAACAGTGAGATCATGACCTAAGCAAAGTCAGATGCTTAACCAACTGAGCCACCCAGGTACCCTGAAAAATGATCTTTAAAATGTTTACTAAGACGCCCCCAATATAATTAGTATACATACGAAACTAGTTCTTCCTTTGTTGAGGTAGACAAAAGTTACTACTCAAGACTTGCCTTTCAATTCTCTATTGATACAGATAACACTGTTGGAATATTTGAACATAGTCCTGTCAATTAACAAATGGGTTCACCTCTAAAAAATAGACTATTTTGCACACAGTTTCTATTTTTCTTGTTTCAATGGCAAAAAAAATAATGCAGGTTATGTAGTATTGTTCACAAAGCATAAACATACTTTACACTTTTCTGCATTATAGTTGGTAGGAAATAAGTTGGTAGTATTGTAACCGCGAATAGCTCTAATCAGAGTGTGCCCCCTCCTAGGTCCTTGATATAGTTTTCTGTTAAGAGATGGCATATCAGTATCAAAAGCGCCTCATTTTATTTTTTATAAAGATATCAAGAGCCATTTAATTTTTCAAAAATAACCTCATTTGGTTCAATTTATTAGATCCTCATACTCCCATTTCTTTCTGAGATCAATTCTGAGCTTACATAGCCTGTTGTATGTAACAATTAGAAACTTTACTCTGAGCTAAAAATGAATGTCAAAGATTTAGCCTAAGGCTATCTTGAATCATCTCCAAAGGAGAGTTGTTATTTATGAAGCTTTATTCCTATATTTTTCTAAAAAAAAATCCCCAAAACATAACTTGCCTAACAGAAAGATGTCGCTACAAGACCAACAACTCTTGTATGTATGTGCCATGTAGGATTTAATTCCCTGGAGTATGGTAAATGCTTATTTATAGGGACTTATTTTTTTTTCCTTCCCTTTCATTGAGACTCCTAAACATTTTATTTGAGCCAGTTATTTAAAAAAAAAACACTATATAAATCTTTTAATAAATGAAGTTAACATTTGAATAAACAATGATTATTTAGTGATATAAATGTCTTTATAAGCATGAACATATGAATTCTAGATGGAATAATATAATTCCTCTGTTATCAGGAATTATCTTGTTATATTAATTCTTGGGGGATGATTATGACCATTTATACACCTATGGCTAGTTACTTACCTCAACTGAGGTAACATGTGAAGAGTGAAATTACTACTTTTTTGAACTGCTTCTAACTATTCTCCCAAGCCTGTCTCCTCTATCCTTAAGAGTGTATCTTAAGTCTGTCTCTATCTATGAGCCTTTCCTTATCTGAGCATTCTGGGGTACATTTATCTCATTATTACCTTTCAACATTGTATCATAAAAAAACCATATTTTTGTTCTTAATGATGTTTAATTGTTCTTTATTTGCTCTTTAATTTCCTACAAATATGTTATTTTTTTGAATAGATTGTAAGCAACTTGAAGTCAAGGATGGTGTCATGTGGTGTATCATTCAAAATATCAAACATGGTTTAAACACAACTACTTTTTAGAATTAAATTATTTTATGTTAATGAAGTACAATGATAGATAACATAAAAAACAGTATTCTCTAAAGTCTCAATTTATGAACTCAATACTTTGACTTGTAGTAGTTTAATGTAAAATTTACCTTCTTAAACAAATAAGCGTACATATTTAAGTTTGTGTTACCAATATGGCACATCTACAAATAAAACCCTGATTCTTTTTCTTTTTGGCTCTGATACTTAATTTTTACCCAAAAATTTATTGGACTTCTGATCATTTTTACAACAGGGTAACATTTAATTAATTATTAGTTATTAAGTCCATTATTCATCTAAATGAAATATTTTTAATTTAGAAAGCATTCTACATATATATAGTCAGTTCAGTTAGAAAAAGTAAACTTTGATCACATTTTAGTTTTTAAGCAAACCTATTTTTGATTTGTTGAAAAAAGAAAATAGTTGTGATATGCACATGGTGATAATAAACTCTGTCTAGTATTGTGTTCATATTCCCTTCCATGTATTATGCTTTTAGAATTCTATACATATTGTGTATATGTTCTTAAATAATGGCATTGGGTTACTATAACATTAAAGAAAACCATAAGCAGTAGAAATATCCTTCTTTTTATCTGATATAGTAAAAGATTTCATACTAAGGACTCAGTTTCTACCCTGAACCTTAGGATGGTCACAGGGTACTTACCCTTTGTACAAAAAATCCTATAATAATTTCAGCCAAAATTCAGTATACTCTTACTTGGTCAGAGAAGGAAAAATAATTATCCTTGATTTACCTCCTGTTATATTAAAATTTATTTTTTCCATCTAATTAAATAGTCCCAGTGCTCATTATTACATGTGTTGCTCAACAAATGTTTATTCTGACATAAATAAATTATAAGAACTTAATAATTTGCTTTTCTCATTAGAACATGAAGCTGTCTTTTTGGTTACTCTAGAACCCAAGACTAATTTTTCATGTAAAATCAGAAAAATGATGATATCTGCAAAATTTTTCTTTATACTAGTGTCTTAGATTCAATAACATTTTATTTTTGTTAAAGTTTCAAAGTTTTTTGAAAAGATTTTTACAAGTCTGTGGTATAATTTAAAAGTTGAGGAAAAGGTAATGCTACTGTAGCAGGATTCTTGTACAGAGAGACTGGATACCAAGTCTTTTCTGTCTGGGAGGCAACTTTATTCGTTGTGCTGGCATGGACTCTGGGTTCATACACGAAAAACTCAGCCCTGAGTGCAGCAGGATGTAGTTTTTTATGCAATTTCTACTTCTTTGTCTCCCCTATATAATGACATTTCATCTGACTGGACACAGTTCAAGTTACAGAGTGGCGTCAGAATTATGCATACATGTATAGGAGTTGATTGGGCCATGTGCCTGCCTTTGTTCTGAGGAGGCCTCCACCACATTCCTTAGGGAGGGGCTCTACCACACTACCATGACACCTTAAAACACTGCATGGAATGGCCATGATATTTGACTTAGTAACTATTATTATTTTTTTAACTAAATTCCCGTTCTTTAACATGCAGTGTAATATTAGTTCCAGGTCTGCAATTTTAGTGAGTCAACACTTCCAGTCATCACCTGGTACTCATCATAAGTGCATACTTTAATCCCCAACACCTGTGTAACCCGTAGCCCCCATGTACCTCCCCTCTGGTAACCATCTGTTGTTCTTTACAGTTGAGTCTATTTCTTGGTTTGCCTTCTCTTTTTTTAAATCTTTGTTTATTTGTTTTGTTCCTTAAATTCCACATATGAATGAAATCGTATAATATTTGGCTTTTCCTGACTGACTTGTTTTGCTTTAGGATAATATTCTCTAGCTCCATCCATATCGTTGCAAATGGCAATATTTTATTCTTTTTTATGTCCGAGTAATATTCCATTGTGTGCGTGTGTGTGTGTGTGTGTGTGTGTGTGTGTGTGTATGCCACCTTATCTTTATCCATTTGTCAGTTGATGGGCTATTTCCATAATTTGGCTATTGCAGATAATGCTGTTATAAACATCTGGGTCCACATATCCCTTTTAGAAACAAACAGGGCCACACGTTATTATATTATCTATCTGCAAATGTATACTGCTTGTAATACTGAAAGTATTATCTTATCCAGAAGTAATTTGTATTTGTGTATAAGAGCTGGTTCCTTATTAAAATGCTAGCTACACTAGGAAGAGCAGTTTGAGTGACTAAAATGAATTAAATATCAAAATAATTCTGCCAAATTATTTTTGGAGGTCCTGCTTTTACTTCTCTATTTTGCAGTAGCTGGAAGAAATATTGTGAATAAGAGTATCATACTTTCAGTTAAAGTTTAAATAAATTGTTCTGGGGCACCTGAGTGGCTCAGTTAGTTGAGCATCAGAATTCAGCTCAGGTCATAATCTTTCGGCTGGTGAGTTCGAGCCCCACGTCAGGCTCTGTACTGATAGCTCAGAGCCTGGAGCCTGCTTCAGATTCTGTGTCTTTCTTTCTCTCTGCCCTTTCCCTGCTTGCACTCTGTCTCTATCTCTCTCTCAAAAATAAACAAATATTTTAAAAAGCGTTTAAAAATTAAAGTAAATTTTTCTGAAATGATTTAATTTTTTAATATTTACTTTTTGGGAGAGTGCAAGCAGGGGAGGGGCAGAGAGAGGAGTACAGAGGATCTGTAGCGGGCTCCATGCTGACAGGCTGACAGCAGTGAGCCCAATGTGGGTCTTGAACTCACGAGCCATAAGATCATGACATCAGACTCTCAACTGACTGAGCCACCCAAGTTCCCCTAAATTTCTTGGTAAAAGATACCTACAATCATTTTAGCCTGAGGAATAGTCTCTAGAACCAACAGAAATAACTGTTCTTTTTTTCTTTCTGTTGGTTACAATTATGTGGAAGTTTTGGAAACTAAATCAGGAAATGTTCTTTCTCTCATATTTTCACAAAAACGTTTTGGAATCTAGGTATCATAACATCTGATCATGGATAAGAATAAATTCTTTCACCTTGGCTACATTTCAAAGTAGATTGAAAAATGGTATTAATTGTTTTATAAGTGAGGTTTAAAGTCTTTGCTCTTGGAATTAACCATCAATAATCAAAATGGCATAGTCAAGATTTATTTTGAACTGCAATGATGTATCATTTGGCCAATTCTTATTTTAAACTACCAATGTAATTTTTTTTAGGTTTTATTTAAATCCCAGTTAGTTAACATACAGTGTAATATTAGTTTTAGGTGTCCAACATATTCATTCCATACTTCTATACAACACCTGGTGCTCATTACAAGTACACTCCTTAATCCCCATCAACTATTTAACACATCCCTCCATGCATTTCCCTTCTGTAACCATAAGTTTGTTCTCTATAGTTAAGACCTGTTTCTTGGTTTGCCATTCTCTCTCTTTTTTGTCCTTTTGCTCCTTTGTTCTGTTTCATGAATTCCACATATGAGTGAAATCATATGGTACCTGTCTTCCTCTGACTTATTTCACTTAGCATAATACTTTCTAGCTTCATCCATGTCATTGCAATGTAGATTTGACCACTGTGATATGATCTGTTCTGCTTTTTGTCTTAAGAACATACTCAGTTCTGTTGATTACCCAAACTTTGCACAGATCACTTGAGTCCAAGTATCCATTTTGTTTAAGGGTCTGATAAACTGACACTCTCACACAAAGCTTGTGTCACTCATGCACTTCATTTGCTGCTTCTAAAAATTTTATTCTTAATTATATGCTGGCTGTGCCCTTTAGTATTAACACATTATTATATATAGAGGGCTTTGCTTTTAGTAGAATTGTTGCCTACATGGAAAAACAGTGTTTCTTAATTGTTCTGTAGCCTCCACCTGAATAGCCTGATAGTAAATAAATATCTGTAGAAAAATCATTATTTTTAGAGAGAGAGAGATTTGACTTATAATTTTGAACAGTAAAAGAGTCTCTAAAAATCTGTGTTCAGTATTGCTCTAAAAGTTCAGATACGGAAGTGTTGCAGTTGAGATAGTATAACTGGAGAAGGAAAAGAAAAATGTAGAATTTAAACTCTGTGTTAGCAGAAAGCCTGTGCAGATGTTGAGGAATTTAATGATGAGTAGGTGAGGTCATTCTAATTATATATATATTTAAAAGAAAATCATGATTTGGGAGGAAAACCCCAGATAAGAACATAATTGGGAAAATTGAAAATTGAGGAGAGAGCATTTACTTTTGTACAAATTCCCTGATGTCACCACACTTTATCCAACCAAGGGTAATGGAGACAACTAGAGTTCAGGTATATCTGGATCCACCCTTTTTCCTGAGCATTTTGGAAGACTAAACTTCCTGGCTTCCCTTGAAAATATAAGTATGTTGTAATAATTTAGGTAAGCCACTGTTAATGGACATGTTTCATTTCTAGACCAAGGCATGAGCAATCCTTTGTGCTAGCTGCCTTCTCTCTCTTCCCTGACACTGCAGACTTGAGGCTGTGTGTTAAGGTGGCAAGAAGAGAAGATGGAGGAAGCTTTGATCCTGGAATCACCACACTGAGGAGAACCTGCCCTAGTTCCTCTTGCCAGCCCATATTAAATTGAGCATAAGTGAATCATAGACTGCTTTTGTGTTAAGCCTCTGAGCATTTAATACTTGTCTCTAAATACAACTGGTAATTACCCATTTGGCAAGTTCATGGGAGTAATCTGAATACCTTTTGACTTTAGGCTTGGGAAGATAATCCCACGATAATTCCAGTCAAACAAAAATATCCCAACATTTAAGATGGTTATATGTTGTTCTTAGAACAGAATTCATGTTATATTTTTACTGGTTAATGTCCTTGTATAGTTACTCAAAAATTCAGATTTTTGAAAGAAACTTTTTACTAAGTTGGTTAACCTGAAGCTAAATTGTATTAGCTGTAAGGAAAGATGATAGATTATCAGTTTACCATCCATACCATTATTTATGGAATCGTATCTTTAAAGGAGAAAGCAAAATAAAATAATTTCCTTAAAACAATTTTTTATTATAGTTGACACACAATGTTATGTTCATTTTGGATACACAACATAGTGCTTCAACATCTCTATATGTTATGCTATGCTTACCACAAATGTAGTTACCATATGTCACCACACAATGCTATTACAATATCATTGACTATATTCCCTATGCCTCCCACTCCCCTTCACCTATTTTCCCATCCCCCATACCTCTCCACTCTGGCAACCATTAGCTTGTTCTCTGTATTCATAGGTACATGAATTCTGTACATGTATTCTGACTCTGCTTTTTGTTTATTGGTATGTTTTATTGTCTAGATTCCACACAAATAGTTTCTAATGTTTCTTTTAAAGTTCTGTTTCTCTAAATGCTTTCAAATACTGACTCTTATAATAAGTACAGTCTTCAAGAAGAATGCAAACCTTTTAGTGGTTCTGCCAGAGAAGGACTAACCTAAAAACACTAACATAGAGATAGTCAACAACTATATAAATTCTCCATATATAAATATGTATCATATCCATGTATATTATGGATTATATCATACATTACATATAAAATATTATTTATAAAAGAATATGTTGAGTAATAATCCATTTTTTTCCTCCTGAATTTGCTTTCATTGTTATCAGACGTCTTTATAATTTCCATAGGGCACTGATAGTGTTGATTATATTACCCTTTTTTCCATACAACTAGCTAGAAAGTCCTTTCTTGGTCTCTTTTTTAGATAATTCTCTACCTTTTCTTTAAAATCTAGCTTAAAAGTCAGCTCATTTTAAAGCCTCGTTGACATCTCCATCCCTGCCAGTGACTCTTCCTTTCTCAGCACTGATTTAACAGTGCTGAGCTCCACTGAGCTCCAACCACAAGCTAGGTGGGGTTTTGAGGACATAGCAGTGAACCAAAAGGCACTATAGAACCGTTCCTCTCATGGAGTGACATGGAGGGATATAGGACTAAACTACCTACCAAATAAATATTTCAGATGGTGACCAATACTATGAAGAAAAAGAAATCAGAGTAAATTAGAAAGCATGTCAGGGTAGAAGGAGCTATTTTGTAGGAAGAGTACAAGGAAGGCTAACCAAAATGAAATAAAGATCCTAGCCATTCATATATTTGGGAGAAAAGATTCAAGATAAAGATAACTTAAAGATAAAAGGCAGAAGCATCCATGGTGTGTCAAGAACATCAAAGAGGCTATTAATATTCACAAACATAAATAAAGTATTAAAAATTTATCTGAAATTCACATGTAAGGTTTATGGAACAGAGTAGATTATTTTTAATTATTATTACTTTGATCAAATAACTGTAAAGTTTCTTTGTGTCCCAGTTCTTACCCATGGAGTGGTATAATAAAAGCAAGTATCATCTTATACATGTGCATCTGAATTGTAAATGAGGAACACCAAATTAAAAAACAAAATCTGGATGGTGTTAACAAGGGAGAAATAGGCAGTATTCTCCATCCCTTTTGTCTTTTTTAAGAGAATTTCCTTATAAATGTAATGGGAGAGAAGAACCCAGATCCTGATTCTAGTCCTTTGAAATGTAAAGTAATCTCTCCACACGCAAAAAGTACAGGGAATGTCTCCATGGCCCTGGGTCTTACTCCCTTGAAATTAAACAGATACTTCCAGAGAAGTAAATCTGTTTGTAGTTCTCATTAGGTAATTAGTGGTCATTTAAAAAATAACCTTATGAAACATTTTACGTATCATATAATATACCCATTTCAAAGGTACACTTCAGAAACTTTGGGGGCACCTGGACGGCTCATTTGGTTGAGTGTCCAACTCTTGGTTATCATGATTCATGAGTTCGAGCCCCCTGTTGGACTCTGTACTTAGATTGCTGATCCTGCTTGGGACTCTTTCTGTTTCTTTCTGTGCCTCTACTGCTCGCTCACATGTGTGCATGCTCCCTCTCAAAAATAAATAAATAAACTTTAAAAAAAGGTACACTCCAGTAATTTTAAAGCAAATTTACCAAGTTGTTCAATTATAAATATAAATCAGGGTTAGACTATGTTGATCACCCCAGTGTGAGCATTCACTGCTCATCTCCTGCTCTTGGTCCCCTACTTCAACCACTAATTTACTTTCTCTATTTGTTTATATCTAGTTTTGCCTTTTCTGGGCTTCATACAGATGGATCATGCATGTGGTCTCTTGTATTTGGATTATTTTACTCAGACTAATGTTTTTGAGGCTCATCAGTATCACAGCATGTATCTATATATAGTTCATTCATTTCTTGCTAAAAAATATTCTATTGTACTGCTATTTTGTTTATCCGCTCACTAGTTGATGAATATTTAAGTCGTTTCCAACTGGGGACTGTTATGAGTAATACTGGCAAGAACATTTGTGTGTAAGGCTTTCTGTGGATATATTTTTTTCATTTGGGGGGAATAGATAACCAAAATTAGACTTGCTGGGTCATATGGTAACTCTATGTTTATTAACCTTTTAAATAATTGCTGGGCTGTTTCCCAAGCCCAAATATGGCTGTGCCATATTACATTTCTTTAGGCAATGTAAGAAGGTCCCTTTTCCTCTATATCATCACCAATATTTATTTTCTGACATTTTTATTAGAGCCATTTTAGGATAGGATAAAGTGGCATCCAACTGTGGTTTCCATTTGTCTTTTCCTAATGACTAATGACACTGAGGGGCATCTGGCTGGCTCTTGAGACAAGAGCATGTGACTCTTGATTGCAAAGTTGTGAGTTTGAGCCCCATGAGTGGTGTAGAGTTTACTTAAAATAAAATGTAGAAAATTTAAAAATGATATTGAGAATATTTTTGCATGTTTTTTAGATATTCATATAGATTGTATGGTTAAATGTTCAAAACTTTTGCCCATTTTTAATATTGGGTTGTTTTGTCTTTTAAGGTTTAGATATCTTCTTTGTATATTCTGCACACAAGCCCTTTATCAATATTTTGCAGATATTCTTTTTCACACTGTTGGTTGTCTTTCCATTTTCTCTGGTGCCTTTATAAGAATAAAAGTTTTGAATCTTGATGAAGTTTAATTTATCAATTTTACTTTTCACAGACCATGTTCCTCATGTTATATCTAAGAAATTTTTGCCTAACCCAAAATCTGTTTTCTTCAAAAATGTTATCACTTTAATTCTTACATTTAAGTCTGATCAATTTTGAGTTAATTTTAAACATGCTGTTACGTAAAAGTCTAAGCAGCTTTTTGCATGTGAATAGC
This sequence comes from Cryptoprocta ferox, assembly GCA_028646485.1. Classification (NCBI taxonomy): domain Eukaryota; kingdom Metazoa; phylum Chordata; class Mammalia; order Carnivora; family Eupleridae; genus Cryptoprocta; species Cryptoprocta ferox. The sequence goes on along the minus strand of CM053560.1, from coordinate 48,222,118 downwards.
TAATTGTTCCACTATTATTTTTAAAAAGACTCTACTTTACCCAATTACTTGCCCTACGATTTTTGTTTAAAAATCAATTGATCACAAATATAAGGATTTATTTATGATTGCTTCTCAGCCTTTTGGCTAAGATCAAGTGTAGGATTTCTTTATGGACTCTCAATTGTTTCGTTATTTTCTATCTAATGCCAGTAACACACTGTCTTATAACTATGGATGTATAATAAGTTTTGAAATTGAAAAGTGAAAGTCCTCCAGCTTTGTGATTCCATTTCAAAACTGGTTTGACTATGTGAGATCTTACACTTTTCATGTTCATTTTATGATCAATATGTCACAAACACACACACACACACACACACACACACACACACACACACCATCACCCACACACATACACTCAAAAGCCTGATGGAATTTTGATAAAGATTTCAATGAACCTGTAACTCAATTTTGGTAGAATTTTATTTTAACAATATTGTCTTCAAATTCATGAAAAAAAAAATGACCCCATACATTTAGATCTTTAATTTCCCAACAGTGTTTTGTAAAGTGTGTGAGTCTTCTTCATTTCTTTACATAAACTTCTTCCTAAGTATTTTCTTCTTTTTGATACTATTGTCAAAAAATACATATTATTAATTCCATTATGGGTCATTCATTTTTAAACCATTTTTTTAATGTTTACTTATTTATTTATTTTTTGAGAGAGATAGAGAGTGTGTGCACAAGCAGGGGAGAGGCAGAAAGAGGAGACACAGAATCTGAAGAGGCTCCAGGCTCTGAGCTGTCAGCACAGAGCCAGACACGGGGTTCAAACTCACAAACCGTGAGATCATAATCTGTGCCAAAGTTGGATGCCTAATTGACTGAGCCACCGAGGTGCCCTATGGATCATTCATTTTTATATGTAGAAATAGAATTAATTTTTGTATGTTGATCTTCTATCAGGCAATCTTGTTATAACTGCTTATTCTAATAATTTTCTTTTGTGAGTTTCTTTTATATGTGGGATTATACCATATACAAACAAAGATAATTTTATTTCTTTCTTTCCAATCTGATATTGGTTTTTTTTCTTGCATGATTGTACTGGATATTCTCCAGTACAGCGTTAATAATAATGGTAACAGCAGGCAACTTTGTCTTATTCCCAAATGTAGAGGGAAGGCCTTCAGTCTTTCTTCATTAACTGTGATATTTTCTGAGGGTTTCCATATATATCTTTTATGAAGGTGAAAAGTTCTCATGTATTCCCAGTTTGTTGCCATTTTTTTTTATCATCAATAGATGTTGGATTTTTTCAAATGTTTTTGTTTGTATCCAATGAGACCATCATATTATTTTTTTTCTTTGTTATATTAAAATGGTTTATCATATTAATAGCTTTTTGAAAGATAAATTAACCTTGAATTCTTGGGATAAATCTCACTTGGCCATGGTATGTAAATCCTTTTATGTGTTGTTAGATTTAACTTACTAAAAAAATTTTTTTTTAGGATTTCTGCATCTATATTCATGAGGCATATTGTTCCGTAGTTTTGTTTTCCTTGTGATGTCTTTTTTCTGCCTTGCTTGCTATTAGGGTGAAACAGGTCTCATAAAATGAGTTGTGAAGTGTTCCTTTCTGTCTTTATTTTCTGGAAGAGTTTTTATGACATTGGCATTATTTCATTTTTAAATATTGGATAGAATCCATGACTGAACGCATCTGGGCCTGCACTTTACTTTCTGGGAAGATGTTTAATTGCTAATTCAATTTCTTGTTACATGCATATTCTTATTTTAATCAATTTTAATTTTACTTCCAGGTTAGTCATTTAGCCCAGATCCTAAGGTTCAGACAAATTTATTTTGAAATCCCTAAATGTACAGAAACATATGTATTCTACAGTCACATGAACCTCATAGTAGCTCTGTACAAGTATTAAGGGACGACTGTTAATGGACGATATCATAGGAAGTTAGTGACGGACCTTGAACCCATTTTATAAATTTGGTTTTTGCTCTGAATAAGATAGAAAGCCATTGAAGGGCTTAAAGCAAAGATATGATATGATCACATTTAGTTTTTTACTGTTTATATATAACTTACATATATTTTTAAAATACATAATCATTATTATTGCTAATGGATATAAACACAATTGATCTTTTAATAGTAAATTTTTAACAGTGATTACAATAAAACTCTTAGATTGCCAATGTGTTATCAATTGCGTGGGCCACCATCCATGTTGGATTCCTATGCTATTCCTCCAGTTTCCTTTTCCTTCTAGTAGAGGGAACTACCTTACATAGTTTATCTGCTAAAATCTCTAAGTGATAGCTGTCAGTCTTCATGATTAAGTCCTAAGCCTGGTTCTAACTCTTTCCGTCCTTCAGATACAGCTACAGATTATTAAGACTTTCATAAATGCTGTTGAGGAAACCTTTGACTTTAACATTTTGCCTTGCATTAGTGACTAATAAATATGAATGTGTCATTATCCCTCTTCAATTAATCAGTGGAATACTAGAAAAGTCACTGAATTCTGTAGCCCTTTTAGTTATTATTTCCCTCTTACCTCTCAGATACCTAAATATTACACAAGCCAGTATTTCCCTTTCCATCTTCATCACATGCCAGTTTACTACCAATGGCAGTTTTAACAATTGCATTCACTGATGTGTTGTGTCAGGGGCTGTTCATATTCCATCTTCTAAGACTGTTGGGTTTCTCATCTTTAGCTAGTAAGTGATCAGTCTCCAAAATCCCATCTAAGAATCTGCCTTAAATCTCCACTCCTGGTACCAGCTTTCTCAAATTTGGTTTCATAATTGTAGACTCTGAATAAAAGTGTTGTGTGTAGAAGTTTAACTCTAAGGAAGGATGTGACCTATAAAGTAGAGAAAGCAGCATTATCCAGACAGGAAAACAGACCTGCAGTGCCTTAATCTATTCACTAAAAAGAAATCAAGTATGAATAATCAGGAAGATTATTATTATGGCCACTTCAGTAAAGACTCATGTTCCCTTGTTCATTTTCTGGACCTTCACCCTCTTTAGGTCTTAAATATCCATCCTACAGCACTGGTCATATTAGATTCAGAAATATTAGAGTATCATTGTTTACTAGGAATTCCTCAGTCCACAGGGAATTGGCTCACCCAAATTTCCACCTCCCCCAGGGGTTGGCTCCAGGTTAAGGTGTGACTAATCAACGAATAGAAAGGCATACTCTCCTTGCCTCAATTTGGGACGACTCTGTCGTCCCAGCTTCAAAGTTCTACATACAACTGGATGAAGCCTCAGTCATGCTACATAGCAGGTCAGTTTTTCCTGCTGCCCAATTTTGTATCTTCTTTTCATCTTACAGATGTGTCTCCAAAGAGGACTCCACAATGACCCATCTGTCTATAATTCTCCATCTCGGAATATCTATATGCAAGTGAACATAATCTAAAATAAGTGGCACGCTCCAACAGAAGTCAGGGTGAGTCATACCAAACATTTAAGGGCAAAAGACAAAAGAACAGCAGTCCTCATCTCGTACTTACGGAAAATCTGTAGCATCGAGTTTCTTTAGTATTCTGGATACCCTAACCCACCTCACTAGTTTTGTTTACGCTCATCTTTCTTTTTCCTACTTTAACATGCTTAATTTTCTTCTTGACTCAAGGGTCATTCATTGTTTCCTTTTGTTGCCTTAACACTTTAAAAATTCTCATTTCAAAATTAGGGTAGAGCAAGGAAATCAAAGGATAAAATCTTCAGTTCTCTACCATTTTTGCTTCAGCTTTGAATGCTTTGGGGGTTATTCAGTGTTTTAGATCCTGGATATTAAGTAGAACAATTATGGTTGTAATTGAGATCTGTGTCTAAAAGATTTATGTAATAGTAAATCTTCCTGAGAACGAATTATCAAGTAGTGCTTATCATAATGTGCACTTAGAAGCTCTTATGAAGATGATATGAGCAAGGGCTGGGACACTGTAGAGAAACACTGAATATTCCTTATGCCTCTCTTGATAATGATTCCACTTATTAATTATTTTAAATCCTTTGGTGATAAGACAAAGGTTAATTAAAAAGGGATTAGAAAATATATTGTAATGTTTTAGGGGAGTACTATCTACAAACTTCTGGGAATATTCAAACCTCTGAACTTGGCTTGAGGGTCTGAAGCAGGCTCACACAATGCTGGCAGACAACTCAAGGTCAAGAAATTTAAAAGTCTTTTAAATTTCTATGCCAAATTGGTTTTGGTCTCCTGTAACTTATCTGAGAACCTAAAGGAGGTTGTTGGTAGATGAGTTATTAAAGTATATGGTAGAAAGGAGAATGGTAGAGGCAAGGAAAGGTCTTAAAACTCTAACATGCATCCTTGGTGCATTTACCAATTATGAATTGCCCATAAGATCTAATGTACCAATCACTTCAAAATAAAATTAAGATTAAAAAATGAAAAGCTATGAATTCAATAGGATATTATTTTTGAGTTCTATAATACACAGATTTTTCTAGGCCACAGGTGTAACTTTGTCATTGATGAAGATTATGCTGTTTTGTTTTCTTTTACAAAAGAAAAAAAACACACAAGTAACCTCAAATAGTGAAATGCATCAATATAGTTTTCTACTTGCTTGGCAGAAATTCTGACTAACCTTAAGAAAGTTTAACTATTTAGAAGTTTAATTTAAGGTCATGTACTACTTTAGAAAGTCATCATAGTAAAGTGGAAGGGTTGATTAGGAATCAGGAGTCCTGTAGTTTAGTTTCTACTTTGTCACTAACTAGCTGTGTGACCCTGGGCAAATCACTTAACCTCTAAGATCACTGTTTTCTCATGTGTAAAATGAGGAGATTGAACTACATGATCTCTAACAGTGTTCAACCAAATCTTCAACTAAATCAAAATATAGAGAACTTGATAGAAATAACTTCAACAGACCACTGCACATAGAAACTAACTTGAACAGAAACAGGGAGTTAGACCAGATCCTTTATGTAGGATTGGAGAACACAATGGTATTATACAAATATTTCTTTTATTTACATCTGTCAGACAAACATAGAGTGTCTTTCTCCCATGTTAGTCTTATTTATTTCTGATATCCCATTGATAAAGTGTTATTCTAAGAGGCAAAAGTAAAAAAAAAAAAAAAAACCAATATGTTGCTTACTTGGCAGCAGGTAACCAAATACGGTGTCAGTCTCTATTAAAACCAAGGGATGAAATTTACACATTTAATCTATCTCTGGAGCTATGCATCAAAAATTGTCTGTACTCCAAATGTTATTAATAAGCAGAGAAACTGGGAGAAAGCAAATGGATATACTCCAAGGTAGCTTTTCCACTCAAATAAAGGTCACTGAGAGTGGCCAAAAGCATCCCACATGTGTGATTAAAAATTAGATAGGATTTCTCCCTGGGTGTCACAGAGATGTCTCCTTCTCTGATAATAAAGGGATATCACCAGAACATTCTGAGATTTTAGGACTATCACATTTGCTGCTTCATCTAATAGCTTAATTCAGACATGTGGATCCTCTTGGTTATATAGTTGCTAACAAATCATTCGTTTGTAGAAAACGTCCTTCCACTTGAGTTACTTAACAGAGGCTCATATGCTTCATCTTAATCAGCACCATTACAATTTATATTCTAACCACATATTTCCCACTAGTCCATTATATAAAATAGTGTCTATTATATACTGGAATGTTTCTTCCATCAGGAAGTTAAATTTCTTAAAATATATTTTTCTTCATTATAATGTAAAATGAATTTTTTCCCAATTCTGACAGGGTTTTACTTTTTCCCCAAAGCTTAACTTTACCAAGTAACTGGCAAAGCAATTCAATGACAAAATGCTACCCTTGAGCTAAACTGTCAACCTAGTCATTAGAATAAAGACACAGATAAATGAAAAGAAAAAATGACATGTATTTAGTGCAAGGAATTGTAGAAAAGCAGAAAAATTAAGATAAAAACCTTCTCATGCAACACTTTTTATTCGTGTATGATGATCTAGATTTAAAGTAAATAAATATTAATTGCTAAAAAGTTTTTACCAATTAAAAAGCTTCTAGTAGAAAGTTTAAAAAGAACATGCAGTACATAAAAGAAGGAATTTAAATAGCTGACAAACGTAGGAAGACATTTTGAAGCTTACTAATAAACCAAGAAATAAATATAAAATTGTTAATGAGCTACCACTTTTTAATGATCGAATCATCAAGAATTTTATAAGTGATAGCACTCAATGTTGGCAATGGTAGAAGAAAAGGGGAAATCTTACATACTGCTGACTGAAGAATAAAATAGTATAAGCTTTCTGTAATAGTTTGACAAAAAACTATTTAAATCTTTAAAATGGCCCTAGGTCATCTGGGTGGGTAAGTGGGTAGCGTCCAACTCTTGATTTCTGCTCGGGTCTTGATCTTATCGTCATGATATCAAGCCCCACTTCAGACTCTGCGCAGAGTGTGGAATGTGGAACTTGCTTCTCTCTCTCCTTTTCTCTCTGCCCCTCCGCCTTCAAAATAAATAAATAAATAAATAAATAAACATTTTAAAAGGCTCTATATATCAATTTTCCTGGGGATTAACCTAATGGATTACTACAGAAATAAGCAAAAATTTAGTTTCAAGGATGTTTATTATAAACAAAAAGCAATATAGGAAACAAACTTTATGCCAAAAATGATGGTGACTGCATTATGTATAATATAATAATATTATATATTATTCACATATTAGTATATCACATATATTCTCTTTTTATGCATGTATATTTATGTCTCACAAAAAAACTGTTGAAACTATAGCGATGTACTTATAAACATGGAAAGATAGGTATAATGTATTCAGTAAAACAAGATTATAAGATTACACAGTAGTATTCAGGTCTGATTTATTTCTTTATGGTATTCTAGTATCTGGGAGAGGCTTTCCCAAAGGTATACATCATACATTTGTTGAATGAATGATGAATATAACTTTTGTACCTTTCAAATGGATTCTTTATGCATTTATACAGTGTGATACTTAGATAGCAGTAGATGTCATGATATGAAAATCCCTTTTGCTATTTATGTTTTTGTTAACCTTCTTGGGATTATGTATGGAATCTCTATATAGAGTGCTATTTTTGAAGTCACTTTAAATCTAATTTATTTATATATTCCTTCTACTTGCATTCATAGAATATTGTATGGTTTTCTCTCATACTTTATTCTTTATAATTTATTTTTAATATATGCTATATTTAAGTTGAATATTGTGGCAGTAACCAAAGAAAACATTAAATTATTAAAATGTAAAGAAATGAAAATTTTAATGTTCTCTAGAATTCACCTTTAAGCCAGGATAAGATAAATATTTAAAATGCTCTAGAGGGGCACCTGGGTGGCTCGGTCAGGTAAGCGTCTAACTTCAGCTCAGGTCATGATTTCGCAGTTTGTGAGTTCAAGCCCCACATTGGGCTCTATGCTGGCAGCTTGGAGCATGGAGCCTGCTTCAGATTCTGTGTGAAGTGTCTCTCTCTGCTCATCCCTTGCTTGTGCTCTGTCTCTCTCTCTCTCTCAAAAATAAATAAACATTAAAATAAAAATATGACGTGCTCTAGAAAAGGACAAAAGGCCTTTTTGTCTTCAGAAAATTACGTACCTCTCATTTCTCCTCATTAACAAATTCTGTGCTTGGCTACCTTGGGAAAACCACCACAACCTTAGATGGTAGTTTCCCAGTCTGGCAATCCCAGATCTACAGCATTTCTTGGTCACTAACTTCTGGGGCTGTAATAGCTGCTCTTCTTATGATTTTGTACAGATGTTTGTGTGTCTGATGGTCCTGCATAGGAGCAGGTTGATTTTGGGAGAACTATATCTAGCCAGGTCTTTAATGATGCTGTTATCTCACTTCCCTTGACAAAACAGATAGGTGGGAGGGACAGAAATAATTCTATAATGAGTAAATCAGTGAGCCGAGGTATTATATTCTAGGAATGCAGATTTTAAGTTTTCCCCACTGAGTGTGATGTCAGGCTTCCATGTGGCAGATTGCTGTTGGCACTATAGAAGGATGGAGTAGGAATCAGGCCTGTGAAGGGGAGACACTGTGTATGGGCAGTTAAGGGTATGAACAGGGGAAAGTAGACACCAAGCCCTCAAAATATGTGCATAATGCTGTAGAAGAATGTCAGAAGATCATCAGAGTTTATCTTATGATTACTCACCTGTGTCTTTCTTTCCATGTTTCCCAACTGCTTAGCACCTCCCCCTGTCCCCTACTTTTTGTGCCTTCCTATCTGGCTTATGGTTTATGGTCAGCCTGGCCACTGAGTTGGTCTGTCCAATGCCTAGAAACCTTTTACCCTCTTTGTGACCTATCTCACCTGCCATTTACTTTTCAGCCCTTGTGATCCTCGTGGTCAGAGTTCTTTTTGATGGATTTCAAGCTGGTGAGCATTGCCAGTGAGTGTCACAACAGAATGGTATATAGGTTCTCTGAAAACTGTCATTCAACCTCTAATGGGACTTTTCATTAGTTATTGGATAACTATCATACTCACTATATTCATTCATTAACCCCTTTTAACATTTCTGGTGTGTGATTATAATATAGCAGGCCAACACAACCCCTTTACAAAATAGAAAATTTATGTAAATGTATATCTTAATTCTTTTGTATTTCTTCTTTACCCTGCTTTCTTCACTGTCACAAAATTTTTCTACTCCCTTTGTTCTCTGGTCTCTTCCTTCTTTTTTGATAGACTATTTTCTTTTGTCTTCTTTGACCTTCTGCTGGTGGTCCTCCTATCTCTAGGATTCTACCCAATTTGTTGGTTCTTTTACCTCCTTCACATCATTAGTGTGGGCATTGTACATGGTAGGATCTTTGGGTTTTTTTATCTCTACTTTTTACTCTTGGGAACTTATTCAATCTTATACATTCACATTACTTTTATATAGATTACATACAATTTTTATTTTCAATCTATACTTCTTACCATACATTCTATCCCATATTTCCGCCTGGACTCTCACAAGTATCTAAAGCTGTGAAACTGTGGTCATCTATTTTCTCTACCCTCACAAATTACACATCCAGCGTACCTGTGCTATTGTAGCTCAGCAACTCCTAAAATAATTACTCTCTACTAACTGTTTTCAGGAACTACTGTGTACTATAGAGAAATAATTGAGGTGAATATCTGAACACAGAGAAACATACCATTGTTTTCTGCTCACTCTCCACTTTACACAGAAATAAAATATGTATTAAGAGAGCTAAACCTCCAATGTTACATTTAATATTTTTTGGTATAAAGTTTATAAGAAAGCTCATTGGTCTGCCGGGGTGGCTCAGTGGGTTAAGCATCCAACTATTTTGAGTGTGGCTCAGGTCATGTTCTCATGGTTCATGAGTTTGAGCTATGTGCTCACAGTGCAGAGCCTTCTTGGGAATCTCTCTCTGCCCCTCCCCTGTTCGTGGTCTCTCTCTGACTCTCTCAAAATAAATAAATGAAAGAAAAAAAAGAGCACTCAAATGCCCTCCTAAAAAGTCACTTATTAATGTTTGATATTCCTCTCATTTTATAAGCATGAATGAATTAAAAGTATAAAAATAGAAATTTCTTGAAGGCAAACTTTCTGAGTGGATTTCAGTCAAAGTAAGGAAGATGATACCAATTAGGAGAGGTTATCATGCAGCAGTACTGAGTATTTTGAAGGGTGGAGGATGCCAATGGAATTCAAAGGTAACATCAAGGGGAGGCTGAGACACTGATAATTAAAACTTAATAATATGGGCCGCTTGGGCGGCTCAGTCACTTAAGTGTCCTTCAGCTCAGGTCACGATCTCATGGTTCGTGAGTTTGAACCCTGCATCCGGCTCTGTGCTGACAGCTTAGAGCCTGGACCCTGATTCAGATTCTGTGTCTCTCTTTCTCTTTGCCCTTCCCCCACTTGCACTCTGTCTCTCTGTCTGAAAAATAAATAAACATTAAAAAAAGTATTATGAAACTTAATATCTCAACTATTCCAAGTACTGGTCTTTAAGAATTTCATGTGTATGAACAGAGACAAACTATTTGCAGAGATGTTTTACATCTTCTCTGGCCATTTTGGGCATGTGACTTAGTAGAAACTGTGGTGCCCTAAATACACATTTATGTGGCCTGAGGAAGCCTGCATGATCAAGTAACATAGGTTCCTTATTAAAGCCTTACTGGGTATTGAGGCTAGCTTACAGCTTTGTAATTATGCAAGACTGTGCAGAAACGGAGACACTCAGAAACCAGTGAATATGATAAAACATGGCAGAAAATAGTGGTGGTTCTATTATTCATGAAAGTCACATACTTGCTCTATTTTACTCTCTTGCTGCTGCTCTCTTTTCATATGCCCCAGTTTCTTTACTCAGTCTCCATCCACAGCTTATTCTAATTAAGTCTCAATTTGTGTCTCAGTTACCTCTCATTTTAAGTGATGATCTTACCTGTTTAAACCATGTTGCAGCTTACACATTATGATGATATTGTTTATTTTTGTTCTTTTTGTGTATTTGAAGAACTGGATAACAGTATATTTTTCATAATGCGAACACTGCAACATCAACTATTCTAGTACACATTATCATCTCCTTAATTACAATGCTCTTCTCATTTTCTTAGTTCTCAGAATGTCAGCCACAGTATTGGATGCAAGAAAACAGTGAAGCAATAAATTTAAGATTCTGAGGAAAAATGAATTCAGACTTAGAATTTAACATTTAGCCAAAGTATCATTAAAGTGAAAGCATTTAAAACCTGCTTGAGATTCACCAACATCTCAAGTGTAGAGCTCCCATACTTGATGTTCACCAATATGAGTAAACAATGTCATTTTCATACTTGCACACTCAAAGATAGCAATTCTAAGTTCTTACCTGCTCCTCATAATAAGTCAGTATTTTCTTGCCCTCTGCCCCATCTCTTAACACCCGATTCTTTCAAGGTAGGTATGTAGTCTGTCATATTCTTCCACCCCGTGAACTAATGGAACAAATCTCAACTAGGCCCATGGAATAATCCCAGGCCGGCCATTGTCCAAATAGTTGATAGAATAAGAAGTTCCCTACTGGGTGTCAGTAGGGAGATAAATGAATCCTAGCTCCTTGTATTTCATATTTGCCTGACAGGAGGAGAGGAATTTCAGGGATGGGGTTGGGGACTAAGAAGTACAAGATGATGAAAGTAATAAACTGAATATCCAAATTATTTTCTTAGAGTAAATCTTTGAAGCAGGTCAGCCCTGTGGTGAAACTGATTTTATTCTCAGTGCTATTCCTAGCCAGGTCCCAAACCCTGATACACAATTGGGATGTCTTTTTTATTTTAAATTACTCTTCCTGGCAGTGTTGTTGCTTCAACTGTTGAAACTGGATTCTTAGCATCAACCCTAGTGGACAGCCAACAGTTCATATAGGAGTGACACCAGCTCTGTCATTTCCCCATTGGGTGCCACTATGTCAGGAGCTATTTGTCTGGGGTGTGAGAGAAGATACTCCTTCCTTCTTTGTTTCATCACCTGAGGTCCTTTAAGCTAACAGGCTTGCATTAAAATGTAGGCTGACAACTTTTGGACTTGCTCACAGAATCATCTTTCTTGGGCATTGGTCTACATGCAGGATGGCCAGGGGTAGGCAGGTGCAGAACTGGCATTGATGTTCCTCTGAAACCTTATTTCAGAGTCTAGTCCTGGCCCCATTTCCTGCCACCTCCCTGTAAATTATTTTTCAGGGGTCCAATTGCCCTTTCAGTAATCTGTTCTTGGCTAGGTTCCTTCCGTCCCCTTCTGTGATTATGATTGTTTCCCAAATCTGTCCCCACTCCCAGCCTCGCCATAGAAACACACAGCTGGCATGAGAGATTGCCACAGTAAGACACTTTCTCTTCTTTTAAAGTAACTAAATGTTTGATTTCCTCCTAAATGTTCTCCGCATTCTTTGAACCCACATATAACTTCATTTTGTACTCCTAAGTAGAAAAGGAAAGGAAAAAAGTGAATTTTCCACCTTTTCCTGTTGACTTCTTTACTGGGAAAGGGAGTTGGACAGAAGTTTCTTCACATTTAATTCCCTCTACCTCTTCTAACATTAATGCATGCCAACTTTTAATTCTAACCAAATGGCATGAGGTAATAACTGACTATTCTGCCTTCGAAAGCTATCAATCTAGTATGCTGCTTCTTTTTAAATTCACATAAAAGTCATGTAATTTTCACTGGAAAAGGAACCAGAGACCAGTTGGTAGAGTCAACTTAGTTTAAAAATGAGAAAAGGAAGTGAATGCCCAATGATGGATAATCAAAGATCATATTAGTTTACAAAGTTGGGACTAGAATACAGTTCCCTGTATTGTACAGCAAAATATTTCCCCGTTTTTATTTACTTGAAAAATATTTAAGTATATTTTAATAATTGTACTTAATATATGACATTTTGTCACGTGGACTCTTTCTGATGTGGCCAAGAATCATGCTGAGTTTTAGGTTATATTTACTGTCAGTCCATTTCAGGTGAAACTCAGAAAATTTTTCTGTAATACTTGACATAAAAGTTTCAGTTTTTAAAGGAAGAGTAATGTCTCCAAATCCTGATGGAACCACTAAGATTTGTATATTTTTTAATTTCCAAAATTAGTGGAGAAAAGTTTAGAGGTGCTTTTAGCATTCAGGGGAAAAAGAGCAAATGTAACAATGGGTGGAGTTGGAGGCTGCTTACAGATTATAATTTAAACAGAATACAAAGGCCTCTGGCCTGAATGCAAATATCTCCCGCACTGACCAGCCATGCCATGTGTCATTAATTATAACTTAGGGCACTCCCCTCAGAGAGACTTTGCTAAATATTGTCTTATTACCTGGGAAGTTTACAAAATATGTTGCCTTATGCAACTCTTATTACCACCCAGCATCACATTAGCCACAACATGTCACCAAAGAAGGGACACAAAATTTCTGTTTTATTATAGGAAAGTAAAAGTGCAAAAACATCTTCCATGTGAGATACCTACCAGTGAGGAGGACCAATCAGAATGCTGCCTTGAGGGGCAGAAAGCTGGTAGAGAAGATCAGGTTGGTAGAGGAATACTGAAAGGGATACTAAGATCAAACTGCTACACAGATGAGCCAAAGGCAAACCCAATGAAAACAATCACATGCTAAGTTGAAAACGGTCCATGGAAAGACATCTATGTAACAATTACAGAATTACGTAAAATATTCTTAAAGGAAAAAGGAGTGACACAATCACTACACTTGGCATTAATGATAGTTTTCTCATTCAGAATCCCAAGCTCCACCATGATTATTAACAAAACACACAGATAGATGTTTCAAAAAGCTACCCTGATTCTCAAATGCGCATAGTTACATAGTTGTCAGACCTTTTCTCAGTTGGGTGCCAAATCTCAGTCAAATTTGGGTCTCACAGGAAAGAGTGGAGAGTACAGATGGGCTGTGGTCATGTTTTGAGCAGTACCACACTAGAATATTTCTATTCTAAAAACCCTCTAGTTTTAATATCCCATTATGTCTCAAAAGACATATAAATTGCATGATTATCCAAGGAGTTTGAGGAGAGCACATATTAATATAAATATGTGTCAAAAATCAATGACTTCACTGCTGATCAAAGTATGCTGCAGAATTCATATTGGAATCAAAATTATGTTCATGTAATTCTAAAAATGATATGCCAAAATCTGGTGAATCAGTAATTTAACAATACTACTGAACTTTCCATTTTTCTAAGTTGCAAATATGTTCTTGTGAGACTTTATTTCTTGAAGATTATGCAGTGGAAGTGACATTTTTGTTCTTATTGATGAGGAAAATTTCTGCTACTCTGTAGTAGGGTGCCTGTTTATATGTACCACATTAATAGATATATTTAAAGTCCTAGGCATAAGAAGAGAAGTGTGGAAGATGGTGAAGAAAGTGTATCTAGCCTCTTCTTGGGATTAAATAGAAGACTTTTTTGTATGTGTAGCTTTAGCTGAGCTCACTTTGGGCAGTGGCTCCAGAGGACAGGATGTCCTTAGAGCAGGGATGCTCTAAAAACATGCTTACAACCTTTCAAGTCTGGTAACTATTCTCTCTTACTTCTAACACGGGTAAAAAAAGTAAAACTATTAATCAGACAATGATAAAAGTCCCTTTATGATAGATCAATAAACAGTTTCCCCAAATGACAACTTATAATTTTTGTTTCTTTACTTTTCTCTTCCACTCATTAAGAGAAAAGTTTATAAAACACAGAAGACCTCAACTGAAAGTGGATTCATTCTTGATTTCCCCTTCAGATGACATGTCCCCATTTCTCTGCATCTTCTGAGAAATAGCAAACTAACTTTGCTGTCCTCCAAAATAATGTATTTTCATATATGGTAAATTATTAGTTTATTTTAATATAGATTTATATTCTTAAAATTTAAGATATCTTAAACTACAAATTCCTTTTTATTTATTTAATTTTTTTGCTGGAGAGGTCAGTTATTTATTGAAATATTTCAATCTCTCATACTTTCTGCAGAGGGATTAGCAGAATTGTGCAGAGTGGTGCGTAGTAGCATTATCAAACCAAATTGATCTGAACCCAAGAAAGGAGAAAGAATTTCATGTAGGATGCAATTTGCAATTTGGAGCATACAGTCAAATAGCAGTCTCATCAGGTTGGCCTTCCTGGAGCCATTGTGCTGATCAGCCACAATGAAAAATCCTATCTGAGCAGTATTCAAAGGATTAGCATATTCCAACATTAGCACACTCTGACTCTTCCTCAGTTCATTACCACAGTTGAAGGGCATGGGCACTTTTCTATTTCCATATATTTTTTCCTAAACTCTCTCTTCAATCAGGTTAATAGTGAAGTTTCAAGCTTTCATTAATAATTGTAGTCAGAAATATGGCTATGCAAACTTACTTAAAAAATGCCAAGTGTATTGAGCAATAGAAGAATTGCATTGCTTTAGTCAATTAAGTAATACATATACTCACCATACGTAATATTAATTTTTTTACTATGAAGTCTTCTTCTCATTGTGTTTTCTTGACTATCAAAAATAATAAACTGAAAATGGAACTCAAATTACGAGAGTAATATAGTCATCAGATTTATTTCTTATAGAATATAACAAATGTATAAGAAAGAAGTTTAATTCATTTGTATTCCTTAATCTAAGGGATGTAAGTGTAATTATGTTGATACAAATTAGAGTACATTATCTGATGATCATGCACTTTTCTGTACTTTTAACATACATATTCTTAATTGTGAAAAGCCAAAAAAAATTAAAAATAAGAATATTACTACATCTTCATTGAAAATAATTGGAAAATCAGTATCATTGCCCAAGCTGTGAACTATGAAATAGTAAATAACTCAGTTCTGCCCCATGAGCAGCAATCATTGGGTGGAAGGAAGGAAAGAAGAAAGGAAGAAACAGAGAAAAAAAGAAAGAGGATAGAAGAAGGGAGGGGAAACTAACTAGGAATTAATATACTAACCAGGGGAGGACAGCTAGACCTCAAAAAAATTTTGATCAAGGGGCTCCTGGGTGGCTCAGTCGGTTAAGAATCCAACTTCAGTTCAGGTCATGAATTCGCAGTTCATGTATTTGAGCCCCACGTTGGGGGGGGCTGACAGCTCAGAGCCTGGAGCCTGCTTTGGATTCTGTCTCTCCCTCTATCTCTGCCCCTTCCCTCCCTTCCCTGCTCATAATCTTTCTCTCTCTCTCTCTCAAAAATAAATAAACGTTAAAAACTTTTTTTAATTTGATCAAAATACTTAATAAGAAACAGAGAAGGAAAAGATATAGAGATGAGTAGTTAATTATTCATTGACTATAATTTTAAATTTCTAGAGATCAAGTTCTGTGTCTAATGCTAATCTTTGAATCTTAGAACCTGGTTCAGATGTTCCATAAATATTGGTTAGAAAGGAAAGTTACAAAGTAACATGAATCTACTTTAGGAGATTTTTCATATATAATGAACTTACTTGGGAATACCTACAACCAATGGCTGTGAATGTAGCTCAATATAAAGAACTTTCATTCCTACCCAAAGGTAAAAGAATCTACCTTAGAAATAGTAAGTTTCTTATCCTTAATTGAGCAATAGGTATAAATAAAATTGAGGGGCATGAATAATGAACATCCAGGTTTATTAAAACCTTAGGATTATAATTCTGTGATTACAAGTTACAAACCAAAGTGACACACAAAATATAATAAAATAAATTTTACAAATAATATATCAGTAAAATTATATCTGGAATATTAACATGCAATGTTATCAAATGTCGATTTAAAGAAATATTTCTCTAAAATCAGTGTTTCTAATTAGAGTTTAAAAAATTCAAATAATGATTTTAGCATAATCAAAGCATTTATGATAGCTCACATCCATTTGATACGCTCTCCCTTTGTTAATGAAATCATAGTAAGGAGAAATAATATACATCAATGAGAAAGTTAGAAATATAACAGTTATATGATAGAAATGGACATTAACGTCATTAGTTTCTGCTAATTAGTTTCTATAGATTGGCTAACTTTAACCTCCTTAAAGTGAAAATTCATTTCTTTAGCCTAACAACAATGTGCACCTTATTGGAGGTTATACATATTGGATTCTTGCATCATAAACAATGAAAATAAGTTTTCTTGTATCTTTGAAGAGAAAGTTCCATATGTCACCCAAGGCATCATATTTTCAGAAATATAGTTTTTCATTACTAGACTTCATAAAGGTCATCCTCAGGCAAAGCTGCAATTTTGAGACTTAATGTTCTCTGCCATTATAGGTTTTGTAAAATTTCCATAATATGAATTCTCAGAGAATCCTGTAATACTTCTTGGGTCATATCTCTAACTAAAAATTTAAAGTAAGTTAAGTAATTTGTTCATTTACACCCAATTAATTTTGTAACTGCAAGAAATATATGAAGTGTAAGAATTCATTAGAAGATAATTGATTTTCATTTTGAGTCCAAGAGGTCCAGAAATCTACCCACTTAAAACCACTGCAGAAAACAAATATGAAAAACAAAACCCACAAACACCTATGAATGATGAGAAGCAACTGAGATGTTTTGAAAAATCAAAGACACAAACATACATAGAGTGACACTAACGTTAAGGCAACACATTGCCTCTAACAACAAGTAAATAGGTCTTTCATTCAGAATTTCTTGATTATTCCAGTTTGATGTTCAAAGTGCTTTGTACCCATGCTGTTGTCTTCACTTTCTGATGTTCAGTGTTTTATAAAATTTCAAAAAACTTAACTTTGGCAGCAAAATGATAGCAGCAAGGAAAGGAAGGACACCAAAGGCTTTTCTTTTCATGGGTAGACAAAAATAATCGCTCCAGTATTTCAAGAAAAGTCCTTAAATGTTGCAAAAGTAAATTTCAATGTTCTATTCTTCAATTTTCCATGCATTCCTATTGCTTACATTAGAAGTTGCTGTGATGGAAATCTTTGCTATTAAGTAAGTTCACCCTTGCAGAATTGTGCCCCCAAGGCAAATTAGGACTCTATACAATTTATTTGAATAGAAAGGGGAAGGAAAAATTTTAAACTAGATCTCTCCTTCCCAGAGAAACCATAAAACAACTTAAAAACATCTGATTAGAATAAGATATTACTTAATAATTGTTACTTAATAAATCAAATCATTTTAAGCAATAGTTTATAACCAAAACCCTCAAATAGGCTGCTTAATCTTGCTGTTCTTGACAATATATTTAGTCAGTGGTCTTCAGTGGAAGGAAAATTATAAATGTGTGTTTCATACTCTGATGGATGAATATTTTCAACTGAACTTCTGCATATATAATCTCGAAATACACATTTACAAAATAAACATTTTCAATATATTGATATTCAGAACTTTCCAAATATTCAGAAAGTAAACATACTTTTTTCAAAATGTTCATTCAATAATTGGTATATAATATGAGCTTTCCTCAAATATGCCTTATTTAAACAAAACTAAATATATACATATATATGTATATATTTAAATTTTATTCTCAAACTAACTTATTTAACACCTAACATTGTTCTTTAGGACATGATAAAATAAAACATCAGTGTACATTTTTGTATTTTAACTGGACATTTCCTAAATCTCAAATTGTTTTATACATTCTTCATTTGTTAATCCACTAAAGTAGCACTAAAGCAGCAATGTCCAATACTTTGGTGACAGAAATGTTCTAGCAACATGTGCTATTGAGTGAGGATTTGACATGTAGCTAGTATGACTGAGGAAATGAAATTTTTATTTTCTTTAAGTTTAGTTACTTTATAAATAAATAGCCAGTATGGTTAGTGGCTACCAAATTGTACAACACAGCTCTAATATATCTGAAAGTAATTCAACAACTATTACTTCTCTTTATCTTTAATAAAATTTAATTTACCATTGTCAAATGTTTTTTCATAACAATTATGTACTGAGAATATTTAGTGGCTTTTTTTTTTCTTTATCAGTGTCAAACCAAAGTATATCTGTCCATATTTTTAAAAGGAATGAACAAGCCAGGCTTTCTGAGAACCGGAAGAATCACCACCATTAGCTATGGAATTATAGTGACAGAATGTCTTATGATTCCAGCAATATTTCCTTCTCTCCTCAGTATTCACCTTGCTTACACCATTTTTTATCTTAAAAAATCAATTTCAAAGACTAGCCCCACTATAATAACTTTAGAGCCTAATAAAGAAGCAATAGACTGTGCACTCACTTCCTATTCAGAGGCCTCATTTCAGAATTATCTCATTTACATAAAAATAAATTCAAATTTCGTAAGTTTAAGTCCAATTTTCTGAATTTTATTGCCCTCATCTGCTCTTTACTTGAGCCACACAAATCTCATTGTTCCTCATAGAGGCTTCACTTTTTTCCTTCTCTATGTTTTCTCCCATTTCTTTTTTGGAATTAAAATCTATTTTACAATTCATAACTCAATACATTTGTCCTCTTTATCACAAATCCTTTCCAGATATTTCAATTCATGCTAAGAGTTCTTTCCTCAGAATTCTGAAGCTATCTATACGTGTTTTTTTTTCAATGCTTTTTGCTCTTACCATCTTCTGTCTTGTTTCAATACACTTTCTATGTATATCATACTTCCTCCTCCAGAAAATAAGTTCTTCATGAATACTACCCAGCAACAAATTTGTTTTATACATTATATGTCAGATTAATAGGAATTGGCTTGAATGAAGGATTGGGGCAATATCCATTGGCTAACAACAGAAAAGGACTGTAATGAGAGAGAAGGGCTAATATGTTCTTGTAACAGGTTTATCCTCAGGAAGTTGTACAGATTCTTTGAATACAGAGGGAAGAGATAAACGCTGAAAAATTAACAAGCAATCCTGAGTGCAATTGTCACCAGTTGTCATCCACAGGAAACTTGTAATGTTTGTAAAGCCTGTCTTGGTTGCCTTTATAATCTCTATTTTTCCCAGTTTTTTTCCCCCAGGATACTTTCTGTAATTTCTATCAACATACTTTGGACATTGTAAAACCCTATAACTCCATTCAGTATTTTAACATTTCTTTTTCACAATGTTTCAGAAGAGGCAATTTACAGAAAAATAGCTACTTAATTTGATAAATGACTTGTACTATTTCTTTAATAGAATTATGTCATGTAGTATTTGAAAATTGCAATCTACTCCTTCTGGAAATTTTCACAGAAGTTACCATCATGTTTGGAAGTAGATAGTGTACAGTAAGTTAGTCCTGAAATACTTGGGAAGTTCTTACCTTTAAGAAGCCTTTGAAAATGTATTTGATACCTTCACTTATTTTTTCCTCTCTGGTAATTTTTCACATCTATGCAGTCACTGATAAGGGGACCAGGTTTGCTACAAGATCAGATTCTTGGCTGTAGATTCTCTATAGGAAACACAAAACACCTATGGTGGATAGGGTTGAGCAACAGTGGAGAAAGGGTAGCTCTTTTGGGCTAAATTTTGTCCCCCATCTCAATTCAGTGTTGAAGTCCTAGTGCCCAGTAGTTTCAAATGTGACTGTATTTGGAGATAAGGTCTTAAAAAGAGGTAATTAGAGTTAGATAAAATCACTGAGGAGGGTCCTAATCCAGTTTGACTGGTGTTCTTATAAGAAAAGGAGATTAAGACACCAACACACATGGAGGAAGATGACCAAGGAGACTTTCTGCTGTTTAAATACCTACTCTGTGATACTTGGTTACTAAAGCCCTAGCAAACTAATACAGTAGCATTTTGGAGCTAAATATTAAAATATAATTACAGTTTTTTAAACAGGTTGTTTACAATCTCAATAAACTGCTGCTTTTACGTACAACAGGTACACAGTTGGTGAAATAGACACCAACTAGGTTTGAAATAGACAATATAATCACTGTCCAGAAAAGGAAGCATTTAGGCAAACAGGCATCATCAGACATGAAATCTTCTAAATGGGATTCAATATTTTCCTTTAGTCTGATGTTGTACCTGCTTTTCCATTTATGGGCCTTGAGCATAAGCCCTCCAATAAAAGTCTTGGGGAAATTTCACTGTCCTTGTTGACACTGAGGGCACATGAAATTCAAACACTAATACTGTTAAGGAACATTCTATCTGTTGGTTCATTCCTCATCTCCAATCATAAATCTGCATTCAATAAACATTGAGCCCTTTTGCAGCCTGCACAGCAGATAATCAATGGAACACAATGCAGATTTAATCATGCACTGATAAGGAATCAAGTGAGGCTGGTAGGACTTGGTTTTTGCACTTCTTTTGTACATATTACATATCCTGCAAACTTACCAGGATCTTACTTATTACTTAGACTTAAACAATAGCAATAACAGTGGCAAAAACAAAACAAAAATAGCATTATCTCAAGATATTTAAAGATGATGAGAAAAGTTAAACTGACATAGATATGTTTCTAGCCATGTAATCTTTTGCATCTATCATCTAAATTATGTTCTATTTAGCATGTTCTTGATTGCTAGTCATAAGGCATATCATCTCTGATACTACATGAATTTATTTTTATTGTAGTAGGAATGCTTAACAGGAGATCTACTCTCTTAAATATTTAAGTGCACAATACAGTAGTTTAAACTATAGACACAATGTTGTGTGGCAGATTTCTAGAAGTTATTACCCTTGTATAACGGAAACTTTATATCAGTTGAAAAGAAACTCCCTATTTACTTCCCCCAGCTCCCCACCCTAGCAGCCATTAGTCTACTCTCCCTTTCTATGAGTTAGACTATTTCACATACCTCATATAATTGAAATCATACAGTATTTGTCTTCCTGTGACTGGCTTATTTTACTTAGCATAAAGCCCTTCAGGTTCATCCTGTTGCATATGATAGGATTTCCCTCTTTTTAAGGCTGAATATTATTATTAATTATATATATTATATATATAATAAATATAATATATATATTATATAATATAATGACATTTTCTTTTTGAATTTTCCTTTGTGCATTCATTCACTGATAGGCATTTAGTTTGTTTCCACATTTTGGCTATTGTGACTACATGAATTCGCAAAAATTAATACTAATACTTTGTGATGGGTTTCAGTTAATTCTAAGTCAGAATTTTGTTTTAAATATTAACATTACAATACATTTATATGGCACTGTATACATTGCTTAATATGCATTATACCCTAGAGCTAGTCTGCCTTTGTTCAAAGCCTGACTTTGCTACTTACTAGTTGAGCAAGATACTGAATCTTTCTGTGCCTCAAATGAAATGCTTACCTGTAAAATATGTCTGTTACTAGTTCCTATCATAGGAGTGTTGGGAGAATTCAGTGAGATATACACAAAACATTTAGGGGTGCTTGAGTGGCTCAGTCAGTGAAGCTTCTGACTCTTGATTTCAGCTCAGGTCATGATCTCATGATTCATGGGATTGGGCCCCATATTGGGCTCTGTGCTGACAGTATGGAACCTGCTTGGGATTCTCTCCCTCCCTCTCTCTCTCTCTCCCTCCCCTGATTATGCTCCCTCTCCCTCAAAATAAATAAATAAACTTTAAAAATACCAAGAAGCATTTAGAAAAATTATTTATATAAATGCATGCTATTATTACTTTATTGATATTGTTGTTCATTCACAGATTTACTTCCTGTTCTTCTGGACTGAAAGGTACATCACTAAAAAAGTAAAGATATAAGCCCTAAAATCACAAGGAGAATTCATTTTCTGTCAATAAATTTTGTAAAAATGTAAATACTGTTAAGGGACATTACTATAGATACTTTAAGAGACATGACTAAAAGCAGAGTTATATTCAGATTAACCTGAGCTAAAGCTCATTCTTACTTCTTACTGTCTATGTGACCATTAGCAAGTTTTAAAAACTCTCTGAGCCTATATTTCCTTATTTACTAAAATTATGGTATACATGGCATAGGGTTATTGGGAAAATAAATAAATTAATGTTTATGAAATCCTTATGTCTGGAGCATAGTAAATCCCCAATACATTTTTGTTTTTATTATTGTTTTACTTTTATTATTTTCTAGTTATCAGTGTTTACCAAGCACCATAAAACTTGATGGCTGAAAGCAATGATTTATTTTTTATATTTCACGGTTTTGTGTGTTAGCTGAGTTCAGTGGAGCAGTTCTCACTCGTGGTCCCTCACATGAGTACAATCAGTTGACAGATGAACTGGAATTATGTGAAGGCTCAACTGGGCTGGATATCTAAGATAGTTTCTTCTAGATTCACATGTCATGTATCTCATCCACAATATCAGGAATAGCTTGGTACTATCCACGCATCTCTCTCCATTTGAACTTTTCACTTGGCAGCTTGAATTTCTTGCAACACCATAGTTTCAGGTTAAATTGATTTCTTAAATGGAGTCTGGCCTTACACAGGATAAGTAACCTAAAGCCCAGGGATGAGCTATAGAAATATTTTAAATTAGCCATTGAAGCCACACAGTGTCATGTGTAGTGAATTCTTTTTGTTACAAATGAGTCATAGAACAACTCTAGATTTAGGGGAGGAAATTATACAAGAGTATGAAATTTAAGGTTGTGTAATCTTGGAATTAGAGCTACATATCATTATCTCTGTGATCCTGATTATTACCATCGACATAGTAATTACTATCATCACCTATTGTTTTTTTTAATGTTTATTTATTTACTTTTGAGAGAGAGAGAGAGCACAAACAGGGGAGGGGGAGAGAGAGAGAGGAAGACAGAGAATCCCAAGCAAGCTCCATGTTGTCAGTGTGGAGCCCAGTGTGGGATTCGAATCCATGAACCAAACCATGAGATCATGGCCTGAGCCAAAATCTAGAGTCTGATGCTTAACTGACTGGGACACCCAGGTCCCCCTATCATCATCTATTCTTTTTAACAACAATGTGTTTTCATCTTTTTTGGGAAAGACATAAAGGAAATTGTTAGTACCCTTAAGTTATCAATTGTCTTTAGCCAAATAATTGTACTTTTAAGAGTTATTCTAAGAGAATAATCCAAGTAATCAAATATAATTTATTCATAGAGATGTTGTGCTTTAGATAAATTTGGAAAAAAATGAGAATGACTAAGTAAAAAGATGTAAATTAAGACATTTATTCAGGAAAAATATTAAGGAAACTTTAGGAATGATGTTTTTAAAGGAATTTTTATAATATTTTATATTTTTATATCATATATGTATATATGTGTATGTGTACATATACATAAATGTATATGTTATATATACCTTTAGAAAAATGTAATACATTAACATTATAATACATTTAGAAACAACCAAAAAATATATATATTGGAGTGTACTGAAGAGAAATAATATATCAACATTGTTAAATTATTTAGTGGAATTATGAGGTATTTTTTTCATTCCTTTTTCAATTCCTAGTGCAACTGTCATTTTGGGGCCAAACTGTTTGTCCCTTTATATCTTATTGCACTGTCATTCAAAACTCCCTACACTATTTCTATCTATTATCCAATGCTTTAGTTATACTAAATTCTTATAGATTCTTGAATGCACCTTATTGCTTTTTTATCTTAAAAACATTTTTTTATATTTATTTATTTATGAGAAAAAGAGACAGAGACAGAGAGACAGAACATGAGTAGGGGAAGGGCACAGAGCAAAGGAGACAAAAAAATCCAAAGCAAGCTCCAGACTCTGAGCCTGCCAGCACAGAGCCTGATGCAGGGCTAGAGTCCATGAACCAAAAGATCATGACCTGAGCTACAGTCAGTCACTTAACTGACGGAGCCCCCCAGGCACCCCTCACCTCATTGTTTTAATCTCATTAATAATCATTTTTGCTTCTCTGCTTCATAACCCTCAGTTCACCTCTAATTTCACTTGCAGATGCCGTGGACACTTGTGTGGGCATTTGTCTGACACTGGTAATAGATCAGGAATCATGCCCATCTTCCTGTTTTACTCCAGCATGATTATAGCACCATAGGTGCCACCGTGGGCCTTAGGCCAACACAGGTGGAAAGTGAGGACGAAACATCCCCTGGAGCAACTCTCAGTTACTGAGGTCAGAGAGGGAGAAGATAAATACTCCAGCTTTCCACCACTGAGGTAGACAATTTGGGAGCTGTTCTATTCTTTACTAAGAGAGACTTAGCAGAATCAAACTCCCATTTCTCATGGTAGTTATTTGATCATCACATCTATGTGTCATTCCCAGGGCCTTGCTTCTGCATCTTGGAAAGACTGCCCAAGTAACATACCTCCTCAAAGTTATTTATCTCAGTTTCTTTTTCTTGGGGATCCCAATTTCTGACTGCCTGTCAGTTTTGGTATCCTGATTTCTTGCTCAGCTTGAAGATTCATTTATGTGTGTGTGTGTGTGTGTGTGTGTGTGTGTATAACTTTCCCCCTGACCTCCATGGAATGTTGATTTCGCCTTAAGAACCCAGACCAATCCAACTTTTCCAGCAAGGTGTTTTCCTGATACCAAAGGCGTTTAATATTTTTCTCCTTTGTGCCAGCACACAAACTCCTCCATTATAATGTTTATGACAGTGCATTTTAATTGAGTCCTGACATTTAGCAGACTCTAAGTTTTTGAGGATAATGACTCTTATTGTGCCCCTATTTGTATTTTAAAATTTGATAGTTCATATATAATTAAGTACTCAATAGTATCACTTTAATAGAATACTGAATTGATAACAAAAAATACCATTGAGAATCAAGTGTACTTTCATCCTAGATTGACGAGGATGGTTAACAAAATTACTTACAAATCTCAAGATCCTATGTCTTTAGCTATGGTGTCAGTTATTTTCTCTGTATGTCTTCTATTTTATTAATGTTTATTTATTTATTTATTTTGAGAGAGAGAAAATGAGTAAGGGAGGGGCAGAGAGAGAGAGAGATAATCCCAAGCAGTTTCTGTGTGGTCAGCGCAGAGCTTGACACAGGGCTCAAACTCACGAACTGTGAGATCATGACCTGAGCTGAAATCAAGAGCCAGATGCTTAACAGACTGAGCCACCCAGGTACCCCTGTATGTCTTCTAATTTGTAACAAGATGATGCCAATAGCTATAAAAATTTATTGAAGATTACCTAAGTTCTATTATTTAAAAATAAATATACATCTATGTGACAGACCCTAAGGTGACACGTCAATGCATCAACTCTTCGTAATCTTGTATAATCCCCTCCCCTTAGGTATGGGCAGAGTCCATAAATTATATCTACCCAGGACATTAAGAGATGGCAAAGGTGATGGGACACCAGTCCCTTTATTAGTTTACAGTATACAGCAAAGATGATGGGATGTCATGACCACAGTTATATTATTGTGGGTAAAACCCATTAGGAGTTAAATATTCTACTGTCAGGATTGAAGAACCAAGAAGCTACTTGGTGAACTGTGCCTGGAGAAGACCACATGACAGAGAACTGTAGGCTACCTCTAAGATTTGCTGATTGCTTCTAACAGTCAACCAATAATAATCAGGAGCCCTTAGTTATACAACCACAAGAAAATGTATTCTGCCAATAATCAGAATCACAAAAAATGAATTTTTCCCCAGTGAAGCCACCAGATAAGGATACATCCCAGCTGACACCTCAATTGCCTTACAAGACCACGAGGAGAGGACCATAATAATCTTCCCAGACTCTTGACTCATGGAAACTGTTAGATAATAAATGCATGTTGTTTTAAGTCTTTAATTAGTGTGTTACATGGCAGTAGAAAATTAATAAAATGTAAGTTTAGAGATTATAATTAAGACATTACACTAAAAATGTATTACCTTAGCTGTTTTTGTGACCCACATCTTGGTTTATCCAAATAGTTCTCATCCCCTTTCTCTCTTAAATCTTTTCCCTCTGAATTCTCCTGAATATTTCAATCATTCCCTCTTTCTTCTTCTACTTCCCAACAGGATTTAGATATGACAAGATTTTCATGCCAGTGAGTGTAATGAGGTGAGCATAAAAGTAACAATGAAAAAAGGTGACATATTGACACAAAACTCAGAAAACAAGCATCACTATCTGTTGAGAAGCAATTGAAAATAGATTGGTATGATAGGCAAAAAACTGGATCCCCAAAGATTTCCAATGTCCTAAGCTCCCAAATCTGTGGATTTTTTGCCTTACATGGCCAAACGGACTTTTGTAAGTGTGAGGAAAATAAGGATCTAGAGATGGGAAGATTATCCTGGATTATCTAGGTATGCTTGATGCAATCACAAGGATCCTCATAAGTGGAAGCAGAAAGCAAGAGAGATTTGAAATGTTACTCTGCTGGCTTTGCGGACAGAGGAAGGACAAGAGCCAAAGAAATGTAGGCAGCCTCTAGAAGCTGTAAAGGCAAGAAAACGGATTCTCTCCTAAAATGACCAGAGGAGTGCAGCCCTACTGACCAACTTTAGATTTTCAAATTATGAAATAAAGGAAACACCTTAGGACTACTCTATTAATATATTGATTTTTAAAATTTTTAAATGTTTATTCATTTTTAAGAGACAGAGACAGCATGAGCAGGGAGGGACAGAGAGAGAGGGAGACACAGAATCTGAAACAGACTCCAAGCTCTGAGCTGTCAGCACAGAGCTTGATGCAGGACTTGAACCAACAAGTTGTGAGATCATGACCTGAGCCGAAGCCAGACACTTAACCGACTAAACCATGCAGGTGCCCTTTAATATATTGATTTTTTAAAAATATATTTTTTTACTCTGTCTACACATTTATGCTTCTCAATAACCATTTTCCCCAGGATAATCTGAACTTTTAACCAAAAGAAATACTATCAAATAAAAAATGCTCAGTGGTGGTTCATTGAGGAATGGCTATCATATTCATGCATCTTAGTAGATTCTCAAAACTGATGAAAATTCATGAAATACATGAATGTATATAACACAATTTTCCACTGCTACATGCATGTATGTATATATATCTTTTTATACATTACTCACTGATACATTGCAGGGTAATGTGTTTAGAGATGCTCAGTGGTGGTTCATGGAAGGTGAGATTTGTTGGTTGACTGAATAAGAAAGATGTAGCAAAAAGTTGGTGCATCCTTCTTCCATTATTCATCACCCCTAAAAATAACTTGTTAACTGATATGGCAAATACCTTACATGGGGCATACTTTACTGTCTTACTTGATCCTAAGTGTCAAATGAAACAGGAAAGTGTGGTTGCTAAATTTCCAATTGTCACCATAAAGGACAAGGGCAACAGCTTATGTATCCGTTACTCTTAATACTAAACATCTTCAGAGTCTAGACATTTTTATTTCCAAGGTGGGAAGAAAGGGGCCAGAGCTTTGGTGGACAGAGAACATATCTGTTTATATTACTAAACCCCCATACTTATAAAGAACTGAAAAACTCTCTTATGCAAGGAATCCTAAATGACATAATAAAATTGACATTAATCTAAACCATTGATTATATATTTTTCCTGAACTAAAACAGGAATGAATTGGCCAGCTTGGCCTCTAAATGCTTCTATTTTATTATTAAACCTGTAACTCAGGTTGCTGCCATCTGAGAGCAATAATCTTAACAGAACTACAAAACCAAAACTCTATGGTTCAGAAAACTAAATCATTCAAGAACTTGAATATGGATCACTTATATGTGATTCAGATACCTGATTATCATTCCTTTAAAATACATTTTAAAGAAAACAATGCATTAAGTAATTATCTAATGAGATCAGCAATTAAACTAGTGACAGCAAGATAAGAGCTTCCTCCAAGGAATTTTACCCTTCCTTTTCTGGGTCTTTAAAATATATTTGAGAACAAGGCAGGCCACTCAGCTACTTTATAATTGATTGATGACTGTAAGAGAAAAGAATAAGGAGAGTGTAAGTGTTTGTGCCTAATTCATTCTACAAAATCAATCATTAAAATCTGAAACTTACTTAAACATTGTTAGAAAAACTATGAACTTAGAAAGAAGTCAAAAAGTGTAGGTGGCACCTCCTTACCATGTCACTGAGGGCAAAGGTCACCCAAAGGTTATCTAGATAAATATAGTTAGTGCAACTCACTATTTACTATTGATTGAATGTCCCAGGCTTAGTAAAGTTACAACTTAACTAGTAGAATTTCGTCAGGTAGAGATACAAATAACTTCTATCCAGTAGAATAAATATTACCAAAAATTACAGTTTACAATCTAGTTGACATAAAACAGTTGAATTTAATCCAATTATCTTTTCCAAACATTTTTTAATTAAATTATATATCTACACCTCTACCTTTATTTCTACCTCTTAGCTATTTATCTTTCTTTGTTTCTTCATTCTATCAACTTTCTTTCTTCTTTCTTTCTTTCTTTCTTTCTTTCTTTCTTTCTTTCTTTTCTTTCTTCCCTTATTAATTAAAATTAAATAAACTATGTAAAATGTGTTCATTTTATATTTACCTGACAGTCATGTAATTGAACCATTTGAAAACCAGAGTTTAGTACTTGTGTAGGTCATCCATTGAAGTATGCAAGTGGGCCTACCTGATGGGGCCAAGTAAACCGCCTTGCTGGAGAAGTGTATGTAGAATATGTAATTAAAGGGCTATTCAAACGAGGTTGTATTTGTTTGTTTGTTTTTTTTTTTTGGTAAATGGAGTAAAATCTGAGCGTTAACAGCAGAACTTTAATTTTTCTGACTCTGGGAATCTCAAGGGTTGTTGCTGTTGTTGTTTCTACTACTATTTTCTGGTTTTTGTTTGTTTCTGATTCATGTAGACTGAAAAGTTATTTTCCATTGGTGGGAACTCTGGGTAGAAACTGAGTATGATAGTTGACCATTTGATGATCTCTGTTAGGTGAATAGTGGAGATCAATTCTATCACATGAAAGATGACCGAGAATGTAGTCTCTATTTATGTTTCTTTGTATATTTGTCTACTTATGAGTTCAAATTAATTATGACTTTAGTGACCACTGGCAAAGAGAATAGTTTTCTGGGTCCCGACTAGATTTGTTTTTTATTTGTGGCTGAAGATATAGTCCTGAGTGTGTCATTGAGATGAAGCTTCTACCTTTACTTTTTTTTTAGGTGGATATAAAGTATCTTGATATCTCTGGAGTGAATTAATAAATTGGATTATTACAGCTTTTAAATTAAATGGGCTATATTCAGATTGATATATACAGAGTATTTCCAAAATTGACAGAAATTAAGGAAACAGAATTTTTAATATTATAAAATGCTTGCCTAAAACATAAAATTCTTCTCACTAAAACTGCTTTTTCAGAACATTTAATGAATTCAGATTACTATAATTAAAATGAATCTCTGAACAGATCAGATGGTTTAATAATTTTTGTCTAAGAAAATGAAAGACCAACATTATGTGTTCTCTTTGCTTTATCATCGTGAAGTATAGCACAAGAATACATTTCATTTTTATAAGACTTAAGTTTGTTTTATCATAGTGTCTTTTTTAGTCTGAACTTCCCGTTTCTTAGATAGGTTCATTTATCAAATAAACTGACCACTCATCTATTTTAAAGGTGAATTAGTGTTCAACAAAATTGAATAACAATTCTGATATTTTATTGCATTAATTATATTTGTTGTGTATCTATTCAAATATTATTTCTAAGAATTTGAGTAATGTAAAAATGTGAGTAAATACTTAGTAAATTTAATATATTAATATCATTTTCATAACTGTTTAATTTCTCAGTAATTGGGAACAGTGAAATATTGACTACCAAGCATGATTTTAAACTTATACATTTTGCTTTTTATTTTTATGTGTTTCAAGAGACTATACCTTTGGGTAATGGGTAATGGTAAAGAAGATCCTCATTTTGCCACCCTAAAACGATATAAAATAAATGTATGTAGCAGTGGGAAATCGTATTATATGCATTCATGAATTTTGATTGCCTACTAAGATGCTTAAATATGATAGCCATTCCTCAATGAACCACCACTGAGCATTTTTTTAAATGATATTTTTTCTTTTGGTTAAAAGTTATAATTAATATGAATAATTCAGATTATCCTAGGGAAATGGTTATTGAAAAGCGTAAATATGGAGTAAAAAATGTAGCTTTTTAAATCAATATATTAATAGAGTAATCTTAAAATGTCTGATGATTCCATAACTTAAAAGAAGATAGTGGAAAGGAAAACATGAATGATTATCATGAAAATGGTTGCAATGCACGTGGAAAGGAAACTTTTGCTTGTCTTGGCTTATGTCTGCAAATACTAGATCCATACAGACACAAAGGGTTGTATAAATATTTTTGCCAAAATTGGCTCAGTTTGATGTGTTTATTTTTGAAATGTTATGAAGCATTAACTGCCAAATATTAATGCCAAACTGGAATTTGGCATTTAACAGTGAGAAATCACTGTTAAAATGATAAATGATCATCTTTCACCTTCTGTGCGATCTGCCCAGATAGAAGAGCTTCCATGACCTACCGAAATTATTTTATCTTGAGATAACTTTATCATGCCCTTCAGTATTAAAAATAGAATGAAGTTTCCACACATGTGGAAGAACTCAGCTTTCTTAAAATTATGTTGCTCAGGTATCCATGTGCTTATCTTAATCTAGTGGCCGGATATCTTATGATAAATATTTTGATTTTGCTGTCCCAATATTGAGGACTTCCATTTAGAAAAAGTAAAAATTAGAAGGAAAATACTTATACCTAAAATTATCTTTGATGTTTCCCAGAGGCCTCTGGAAAATCATATAGATACATTCTTTCCTTTATAAAAAGATACACTAGAAATAGATGTGCTTGTTATTTTTCATATTTTCAATTAGAGCAATACAATTTTAAGACATACATAACAGTTGTCAAATCAGAGAAGATGCTTAGACTACCCTAAGACTGTGGAGCTAAAATATTGTTAATAGAAATATTTCCATGTTGGTACACTCTATAAATACTTGGGAGATTTATCAATGACTTTGCATTCCATTGCTTGTTCTTACTCTCATGGGACACATGACCCAATTCTTAGGAAACAGGTATATGCTGTACCTCAAAACGAATTTTACTCTTACATTCTGATATGGTTAGGGAGTATAATAAATTCACCACAGTCATTTAGTATAATCATCTAACAGGTTTTTGCCTCCCTCTGATGGTTGCCTGAAGACTCTGCTTTAAACTGCATCTAGAATTTGTATATTAAACATTAAAAGGACAATCACAATGCGTTGTGGAAAGAATTGTATCAAGTACTTTGAACTACTGATAATTCAAAGAAAAGACTGTTGTGTACACGCTTTGAAGCCCACATCACTTAAGTAACTTTCAGACTGTACCAGTGGACCAGGTTTCTTTATAGTCCAGAAACAGATGTGCTCCATGAGAATGCATTGCTGACCTATAATACAGCAGAATAAGAATTAATTATCCAGGACTAAAGAACTGATGAGTAAAATTGAACTATGGTAATTTGTGTTGAGTACTATTGACAAAATTTTAATTCTCTATTTTGATGGATATGTGAAGGATTCACTATCTGTAACCCTCAATTTAGTGGACTATATTTTTTGAACTGAAATGAAACATTTTTAATGTATCTGCTTGTCACCGACCCTCTTTGTTCTCTTGCCCTTACCCATAATATAAAGACAAACACTTTTTTTGAGGCTGCTTACATTTTAGGGAAATAGAGACATTTGCATGCATTCAGTAAAAACTTGCCTCCCTATTTATTAATATGTACTTGGACAAATCAGTTATGTAGCAAAGACATCACATTTGAGAATGATTCTCATTTAACTAGGCATGGCAAGCCCACTATTAAGAAAGAAGGGTTGCGGTTCCTGCGTGGCTCAGTCAGTTTAGCATCTGACTCTTGGTTTCAGCTCAGATCATGATCTCACCGTTCATGAGTTTGAGCCCCACGTCAGGCTCTATGCTGACAGTACGAAGCCTGCTTGGGATTCGCTCTCTCCCTCTCTCTCTGCTCCTCCCCTGCTTGTGCTCTCACTCTTGTGCTCTCTCTCTCTCTCTCAAAATCAATAAACTTAAAAAGAAAGAAAGAATGGTTAACTTCATATGTGGAGCTAGTACTTTCAGACCATACTCACCAAGGATTTTGTGAAATGCTTTGTCATGCGACATATGGAAATGTCACTTTGTTGGCTTATATAGCTCTGGCTTGTTACTGGATTTGCAGAGT
This sequence comes from Cryptoprocta ferox, assembly GCA_028646485.1. Lineage (NCBI taxonomy): Eukaryota > Metazoa > Chordata > Mammalia > Carnivora > Eupleridae > Cryptoprocta > Cryptoprocta ferox. The sequence goes on along the minus strand of CM053560.1, from coordinate 48,189,412 downwards.
CCTATTTTGACAAGTGGTAAAAGAGTTAATTCCTGACAGGTAAGAGACATATATGGAGTCCCTCAAGAAAAGAGAAATTTACTCAAATTTATGAGTATTGTGCATGAAGTCTGGCAGAGGAATTTTCTTAAGGTTGGTTTTCTAGCTTTATAAGAGTGGCTTTTCCAAGCCTAATGTGAGATTTAGTATAACACTTTCCAGACAGAAGTTAATTCTTTGGCATTTGCTTTGCTCAATACTGAATAGTTCTAGATCAATAGACATAAATTTGAGATATTGTGAGTTTGGTTTCAAGACCACCACAATAAAGCAAATATTACAATAAAGTGAGTCACGTAAATTTTTTGGTTTCCCAGTTATGTTTACATAATATCATAGTCTACCAAGTATGCAACTGTATTGTTTAAAATAACAATATATAGGGGTGCCTGGGTGGCTCAGTTGGTTAAGCAGCTGACTTCAGCCCAAGTCATGATCTCACTGTTCATGAGTTTAAGACCCTCATCAGGCTCTGTGCTGACAGCTCAGAGCCTGGATTCTGCTTCAGATTCTGTGTCTCTTTCTCTCTGCCCCTCCCCTGCTCACACTCTGTCTGTGTCTCTCTCAAAAATAAATAAACATTAAAAATTATAAATAAAATAACAATGTATATAACTTAACTTAAAATACTTTATTGCTAAATAATGCTACCACCTGAGCTTTTAGTATATTGTATTATTTTGCTAGTGGAGAGTCCTGCCTGCATATTAATGGCTGCTGACTAATGAGTGTGATGGTTGCTGAAGGTTGAAGGGACTGTGGCAATTTCTTCAAATAAGACAACAATGAAGTTTGCTTCATTGAACAATAATTTCTCTCTAACATTTCATAGTATCTTATCCACAGTAGAATCTCTTTCAAAAGTGAAGTCAATTCTCTTGAACACTGCCCCTGCTTTATCAACTAATCTACAGTCTTCGCAGTGTCTTCACCAGGAGTTGATTCCATCTCCACTTTCTTTGCTCATCTATAAGGAACAACTTCTCATTTGTTCAACTTTATTCCATGAGACTGCAGTAATTCACTCATATCTTTAGGCTCCAGTTCTAATTCTAGTTCTCTTGCTATTTCCACCACATCTGCAGTTACTTCTTCCATTGAAATCTTTTATCTCTCAAAGTCATCTGTGAGGGTTGGAATCAGCTTCTTCCAGACTCCTTTTAATGTTGATGTTTTGACTTTTTCCCATGAATTATGAATGTTGTTAATTATATTTACAATGGTGAATCCTTCCTAGAAGGTTTTCAATTTACTTTGGCCAAATCATCAGAGGAGGATGGAGGCAACTATCTCTAGGGCAACTAAATAGCTTTAAAAAATGTATTTCTTAATAATAAGACTTGAAAGTCAAAATTACTCCTTGATCCATGGGCTGCAGAATAGAAATGTTAACAAGCATGAAAACATTAGTCTCATTGTACAGTTCCATCCAAGCTTTTAGGTGGTAATGTCAATGAGTTGTAATATTTTGAAAGCAGTTTTCCTGAGCAGTAGGTCTCAACAATGGGCTTAATATATTCAGTTAACCATGTTGTAAACAGGTTGGCTGTCATCCAGGCTTTGTTGAATTTTTAGAGCACAGGTAAACTAGATTTAACATGATTCTTAAGTGACCTAGGATTTTCAGAATGGTCAGTGGACACTGACATCAACTTAAAGTCACCAGTTGTGTTGATCCCTAATAATAGAGTCAGCCTGTCCTTTGAAACTTTGAAGTCAGGCATTGACTTCTCTTCTTTAGCTATTAAAATCCTAGGTGGCATCTTATTCCAATAGAAGGCTGTTTTGTCTACATTGAAAATCTGTTATTGAGATCTACCTTCATTAATTATCATAGCTAGACTTTCTGGATAACTTGCTATAGCTTTTATATCAGTATTTGCTGCTTCACTTTCACTTCTATGTTATAGAGATGGCTTCTTCTTTAAATGACATGACCCAAACTCTTCTAGGTTCAAATATTTCTTTTGCAACTTCCTCACCTTACTCAGCCTTCATAGAATTAAAGAATGTTAGGGCCTTGCTCTGAATTGGGCTTTGGCTCAAGGGAATATTGTGGCTTATTTGATCTATCCAGACCACTAAAACTTTTTCCATATCATGAATAAGTCAGTTTCATTTTCTTATCATTTGCATGTTCATGGGAATAGTACTTTTAATTTCCTTCAAAAACTTTTTCTTTGCATTCACAACTTGGCTAACTATTTGACATGAGAGGGCTAGCTTTTGACCTATCTTGGTTTTTGGCATGCTTTCCTCACTAAGCTTAATAATTTCTAGCTTTAGATGTAAAGTAGAGACTTGCCACTCTTCCTTTCACTTAGGGGCCATAGTAGGGTTTTTAATTGGCCTAATTTCAATATTGTGTCTCATGTAACAGAAGGGCCCAAGGAGAGGGAGAAAGAAGGGTAATATTCAGGTGATACAGCAATTAAAACACACACAATATTTATCCATTAATTTTACCATCTAATAAGGGTGTCAATTCATGGTGCCCCTAAATATTTACAACAGTAACATCAAAGATCACTGATCACAGATCATTATACAAAATATAATAATATAGATTAAGACTTTTGAAATATTGTAAGAGTTACCAACATGTGACACAAAGACATAAAGAGAGAAAATGCTGTTGAAAAAATAAGGTGCCAATAGATTTTCTCTGTGCAAGGTTGCCACAAACCTTCAATTTGTAAAAAACTCAAAATCTGTGAAGTGCAACAAAGTGAAGTCCAGTAAAATGAAGCATGCCTGTACAGAGCAAACTCAAGAAGATTTGTCTGGTTAATGAATACTCTTATAAAACCTATGTAAATAATCAGTCCAATTCACATTTGTGAACACATTTATGAACACAAATCACATTTTTATGAAGAATAAAAATCTTTGGAGATTACTTATGATTATAAGGTGATAAAAAGTCAAAACCTATCTGAGATTTAAGGGGGAAAATATATTTCTTACTATTATATACTGAAAAACAACTCAAGGGTTATCTTGGAGATTAATTTAGTATGACACTGTGTACTACTGATTTACAGTCCTAGGCATTATAATGCTACATGCTAACTTACAGAGTTTTCCAGAGTAAAGATGTAATTTATTTCTGTAAGGTGGAATCAGTCATCCCAATGGTTGTAGATTATGGCCTTGTTGGACTTTAACCAGTTTTGTATCTAGTGGAGCAATCATACACCAGTATGATTATTATTTACTAACAAGTAAATGAAGAATTCATTTACTTATTAAACTGTGTACCTCACATTCTCCCCATTATTTAATTAGTTGAACACATTTTAAAATAAGTCTGTTGTATGAGAGACAAGTTTCTTAATACATTAAAAATTATAGTTTAATAAATATTAATACACATATTAAAATATCTCCAATTATGCCATTTTCCCACCACTAGCTGTCAATGGAATGTGATTTTAGATACTTTTCCAGCTATATATCTCTACTAGAGATATAATCACAGTACTCAATTTAAAGATAAGGACATTTGGAAAATTTCCTATTAAAACATTTTAAGTCTTCTGGGAAAGATGCCAAAGTGGGAAGATCCTAATCTCACTTTATCCAAAGATAAAACTAGTAACATGTACATCAATGTAAACAACCCAAGAACTTGCAAAGCACACTCTCCACAGCTAAATGTATAGAAGAGACCACATTCAAAGGGGTAGGAAGGACAGAGATACAGTTGAGAGCTAAATGGACCAGTGGGACTGTCCCTGGGAGTGAGATGTGTGGAGAGGGAAGAAGAGCAGGTCCCTAAGCCAGGTACTCCAACACAGGGGACCTGCACAGAGAAGATGAATCCCCCATGATGTTTAGCTTTGAAAACCAGAGGAGCCCAACAATCAGTAGGGTTTAACACCTGGAATTTTAAAAACCAGTGGGCTCAGGAGGGCGGTGCCTGCTTTTAAAGAGACAGCGCAAGAAATAGCCCCCCTGAGATATAGCATAGGAGCAGTGGTTTGAAAAATGCCTGGAATATACAAGAAGGAGGTATATTTACTAATCTCAGAGCATGTACTGGAGGTACAGTGATCATTGGGGACTTCTCCAAGAATAAAACAGCAGGTGCACACCATTTCCCTCTCATGTCCCCCAGTCCAGATACACAGACACCTATAGGAACCAGCTCAGCATGAATACTCTCCACCTAGCTTGGTAACAGTGTTCCCCACCCTTACATTCTTCCATGGTTGATCCAAGCCTGGGCAGGAGTTTTCCCAGGAAGCTGTAGTTTTTCTCTTTCAGTTGACCATCACAGACTTTGAAACAGCACATGACCTGCCCCCACATTCTCCTGCAAACTCCCCCATTTCCAAGATGCCATTAGTCACAGCCCATCCAAAATGATGTCACAAGCTTCATAGTGTGCAAGCAGCCCTAACAGGGCTCTCATGCCCTGGAGAGCGGGGAAGATAACCACACACACCAGTCCAACTGCTGCCCCAACAGTAGAGTGGGTGCAGACATCTAGTCTGACTGCAGGCCCCACAAACCAATTAAAGCTTCTCAAGAGACAATACAGGGAAAGTGCCCTATAGTTCAGTTCTTTCGCACTATTGGCAAACACCTGGTCTGAATCAACTCAAGCCCAAGGCAGCTCCAGACTGACCACTAACAACATAAGGACCAAACCCTTCCCTCAACAGGCTAAGAGAACCATTGCAGACAACTGCATTAAAAGCAAACATGATTCAATCACAATGGTAGGGTACATGCAAAACACTTAGGAAAAACACCTGAAGTGCCAGGTTCTGGTGAAAAGAGAACATTGCACTGTAAGACACCATAGGACCTTCTTCATAAAGCACTACTTTCAAGAGCAGGAGATGTAGCTGACTTTCCTAAGCATAGAAACAGACACAGAATTAGACAAAATGAAGAGACCAAAAAATATTTCCCAAATGAAAGAACAGGACGAAATCACAGCAAGAGATCTAAATGAAATGGAGATAAGTAATATGAAAGTAATGATCATAAAGATACTCAGTACTTGAGTAAAGTGGAGTTCAGGGAGACCCTCAACAAAGAGATAGAAAACATAAAAGAGAGCCAGAGATGAAGGACTCAATAAATAAAACTTAAAAACACTGGTGAGAATATATAGTAGACTAGAGGAAGCAGAAGATGGATGAGAAATGGAGGACAGAGTAATGGAAAGAATCAAGCTAAACTGGAGAGATAGAAAAATAAAAATAATAAATGAAAGTAGACTTAGGGAACTCAGCAATACCATCTGGCATAATAAAATTTGCATGATAAGGATCACAGAAGGAGAGGAGAGGAAAAAGGGGGGCATAAAATTGATGTGAAGAAATAAAATTGATGTGAAGTAATAATAGCTGAAAACTTCCTGAATCTGGAGAAAGAAACAGAAATCTAGATCCAGGAGGCACAGAGAGGCCCCAGAAAATCAAACCAAGGAAGCCCACACCAAGGAACATGGTAATTAAAATGGCAAAAATTAGTGACAATGAGAGAATTTTAAAAGCCACAAGAAAAAATAGTTACATACTAGGGAAACCTCATAAAATTGTCAGCTGATTTTTCAGAAGAAACTTTGCAGGCTGAAGGAAATGGCATGATTTATTCAAAATGCTGAGAGAAAAAATCTGCAGCTAAGACTATTCTATCGAGCAAGTCTATCACTCAGAATAGAAGAGAGATAAAATGTTTCCCAGAGAATCAAAACGAATTCATGACCATTAAATCAGGCCTGATTTAATGCTAAATCAGGCCTCTGAATGCTAAAGTGGACTCTAAAAAGCAAAGACCATAAATAGGGATAAGAAAAGTGGGAAGCACAACAGAAGTAAAATTAAGTATATCCATTAAAATCAGTCAAGGGATTCACAAAATAAAAGGATGTAAAGTATTATACCATATACCTAAAATATGGATGGGAGGAGGGAAGTAAAGAATGGATTTAAACTTAAGCACTGTCAACTTAATATAGACTGGTATATGCATAATTTGTCACACATATACTTAATTGAAACCTCAAATTAAAAACTGGTAATATATATGAAAAAAATGAAGAGAAAGGAATCCAAGTATATCACTAAAGAAAGCCAGCAAACTGTGAGAGCAAAGAACAATAAGAAAACTATTAAAACAATAATAAAACAAGTAACAAAATGGTTAAATACATACTATCAGTATTACTTTGAATATAAATAGACAAAGTGCACCATTAGAAAGACATAGAGGGATAGAATAGATAAAAAAGTAAATCCTATTTATATGCTGCCTACAAAACTCTGCCTTCAGACCTAAAGACACATGCAGATCGAAAATGAAGGGATGGAAAGGCATTTATCATGCAAATTGAGGTGGAAAAAAAAGCCAGGAAAGCAGTACTTATATAAACAAAATAGACCTTAAAACAAAGACTGTAATAAGATTCAAAGAATGACACTATATAATCAAAAGGATACAATCCAACAAAAAGGTATAAAAGTTGTAAATATTCATGTGTCCAACATGGAATCACTCAAATACATAAAACAGCCAATAACAAACATAAAGTAATCAATAGTAATACAATATAGTAGGGACTTTAACACTACACTTAGATAAATTAATAGATCATCCAAACAGAAAATCAACAAGGAAACAGTGGCTTTGAATGACACATTGGACCAGATGGATCTAACAGATATATTTTGAGCATTCCATCCTAAAATAGCAAAAATATACATTCTTTTCAGATGCACATGAAACATTCTCCAAGATAGATAAAATATTAGGCCACAAAACAAGTCTCAACAAATTAAAAAAAAGATTGAATTCCTACCATGCATCTTTTCTGACCACAATGATATTAATCTAGAAATCAACTGAAAGAAAAAAATATAGAAAGAACAAAAATACATGAAAGTTAAATAACATGCTACTATACAATGAATGGGTCAGTCATGTAAGAGGAAAAAAAAAAAGGAATACATGGAGGCAAATGAAAATGAAAAACCAATGGTCCAAAATCTTCAGGATGCAGCAAAAGCTTTTCTAAGAGAGAAGTTTATAGCAATACAGGTCTACCTCAATAAACAGAAAAATCTCAAATAAACAACCTAATATTACACCTAAAGGAGCTAGAAAAAGAACACGAGTGCCTGGGTGGCTCAGTTGGTTAAGCTACCCTCTTTGGCTCAGGTCATGAGCTCACCACTCATGAGATCAAGCTCCACATTGGGCTCTCTGCTGTCAGTGCAGAGCCTGCCTTGGGTCTTCTGTCCCCTTCTCTATTGGACCCTCCCCAGCTCTCTCTTTCTCTTCTCCCTCTCCCTCTCTCTCTCTCTCTCTCTCACTCAAAAATAAATAAACATTGAAAAAATAAGATCAAGCAAAACCCCAAACCAGCAGAAGGAACATAATGAATAATAAAGCAGAAATAAATGAAATAAATGCTTAAAAAACAATAGAACAGATCAATTAAACCAGGAGCTGGTTCTTTGAAGAGATCAACAAAACTGATAAGCCCTTAGCCAGAATTTTAAAACAGACTCAAAATCAAAAATAAAAGAAAAAACATTTGACACCCAAGATATGCAAAGTGTTATAAGAGGATATTTGAAAAATTATATGCCAGCAAATTGTATAACTTAGAAGAAATGGATAAATTTCTAGAAATATATAACCTCCCAAACTGAATTAGGTAAACATAGAAAATGAACAGACTGATTACCAGCAAAAACAAACAAAAATGAATTAGTAATAAAAAAACTACCTACAATCAAAATTTCAAGCCACCAGATGGCTTCACAGAAGAATTTTATCAAACATTTAATAAAGAATATTTAATACCTATTCTTCTCAAACTGTTCCAAAATATAGTAGAAGAAGAAAAGCTTCCAAATTCATTCTACAAGACCAGCATTACCCTGATATCAAAGTAAGATAAAGACACAGCTAAAGGAGGACTACAGTCTAATATCTTGATGAACATAGATGTAAAACTTATTAACAAAATATTAGCAAACCAAATACAACAATACAATGAGAAAATTATTCACCATGATCAAATGGGATTTATTCCAGGAATCCAAGGGTGGTTCAATATTCACAAATCAATTAGCATGATACATACATTAATAGAAAAAAAGGATAAAAACCATATGATCATTTCAATTGATGCAGAGAAAGCATTTGACAAAGTACAATATCCATTCATGATAAAAATGCCATCAAAGCAGGTTTATAGAGAATATACTTCAACATAATAAAGGCCATATATGAAAAACCCACAAATATCATCACACTCAATGGTGAAAAACGGAGAGCTTTTCTCCCTAAGATCAGACACAGACAAAAATGTCCACTCTTACTATTTTTATTCAACATAGTACTGGAAGTCCTAGCCATAGCAATCAGACAAGAAAAAGAAACAAAAGGCATTCAAATTGGTAGGAAAGAAGTTAAACTTTGACTATTTGCTGATGACATACTACTATATGTAGAAAACCCTAAAGATTCAACCAAAAGGCTCCTAGAACTAATAAATGAACTTACGATGGCCACAGGAGAAAAAAATAAATATACAAAAATCCCTTGCATGTCTATCTATTAATAATGAAGTAGAAGAAAGAGAGATTAGAAAGCAATTGTACACAAAATAATAAAATACTAAAAATAAACTTAATCAAGGACGTGAAAGACCTGTATTATGGAAACTATGAAACATGATGAAAGAAATTGAAAATGACACAAACAAATGGAAAGGCATTCCATTCTTATGGATTGGGAGAACAAATATTGTTAAAATGTACATACTACCCAAAGTAATTTACATATTTAATGCAATTCCTATCAAAATACTAATAGCATTTTTCAGAGAACTAGAACAAACAATTTTTAAATTTGTATGGAACCACAAAAGACCCTGAATAGTAAAGCAATCTTGAAAGAGGAGAACAAAACTGAACGTATCACAATTCCAGATTTCAAGATGTACTACAAAGCCATAGTTACCAAAACAGTATGGTACTGGCACAAAAATAGACACATAGATCAGTGGAACAGAATAGAGAGCCCAGAAATAAAACTATACTCTTACTGTCAATCTTCAACAAAGGAGGCAAGAATATACAATGGGAAAAAGTCTCCAACAATAGGAACTGGGAAATTGGATAGCTACAAGCAAAAGAATGAAACCATACCACTTCCTTTCTTTTTTTTAATATTTTTTTAACGTTTATTTATTTTTGAGAGAGAGAGACACACACACAGAGCATGAGCAGGGGTCAGAGAGAGAAGGAGACACAGAATCAGAAGCAGGCTCCAGGCTCTGAGCAAGCGATCAGCACAGAGCCTGACACGGGGCTTGAACCCAGGAACTGTGAGATCATGACCTGAGCTGAAGTAGGCCACTTACCCGACAGAGCCACCTAGGTGCCCCAATACCACTTTCTTTCTAACACCAAACACAAAGATAAACTAAAAATGGATTAAAAACCAAAATGTGAGACTTGAAAGCAAATACTAGAAGAGAGCACAGGCAGTAATTTATCTGATATCAGCCTTAGAAACATTTTTTAGATATGTTTCCTGAGGCAAGGGAAGCAAGAGCAAAAACAAACTATTGGGACGACACTAAAATAAAAATTATCTGCACAGTAAAGGAAACTATCAACAAAACCAAAAGACAACCTACTGAATGGGAGAAGATATTTGCAAATCAGATATGCAATAAAGGGTTAGAGTCCAAAATATATAAAGAACTCACACAACTCAACACCCAAAACAAAACAAAACAAAAAACGAACAACAAAAACCCACAAGTAATCCAATTAAAAATGGGCAGAAGACATGAAAAGATATTTCTCTAAAGAAGACATACAGATGGCCATCGGACCTATGAAACTAATCATTACAGAAATACAAAACAAAACAACAATGAGATATCACCTCACAACTGTCAGCATGGCTAAAATCAAAATCACAAGACACAAGTATTGGTGACGATATGGAGGAAAAGGAACGCTCATGCACTGTTGGTGGGAATGCAAACTGGTGCAGCCTCTCCGGAAAACAATATGCAGATTTCTCAAAAATTTAAAAATACCGTTACCGTATGATCCAGTAATTTAACTACTGGGTACTTACCTAAAGAATAAAAAATCACTAATTTGAAAAGATACATGCATCATGCACCCCTGTGTCTACTGCAGCATTATTTAAAATAACCAAGGTATGGAAGCATCCACATGTCGATCAATAGATGGATGGATAAAAAAGAGGGGATATATATACACGCATACATACACATACATATATACACACAATGGAATATTCTTCAGTCATAAAAAGAATGAAATCTTGTTATTTGCAAAAATATGGATGGATCTAAAGGGTATAATGCTAAGTGAAATAAGTCAGAGAAAGACAAATACTGTTTGATTTCACTCATATGTGTAATTTAAGAAACAAATAAAGAAAAATAGAGATGAAAAAAGTCCAAGATTCTTAACTATAGAGAATAACCTAATGGCTACCTAAGGGGAGGTAGATGGAGGGATGGGTGAAATAGGTAAAAGAGATAAAGCGTACACTTATTATGATGATCATTGAGCCATGTATAGAATTAGTGAATCACTGTATTCTATACCTGAAACATATAACAGTATATACTAACTATGCTGGAATAAAAATAAATAAATAAATATATATATATTTAGGGAAAATTAATTGCGTGGGAAAAAACTTTCAGGTAATGTTCTAATTATATGAATTTTGATACATTTCTATGTGACTTATATTTAAGTTAAACTTTTCTTCTTTATCCTTGACAAGATTATATTTATTCTCTAGAATTTTAGGATCTGGAGAAATTTGGGAAAATATTTGAAATATTTGAAACGTGAAACAAATGTAAATTACTATTATTTTATCTTACCAGGTTGATAACTGATATCTTTTTCTATAGTAATATCTTCTGTTTTTCCATTACATTGCTGCTATAATGGTGTTATACATACTCAGAATTCAGTTATTAATTTTAGGTTTATTTCCAGATACCCAAGAAAAAGTTTTCAACTAATCCCCCAAAGCTTTCATTTTAACAATGAAATGAATTTATCCTGTCATTAGTCCTTGAGCCTTTTGAAGAATTGCTATAACAGATCATTTCTTCTTTTTACCAATTTCATCTTTTGTCCTTGTTCTTTATAATCTTGAATTATAAATTTTGACTGTGTCTACAGTGATATTATTTTAAATGCCAAAGAGATATGCATATGATGATTGTCATCTTTATTTTATAACAAAGTATATATATGCATATTGACGTTGGTGATGGCAAAAATATTATTTCTTCCATGCTTTCAATGTTCACTAACTCCATAAAAGAAAAGAAAATTAAGGGATATCTTTTAAAATCACAAGAAAAGAGCCTCATTTCTTGTTATCTATTTAACATAGTCTCCTTTTTGATTTTGAGTTTATTTTCCATTCGTGGAGATAAATCCTTTGAATGTTGTAATTCCAGGATATTTCTTGTCTACTCTTTTGAGAACACTAGACATTTATCTTAATAGTTATTCAATATAATTTTCACAATTTTAATCTAGGCTTTCCAACAAATAAAAAAAATAGGTCGGAACTTCCTTTCAGTAATGGTAACAATAATAAAACTACCTATACTGATATTATTACCATATTTATCCTATCAATGGTGGTTTATTAGAATGAAAATGCTATTTAAAAAAGTTTTTTAAGTTTCTTTTAAGAAAGCTGTACTTTTTACCATTAATAATAAATTTCATTATTACACGAAGGCAACAATACTTCCTTTACTCTTTACAAAGACATTTACATACCATATGAATGTTGCACTTAATTTCAAGGTCAATTAAACAAGTTATTTTGAATGTTATTTTTATAACAACATAAAGTATCTCAGCACCATATTTTAATAAAATGTAGTATTTGAACCAATCTGTTGGCAATCAGAGAAGACAGGAAACCTGCTGATATATATGATTGCTCTAACTTAAGGGGTTGGCAACCTTTAACACTTGTGCCAGATGGTGACACACTATGACATTTGGATTGGCAACCAGCCTCTGGCAGTAGCTCAACCCCCTCTGTCTTTACTACTATTTGGAGCTATTGCTACTCTTCCTGGCCACTGGCACAGGCACGATCAATAACGATCTTGGATCTCACAAAGTTACTATGGCCTCCAGGTCATTCTACCCCATCTGTTCTAAACTCTGTACTAGCAAATGAAAGAAAGAAAAAGATGTTTTATCCTGAGAAGGGTGGGGTTTTTTAAATTTTATTTATTTATTTTTAAATTTTTGTGTAATGTTTATGTATTTTCGAGAGAGAGAGAGAGAGAGAGACAGAGCGTGAGCAGGAGAGGGGCAGAGGGAGAGGGAGACACAAAATCCGAAGCAGGCTCCAGGCTCCGAGCTGTCAGCACACAGCCCAACACAGGGCTCAAACTCAGGAACTGTGAGATATGACCTGAGCTGAAGTCGGACTCTTAACTGACGGAGCCACTCAGGCACCCCAAGAGTGTTTTTTTTAATAGTTTTATTTTATTGTGGATTATAGTACCTGACATATAAGAAATTTAATGTTTCATTTATCCTTATCTCGTGGCCATCCTGCCTTAGGGTGACAGCCACAATGATGGGGAACTCAAAGTCTATCTTTTCATAGCTGAAGGCAAGAGCAAGTAAAAGAATTGAAGTTGGGCTTTCAGACTACACAAGTATTGGCTGTGATGATGTAGATGAAAAATTTTGCAGGTGTGAAAATTGTATAAACTTGTTTGTTATAAAAATTAAATTAATAGAATAAAAAGGAGAATATTATTATCAATTATTTCAGGCTCATTTCCAATATTCCTTGCTTTACTAATCTATAAAAAATGGATGAAGGATATGATGGTAAAATTACTGACTCGCTTTAATGTCTGACAGGCACACTGATTTCTTTTTATTACCACTCCTCCAAACGAGTCCAAAATATAATAGTTTGCTTGTATAATTATAATAACTTCTCTATTTGTTGCCCCATTTCTCTCTCTGTTGTTAAACAATCAAAGAAAATTTCTTTAAAATGAGTTTGAAATGACGAGGGAAAAAAGCCACTCATTTCAGACAGGAGAAATACATTTAAAAAGAAAAAAATCGAAGTCTCCCAGGCAGAAAGAGCCAATGATGGTAATGATACCTATAAGTCCAGGCATTTCAAGCCTGTCAGAAATTCTGATTGAACACAGTTTGGGTCGTTTTTATTTTTTATTTTTTTTATTTCTAAGGAAAAAAATCCATATTCAATTGCAAAATACAGGAACATTCTTATTTTATGCTGGTTTCAAAAAACAAGGCTTTAAGAATGCTTCTTAAATGGGCACCTGGGTGGCTCTGTTGGTTAAACATCTGACTCTTGATTTCAGCTCAGGTCATGATCTCTTGGTTTCTAAAATGGAGCCCTGCATGAGTCTCTGTGCTGATAGCAGGGAGCCTGCTTGGGATTCTCTCTCTCTCTCTCTCTCTCTCTCTCTCTCTCTCTCTGTCCCTCCCCTGCTCTCTCTCTTTCTCAAAATAAATAAACATTAAAAAAAGAATGATTCTTAAAAACTCATGGTTCCTGTTATTTATGCAGCATTTTATATTTCTTTGTAATTCAAGGTTGCTTTTAGGAAGATCTGCAACTCTGGGTTCATCTTGAAATGTAGGCCTTAGAGAAATAGAACCCTTTTCTTTTGGGAAATATGAAACTCTCATAGTCTCAGAAACTTGATGAGTTCAACCTAGTATAGAACTATACTGAAGGCAAAATGTCACATTTGTTTTCTCTTTCACTCTCTGATCCATTCTCTACCCAAAAGCTTGAATGATATTTATAGAATGCAAGCAGGATAATATTCTCATTAAGAGACAGCAATGATGGTTTTGTGCACTGGACATGTACTCCTCACTATGCTCTAATGGGTATTAAATAGAATCTGACCCTTTTTTTTTAGTATATGTGCTGCTAATGCAAGCACTAGAATCTGGCCCTTTTATTCTTATAACTTTAACTCATATTGAAAATTTAAATCATCTACACTAGAGCCACACATTTTAAAAGGACAAAAAACTGAAGACTGGCTCCCTAAACATGATTTTAGTATCCAGGGAACTCTTGCCCAGGAAGAAAAATAACCTTAGGTTTCAAAAAGTTCCAGAACTGAAAAACAGGTTACTTAGCTTGCCCTTATCAAGGTAAAGGACTCTTTTATCAGAATGATAGTTTACTCAACTGGATTTATCAAACAACTGTTTGTTCTTCGAAGTGCATTTTAAAACCTCAACTCTGTTTCCATCAACCTTGAGATTTTTATGTAAGGAAATTTGTCCATGAAAATAAGCTCTATATTGAAACTTCTGCCTTAAATTGGACTGCAACAATATAAAAAATATCTTGTCCTTAATCTTGACCTTAGATATCTGTCAAGGCTGATATCTCTTGTTACACAGTAATTGATCAACAAGGCTCTGCTTAATCAACAGATTATTTTGGTGATTTTTTTTAGAAGGTTACTCCTTAAGCTGCCTTATAGTATCCTTCATCTCTGGCTTCTCTCCCTGTATTTGTATCTGCTTTAATTATTCCCTTTCTTCAGAAGTCTATTTAAGTATTCCTTCCTCAGAGGGACATAGGACCTGCATTTTTTCCTACTTTTCTCTATTACAGTCCTCTTTCCCTTATCTTTATAACTATTTATGACATAAAATGATGTGATTGCTTGCTTTCTACTGATATAATCATGAGAAACTCTGGAACTACTACGCTATTCTACATAACTATATCCTGAATGAATGTAGAAAGGGAAGGAAGGAAGGAAGGAAGGAAGGAAGGAAGGAAGGAAGGAAGGAAGGAAAGAAGAGAAAGAAAAGAAAGAAAGAAAGAAAGAAAGAAAGAAAGAAAGAAAGAAAGAAAGAAAGAAAGAAAGAAAAAGAAAGAAAGGATGAAAGAAAGGAAAAGAAAAATAAAGATAAACACTGAGGGTACAAACAAATGAGATACAGTTCTTATTCCAATACTTCTTGGAAGTCAAATAAAGAAAATACAGAATTTAATATCTGTTTAGTCTGTATACATAGGTGCTCCAAAAGTAGTACAAACTACAACAATAAATGCCGATGATATTAAGAAATAAACTTTACAGATCACCGCCAGTTAGAAAACTGATGTGCCTTGAGTGATTGCAAAGGGAGATTATTGGCCAGGACAAAAGAAAATCCAGCATGCTAAAGGAGTCTGACTCAACTATGATGCTATCAATGAAAAAAAAAAAAAAAGATTTGTCATTTCTAAATATTTAGATAAAGTGTTACTGTGAAGCATGAAGCCTGATCCAGCACAGTGCCTGACTAGGCACTCAGGGATGAGGTTTGAAGGACAAGTAATATTGCCTGACTTTTAAAACAAAAAGGCATCTACTATGTTTATCCCTATTAGGGAAGCAAAGTCTCTAATGGATGTTAATTGAGTGATGATATATCGGTTTACTGGCACTGACTGGACTGTAATCAATTGCTGCATAACAAATTATTCCAAAATTAAATGACTTAAAACAATAAATATTTACTAACTTGAACAATTTATTTTCTAATAATCAATAAAAATTTAATAACTCTGTATGGCAACAAATGGTGACTACACTTACTGTGGTCAGCAATGAGTCATATATACAATTGCCGAATCACTATATTATACTTCTAAAACTAATATAACATTGTATGCCAACTGTACTTCAATAAAAAAAATGTCAAAACATTTTCTTTTTTTCTTTTTAAAATTTTTAAGTTTTATTTAAATTCAACTTAGTTAACATATGGGGTAATAATGATTTCAGGAGTAGAATTTAGTAATTGATTTATCGGTTACATATAACATCCAGTGCTCATCCCAGCAAGTGCCTCCTTAATGCCCATTACCCTTTCAGCCCATCCCCCCACCCAATACCTTCCAGCAACACTCAGGTTCTCTGTACTAAAGAGTCTCTGATGATTTGCCTCCCTCTCTCTTTTTATCGTAACAAATTCTAAAAGCTGGATTTCAGGAGTGACTAAACTGAGTGGTTATTAAGAGGTCTCTCATGGTGTTTTCCAGGACTGCATGAAGGTTTGACTAGAACTAGGGAATTCACTACCAGGATATATGTGCGCACACATACATAGACACCTCCATACATATCCATATACACTCAACTAGTCAAATAGCATTTAGTTGATTGGTTGTTTGCTGGAAAATCTTAGCCAACACCAAGCTTCCATAAATTTTGTCAACTCATAAAGCCTTAGGAGGAGTTCAAGTCTGATAAGTCTTCTGTGAAAATATATGCTAATTTATCAGTTTGCTGGAGAAGTTTGCAGGGAGATTTACCAAGGAGAGCCATAAGGGACAATATTTCTGTTACTCAGGATATTTGGATCCTAAGAGAAGTATTTCCAATAAACCTCAGGGTGTTCTGCTGTGAAGGTCTTCCTGTTCTGGGTACTCAAATTATGTGTGATCTCAGTGCACACTGGTCTGCTTGCTGGAGGAAAAGTGAGACTATGTGAAGAAAAACATTATTTTTTACTGTTTTACAAGATAGCTCTGTAGAGATTCATGAGAGGCCTGGTACTGAAAGGGATGTTAAGTATATTAAGTGTCAGCGTCCGAATCCATGTGAATATACATGCACACACATATATATACACACATGTACCTGCAGTCACATACAACACATATTTGCATGTATGCATACATATATGGAAAAATATATAAATGCTTGTGTATATCCAATTCAACATAGCAAATTAAGAAGTTCACTTGCTTATCTTACCTCCTATTTAGGGGGAAGAAGATACTGAGGATGCAGGTACAGTAAAATAGAACAAAGGAAATAAAATTGTGGAAATGCTGTTAACAGGAATATTCATCAGTAAGCACATACCTATATGGCTTTCTGGGTTACTGAAAGTAAAAGAATCAAATTAACAGCATATCAAATAAATTCTTTCTTATTTTATTTTTTGCTGCTAATATTTTTATTATTGATATTGTTTATCTCTTATTTCTGGCATTTCCATTTGAGTCATAGTTTCTGTCCTCAGACATGCTGTCTTTTTCCACGAAGTCCATTAATACATTAATATTAATTATTTTAATGTTCCTCTGCAATTATTCCAGCATATGAATCAGCTCAAAATCTGTTGATTTCTTTATTGCTTAATAATGGTTTTTTGCTTTAATTTTGCCTTAGGTGTATCCCATAATTTTGATTTCATGCTGGATATTGAACATAGGGCAGTAAAGAAAGAGATAAATAGTACTTATATCTCCTTTCCTATTATACTCTCAGGGCAGGAACTTGTGCCACAGTAGTTAGATGATCTGGGTTTGGGTACATTGCTGCTACGATCGCCTTCAGTGCAGTACAGTTTCATAGTCTTCTGGTGATAAGTTTTTCTTACTTTCTGCTTTGAGTGGGAGCTGGATACCAGGCAGTTTTCCTAACGCTCATGCTCCGTTCTCAACTTTCTGGTGTCTACACCTGACAGAGCTCCCAGCGCCACACTCTTGCCCCTACCCAGTAGTGAAATATTGGTTGTTTGTTGGTGCTAGGCAACTTCAGTTCTTTGCTGGTCACCAAAACAGTTAAATTTTGGAGTTTATTTGTATTTTTCCTATTGTAATATAGAAGTGATGTGTTTTGCAATGCTTTACATTATGAACGGGGGTAGAAAAGCTTGCCTTTCTTTTTGAAAACAATTTTCCTGGATATATATTCTTATGTAAAAAGGTTTTCTTACTTGATCCTTTAATATGACACTCCATGTTTTGGCTTGCATTGTTGGCAAGAAGACTGATAACACTCTTATCTTTGCTCTTTTGTACATAATGTGTCTTTTCTCTTGCTGCTTTTAATATTTTCATTTTATCACTTTTTTTTTAAACAACTAGAGAATGATATATACCTTGATATGGGTTTCTTGTTATTCTTCAGTCTAGAAGACTATCTATCAGAAAAGAGTTAGAGAGCTCACTGGGCTCACCTTGATAGCTTGCCTTCTTTCTTGGATACTGTCTGGCCTTGCAGGTGATCTAAGTACATATATTTTGAAATTTATCGTTTCATATATTTTATTTAAGTTACACTTTGTTTAAGGGAGAAGGTTAAAGTTAGTCTTTTTAGTCTCATCTTGGCCATCACAAGTTTCATTACACATTTGATTGACACAATTTTTTAAATGTGATTTGCTATAACAATTAGTAAGATATAATTTTCTTTATTGAGAATTGGAGATTGAGAACTTATATTTATACCTTTGGATTTTGTAAATTCTTTTATTTCACTATTCTTAAACATTGTGGATTTGAATATGCAGGTGAATGGGATTAGTGGAGCTACTTGTAGTCATTGTAGCTTTAGATTGATCTGATACAAAAATCACATTTTATATATAAAAATAATAAAATAGGGTAAAACCACATATTCACCACTTGCTATGAGGCCCACTGAAGTATAATGAACTTGGTTATTAAATGAACTTCCAGGTATTGAAACACATACTACCTTATAGGCAACAACATATAAAAGGAGGAATAAAAAACTACATGAATTAACTTACACAAAAATTTTTGCAATGATAACGTAATTTCTCTAGATTATGTAGTTATTAGTTATCAAGAAAGACTAAAATATATATACATTTTAAATATACCATATGCAGTGAGACACAAATGAGAATTAACTGTCATTTACTGATTTTTAAATTTCTTTCATATGAATGAGACTCAGCTAGAATAAAGAAATTAGTGTTTTCTTCAATGCATTTTTATTCTTATATATCATTATATCACAAATACATCATTCAAAGCAACAATGTGACCATCATTCAAAGACAAACTACAACCTCATAGACTTCTTTTTTTTCTTTTATAGTTTATTGTCAAGTTGGTTTTCCATATAACACCCAGTGCTTATCCCAACAACTGCCCTCCTCTGTGCCCATCACCCCCTTCCCCTCTCCCCCACCCGCATCAGCCCTCAGTTTGTTCTCAGTATTCAAGAGTCTCTCATGGTTTGCCTCCCTCCCTCTCCCCAACTATTTTTCCCCTCCCCCTCCCCCATGGTCCTCTGTTAAGTTTCTCCTGTTCCACATATGAGTGAAAACATGTGATATCTGTCCTTCTCTGCTTGACTTATTTCACTTAGCATAACACCCTCACATTCCATCCACGTTGCTACAAATGGCCAGATTTCATTCATTCTCATTGCCATGTAGTATTCCATAGTACACATAAACAACATCTTCTTGATCCATTCATCAGTTGATGGACATTTAGGCTCTTTCCATGATTTGGCTATTGTTGAAAGTGCTTCTATGAACATTGGGGTACGTGTGCCCCTATGCATCAGCATTTCTGTATCCCTTGGGTAAATCCCCAGCAGTGCTATTTCTGGGTCATAGGGGAGTTCTATTGTTAATTTTTTGAGGAACCTCCACACTGTTTTCCAGAGCGGCTGTACCAGTTTACATTCCCACCAACAATGTAGGAGGGTACCTGTTTCTCCACATCCTCACCAGCATCTATAGTCTCCTGATTTGTTCATTTTAGCTACTCTGACTAGCCTGAGGTGGTTTTGATTTGTATTTCCCTGATGATGAGTGACTCTGAGCATTGTTTCATGTGTCTGTTGGCCATCTGGATGTCTTCTTTGGGAAAGTGTCTGTGCCTGTCTTCTGCCCATTTCTTCACTGGATTATTTGTTTTTCAGGTGTCGAGTTTGGTGAGTTCCTTATACATTTTGGATACTAGCCCTTTATCTGATATGTCATTTGCAACTATCTTTTCCCATTCTGTCAGTTGCCTATTTGTTTTTATGATTGTTTCCTTTGCCATGCAGAAGCTTTTTACCTTGATGAGGTCCCAATAGTTCATTTTGGATCTTCATCCCCTTGCCTTTAGGGATGTGTCGAGTAAGAAATTGCTGTGGCTGAGCTCAAAGAGGTGATTTCCTGTCTCACGTTCAGGTCCTTCATCCATTTTGAGTTTATTTTTGTGTATGGTGTAAGAAAGTGATGTAGTTTCATTCTTTTGCATGTCGCTGTCCAGTTCTCCCAGCACCATCTGTTAAAGAGGCTGTCTTTTTTCCATTGGATACTCTTTCCTCCTTTGTCAAAGATTAATTGGCCGTACATTTGTGGGTCCAGTTCTGGGTTCTCTATTCTATTCCATTGGTCTATGTGTCTGTTTTTGTGCCAATACCATACTGTGTTGATGCTTACAGCTTTGTAGTAAGCTAAAGTCTGGGATTGTGATGCCTCCCATTTGGGTTTTCTTCTTCAATATTACTTTAGCTATTTGGGGTCTTTTGTGGTTCCATACAAATTTTAAGATAGTTTGTTCTAGCTCTGAGAAGAATGCTGGTGCAATTTTCATTGGGATTACATTGAATGTGTAGATTGCTTTGAGTAGTAATGACATTTTAACAATATTTATTCTTCTGATCCATGAGTATGGAGTATTTTTCCATTTCTTTGTGTCTTCTTCAATTTCCTTCATAAGTTTTTTTTTATAGTTTTCATCATAGAGATCTTTTACGTCTTTGGTTTGGTTTATTCTTAGGTATTTTATGGCTTTTTGTGCAATTATGAATGGGATCAGTTTCTTGATTTCTCTTTCTGTTGCTTCATTATTGGTATATAAAAATGCAACCGATTTCTGTACATTGATTTTGTACCCTGAGACTTTGCTGAATTCATGGATCAGTTCTAGTAGGCTTCTGGTGGAGTCGGTCGGGTTTTGCATGTAGAGTATCGTGTCATCTGCGAAAAGTGAAAGTTCGACTTCATCTTTGCCAATTCTGATGCCTTTTATTTCCTTTTGTTGTCTGATTGCTGATGCTAGGACCTCCAGCACTATGTTAAACAACAGTGGTGAGAGTGGACATCCCTGTCGTGTTCCTGATCTCAGGGGGAAAGCTCTCCGTTTTCCCCCATTGAGGATGATATTAGCTGTCGACTTTTCATAAATGGATTTTATGATGTTTAATTTCCTTCTATCCCAACTTTCTTGAGGGTCATTATTAAGAAGGGATGCTGTATTTTGTCAAATGCTTTTTCTGCCTCTATCGACAGGATCATATGGTTTTTATCTTTTCTTTTGTTAATGTGATGTATCACATTGATTGATTTGTGAATATTGAACCAGCCCTGTAGCCCAGGAATGAATCTCACTTGTTCATGGTGGATAATTCTTTTTATATGCTGTTGAATTCGATTTGCTAGTATCTTGTTGAGGATTTTTGCATCCATATTCATCAAAGATATTGGCCTGCAGTTCTCTCTTTTGGTTGGATCTCTGTCTGGTTTGGGAATCAAAGTGATGCTAGCTTCATAGAATGAGACTGGGAGTTTTCTTTCCGTTTTTATTTTTGGAATAGCTTGAGTAGAATGGGTATTAACTCTGTTTTAAATGTCTGGTAGAATTCCCCAGGGAAGCCATCTAGCCCAGGGCTCTTATTTGTTGGGAAATTTTTGATAACAGATTCAATTTTTTCACTAATTATGGGTCTGTTCAGATTTTCTATCTCTTCCCATTTGAATTTCGATAGCACATGTGTGTTTAGGAATTTGTCCATTTCTTCTAGGTTGTCCAGTTTGTTGGCATATGAGTTTTCATAGTATTCCCTGATAATTGCTTGTATTTCTGAGGGATTGTTTGTAATACATCCATTTTCATTCGTGATTTTTTTCTATTTGGGTGTTCTCTCTTTTCTTTTTGAGAAGCCTGGCTAGAGGTTTACCAATTTTGTTTATTTTTTCAAAAAACCAACTCTTTGTTTCATTGATCTGTTCAACTGTTTTCTTTTTTGATTCTATATTGTTTATTTCTGCCCTGATCTTTATTATTTCTCTTCTTCTGCTGGGTTTGGTGTGTTCTTCCTCCTCTGTTTCTAGTTCCTTTAGGTGTGCTGTTAGATTTTGTATTTGCACTTTCTTTAGTTTCTGAAATAGGCCTCGTTTGCAATGTACTTTCCTCTTAGGACTGTCTTTGTTGCATCTCAAAGAGTTTGGATTATAGTATTTTCATTTTCATTTGTTTCCATATTGTTTTTAATTTCTTCTCTAATTGCCTGATCGGCCCATTCATTCTTTAGTAGGGTGTTCTTTAACCTCCATGTTTTTGGAAGTTTTCCAGACTTTTTCCTGTGATTGATTTCAAGTTTCATAGCATTGTGAACTGAAAATGTGCGTAGTGTGATCTCAATTATTTCATATTTATTGAGGGCTGCCTTATGACCCAGTATGTGGTCTATCTTGGAGAATGTACCATGTGCATTCGAGAAGAAAGTGAATTCCATAGCCTCAAGATGCAGAGTTCTAAATATATCTGTCAAATCCATCTGGTCCAATGTGTTGTTCAGGTCCATTGTTTCTTTAGTGATTTTCTGTCTAGTTAATCTCTCTATTGCTGTAAGTGGAGTATTAACGTCCCATGCTATTAGCACATTCTTATCAATAAGATTGTTTCTGTTTGTTACTAATTGATTTATGTTTTTGGGTGCCTCCAAATTCGGTGCATAGACGTTTATAATTGTTAGCTCTTCCTGATGAATAGACCCTTAATTATTATATAATGTTCTTATCCATCTCTTGTTACTGCCTTAACTTTAAAGTCCAGTTTGTCCAATATAAATATGGCTACTCCAGCTTTCTTTTGACTTCCAGTAACAGGATAGATAGTTGTCCATCCCCTTACTTTCAATCTGAAGGTGTCCTTAGGTCTAAGATGAGTCTCCTGTAGAGAGCAAATAGATGGATTTTGTTTTTTTATCCATTCTGCTACACTATGTCTTTTAATTGGAGCATTTAGTCCATTGACATTCAGTGTTATTATTGAAAAATATGGGTTTAGGGTCATTGTGTTCTCTGTAAGATTCATGCTTTTAGTGGTCTCTGGTACTTTGTGTTCCTTGCAACATTTCCCTCATAGAGTCCCCCTTAGGATTTCTTGTAGGGCTGGTTTAGTGGTGATGAATTCCTTCAGTTTTTGTTTGTTTGGAAAAACCTTTATCTCTCCTTCTATTCTGAATAACAGGCTTGTTGGATAAAGGATTCTTGGCTGCATATGTTTTCTGTTCATTACCTTGAAGATTTCCTGCCATTCCTTTCTGGTCTGCCACGTTTCAGTAGATAGGTCTGCAACCACCCTGATATGTCTCCCTTTGTATGTTAGGGCCATTTTATCCCTGTATGCTTTCAGAATTCTCTGTTTATCCTTATATTTTGCCAGTTTCACTCTGATATGTCATGCGGAAGATCAATTCAAGTTACGTCTGAGGGAAGTTCTCTGTGTCTCTTGGATTTCAATGTATGTTTCCTTCCCCAGATTGGGGAAATTCTAGGCTATAATGTGTTCCTTCAGCCCCTTTCTCTCTTCTTCTTCTGGAATTCATATGATAAGGGTATTGTTCCATTTGACTGCATCACTCAGGTCTCGAATTCTCCTTTCGTGCTCCTGGATAAATTTATCTCTCTTTTTCTTGGATTCCTCTTTTTCTATAATTGTGTCATCTAATTTACCTATTCTTCTCTCTGCTTATTCAATTCGTGCAGTGGCTGCCTCCATTTTATTATGCACCTCATTTATAGCATTTCTTAATTCATCACAACTATTTTTAAGGTCCACAATCTTTGTAGCAATAGCTTCTCTCGTGTCTTCCATGCCTTTTTCAAGCCCAGCGATTAATTTTGTGACTATTGTTCTAAATTCTTGCTCAGTTATGTTGCTTATGTCTGTTTTGAGCAATTCTTTAGCTGTCATTTCTTCCTGGAATTTCTTTAGAGGAGAGTTCTTCCATTTCTTCATTTTGGCTAGCTTTCTGTCTCTTGTAAGTTTTAAAAGCCTCTTATGCACTCTGCACCTGTGAGTATTGCTATATTAAAGGAGGGTCATTGACTGTCCAGGGCCTGTCTGTTCAGGAAGTGTCTTTTGATGATGTCCCTTGGTCTCTCTTCTTGTGCCTTTGGTTATTTTATTTCCCTACTTGTAGTGATATTTGGGGCTCTCCACCATGTGTATTGTGACTTATTTCTTGAGGTAGCCCTGGAAGAAAAACAGACAGACAAATAAACAGGGAACAAAAGCAGGCAAAAGCACAGACAAATCAAACAAACAAGTAAACCAAAAGAAAAAAAAAGCAACAACAAAAACAACAAAAGACAAAGGACAGTCTAAAAGCATAAAACCAGAAATTCCAGCTACAAATAAAGAGCAGGGAGGAGGCAGTGCTGACGGAAGAGCATATACAAAGAGAGAAATGACAGGGGTGGGAGAAAGAGAAATTGAACACTGACCATGCAGAGAGACTAAAAGGCTTAATTCAGAGACAGAAAAAGGAGAATATGGCAGGAGGTGAGGAGAGAAAAAAAATGAAGATAATGTTATCCAGAAACTATATAGTCTGATTATTTCAGAGAGAAAGGAAGGTAAAGATAGAGGTGTAGAACATGAATCAAGAGAATGGATTAAATATGCCTGTTTAAGCAAACAGAATATGTATAACCAGAATACCCAGTCCAGAGGAGCAGAGAGATGAGAATGAGATAAGGAAGAATATATAGAACATATCTCAATAGCAAGAATTGATCTAGAGTTAATCATGGCAGTACATCAATGCTGGTCTTGCCCCAGGCTCCAGTAAAAAAAAAAAAAAAAAAAAAAAAGCAGCTCCCCAGCCCAGATGGGTGTGGTTTGGTGTAGGCAGGTCTGGCTTATACTGTGGGTCCCGCAAGGGACACTCCCTGAGGCCCCACCTTGGTGGTTGTGGGGAGAAAAATGGTGGACCCTCAGTCCCTTCTGGAACCAAGTGTTGCAAATCACTCTTTTGGGTCCGATCTCCCTGTGCCATGAACACAGCCAAGATGGCCATGTTCCATGTTCTACGCCCAGCTTTGTTTCCAGATCTTAGTCCATGGCTTTAATGATACCACGTAAAGTGTAATCCCACAGGATGGGGTGCTTCCTAGCTGGGGATCGAGTAGGGGAGCAGTTCCTCCTGATGCCAAATGCGTCCCTTGTGTATAGTCTAGCCTGGGGGGAATTTCTGGGACCTCAGCACCCAGCCCAAAAGAAACCTCCACAGTTAGAGAGAGGATCTCACTCTGAATGCCCCGTGGTTAGAGATGGGATGATAGGATCCCTCTCTGTCCTGGGCCCAGGTTTTTCTCTTCTCCAGGGTCAGATCTACAAGCAGTTTCAGCTACTCTTGCTCTTCCCCTTATCTCTCTGCAGAGTAGGCTCCCTCCCCTCCATGCCTCCGTGTCCCAGCCTGTTTTTATCCTCCCAGGTTTGCAATCACCTATCTTCTTAGTGGACTCTGTTTCTTTTCCTCCCGACTCTTGCAGTTCCGAGTCCTTTGGCTTCAGCCCTTCTTTGTTTGAGAGATGCAGGTGGGAAGTATGGAACCCCCTATTTCTCCACCATCTTGCCTCCTCCTCACAGACTTCAAATTTATATGAGTTTGAAGCCTCTGACTGAGTTATATGATGACAAAATACTAGAATAGAGGCACTTCTGGTTTTCAGTTTGGCATGTGAGGATCTTGGAAGTCATCAATCCATCCTAACAACAAGAAAAAAGCTGAACAAATTAAAAATCAACAACTCTTCTTAAATCCATGAGGGAATTGAGGTGATAGGCCAAACTACTGCCTCCAAAATTATAGACACAGACAAGTAGATCATGAGAATCACACTTACCAGAGGAGAAACCGCAATGGGAACCAGTACCCAGGTACAAATACCTATGCTATAATTGATAAAATTGCTAGACACTAGTATGGATAAGTCAGATTAAAAACTCCAGGAAGGGCCAGTCTCACATGCGTCCCCCACAATTTTGTGAGTTTTAACTTCAAGAGTCCTATAAGATTCCCAATTTGTTCAAAATAATAGTAGAAACCATGTATTCAATGTTTATAGCTTATGTATAAATTAAATGAATAAATAAATACATGGCAAATAATAGGATTAAAAAATAAGCTTATTAAATATATGCATCCTCTCCTTTCTTCTCCAAACATTTTTAAAAGACATAAAACTATACACAGTAATAAATATAGCAATGTATTATCAGGTTTCTGACATTTATCAATGTAATATGTATAACAATAATAACATAAAAAGGGGAAAGGGAATAAAGTTGTATAGAAATAACATTTTAAAATCTCATTGGAATTAAGTTTTTTATACATTTAATGCAGATACTCTTAAGGTAAGATATATATGTAAACCTAGAGTAACCACTAAAAAAATAACTTAGAAAATATAATGCAGGGCTCCTGGGTGGCTCAGTTGATTAAGCGACAGACTCTTGATTTTGGCTTAGGTCATGATTTCACAGTTCATGAGTTTGAACCCTACATTGGGCTCTGAGCTGATAGCACAGAGTTGCTTGAGATTCCCTCTCTCCCTCTCTCTCTGCCTCTCCCCCACACACATATGCTTTCTTTCTCAAAATAAATAAATGTTAAAAAAAATAGAGTGAAAAAATTCATCAAAGAAATTAAAATGTTACCCTAGGAAATACTCACTTAATGAAAAATGAAACAATTGTGGAGGAATAAAGGAGCAAAACAAACAAGATGTAAATCCAACTATATCCATTTTAACACTGTGAATGGATTAAAAACCCAATTGAAAGACAACTATTTTTACACAGGAGTAAAAAAAAAAAACCATTATTTAACTATATACTGTCTATAGGAGACACATTTTAGATTCAAATATACAGATTGAAAGTAAAGGATGGAAAATGATATATTATGCAAATAGCAACCATTAAAAAAGCTGGAATTCTGATTGTATTATAAGAAGTAAGTGGACTTTAACACAGAAAATGCTACAAGCTATAAAGAGGGATTTTTTTTTTTAACACTACATGTGTTAGTCTATTAGAAAATGTGACAATTAGGGGTGCCTGGGTGGCTCAGTCGGTTAAGCGTCTGACTTCGGCTCAGGTTGTGATCTCACAGTTCATTGGTTCGAGCCCCACTTCAGGCTCTGTGCTGACAGCTCAGAGCCTGGGGCCTGTCTTCGAATTCTGTGTCTCCCTCTCTCTCTGACCCTCCCCTGCTCACACTGTCTCTCTCTCTCTCAAAAAATAAAAATAAAACATTAAAAAAAATGAAAAAAATATGACAATTATAAACACATAGAACCTGACAAGAGAGCCCCAAAGTACATACAGCAAAAGCTGACAGTATAGAATGAAAAATTGGTAATTCAAAAAATAATAGAGATTCAATATTCTACTTTAAAAAATGTGTAGAACTAGGCAAAACATCAACAAATATGTCCATATTAATAACTATCTTGGTCCACTCTATTGTTTATTCTTTTCCCTCTTGTCTATAACTACTATAACCTCACATATATTCTTCAGGTTTCTGATAATAATTAGCAAAATCTAGAAATTCTCTTGTAAGTTCAGATTTCAGAATTGTTTGCTAGGGCATTAGATATCCAGCTCTGATTTAGGACTAGATGCAGAAACATGTGGTAAAAATGGGCAAGGTACTAGATGCAGAAACATGTGGTAAAAATGGGCAAGGTATAGTGTGTGTTCTTTTGCAAGGAAAATATCTAAGGTAAAGTAATTGCTAGGTCTTCATACAAGATAGGATTAGTCTTAATAGACAAGGGAAAAGCAGAAGTTTCTGTATCCAAAATGTGTACACTCATTTTAATTCATCAAGATGTCTATACTGCAATTATATAAGTCTCAGTCTGTCTGAAAAATAAGTGAAATTTTACTTAGTGTATCTGGAATGATTGTACATTTAACTTACATTGTAATACAGTACTTACTGTATCATATCAGAATTCATTGTCTGTTTTTAATTTTTTTTTCCATAAGATTTTAAAGATGTAAGATCTTGTAGAGTGGTCATAAAAAAAGAAATTTGGTCCTTAGAATATGTCTTGAGCTGAGAAGCTAAAACTTACAACTTGTCGTTTGCCTTTTTAAATCAAGTTCCATTACAAGTAGCCATCCTGTCTGAATTCTGTTACAAAATACTGCATCATTCATAGATCAATGTCAGAAGCACAAGCGACTCCAGCTATTTTAAATAGGAAAGGAATTAAAACAGGAATGTTGGTGTTTATAACATTAGTGGGAGTTCTGAAAGAGAAAGTTCTAGATTGGATCGTCTAAGAACGAGTCACACAATAACACGGCTTATACACAGAGGCTTGCATTAGTGTATGCCTAATGCTAGAAGTGGCAGTCATTCCTGATATAACTACTTCTTCCATCTGGGAAGCTGGAGAATGGACACTGGAAAGAATTTTGCTACAGAATGACTTCATGTTTCCCCCATAGCACTTACCAGACCAATCAGCAAGAAGTTATAGGAAATAGTCTTGGTGCTCACTCCATCCTTCAAATCTCAAGAGTACATCTATTTGCTAAAAATGTACTTTATTTCCAATCTCTTCTGATAGGTAAAAGAATAGGGGGTAAATTTACACCTAATCCAGAATGTCTGGGAAATAAATAGAATCTATATATCATAGTAATTCTATTCCCATGTAAAAATACACATGAATTACAACGTATTTAATGGTCATTTCTTTTTCTCCTGGGACTCATATTTCCAGGCAATTTCCCTCACAGAGTTTGGTAATGTATATATTTATAATTTAAAAGTTTGTAGTAAGTTTGCATTTATATTTCTCTGCAACACATTTATACATATAAAATGAATTTAAAATGTATGCAATTACCATGTTGCTTTAGAGTGTCATCTTGAATAATTATTCTGAATTATGGAATTTATGGTTGTTACTGAGTTCATATTTAATCCAAGCAACAAAATATATCTTGATTTTGAAATATAACTATCAAGGCATGTAAAATTACATAAGGGAAGCATTATAATGGGTAGGTATACCTTATTAACAACTTTTTATGTATCCATAATTTAGTATTTTCTAATGTTAGAATGAAACATTATTTAGTGATCATTAATAACAAAATGAAAAGAGGGGGTATGTGCAGTATTATGAGTGGGGCTTATGGAAGGTGCATTAGTGATTGTTGCTAAGTTCATTATCTCAGTAGAATCCACAATGGTGAAACTCCAGCATATTCCTATTAAATTAATCTAATCCCACTCATGGTGGGAATGAATAAATATGAAGATAAATAGTTCAGGAATGACAATGACAAGGTGTCTTATTCCAAAGAGAAAACAAATTTAAATATACATAAACTTGTCAAAAGAGGTATGAAAATGTGTCTCCTGTGACTCATAAAAATGTTAAAATATATTACCACTTATTTGAAAATGTAATGATAATATTTTGGATTTAAAAATGGATTTTTTAACCACTTCCTCCTTGAAATATGTAGCAGGTGAATGAAAGGGTTCACCAAACATTTTCTCATTACTCAGAATTGTGAAAATTAAGAAAGGATATGTGTTAGCAAACTTTTTACAAATTTTGAATATTTAGGTACTAAGATGGAAAGACACTGTCTTAATCAGCATCACTCATTTGTTATCTGATTGGCATAGTTGCTGACACCTACAATTTTAGTGGATACACTCATTGCTTTGTCTCACATTGTTTTTGCAATAGAGAAGTTCATTGACATAAAAAAGTCTTTTCTCAGGACCATGGAGAATGGAAGAGTGTTTGTAAAATAAACAAATGGATTTATGCTGATTTTCACAGCAAAGCCCTTTTCATTTTATGGCTTTATGTCATATTGTACCCAGGAAAGCATTTATAGAAAATAGAATAGATTGAATTCATGTCAAGAACAGTAGATGATACATACTTCTCAAAGCAAATGACTACAAAGGAAAAAATCTCATTAAGTATGTTTTTCATCAGAGATTAATGGATATCAAGGTTTTTCAATATACTTCTTTATCTCAAGAAAATCACTAGACAAAATTCTATTTTGTTTTAGTGTTAGGATTTGCTGCCAGTTCCTAGAATTTTACCACAGAATGACTTCATGTTTCCCCTATAGTACTTACCAGACCATTCAGCAAGAAGTTGTAGGAAATAGTCTTGGTGCTCACTCCATCCTTCAAATCTCATGAGTATATCAGGAAATTCTTATCTGTAAAAGGTAATAGTTTTAATATTTTGATCATTCTATGTAAGTGAGAGCAAAATTTAATTCAGAAATTACAGAAACAACAGTTTGTTTTGATATACCCATAAAGTTTCCCTTCTGTTTATAAGTGCACTGCTATTTTTGGTACATGAACAAATATATTTCAGTTCTATAGCCTTTTAATCTTGAAAATGGACTTTCAAAACATGTAGCAGCTGAAAGCTTCATTGTGCAGCCTCATAAATAATCACATAATCCATTGGCAAAGACATAGAAATGGAATTGAAATAGCATTTTGTAGGGTTAATTTAGTTTCTGGTAAATGCTGAAAATTATAACTGTTTTTTTTTATGACTATTTTGAGAATACAGTTGTATATGGTTGAAACAAGTTCTTTACCCTGTGCACAATGCAGATACCTTAGTATCCCAATGAAAGAGAAGGTCACATCTTCTTATTTAGAATAACAAATTCATTTTCTTCTCCGGATTCATAAAGGGATTTTAGTGCTATCTGTTTTTAAATGTATCTGTCAATGCATTTGTGTGCCCAAGAGTCAGAGAGACGCTATTTCCATCTATTGCCCTTTTTATTTTCATTTCCTTGCATCTCTGTCTCTCTGTCTCTCTTTGTCTCTCTGTCTCTGTCTTTCTCTGCCTTCATTAGTTTCTTTTTTCTAAAAATTTTCTAAAAAATTTTTAATGTTTATTTTTGAGAGAGAGAGAGACAGAGCATGACTGGGTGAGGGACAGAGAGAGAGAGAGGTAGACACAGATTCTGAAGCAGGCTCCAGGCTCCAAGCTGTTAGCACAGAGCCCAACACAGGGTTTGAACTCATGAACCAGGAGATTGTGACCTAAGCCACAGTCAGATGCTTAACAACTGAGCCACCCTCATGATTTTCTTATATATTTATGGCAAAGTATATTTGCTCAAATTTTGAAATAGAATTAGCAGAATATATATGACCAGGACTTATAAAATTTTAAAAATATGAAAAGTATGTGTGTCAAAATAGTCTCCCCATCCCAGTCCCCAAACCTCAGCCTTGACTCATCACTTTCAGGTGGTTCTTTCCTCTCAGGCAGTAACCACTGATAAACATCTGTCATATAAAGTTCCAAAAGTTTTATCTGTGAATACCAATATACACAAGAAAAAATTGTCTATTATTCTATTACATGTTCATTACCACTATTAACATTTGAATGAATGTCCAGAACTTTTGCAGAGAAAATGTTTACTGACATATAATAGAAATTCACTGAAGGTAACATTAGCTGAAATGAGGAATTTATTATATGGGTACAAGGTTTTCATTGCTTTAAACTTAAGACTGCAGCTAGCGCTGGGGCGCCTGGGTGGCTCAGTTGTTTTAAGCGTCCAATTTTAGTTCATATCATTCACGGCTTGTGAGATCGAGTCGCGCATCCGGCTCTGTTAACAGCTTGGCACCTGGGGCCTGCTTCAGAGACTGTCTCCCTCTCTCTCCCCCTCCCCTGCTGATACCTCTGTTTCTCTGTCTCTGTCTCAAAAATAAATAAACTTAAAAAAGTTTTTTCAATGCAGCGAGGGCTGAGACATGGGCTAGATTCACAGGCTACAAGTTTCTTTTTATTCAGCCTCTGCTATTTTCTTCTTCCTGAGCATTAACATCATCGATCTCTTTCCCTACAGATATTCTTTCTCTGTTTTCCAGACATGGAAACATATGAAACAGGTTATTTCTGACATCCCACAAGTTTACACTTTACAAATAAAATTATAGAATACATTCTCAGAAGACATTTTGAGAAAGATGTAATTGGTCTAGACTGGCCAAGGTGGTCATGGCTGCCTGGATCTATCAGACATGTTCGAGATAACAGTAAGGTTCTGTGATCTATAAACAAGGCATCCCTACAATGATTCCTGAGGATCAGGAAAGAGTGATATCTAAATAGATAGAGCAGTTAATCTTCTGCTAAGAAATAATTCAATAATGCCTTCTCTAATTATTTAATTTTTACAGTAACCTCAAAAATATGGGGATAAATGTTTTTTTTTCAGTCAGCAGTATGTCCTTAATATATTTCTATCTCAATACATTTTACATCATTTTATTAACCACACAGTATTTTATTATACGAATATAACATATTACTTAACTAGGTCTATATTTGTCATTGGGGGTACTTAAAATTTTCACCTTTCTAGGTAATGTTTTGTACATAGTCATGATTATTTTTCCTAAGATAAATGTTCAGAGGGTAAAATTAATAAATTAGTGTACATATATTTTTACAGATTTATATATAATATCTCCCCTCCACCAGAAATGTGACAATTTGTTTTCTCACCAGTATTTAATAGAGTATCTATTCCTTCCCTATACATTTACACTATCATTATTTTAAAAAATCCCTTGATCCTGGGGTGCCTGAGTGGCTCGTTAGACCTCTGACTCTTGGTTTCTACTCAGGTTATGATCTCAAGGTTCGTGGGTTTCAGCTCTATATGACTCTGTGCTGACAGCAAGGAGTCAGCTTGGGATTCTCGCTCTGTCCCTCCCCTATTCACGCGCGCCCACGGCGCGTCTCTCTCTCTCTCTCTCTCTCTCTCTCTCTCTCTCTCTCAAAAGAAATAAATGAACTAAAAAAACCCCTTGATCTTAATGTAATATGTATTTGGCAATACCTATTCAAAGCAAACATTGTCCTTATTATTTGGCCTTGAAAAACGTGTGTGATTTTTCTCAGAATCTAGAGAAAAGGTATTTTTCCTTGGCTGTTTTATTCCTGCAGGCCAGTAGTAGCTAACTTTTTGGACAAAATGTGTGCCCATTCAAATTATTGGACTTCCTCTTGCAGTACTGTCGAAGATGGTATAAATACAGAAATAAACTTTCTCCCTGCTTTACTCTCTGTTAGAGTCCAAATGACTTTTCCAAGCTTCTTGAATTGTTAAACATCTTTGTTTAAATAAGCAAAAGCAATTAGGCATTCATGTATGCCTTACTGGTCTCAGAGATAACTTTTGTAGCAAGGACATAATCAGATTTATTTACTCTTGTCATCATTTGCATTTATCTGGAGATGTGCTCTTTCAAACTAATGATTTAACAACTTGGTACATTTAGTTCTGGAATTGGTTTAGGAAAGAGTGTGAGACAGAAAGAATATAACACTTCTAATTTAATGGAAATATTGATAGATTGACTTAATGCTATGTTGATATTTTCCCTATTTTTTGAAATATTGTTATTCCAAATTCATCAGTAAGAGGAGCAATATAATAATTCATTTACCTTTATAACATGTATTTAAAAATATTTGTCAACAATATTTATATGAGAGAAAATTTCATCTGAAAAAATCATTTATCTTTTAAAAACCCATGATTACTTCTTAATAGCAAAAGTGCCATGCTTAGTAATATTTTATTAAAATAGCATTTTTAAGATTCAAAACTGAATATGACATAGAAATTTGAATATTAAGATTCAAAATGAAATAGCAGAAGCACTATACATTTCCATTATTCCATTTCTAAAGATTTTAATCTAAATTAATTTCCAAGTTAATTTTCTATATAACTTTGAGATTCTAATTTTTATTGTTTTGGCATTGTGAAAAATTCTTTATTTGAAAGAGTTTTTTCCAAAAGTTTTGTGAACTTAAACCTCCTTTCAGAATTCCAAAAACAGTAATTCCAGACTTTTCTGGAGATTTCGTATTTCATAAAGCTGGTAGGCATTCACCTACATGGTGACATTTTGAGGGTTCTCAAAAAGGCTCCCCTGTCCCATGTAGTGTTCTAAAATACATTTTTAAAAGAATTTGATTTGCCATAAATCAGAATTTTTACTTTACTTTATGTAAGTTCTGAAAAAAGTGCTCTAATCTGCGAAACACAGGTAAACCCAAAACCTCAATGAACTCTCTTAACATTTTGGCTCAGGCCTCATATTGCTGAAGAAGATAGCCTATTAAATGAATTCAGAAGAACTTGTAATACTAGGACTTGTTTAGGTAAGGTAGAATACTTGGTAGCTTGGTATTTCTTTTCATTTCCACCCCTGCTTTAAAAAGTTATGTATTTATAGCATGTGCATTTACCTTCTTGCTATATCTTGAATGTGTTTATTGTTGGTGAGTATGTATGAATATGTATGTGTGGATATTAGCAGTGAAACTAGCCATGCTATTGGAAAATTTAGGCTTTATCATCCATGCTTCTTTGGAAGACCAGAATGTTCACCCTTACTTTAGCCCTTTTTGTTGCTTTTCCAGGAAGGAAAAATGAATGGTAACATGTTGGCTAATTCATATAATCTTGCATGGCATGTGACTCATCCCCACAGAGACCAGTAAATCCATTACAAACAGGCTGGGCTCTCCTCCAGATAGTTATTTTACCTCTTTGCCAAATAGGAAGGAAGGGAAACTGGAAAATGAGGAAGAAGTCAAAAGTTGTTTTGTCAGTGCAATTTATTCTTGTGCATAAAAAATCAGGAAATGGTCAGATATCTGGATGAAGGGGACTTTGACATATTGTGAGTTCATTAATGACCATAATTTTGTGATTCTGAGTCATAGTGCCTGCCCTGCATCACTCATGGCAAAGAATTAGTAGTAACAATGTAGTGTATAATATTTTTATTTCATTGCACTATCATGCAACCATCTAAAAATAGACATGGTCCATTCCTTGTATATTCTAAAATTGGATGGAAAGAAATTAAAGTTTATTTAATGATCTACTATTTGTGAGTTATAATGCTATGTAATAGAGAGATCATCACCTCATATCATATATAACAGACACATTTTATATAGACCTATTTTTAAAAACTACATTCTCACCAGGATGCCTGGGTGGTCCCTCGGTTAAGTGTCTGACTCTTGGTTTGGCTCAGATCATGATCTCCCAGTTTGCGAGTTCAAGTCCCATATCAGGCTCTGCACTGTGGAGCTCACTGAGATTCTCTCTCCCCCCTTTCTCTGCCCTCCCTCCCCCCGCTCATGCTCGCTCGCTCTCTCTCCTCAAAATAAATAAACTTAAAAAAATTACATTCTCACTACATTATTTCCTGATACTTTTCACAAGTACAACTTTTTGATTAGACAGACATGATTTTTTCCCATTTGCTGTACATGCACATTTGTGTACCATGGGAACAAATAAGAAAGAAATGCCATTTTAAGGTCCTTTTGAATAACCAGCATGGACAGTGGAAGGACGTGAATCAAAAGTCCTCCTACTCCTAAAGTAAACTTTTGGTTAAAGTAAAATCACAGTATGTCACATTAAAGCTTTTAATGCCTATATTTGTAAATGAATCAGTCATTTTCCAAGGTACATATTACAGCCAAATATTAGTTTTAATCATATTCTTTTGGGGGCATATTGTGTTTAATTGCCCATTTTATCAAAGACACTTTTCCTATGGCAGCCTCTTTCCTTTCCATTGGGTTTGAACTTCAAAGTTTTACGCTGCTGAAATTATAAGGCATCTTTTAATTAGACAATTGTCTTTATTCTCTATTGGTGTATATGTGTTTCGCCTACTAATTTTTTTTTAACTTTATAGTTTCTTGTCAGGTTGGTTTCCGTATAAGACCCAGTGCTCTTCCCCACAAGTGACCTCCACCAAGACCATCACCCCCCATTACCGTTCCCCCTTCCCCTTCCCCCCTCAGTTTGTTTTCAGTATTCAAGAGTTTCTCGTGTTTTGTCTCCCTCCCTCT
>CM053560.1:48003771-48152985 GCA_028646485.1 Cryptoprocta ferox | reverse complement strand
TCACAGTCACTCACTCAGGCATCTTTCAGGTTGTCTTCTTTCTGGCGTGTGTTTCTTCTTTCCCCCACTTGCAAATCCAAGTTTTATCCCTTCAGTCCTTCTCAGTTCAATCCATACGGGCGTGCGTGGATTACAGAGCTCCCTGCTTCTCTGCCATCTTGCCCGCGCCTCCTGCTGTTTGATGATTTCTTAAGGAACCAATTGCTTCATAATGTGTTCACTGAATATAAATAGAACTTAAAACTGTATATAGTAATAATCCAGAGCTATAGATGCCAAAGGTATAAAGTCAGAAATACAGAGAAAACAACTATTTTACTGCATTTGCTTATAATGTTTATAACCTAAACAATAATGTAGTTCTACTCCAAATGGCTCTTTTGTATGTAGCACTCTGAATTTTCCACAAAAGTCTTCTGAAAGCAATGTAATGAGTTAGAGGTTTGTGCAAAATATGAGTAATTCATTCCTCCTCTTTTTAATAATGGGAAGACTTGTATCCATCTGCCTCTAGTATTCACCAAAAATGGATTGAAGCCACAAACCACCTATGCACGTACAGTGTGAAAGAAACCTGTATGCCTATGCATATCAGCATATTTAAAATCCTATCTTATTGATAATGACCATATTAATATTAACAACTGATTTTCTTGAGCATTTTCTATGTGCCATATTCTGCAGTAAACAATTAGAAGGTAATTTAAAAGGAGCTGAGATTAAGTTTGAGCTCACACAGCTACAAAGAGACAGACTGAGACTTAAATTTTTAACATCTGACATACAGAAAAATTCAACTGACTCTCAAGGTCTTGACAACTGAAATACATAGAAAGGCTTTCATCTTAAAATAAAGATTATTTACCTCTTCATTCAGATCTGATG
This sequence comes from Cryptoprocta ferox, assembly GCA_028646485.1. Lineage (NCBI taxonomy): Eukaryota > Metazoa > Chordata > Mammalia > Carnivora > Eupleridae > Cryptoprocta > Cryptoprocta ferox. Next base: position 48,152,100 of record CM053560.1, on the reverse strand, counting down.
ATTACAATTTTATTATTATAGCTGATCTAGTTTGAAGGAGTTTTTCCTCACTCAGATGGTTTTGCAGGTTGTCTAGGTTTCCAATGTTAATTAATAATAAAAAAGTTCCTACTTAGATTTTTCAAGGTGTAAGATAGTATCTTTCTTGATAATTTTCCTTGTAATACTTAGATTTAAATGCTGTATGAGAAATCCTGTGTTGATTAAAGAAGCAATCAGTGGTCAATATATCCTATTTTCCCATAGAGACCAGTGAGTTATTTTGTATTCAAAGAATGTTCTGTGAAAACAGCAAGCAGTGAGTCTCAGTGTGATGGTGAGCAGAAGCTATAAGTACACAGTGTCAGACTGTGTAACACTAGCATGAGAATGCAACAGAATCCACCTCTGAAATCAATCAAGTGTAATTGAGATTAAGTCAATGGGTGAGATCCCTGAAATAGGAGACCTAATATTCTAAGACAGGTTGCAGACCAAATACATTGGTCTGGTGGGAAGTAAAGTAGGTGTCTAGAAAACTAAAATAGGAATTATTTACCTCTAGATTGAAGATTTAAAAATGGGATTTTTCCATGTATGCCTCATCTGTGTCTCATTCATACTTTCCTTTCTGAATCTTTTAACTTTGAGAAAGAATTTTGGAACAGCTGTGAAAATTGGGTAATTGAAAGTATATTCTGTGGCTTTAAAGCCAAAGTAGTTAGTTCCATTCCAAATCTGTCCCTAGTTGAGTACAGGAAAAGGCTGGCTCTTTTTCTTGATTTTGGAGGAGTCTTAATTCTTGAGGGTCTAAATATAATTTGTTTTTTTTTTTCAAATAACTATCTCCAACTATATTCTAATGAATTCTCCTGTCATGCTGGGAAGGCATCAAGATATCTTGGCTCCATTTCAGAATTTCTGTCACCTTGTGTAATAGAACAGCTTCATTTCTGTAGTTATTTGGTTATTTTCATATAAAGATTTATATATAAAATTTGGTGGTTTTCATTTTTAAAAGTTATTGTCAACTCACTTCAAAGTTTGATCTCTCCTTGTACCTGAGGTCAGATAACATCCCTAGCTGTGGCTCCCTGAAACAAACAAAAAAAAAAATAGAACACTTCTTCCTTCTCTTTTTTCTATGCACGGGCTCCAGTGTGGGGCTAAAGTTGCAGGAATAGGGTCCAGGCCGAGGCAAGGTCTTCTGACATCCCAACAAAGGTCTCACTCTGATTTAGTCTGTTCTTATTGATATTAAGTTCTCTGTTTAAGTGGTAGTCTTAACATGAGTATGCTCTTGGTATATGCCACCAAGTTGAGCATGCCTTTATCAGTAGCTGACCACAGCCCAGTGCTCTTAATTGTGAAGTCATAGACACAGCTGAAATTTTTGTTTATCTCATCTTGGGCCCCAGACACAAGATAAATGGACCCCCACTTCCTTCTCAGGCATACCAAAGACACTTCCCCCTTTATCTTTGTGGCACACACTGCCTCAGCAGTTCTCCCTTATTCAGAAATCAGAGATGAACACTAACATTCAATACAAATATCACACTTTTCTTTCCCTTGGTAGAGGAGAAGAATTAATAAGTCATAAAAGCCATAGGCCAAGCTCCCAAAATGTTCTTAGGAGCAATTTTGCCACTTTTTTCTCTTATCTGGATGTCAGTGGCATCAGCAGGTTCTAAAGCTTCGCAAGCATGGAGATAGAGAACACAATTGCTGACGCCACTATTTGCAAGCATACTTAGTCTTTGCAAGTGATTTGGGGGGCCATTTAGCTTTAGACCTCTCACCCATGGACCCTGTACTTTCTAAGAATTTGATAACATTCTTAACCATCTTCTTATGTTAGCTTGAGGGTAGAGTTAGGAGGAAGGAGCTGAGTTGTTAAACCTCTTAGTTAACCATGAGGAAAATTGTCTGATCTCACCTGCTCATAGCATTTTCACCTAAGACTATTGGGTACATAGCAATTTTGTCCTCAGTTTTAGACCATGGCATCAATTCTAGGACAATAAGATAAATCCTGTTTGATACCCTAGAAGACCTCATTAGTCACTTTAAGATTGAATCCTGATGTGACTAACTCATTCTACTAGCTATTATAGATGGCCAGAGGAAATAGATATTTATTCTCCCATACTAACACCACAAAAGTAAAACCCTCTTGTTCTCCTACAGAGCATGCAGAGCTCCTTTTGATTAGGAGGGAGTGCAGACTTCTGTTCTCCCAATATACATAATGGAAGAGGAGGGTAGCAGTACAAATCACTTTAACGGATACAAAAGGAATGTGCAATTCTTTTGACAACCGAGAGAGATTGAATTCTTAAAATGAAGTCATTAAATGTCAACACTAGAAGAGACTTCAGAAGACTGTAAGCCCAGCCTGATTTTCCATTAGAGAAAACCAAAGTCCTGAGTGGAGAAGGAGGTACTCAAGGTTCCTCAGCTATTTTAGAAAGACGAGAACTAGAAACAGACAACAAATGATTCCCACAGAAATTCTAAAGTTGTTTTGTTAAACTGATTGCACACACCAAGATAGAGCCATGCATGCTTCCTGGAATAACACACTCATAGTTATGATAAGAGAAATAGTAAAACACTTGCTGGTATCAGGACTGAATACCATGAGGTCAGGGGAATTCCTTCATTGCCTCTGCCAGGATGAAATAAGCATCAGTGTCCACCACCTGCCTGGCTTTCCAGGCTTACCGATTGAGCCTACTAGAATCACTCAAGAGTATGTGTCATGTATATTCCAGATGAAAAACAATATGAGATTTTCACTTCCCGAGTATATGTGTCTGATACTACTTATCCTCAAAAAGCACTGATGGTCAAGATATTGAAAGAATTTCAGTGAGAGAAAACAGCTGCCTAATTGAAAGACTACCCAGCCCCAGAAAAACTTCAAACGATATAGATCAGGGTGAAAGACAATGGATGGTCTTTGTAAAATGAAAGCATATGTTAATTTTTCTTAAAGCACGAATTTCAAATCATCCTGTTAAACACTTTGACATAACTTAAATCTACTTTCTCTTCTTACCCTTCACATTGTTCCCATAAGGAATAAAGCTCATCCAGAATTAGTCTCGATGTATATTTAAGGGAGTAGAAATAATAATTTAATCATCTATCCTGTCATGCAAAATGGCTAACTTTAAGATGGCATCTTTTATATTGGTTGTAGTCTGCTTCAAATAATAAAAACTGTGTTCTAATGAGCTGACATTTCCATCACCCTGAAGAGGTTCTGTAATTAGGCATCTAAAAACAGTGGCACAGTAATGCAGTTGTAGTTATTTTTAATTGCTTTATTCCTAATGAGGAAGCATTTTGGATTAACTTGCAACATTTGTAGTGGGTGAAGTAAACATCTTGATAAAAATGATGTTCTCAAATATTTTCCTCTATCCCCAAATAAGTAGAAGGACATTTTTCTTCCTTTTTATTTTGCTAACCGGAGGTAGTCCACAGCCTTCACTTGGCTACTCAATAAAATTATCTAAAAGTGGAAACTGCTGAATCCTTTTCACTATGTGGGAACATTCTGGATGACTTGCATCGTTGACTGATAAAGAGCAGGAGGCCACATGTATTTTGGGTAAAATGGGATGGGCAATTAGTCATATAGGTTCAACAATATTGTATGGAACGGTTATGACTGAAAAAGGTACACTTAAGACCTATTTACATTTATACTCAAATTATTATAAAATGCTGAAATTACACATAGATTTGGGTAGCCTTCTAAATGCTTTCCGATTGTTAGTGAGTCCCTGAATTTATATGTCAGTAACAATTCCACTTAAATTCTCCTTATCAGGCCTCCTTAAGCTCTCAGATTTCTGATGTTTCCTCTGATTTCCTCTGTTAGAATACCTGCTTGAATGCTAAAGGGGACGTCTCTCAATTCCCCTAAGACCACCACTAGCGTGATTGCCAAGGTGGTGGTAAGTTTTGTGCAAATGTAGGAGAATGGGTCTCTTGCCAATTTTGTCACCTGAGGTCCAGAAGAAGCACTCCTATGCAAGGGATTTTGTATTAGTCAGGATTCTCCAGAGAAACAGAATCAATAGGAGGTATGTGTGTGTGTGTGTGTGTGTGTGTGTGTGTGTGTGTGTGTGTGTTTATTTTAAAGGATTGGCTCACATGATTGTGGGAGTTAAGAAGTCCTCCAAATCTGCTGTCTAAGGCCTGAGAATCAGAGAATTGATGGTGTAAGTTCTAATCTGAGTCTGAAGTCAGGACAAGACTGATGTCCCAACCTGAAGACCTTTAAATAAAAAGGATTCATTCTCTCTTTCTCATCCACCTGGTGATCTATTCAGGCCTTCGTGGATTGGGTCAAACCTGTCCACATTAGAGAGGGAAATCTGCTTTACTCACTTTACTCACTGCTTTACAGATTCAAAAGTTAATATCACCCAGAAAAGTTTTCACAGACCCAAACAGAATAATATTTAACCAAATATCTGGGCACCCTGTGATCCAGTCAAGTTGACACATAAAATTAACCATCCCCCTTTCCTTAAGTTGCTGGCTTTTGCTTCCATTATCACATCATTAACTCCTTAGATTTCAACCTCCCATGACTCCACGAGAACAAGAAACTTCTTTCTTTTTTCCTAGGCCCAGAGACATCTTTATGCTTTTATTATACCGATTTTTTTTTCTTTCCTTAAAAAGCACTCTGTAAAAGGATACAATTCCACTTGTAACATAACTATGTCACCATATACCATAGAGGCACCTTGACCCTAAAAGCCCAATCTACCAAACTTAACTTCTTATGTCTAAAAGACCCAAATGTATTTTTCCAGAAGAAAAAAGAAGTGTACCTAAGGTTGTAATAATGTCTCATCATCTCTGGAGTAGATTTACAATGAAAGTCATTACCTCCTGGAGACTACATATTCTTAGACCCAGAATTCTGGTCTTTAGACACAAGGACTTCATATAATAAATGCAGTTTCTTCAAGAAGAAAGTTCATCATACTATGTCCTAGGAGGGAAAACTCTGCCCTGAAACAAGACCAGGGGAAAATTTACTTCCCTCCTAAAAAATTGATACGGAGGTTCATGATATCCTCCTAAAATATCTTCAGATTATGACTTCCATGTATATCACATTTTAATTTTGAATTCTCTGGTGTCCTGAAATTCATACATAAATTTTTAAAAGTAGAATGAAATAATTAAGAATGTGAAACATAAAAGGATTTGCTTTTCCTTGTTAATGTCTCTTGTCTTTGCTAATCAACTCCAGAGGCATAGATGGAATCCAGTCTTTATTTCTAGGCAGTTTATTTCTTAGATTATTTGTTAATGTCTTATTGTCTCTCCTATGGTTTCAGTTTTAAATTAAGCTATGCTTCCCTAGTTGGCTTTGCTTGCAGATTTTTCTTTATATATCGCAGATCCTCATAAAACCAGCCCAATGTTGATTAAACCATAATACATTTCTTCAAAATGCTATTGAAAAAATTATGTTACACTTGCCAAACTACTTCCTTAAAGTTTGGAAAAATGTACACAAGAAAATAATCTAGTAAATCACTTAGGTTCTTCATTTTATAAATCATGAAACTATAACATAGGGAGGCTGAAACATGTCCGAGCTCCCGGGAGACTGGAGAACTGTTACTAAACCCCAAGAGTTCAGTTTCCCAGAACCACAGTCTTTCCCATGAAATATAATAATTGAGTATACAGAGCTTATGAAAGTTGCAAAGATAAAAATGTTATAGTTAAAGGAATGTGATGTAGATTGGATTATGAAAGGTAAAATCACCCCTTTCACTTTTTTCACTTTTTTTTGAAAATATATAAAAAGACTAAGCCCTAACTCATTTTAAGTAGAGAAACATTGAATTTCAAGTACTTATTAAACATTACTAAAATATTTTTAAAACATGATTTTCATCAATGTGACATGCCTAACTAGGGAGTAAACTTCAGCAATTACTGTAAATGTGCTGATATAACTTCATTTTTATAAAGCAATTGATGAGTTCAAAAAACAGAGAAGTGAAATGGATTGTTCAGTGATAAGCCTTTAACTATATATATTAAAAACTTTAATCTCTAACTTATTTCACTTAGCACAATGCCCTCTAGGTCCATCCATGTTGTCACAAATGGCAAGATCTTTTTTAAGGCTGAGTAATATTACATATAAAATAAATTCCATTATATATAAATACATACGTGTGTGTGTGTGTGTGTGTTTGTGTATCACATCTGCTTTATCCATTCATCTTTTGATGGATACTTGGATTGCTTCCATATCTTGGCCATTGCAAATAATGCTGCAATAAACATGGGGTGGATATATATCTTTTCAAATTGGTGTTTTTGTTTTCTTTGAGTAAGGACTCGATAGTGGAATTACTGAATCATATGTAATTCTATCTTTAATTTTTGAGGAAATTCCGTATGTGTTCACTTATATGTGGAATCTAATCAACAAAATAAATGAACAAACAAAAAAACCAGACTCCTAAAGATATAAAACAAACTGGTGGTTCCAGAGGGGAAATAGGCCAGGGGATAGACGAAATAGATGAAGATAAATAAGAGGTACAAATTTCCAGTTAGAAAATAAGTCATGGAGATGAAAAGTATAGTATAGGGAATATAGTGAATAATATTGTAATAACCTTGCATAGTGACAGATGGTGACTACACATCATGGTGAGAGTTGAGAAATGTAAAGAATTATATGTTGGATTAATATGTTGTGCACCTGAAACTAATATGACATTGTATGTTAATTATAGTTTTAAAACCCCTTCACTCCCTCTAATACATTTAATGCATCTAATACAGTTTCATACGTCTAATACAATACAATTAATACATCTAATGCAGTTTAATTTGCTGCAAATAACTGCAAATTTATATTTTCATATAAAAATGGGATAATGCTTTAGAAAATGAGGAATAGGGCTGTAGTTTATTTTTAGTAGTTAGTTGGCAAATTGACAAACAGAATTTCTTCCAATCATCTCATCTCTTTGGAATAAAAGTTAACAAACCCAAGACAAAATAAAACTGTTGTGGTGAGGAGAATGAAAAAGTTTTATGCAAATAAACTAAATTTTTAAACAAATTTGTGGAAAACAGCAAGTTGATGGGAGCTAGTTAACAAAGTGAAGGAAGAACAGCCCTAGGCTAGATTATGGTAGAAAAAGACTGTAGAGCAAGTAAGGAACAGTTGAGCACACACCCACAACCACATAGAATCACGCACACAGATATAGACACACCACATTTTAAAGAATACTATTTATCTAAGATTGTAACTCTCTTCATTATTTCTATACTTTATATGTTTTCATTCTTTGTGCCTAGGCTTTTTAGCCATTACTTTCCAATATTGAGTTTCCTGTTTAGATTCATCTTTCTGGAATCTAATAATATACAAGGAATCAAATATTTTATTCAGAAAAATCATGATTAGCTTTCTGATTACTTGCATATCTGAAAATACCTTTTTTTTTGTTCACAGGTAAACTATAGCATGGCTTGCACACCAGGCAAAGCTTTTCAAATGTTAGAGGTTACTCTATTTTCTTCTGGCATTTAATGTCATAAAACAGTCTTGAGTCAGTTTGACTTTTATTTGTTTCTAGGTTTGGTACATTTGCACGTTCATTTTTCTTTTGCATGCTTGAAGGATTATTGGATTAGTTCTTTGATTTTGAAAGTTAAGCATGTGTATAAGCATGGGCCTCTTTCTATAAAATTTATTTGTAACGTTGTATGCTTGTTTCAGACATGTTTTGTTTTGTTTTAGATAAGGAAAGATTTGTCCTATCATGTCTTAAATGGTTTCATTTGTTTTATTCTCTCTTCCAGAGACATTAAATATTCTGTTATAAAATAAACAATTTTTAAAATATTATCTCTTTTCTTATAAATTCCACCTTTTTAACCTTTTTTTTCTCTTTCCTGGGGGTGTTTATCAAGTCTCTCCTCTGTTTACCTATTTGGTTTTCTGCTATGTGAAGTACTATATTTATTTTACCATAATGTAGGCTGTATTAATCTTGGCATTTTATATACTCATAATGTGTTCTTTTTTTTTGTATAAACACTATTATATTATATTTAGAACTACACGTTACATTTTGTCACTATCATTATTTTTTAGACTTTCCTAGTATCAGTACAAAAGAAAGACCAAGGAGAATTTGTTTTTCAAAAAACCATTGAAAATGGTCTAATAAAAAGGAAGAAACATTTCTTTGAATACAATCATCATTTAAGGTCCCTAGTAGAGAGTTAAGAGAAGAAAGAGGATACAGGAGAAGAAAAAGTGGAAGATGGAAAGTTCTAGCTCTCTGTTTGGTGTAGCAATCCCCGTGAGAGTTAACCTCCATATACAGGAATAAAAAGGAATCTATGTGAAGGGTTTTTTGAGGGTTTGGAGTCACCTTCCTCTATTCCCTCTTCACCACACACTTACCTTCTATGTTATAGGACTTTATCATCTCTGATCCAGAAGCCTTAAGTTATAGCCTAGAGTTTTTCCCAGGTGCTTTCTTAATCCTGCAGTTTTCATTCCCCACGTAGAGAATTCATGTAAGTCATGAGAAAATTAGGAGAAAAGGTGTGAAGTACTTTTTCTCATGTTCTCATCTTATCTCTAATTTGCTTCTTCTAAGACAAATGATGAGTGGTGCCTGGCTGGCTCAGTTGGTAGAGTGTGAGACTCTTGATCTCAGGGTTGTAAGTTTGAGCCCCACATTGGGCATAGAGATTACCTAAACAAAATAAAATCTTAAAAAATAAAACAAGAAAGAGAGACAAATAATGGACTAGCTGAGTTTTTGTTCTTGGGGAGGTCACACAAAAACTGTGGTAACAATTCAAGTTTAAGTGTCTCAAAATCTGTAGTGCAATCTAAATGAATGTGGCAAAGTTTGTGTTCATCTTCCCTTGTATGGGGTTATTTATTATCACCACTGTGTGAATACAATGGGGAATCAGCTTCTGTGATGGTAAGCTGCTTATGAGATGACTCATTTCTAAATACTCTAAGCAATTGTTAGAACACTGGCAAAGTCACATTGGCCCTTCTTGCCAGTCAAGTCTATAACTATTGTTGGCATTCTAGGGAATGAGTCTCCTGAACATGTATCATCATGGAATATTGACAGAAAATCCAGATTGTATGGAATACAAATGAATTTCCTATCTGGTTGTACTGGAAACAAAAGAGTGTGTTGTCTAAAGCATATCAATGAATCAGAAGACTGAAAACATAAAACAATCTGAACTAGTTTAGTGCCGAATCAGATTGTAGCGACACAAAATGCAGTGAGACAAGCATGTTTAATTAGAAAATGAATATCATGAATTTGAGGCTGGAGGCAACAATCATACTACTTGAAAATTCTTGGATTTTGTTGCAGTTATGTGAGTGGCCTGGAAATTCGTATTTATATGGACATAAACATTTACATTCTCAATATTTACTATTATCACTGACTATTTGGTATTTAATTTCTATTAAAATATGTATTTGGCTAAAATTAGTGCTATTCCATTTGTAGAGATGTACTATAAATATTCTAACTCCAATATAAAATTTGTTTATATATAAAAATGGAGGTATATGGCTTTGAGGATTTACCATTATTTCTGTTTTGTGAAGACATTATTCAGTGTTCAGGAGTTATGCTTTAATAGCTGTGTTAATCAGGGTTCTCTAGAGATACAGAAAAATAAGCTATCTGTAGATATACAAAGATTCATTATGGGGATTAGCTCCCATGATTATGGAAGCTGAGAAGTCTCACGATCTCCCATCTGCAAACTGGAGGCCCAGAGAAGCTGGTTCCAGCCCAAATCCAAAGTCCTGAGAACTAGGGGACCAACGATGTAAGAAGCAGTCTGAATCCAAAGGCCTAAGAATCAGGGGCACCATTGTCTAAGGTCAGGAGATGGATTTCCCAGCTCAACAGAGAAAGCAAATTTGTCTTTTCCTTCTATTTGGCCCTCAGTGGATTGAATGATATTCATTCCTAGTAGTGAAGGTGATCTTTAAAGTCTATGCAGGTAAAGGCTAATCTCTTCTAGAAACACCCTCACAAACACAGTCTGAGATAATGTTTTACCAGCTATCTGGGCATCCCTTAGCCCAGTCAGGATGACATATAAAATTAACTGTAACAGTAGTTAACAAGTTTAAAAAGTCTGTGATCTTGTTTTTACCCATACCAAACCACATCATTTTTACTTTATCCTTCTCATTTTTAAGTTACTAACTCTCTGTCATCGAGCAATGCAGGTGAAAGGAGAGGGAAGAGGAGGAAAAGCAGGCATGGTATAGAAATAACATTGGTAATACATTAACTGACCACTTCTGAGGTGTCAGAGCATATGCGGGCTGCTGTTTATTAACTGCCTTCTTTAGTTTCAGAAAACCTTACTATTTTTAGATAACACAGGTGAATTTTAGAAGCATCAATTAGCCCTAAATCCAGTTTCATTTTTAGCCACTTTGCTACCCTACTGGGTAGACTTTCTATACTGAATCACTTGAAATGAAAAACTATATCTGTATATTGTCTAATGTAAAATTGGTTGGTCTACTTATTTAATATATTTATTAAATTGCATCCATGTGTCACACCTGTGGTACGCCTGATGGATACAATTATCCAGATAAAATAGTATCTATTTTCACAGAGCTTAAAGGCCATTATATTTCATTTCAAATTATTCATTTATCTTCTCTTTGCCATATATACTAATTTATTAAAAACGATATTATTAAAAATCTATAACATTTCAAGTACTGTACTAGAGAAATAAAATCTAAAGCAAAGTTCCTTTTGCTCAAGGATTTCAAAATCAAATAATGCAGGCAGACAAATGGGCGATTATAAAAAAACATGATATGTGCTTTGTAACAGGGGATTTCAAAGGCTATTAGAGGGTCTTTACAGGGCTCAGAGGAGGTTGTTGAAAAGAAAAGATAAGAGAACCAGGCCTTCAGTGGTGACCAGGAATTAGTCACACAATCTGAGAGAGGTAAGAACTGTAGGATGATGTTTCAGGCAGAATAAATAACAGGTGCAGATATACCAAGACAGGGAGAGCAGGGGTCACTGGGGTGATATGGCTTAAAGTAGGACACATGAGGAAGAGAGGTCAAGTCTTGAAGACATTTTGCACCACAATGAGGAATTTGTCCTTGGAATGACAGATTCAGTTGATTTATATCACTAAAGGGAAAGATAGGATCAGCCCTGCATTATTGAAGTCACTGAGAAGATTGGATTATATTCAAGGAGTGAGGTGCATTTTGGGGAAATCTGGAGTTCAAGAAAGGGAGGGTATCTATTGCAGTTAGACCAAAAGAAAGAAGTTGCGAGTTTACGGACACTTCAATTAATTTATCATTCATGCTTTCTTACAAGCCCTAGAAGAGACATGGATAAACAGTCTGGCATAGAAATAAATCAAGCAAATGTTAAAACTGCCTCTGGCAGTGCTGATTACATTTATCTAGTTGAATATATATGTGCATAGTATTACCCTATTATTTTCTGCTTTAAAAAACAAAACCACTAGATCAGTCATTTATTTCATGAGACATTTTAAACGCAATAAATAGTACCTTACTGGTTTCTTTTAGAATCAGGGGGGGAAAAACTTTTTGAAATAATTCTAAAATATGTGTAGATAAATTTATAATAGTTAAAGCCTTTTGTTGAGTTAAAATAGCAGGGGATAATTTGTAGACTAGTCTGAAACACATTGAAATACCATACTTTGTTTGAAAAGATTTATAGAAAATTACATATTTATCATAGCATTATGAAATCAGTCCATTATTCTGCTATATTTAACAATTTTATTTCTATGACTTTCTTTATTTAAAAATATGAATTCTGATTCACGCCTGACTGTTCCAGGGTACATCAAATATGTCCATGATCCAGTCTCTGCCTCATCACTAACTGAGGATTCACTCTGTGACAACCCTATAGTAAACAAATAACCAAAACCTTTCCCTCATGAAGCTCACATGTGGAGCTGAAAGTGTAGGAAATCAGACAATTAACAAATAAATAAAAAAACTCTCAGGGACAAATGCTATTTTAAAAAAATCAAGTTTATATTTAGCCAGTGGCTGGGTTTGGGGGATTTTTAGATAAAGCATGGAAAAGGTTTCTTGCAGGAAGTGCTTTTGAAGCTAAAAAGTGAATGACAAGGAGGCGGCCATGACTGGTGGCGAGATTGGCTATGGCCTTTTTAAAGAAAGAAAAGCCAGGGCTCCTGGGTGACTAGTCAGTTAAGCCTCTGACTTCAGCTCAGTCCATTATCTCATAGTTTGTGACTGAGCCCCACATCAGCCTCTGTGCTAACAGTCCAGAGCCTGGAGCCTGCTTCAGATTCTGTGTCTTCCTCTCTCTCTGCCCTTCCTCTACTTGTACTCCTCTACTTGTACTATAAATAAAGATTAAGAAAAAATTTATTTTTAAAAAATGGAGAAAGAAAAGACAGTATGGTTGGAACAGAGAAAGCAGGCAAGAGAACATAGGGCAGTGTGAAGTAGGAAAGGAGGGCAAGTGGAGACTGGAAAGGACAGGACCAAGTAGAGGCTGATTTTATTCTAATTGCAGAGGGAAGTCCTTAGGAAAAGAAGGATTAAATATAGCTCATAACAATTTTTCTGGATCTAGACACTAGGTCTTACAATGCTAGCCTTCAGATCCAGCTGGTATGAAGTAGTGAGCAAATCCCAGAAGAGCTAAATTGCAGTCATGATCAAAGTATATTTACTGAGATCTGTAAGTTTGGGCAGCTCACAGATTGGAGAGATAAAAGTAGAAGTTCTGCCAAACTTATTTTGTTGCCAAGAATTTTAGTTCTCACACACACACACACACACACACACACTTCCAGTCATTTTTAACATGGTGATTTTCATCCTTGTTTTATTCCTAAAACAGCTCTCAAAATCTTTTCATATACATTTTGATTCATCTCTTCATAAGCTCAGGATATCACAAAAGATCTCTTTAGGTGGAAAGGAGAAGGAAATTCTTTGTGCTTCCTTTCACATTCTTACCTATAGTGATGCTTGTCATCTGTCAAAATACAGTATCACTTTAGTTTTTAACAGCCTGAGAAGCTCAGACGAGTAACAGACCTCACAAATCCCATTCAGGTCCTCTCCATGCTGAGGGTGGTTCTTGTCCCTACTCCCAGGACACCCTCCTACACATACAATTTTAGATTTGACACATATAATAATACATCTGCAGTTGTGCCTTAGGCAGGAAACCTTTTGAAAGCATGCAAGGACATCAAATCATTCTTTTTTCTACCATCAACAGTGCAGCTGGCCACTTATGTTCCTCGTTACGCCATCTACTACCCAGCCCTGAGAGTTCAGTTGGCCCTACCTCAGATTATATTCTCATTCACAGAAGGGCAGCAGCATGGGGAAAGGAATAGTCAATATCTGCCTTCAGTTTGCATTCGTGCTGCTCATTTTCTCATGTAGAGTGTATTCTGGCCTGAATGTGGATGGGTGTCCTTATTTTTAAAAAAGTAGTTCAAAGATATTGACACCCTTCTAAGAAAAGTTGTTATATCCTTCCCCTGCAATTTCAATAAAAAAATGACAATGCTCATGAAATTAAACATTCCGAACTACTTTTTGTTATTGTAAGGTGACAATTTAACATTTAACCTTGTGACTGTTGGCTGAACAGTAATTGATTCATTTTCCATAGTCTTATTTCAGCAACTCGAAAAGTGCTAAGGAAAAGGAAACTAACTTAAAAAATTAGCTGTGAAAATATGTTTTACCCATTATTTTCTGCCATATTTACAAAATAGAAAAAATCAAAAAACAAAAGAAAAATGCAGATAGTTTATCATCATTATTATTCCTATGATCAATATTTTAAAGTATAAATTGTTACTTCATTTAAAATTTGAAATATGAAATATCTTTTTAATTTATAAAATATACTTATCCTGCATGTCCTGCTATTTTTTATGTATAAAAAATAAATGAAAAGAAGCTACTGATTTGACTTTTTACTCATTTAGTAAATAGTGGATGATTTTCAGAATACTTCTTATAAATTTAAATATCGAGGGGATTTTTTGTATTTTCATATAAGTTGGGTGAACTATATAGTTATTTCCTTTCTTAGAAATCATCAGAGGGTAGAAATTCAACAAAATCATAACTAAGGCAAGGAAACCATAGCTGGTTATTTTCCACTCCCCATGTAGATTCCTTTATAAGGGCTCCTGGGTGGCTCCATAGGTTAAACTTCCGGCTCTTGATTTTGGCTTAGGTCATGATCTTGTGGTTCATGGGATTGAGTAACATGTTGGGCTGTGCACTGACAGCAAGGAACTTGCTTCACATTCTCTCTCTCCATCTTTCTCTTCCCCTCCCTCACTCGTGCTCGCTCTCTCTCTCTCTCTCTCTCAAAATAAATTTAAAAACTTAAAAAAAAGAATCCTGCCTAAAAGTGAGTTTCAGGGAACACAATAAGTTTGAAGCTGTATGTGGTATATTGTTAGTCTAGATCACATAAATATAACTTATTCTTTCCCTAGAAAGTAAGTAATAGGATTTATGGAGTATAGAAGGGAATTTTGTTTTCATATTACATTTCACTGTTGAATATAAGAATAATACTTTAGAGAAAAACATGAAAGTAACATTTTGATTTATCAAAATCACAATAATGATTGCATTTTGTCAAAGGTCTTTTTAAGCTTAATGAATTTGAGATTACTTTTGGTTTTACCTTGAAATAATGATAAGAAAATGTACTAATCTGGAAAACTGGAGCAAATATGACCTGGTCCAAAAGAAAGCCATGGCCGTCAAGGCTAGTCAATAAGAGCACCTTGGGCAAGAAGATATTCCTAGGCATATGAGACACAAAATGGTTATCAAAATGTTTCTGCACATGGTCCATTATAAGGGGGGTGTGGTGAACCAAGAACATAATGCCTCATCAGCATAGGCAGCAGTGCCTGGGCAATCCCTACACTTTGCATAGCTACTCTTGATTGTCTGGATAGTGTTGCCCTCCCCTCATGTCAGTAAAATTTTTTAATGAGAAAAATCCTCACATAAGTGAAGGAAAGAGTAACCAGAGGTGAAGCAGCACATTATCTTGGCAGCGTCACCTGAGAAAAAGGTCCAGGTAGGAGTTAGCACAGCAGATGGGAGTTGAGATTTATGATAAACAGATTTTAGGTTATGGATGAAATTGGTAACTGATAGAAACTGTTTTTTATTCCACTGGCTTAGTAGTTCTTAGTGCCCATAAGTCAATTGTTCCAAATTCACATTGCTGTACCTCCTCTAGTGCCTGTTACATCTATTGAAGGAGGGAGCTTCAAATGGGAAAAGACAAAACTGGGGATGTGTGAGTGTGCTTAAAATTCTAGTCATTAGAGTAGCTTGCACCTTAGTTGTAGCTCCCTACTTCTTACCATGGTATAAAAAGTCTGAGTCCAGCTGGTGGAAATAGATACAGGGATCAATACATTGAACCTCAGAGTTGTTATCACAAGAGACCTAAGACCAAACTTGGATACATTATTTAAAGTTAATGAACCATGAAGAACACTTCCAAAATGGGAATTGAAAGCTATTTCATGTATTGCTACATTTTTATGTTCATAGAATATTTGGAAATGCCTATTTCTTATTTAAGAATACAATGGTGTTTCACCATAAGTTTTGAAAGAAAAAGCATCATTAAGCCTTTTTACTCAAGGTGAGATGTCTTATTGTGAAAACACACATAATTTTAAAGAGTCGTGATGTACCTTGCTGCTGTTGGGCTATTAAAGAAAGAATTAAAAAAAAAAAAAGATTTGCCTAGGGTCACACACATCAGTAGAAATTATAGGGCAACTCCCATGTTTTGATGCTCCGTATTCAATTAGAACCATGAAAGCATGTTCTCTCCCAAATCATTTTTACCAGGAAGTAATAAATATATTTCTTACTTCATACACAAGCTAAGTTCTTGATGAGGTTAATTTCCTTCACTACATTAAATCCTCTGTAAATGATTTGAAGTCACTGCTCTCTGACAGAAGTTCAGTAGTTTATGTCTGTGATCAGAATCCAGTTCCTAGTATTAATGTGTCCACATCATGAAAGCTGTCAGGAAAATTGATATTAATGAGGCTCTTCTAGAAAACTCAGGACAAAGGCCAAGTGTAAAATTCTATGGACAATGAACTCTGTCTTAACTTCCATAGGCGATTCCTTCTTAACAGAATTAAAATGCACCAGCAGAAAGATTTTACTATGAACACACATTGTACTTTTGGAAAACTAGAGGATTTAAATCTATAGTGGTGGAGGCTTTCATCTTTCATGGTGCATGCTTCACACAATGCAGACATTATTCAGTATACACTTGGTCAAATTATTTAAACTTTACTGGCTTCAGGAATAAAGAACAATTGAGCTCACTTTGTAACACAGGTAGTTTATGATGTAAACACATGGCCTCTGAAACCCATCTCACAGACATAGACAGTAAAAGACTTCAAGGGGTGCATAGAAGTTTGCCTCTTGCTATACAAATGTCAAGGAAACAAGTTACCAGGCACAGAAATAATACATACTTACATACATACATACATACATACATACATATATAGATAGATGATAGACTGTTAGTTATAAATCTTCTACAACCTACTCTTTATACATCTACCAAAATAGATGAGTCATTCTTCTGCAGGGGGTGAAGGTATTTCCATCCGCCCAAGTGGGATTTTTAGAAATAAATTGTCCTTGGGGCACCTGGGTAGCTCAGTTGGTTAAGTGTCCGACTTTGGCTCAGGTCATGATCTCACGGTTCATGAGTTCAAGCCCCGTGTCAGGCTCTGTGCTGATAGCTCGGAGCCTGGAGCCTGCTTTGGACTCTGTCTCCCTCTCTTTCTGCCCCTCCCCAACTTGCGCTCTGTCTCACTCTCTTTCAAAAATAAATAAACATAAAACATGAAAGAGAGAAAGAGAGAAGAGAAAAGAAGAGAAGAGAAAGAAGGAAGGAAGGAAGAAAAAGAAAGAGAGAGAGAGAGAGAGAAAGAAAAAGAAAGATGGAAACCAACCTGACAATAAACTATAAAGTTTAAAAAAAAAAGAAAGAAAGAAAAAGAAAGAAAAGAAGGAAGGAAGGAAGGAAAAGAAATTAATTTTCCCAGCGCACCTGGATGCCTCAGTTGATTAAGTTTCTGTGTCCTGATTTCAGCTCAGATCATAATCTCAAGGTTTGTGAGTTCTAGCCCCACATTGGGCTCTGAGCTGACAGTGCAGAGAGCCTGCTTGAGTTTCTGTCTCCCTCTCTCTCTGACCCTCCCCTGCTTGCTCCCTATTTCTCTCTCAAAATAAATTTAAAAATTTTTTGAAAAGAAAGAAATAAATTGTCCTGGAGTTGTATAAGTGAAATTCTCTCTACGACAACTTAACCTCTGTTGTTTATATGAAAAGATGATTTTCACTTTCTAAAGTATTTTAAAATGCACTTTAAGAAAGCAGTATCCTTATAACATAAGGACTACCTGTATTAGTTCTGCCTCTCAATATTTTAAAATGTAACAACCTGTTTTCCATCAGTAATTTATTGACCATCTGTTTGTAATATCTTATATTCATATGTTTTGCTTCTAAGACAGTGTTTTTCTGCTGAGCCATAAACTTATATATGTGCAGGTGTCTATTTCATGTGGGAGTGTTAGGAGGGCTTGACCATTGCAAAGTTGTTAAAAAGAGCCCTCAAATTCTTATTTACACCAGACATTGTCATTAGAAAATAATTAATTCCATAGTAATGGAATTCCTTTACTATTTTCCAGATATAATTCAGGATAATTCAATACAAACTGATCCAGCTGTGGTCAAATTTTTAAAGATGCTTTACTGTTACTGAATGGTCTAGTAATGAAGCTAGTTTTATGTGAGATCTACAAAACATATTAATACTATTCATGTTTTAAGACATTTTGGGAACTTCTGCTCTATGTTATTCCAAACTATGCCTTCTAGAATGTACTCTATGTTCTCTAACTTGGTATTCCATAAAAATAAACAATCTATATATGACCAGTTTCACTATTTGAGCATCTCTTCAAAATTTTATGATTTGGGGTTTACTGTTAGGTATTCTGGTGATTGTCCAAATCTGATTTTGAAGGTTTGTATTCACTTTGGGTAAGACTTCATTATTCCACGTTCTCTTTTAAAAAGCATGTGCCCTTAGGAATATTCTTATAATAAGATCCTTAACATAACATAACGTAAGTGGATTCAACAGTTTCCTTTCTTCCTAGACAATAACAGGCAGAATATGAAAGCAAAATGACTCTTAAAATGAAGGGATACCATACAGAAAGCAAAGATAAGATTTCTGAAGTATTGAGAATGCTATCTATTTTGAAATAATTTTTTAAAAACCTCTACAAAGTTGAAAGAAACTCTCAAAATCTTCAGTCTTGAAAATTACAGAAGTTGTCTCAGGGAAGGAAAATCACCGGTTTTGCCCACAAGTTTCTTAATCTTTTAAAGATAACTAAAACTTTGGGTGCCTGGGTAGCTTAGTCAGTTGAGCATCTGACTTCAGCTCAGGTCATGGCCTCAAGGTTCGTAAGTTTGATCCCTGCATCTGGCTCTGTGTTGTCACCTCAGAGCCCAGTTCAGATCCTCTCTCTGCCCTTCCCTGCATGCCTGGGCTCTCTTTCTCTCTCTCAAAAATAAATATTAAAAAAATAACTAAAGGTTTCACTTTTGATTCTCCCAATCTTTCTCTATTGACAGAGGGAGTATATACTTTACATTGGGCATAAAAATATCCCGACCTTTCAGAATACATAGTTTGTTATTATAAAAATTAATGGATAATATATATGAAGACACATTTTTGGAGTGATGAATTGCTCTCTGAAAGGACAAGTACAAATGACAAGTGTCTTCAAATTTAGAAGTAAGTCCGCTTTCTCTCGTTTATTTGCTCTACTCAATCTGTGTCACAGTGACTCGAGTTTAGTTTCCACTTAAATAACATTTCAGGAAACAAATCACATTAACTTGATGAGATTTCTTTTTACTTCATACTACTGTTTTTCAAAATTACGAATTGCCTGTCTTGACACAAAGGCATCCATGATGATTAACTTGGCTGTTTACTCAATTATTTCTTTCTAAAATTAGAAACTTCAAAGTGCTTTTATATTTAAATGACTAGCACTCCCGTAACACTGCTGATCAATCATTTCAAACTAATGATTAAAAACAGTAAATGTTCCTCTCCTCTCCAGAGCTACTCTAAATTGTGTGTCAAACTCAGCAGATTGTATTTATTGTCACTGCATTTTAACATGGGCCACCAAGTATGAGGCAACATAAATGAAACAATGTTCTGGGTATTTATATTCTTTGCTTACTATCTGCTTTAAGTGGTTTTAGAAAATGTCGATTTCTCAGTTAAAATATTTTATTGAGTAGGCTATGGTGTTCTTTGAGGATTTGTTATTCCCTAAGAAATGTTCCATGCTTTGAAAAGCTGCATATTCATGTTTCTGTACAGCAGAGAAAAGATAATAATTTCCTAAATGGTCCCAAAAGGTACTTAATTATTTATAGAGAATAATGTGTGTAAAACAAAGAGTGAAGAGTTGATACATCTCATTGTAGAAGCTTTAATTTGGATATACAGAAATTAATTTGCTTTTATTAAATTTTTAAATCATTAATTCAATCCAAAAATGATAATTGTTTGTTCATATGATGCAAAATAACAATGAGCTGACTGGCTTGAACAGCAAATTTTCACTAGATTTTTTTCTGTTATATTATCAACTTCTTGTAGTTTAATAAGATTCACTTCTGAGCCATTTCTTGATATCATGATGGAAAAAGAACACAAGATGTACACAGTCTGTTCATCAACCGGCTGCTTGATTTCAATTTCTTTTCATCATTCCTTTCCCTCCTCTCACCATGTTTGTTCCTGAGTACTCCAGGGCTCAGTCATCCTGGGTCTCTTCTCTCTGCAGTCTTTTCCAAGGTGACCTTGGTTCATTTCATAGATTTATATTACAACCAGTTTTCACTTTACAACACCTCCATCCAATTTACTACTCAATATGGTGCTTTTGGTACTTTGTCCTTCAACTTTTAAGAGTTCTTTATATTGCAAAAATATTAGCCCTTTGTTTGTGGATATGATCTACTAGTTTGTCAATGTGTTTTGATTTTGTTTATGATTAATTTTGCCATGCAGTTTAATGTAATCAAATTGCCCACTTTCTTTATTGCCTGGATTTTGAGTCAGAGTTAGAAAGGCTGTCCCTATACTATGGTTAAACAATAATTGAGACAGGTTTCTTCTGGTACTTGTATGGCTTTATTTTCTCTTTTGAGATCCCTAATTCATTTAGTTTATTTTCACGCATGATATGAGATATGGGTCAATTTCTATCTAGATGGCTGCTCAGTTTTCCAGCCTTAGTTATTAAAAAGTTTATCTTTATCCCAGTGTTTTAAAATACCTCCTTTATCACATCACTGAATATCTGTATGTTCTGAGGTTCATTTCTGGAATTTCTATTTTATTCTACTGATGTAATGTTTATTTGTAAGCCAGTATCTCAGGGATTTAATTTTAGAAGCAGTATAGTATGTTTCTTTTTATTTTTAATGTTTATTTATTTTAAGAGAGAGAGAAAGAGACAGAGTGCTAGTGGGGAAGGGGCAGAGAGAGAGAGGAAGACACAGATTCCGAAGTAGGCTCCAGGCTGTCAGCATAGAGCCCGATGTGGTGCTCAAACTCACGAACTGTAAGATTATGACCTGACCTGAAGTCGGACGCCCAACTGACTGAGCCATCCCAGTGCTCGAAGACAGTATAGTATGTTTTAATGTAGAGCAGAGTAAGCTCCCTTCAAAGATTTATTTTTCAACTTTTCTTGACTTTTCTCTTTTTTAAATGATTTTCAATGATATTTTATGTATTTATTTTAAAATATTTGAATCAGAAGGTCATGTCCTTTGTTTCCCCCCATACCAGCTTATTGAGATACAATTGACATATAACATTATATAAGTGTAGTTGCATAAGGAAATGATTTGATATATGCATATATATTGTGAAAAGATTACCAACAATAAGGTTAATGGATACATCTGTTACTTTACATAGTTATCAGTTTGGGGGCTTGAGAACTTTTGAGATCTCTCTTAACAATTTTCAACTATATAATACAGTATTGTTAATTTAGTCACCATGCTATATATTAGATCACCAGAACTTAATCATGTATAACTGAAAATTTTGCCCTTTGACCACCTTCTCCCATCTCCCCACCCCACATACACCCCCACCCCTGGCAACGACCAATACATTCTATGTTTCTATGAGTTCCTTTTTTAGATTCCACATATAAGTGAAATTAAACAGTATTTGTCTTTCTTTGATTTATTTTAACTAGCATAATGCCCTCAAGATCCATCCATATTGTTGCAAATGTAAAAATTTCCTTCTTTATATGTATATATCTATAAACATATATATATATATATGAATAGATATATACATATACTATATCTTCTTATCCATTCATCTGAAAATGGGTACTTAGATTATTTCCATATTTTGGCTATTGGGAATCATGCTGCAATGAATATGGTAGGGCACATATCTATTTGATATTCTTTATTATTTTCTTCTTATATATGCCCAGAAGAGGGATTGCTGAATCATATGGTAGTTAAGTTTTTAATTTTTTGAAGAACTGTTATATTGTTTTCCACAGTTAGCTGTAACAATTTACATTACTACTAAGAGTGCACATTTTATTTTCCCTGTGTCTTAGCCAACACATGTAATTTCTTGTCTTTTTGATAACAACCATGAAAACATTGGTGTAAGGTCATATCTCATTGTGGTTTTGATTTGCATATCCCTGATGATTAGTGATGTTGAGTACCTTTTCATGTAATTGTTGGCCATTTGTATTTTTGTAAAAATTTCTATTCAGTTTCTCTGCCGATATTTTAATCAGATTTTTTTTTTTGCTCTTGCATAGTATGAGTTACTCATATGTTTTGGATATTTATTAACATAAATATATGTATTACATAGCTCATTTTTACTTTATTTTCTAAGGTTTTATTTAAATTCAAGTTAGTGAACATACAGTGTAATATTATTTCCAGGGGTACACTATAATGATTCAACACTTCATACCACACCCAGTGCTTATCACAGCAAGTGCACTCTTTAATCCTCATCACCTATTTTACCCATCCCCCCATGTACCTCCCCTCTGATAACTATCAGTTTATTCACTATAGTTAAGAGTCTTTTTCTTGGTTTGCCTCCTTCTCCCTCTCTTTTTTTTCCCCTTTGCTCATTTGTTTTGTTTCTTAAATTCCACATATGAGTGAAATCATATATTTGTCTTTCTCTGACTGATTTATTTTGCTTAGCATAATACTCTCTAGCTCCATCCAAGTCATTGCAAATGGCAAGATTTCATGCAGTTTTATGGCCGAGTAACATTCCATTGCATATATATATATATATATATATAACCTCTTCTTTATCCATTCATCAGTTGATGGACACTTGGGCTGTTTTCATAATTTGGCTATTGTAGATAATGCTGCTCTAAACATCAGGATGTATGTATCCCTTTGCATTAACATATTTTTATTCTTTGAGTCAATATCTGGTAGTGCAATTACTGGATTTTAGAGTAGTTCTATTTGTAGCTTTTTAAAGAAACTCCATACTGTTTTCCGTAGTGGCTGCATCAGTTTGCATTCCCATCAACAGTGCTAGAGCGTTCTCCTTTCTCCACATCCTCACCAACACCTGTTTCTTTTATTGTTAGTTTTAGCCATTCTGACAGGTGTGAGGTGATATCTCATTATAATTTTGATTTGTATTTCCCTGATGATGAATGATATTGAGGCATCTCTTCGTGTGTCTGTTGGCCATGTGAATGTCTTCTTAAAGAACTGTCTCAGGGTGCCTAAGTGGCTCAGTTGGTTAAGCATTGGCCTTCATATGCATGATCATGACCCAGCAGTTTGTGAGTTTGAGCCCCATGTCAGGTTCTGTGTTGACAGCTGGAGCCTGGAGTTTCTTTGGATTCTGTGTCTCCCCATCTCTCTCTGCCCCTCCCCTTCTTGTGCTCTGTCTCTCTCTTGAAAATAAATAAACATTTAAAAACTTTTAGAAAAATCTCTCTTATGTCTTCTGCTTATTTTTTAAATGGATTATATGTTTTATGGGGATTAAGTTTTATAAGTTCTTTATATATTTTGGATACTAACCCTTTATCCTATAGGTAATTTGCAAATATGTTCTCCCATTCTGTATGTTCACTTTTAGTTTTGTTGATTGTGTCCTTAGCTGTACAGAAACTTTTTATTTTAATTAAGTCCCAATGGTTTATTTTTGCTTTTGTTTCCCTTGAGACATATCTAGAAAGAAATTGTTATGGCCGATGTCAAAGAACTTACTGCCTGTGTTCTCTCTCCCCTAGGATTTTGATGACTTCTGATCCCACATTTAGGTATTTAATCCATTTTGAATTCATTTTTGTGTGTGGTGTAAGAAAGTGGTCCAGTTTCATTCTTTTACATGTTGCTGTCCAGTTTTCCCAACACCATACATTGAGGAGACTTTTTCCCATTTGATATTCTTTCCTGCTTTGTCAAACATTAACTGATCATATAATCATGGGTTCATTTCTGGATTTTCTATTTGTTCAATTATTCTATATGTCTATTTTTGTCCAAGTACCACACTGTTTTGATTACTACAGCTTTGTAATATAACTTGAAGTCCAGAGGTGTGATGCCTCCAGACAAAAGCTTTTCTTTTCTTTTTCAAGATTGCTTTGGCTGTTTAAGGTCTTTTGTGGTTCCATACAGATTTTTAGGATAGTTTGTTCTAGCTCTGTGAAAAATACTGGTGGTATTTGAATAGGGATTGCATTAAATGTGTAGATTGCTTTGGGTAGTATAAACATATTAACACTATTGGTTCTTCCAATCCATGAACATGGAATGTTTTTTCATTTCTTTGTGTCATCTTCAATCTTCAATTTATTTCATCAGTGTTTTATAGTTTAGAATATAGGTTTTTCACCTTTTTAGTTAGGTTTATTCATAGATATCTTATTGTTTTGGTGCAATTATAAATGGGATCTATTCCTTGATTTCACCTTCATGTTTTCTATATAAAATATAATGCAATCTACAAACAGGGAAAGTTTTACTTCTTTCTTACCAATCTGGATGCCTTTTATTTATTTTTCTTGTCTGAATGGTGTGGCTAGAACTCTTAGTACTATGTTAAATAAAAGTGGTGCAAGTGGACATCCCTGTCTTGCTCAACACTATACAGGAAATGGTCTCAGTTTTTCCCCATTAAGTATGATGTTAGTTATGTGTTTTTCATAGATGGCCTTTATTATGTTGAGGGATGTTCCCTCTAACCCTACTTCGTTGAGTGTTTTTATCATGAATGGATGTGTTGTACTTTGTCAAATGCTTTTTCTGCATCCATTGCAATGACCATATGACTCTTATTCTATCTTTTATTCATGCCTATATCACGTTGATTGATTTGCAAATATTGAACACTTGCAACACAGAAATAAATCCCACTTCATCATGGTGAATGATTTTTTAAAATGTATTTTTGGATCTGATTTGCTAGTATTTTATTGAGAATTTTTGCATCCATGTACATCAGGAATATTGGACTGTAGTTCTTTTTTTTTTAGTAGAGTCTTCATCTGGTTTTGGTATCAGGGTAATGCTGGCCTCATAGAATGAATTTGGAAGCTTTCCTTCCTTTTCTATCTTTTGGAATAGTTTGATAATAGATATTAACTCTTAAGTGTTTGATTGAATTCACCTGTGAAACCATTTGGCCCTGGATTTTTGTTTCTTGGGAGTTTTTTAAAGTAGTTATTCAATTTCTTTGCTGCTTATCAGTCTGTTCAAGTTTCATTTATTTCTTCCTTTTTCAGTTTTGGTAGTTTATATGTGTCTAGAAATTTGTCCATTTTCCCATTTTGTTCAATTTATTAGATTATAGTTTTTCATATTATTCTCTTATAGTTGTATTTCTGTGGTGTTGTTTTTTTTCCTCTCTCATTTGTGATTAATTTATTATTTATTGGGGATCCTTTCTCTTTTCTTTTTGATAGGTCTGGCTAGAGGTTTATCAGTTTTATTAATGTTTTCAAAGAAATGGCTCCTGGTCTCATTGATCTGTTCTGTTGTGGGGTTTTTTTGTTGTTGTTGTTTTGTTTTGTTTTGTTTCATTTTAGTTTTTATATCATTTATATTTCTGTTCTAATCTTTATTATTTCCTTCCTTCGGCTAATCCCTTATCAGATACATTGTTTGTAAATATGTCTTTCATTGCATAGGTTTCCTTTTCATTTTCTTGATTGTTTTGCTGTGCAGAAACTTTTTAATTTGATGTAGTCCCTTTGTTTATTTTTACATTGTTTGCTTTTGTTATAGTGTCTACAAATTATTGCCAAAACCAGTCAAGTAGCTTTTTACCATGTTTCTTCTAGGAGATTTATGGTTTAAGGCCTTATGTTTACATCTTTAATCCATTTTACGTAAATTTTTATGTACGGTGTAAGGTAGTATTTTAATATAATTGTTTTGCATGTGTTTGTCCAGTTTTCCTAGCACCATTTATTGAAGAGACTGTACTTTCCCCATTTTGTGTTCTTGGTTCCCTTATCAAATATGAATTGACCATATATGCATGGATTTATTTCTGTACTCTCCATTCTGTTCCATTGATCTATGTGCCTTTTTATACCAGTACCATATTGCTTTGATTACTGTAGCTTTATGGTATGGTTTGGAATCAAAAAGTGCAATGCCTCATCTTTGTTTTTCTTTTTCAGGATTGCTTTGGCTATTTGGTGTCTTTGAGATGATAAATTATATGATTTTTAAAATTTATGTTAAAAATCTTTAAAATCTTGATGGGGATTGCATTAAAAATATGTTTTGGTAGTATAAACCTTTTAACAATATTAATTCTTCCAATCCATGCACATGAGATATCTTCCCATTTGTTTCTATATTCAATTTCTTTCATCAATGTCTTGTAGTTCTCAGTGGACAGATCTTTCACCCCTTTAGTTAAATACAATAAATATTTTATTATGTATGATGCTATTGTAAATGGAATTTTTATTTTTTTCAAATAATTTGTTAATGTATAGAAACAACTGATTTTTGTGTTTATTTTGTATCGTGCAACTTTACTTAATTTAGTACTTACAGCAGTTGTTTGTTGGAATCTTCAGAGTCTTTTTATATAATCTTTATATATACAATCATCTTTTCTGCAAATAACTTCACTTCTTACTTTCTGATTTGGATGCTTTTTATTTTTATTTTCTTTGCTGATTGCTCTGGTTAGGACTCCCAGAACATATTGAATAAAAGTGATAAGAATGGGCACCCTTGTTATGTTTCCAAACTTAGAGGCAAACATTTCAGCCTTTTATTATTTAATATGATATTAGCTATGGGTTTGTTACATATTTATATATTTTTATATGCATTTATATTTTGAAGTGTATTCCTTCTATACCCAATTTGCTGAGGGTTTTTATCATAAAAGCATGTTGAAATTTGTCAAAATGGTTTTTCTGTGTCTATTGAAATGACCATGTGATTTTTATCTTTCATTCTGTGATGTGACCATCATACTGAAAATTGTCTCAGGCAAGAATCATTAACAGTGGCCAAACCTAGCAGAATATTTTTTATGAGATATAGAATATTTGCATGCCCTGAAAATGTCTTCCCACAAATCCTTATTAGTTTCAAGGAAAAAAATAGTAACTATAAAGTGGAGAAATAGGACAACACCTTAACAGGGCGAAAAAAACTAGCATCAACTGTGAGAGGAAGATTCACATCATATGCTTCTTGATATGATTTCCTTTGAGGGACATGTCATCATTTAGGTCACTTGTCAACCTGGAATGAAACATGTGAATCTAATCATGATAAACATCAGACAAATCCAAATGAGGGTACTTTATTTACAAAAGTGCAAGTAGATCTGGAGCTAGAAACATACAACATAATCATAAACATAAAATCATACAACATGATCATAAAACATCTTATCACATAAAAAAGAGCAAAGAAGCTCTCCAAGACCACTGCAATCTTGTCAGAAGTTCTAGGGGGGGGGGGTCAACCTAGCTCACCCTAGTAAAGATAGAGCAATTTCTATATTGTTAAGGAAAGTAATTGTAACAAGATGAAGCAGATCAAATATGTTTAAATCCATGATTTGCTAACAATTAAAAAACAATCATTCACAGTTGGAGGATGCTAGTAAAGCAAAATGTTATTATACAAATAGGCAATTTAACAGAAAAATCACGTATTTGTCTTGGTTTACCTATAAAAACTATCACTATAAAACTTAACAGTAAATAAAAGACTGTTTCTCCCTATAGAAGTAGTCCACCTAATAAATGGAAAAGGAATGTTAGAGTTAGAATGTTTCACAGCTTCTGGTTACAAAGGATCCAGGCACTGGGCACCAAAGGCTGCTAACCATAACAGAAGACAGCCAGATATTGTGTGCTGGCAGATGCAAGAATACACTGTCCACCTATAAGGTAGTCTCACCACACCAAGATACTTGTATCAGTATCTTATCAAGCTTCTAAATCAAACTACGGATATAGAGAAACATTTTGAAATGCACCATGACAGGCAATCAGCAAAATCTATATAGTGTGAAAAGTCTATGGGACAAAAAAACTTGTTTTCTTCAACAAATAAACTGAAAGAAAAGGAGAAACAGGATGAAAGTAGAGCCTATATAGTTAAACTTAAGAGGCTTATCAAACAATCAAACAGCAGCAGTGTGTGAACTGCATTTAGATCCTATTTAAAGTCGTTTAAGTTTGATTTTATGACATTTGAATGATAATTAGAAATTTGAGCACTGACTGGATATTTGATATTAAAAGATTGTCAAAAAATTTTTAACTGTGATAATCCTAAAATGGTTTTACAAAACAAAAAACTGCCATAAAGAAAGCTTATATTTTATAGGTAATTATTGAATTACTTATCAATGAAATGATAGGAAGTATGGGATTTGATTCAAAATAACATGGGGTCTGGAGAAGTGGGAGTGGTAATAGGTGAAATAAGATAGGCTGTCAGTGATTTGTTGAAGCCTTATTTTGTGTGCACAAAAATTCTTTACACTCTTCATGTACTTTGGTAACAAGTTTACAAAATTTTATGATTAATCATTAAGAAAACTCATTATCATGATCAATGAGCTACTTCGATAAACTATAGAAAGAAGTAGTGTCGTAACACCTGGATGAGCACCTTGTTCACATGGATGATCAATAAATATGTATTTAATGAATGAGTACATTTATATTAAACCAGAGAAAACTGGAATATAATATCAGTCTGTAAATTTTCTTTCTACATCTCATTACGTATCCAAATCTAGTCATTAAAGTGAGACAGGTTACTGTCAGATAATAATGACCTGTTAGATAAGTCATTATTATCATGGGTTTGTTTCAGTATGAAATAAACTGATGAATTAAACATGAATTTTGTTTCACTTAAGGAACTTATTCTTAGTAATCACATATCCTTTTAACACAGTTAATTGTTAATAGAGAGAGTCACATAACTGTACTTTCCAGTCTTTTCTTCCACATATATTCTTTTTACAATGAAAAAGTCTTTAATAAGAGAGGAAGCCCTGTTATCCATTTCCCTTGGAAGGCCATGTTAAAGGCAGGTTGTCAAAGTTCCACACTGAATTCTTCTCCCTGTAAAATGTTTTAAGGTCTATGTCTTATCTCACATGTTTTCAATCTCTTGAGGAAATATTTCACACTTAGCAGCAATCATGATACAATAGTGTATTTAGTTAGGTGCAGAATGTATCAAGAAATAATTTTTGTCTCTTTTTAAAAAATTTTTAATGTTTTTTTTTTATTTTTGAGAGAGACATAGACAGAGACAGAGCACTAGCATGGAGGGACAGAAAGAGAGGGAGATACAGAATCGGAAGCAAGCTCCAGGCTCTGAGCTCTCACACACATCCCGATGCAGGCCTCGAATTCACCAACCGTGAGATCATTACCTCAATGATATTGATGCTTAACTGACTGAGCCACCCAGGCACCCAGAATGTATCAAGAAATCTTAAAGATAAGGTATTTTTAAGAAAATGAAAATGTAATTTCCCCCAAACAAGTTAGGTTTATTTCCCTGAAACTGAGAGAGATGCTCCACCACACAAGAGTAGTGGCCGGAATTTCCCAGACTCAATCTGGAAAGACACCATACCTGAATGGGTACGGAACAGTGCAAGCACTGGTGGGTCCACCAACAGTTTTATTTGTAACAAAGTTCCACATGATGTTAAGATAGCGACCATGGTAGCTTCCTACATGTAGCATTGTTTTGCAGGGTTACTTTAGATTTTTGCTTTATTTTGTTTAAAAAATATATATGTCTGTGTGTGTGTGTGTGTGTGTGTGTGTGCGTGTGTGTATCTCACTTTGGAGTGTGTGTGTGTGTGAGTGTGTGTGTGTTTCCTTTGACAGGGGTAGAAATACTGTAGCATTATGGGCCCCTAATTCACTTTGAGTTTAATTCCTCAGTATTAACTGCTGTTTGTGGTAGGCAAATTTAAGTGCTCCATTATTTGTCCATGAAAACATCAAATGGAACACTTTGAACCAGACCTTGTTTCCTAGCATCAGGTTGTAGAAACTGCCTTCAGGTCTGCAAACTTTGTGCTTTTCTGTTCAACAAGATTGATAGGTCAGCCAACCATGATGGTTCTATCCAGAGAAGTGTGCCTTTATCTTCTGAAAAAAGATATGTACTTTAAGCCTCCTGACCAGGACTGTAACAATCAGTTCCTTTCCTAAAATATAAATTAGATTATCTACCTTGGTGATAGTGGTGTCTGACTTCTCAGTGTCCATTCTTTCTCATTACCATTTTATAGACTTTAATAAAATGCTCTAGAACATACACCAATGGAGGAGCATACCTAAGCTCAGGCGCTTTACTCATAGCTCTAAACCCTGTGTTTATATTTTATTTTTTTTCTTGACTTGCTGGTGGCAAATCACCACCTGGGCAGCTTAGAAGCTTAGTAAGACTCGCCTGCCAAGTACCAAAAAAGAAGAAAAAAAAGAAAGTTGTATGTGTCACATGGTTACATTTCAGATATCAAATCTTCCTGATCTTTTGTATTTTAAAGAAAATAAATTTAAAATATGAAACTGCTAGTTTAAGATATATATTTTATCATATTTAGCTTGGCCTGTAGCTCCGTAAAATTTTTCCCATATGTTATTTTCGAGCTTCAATTACAAGTGAATTTTGCAATGAAATATCCAGCAACTGATGTTTCAATAAAATATGAGAAAAAAAGATTTGATAAAATATTATTCAGCCTCTAATATTATCATAAGGTTACAAAGAAATCTGAGAAAGTATTTTGCATATGCTTCTTTATGTTTATAGTTGTTTTCATATATATGTATGTCTATACAGATAAATATTTTTTTATAAAAACAAGTTTAAGTGCAGCAAATTTTAAATGTAGCAAGGTGAAGCATAAGTTCTTTAGTTATTCTTCCTACTACAGATAATGAGAAGAAAATGTGTAGGGAAGTGGGAGGTATATATACTTTTGTGATTTGGTTAGGTACCTATTCTCACATAATAGAAGTAGGTATTATCATAAGAATGAATAGAGGTTTAAGTGTATGCCTATAATTGTGAGCATACATGAATACAGACCTGACTATGAACCTACATTTTGTAAATTTGGTAATCCTTCTGTGGCCAGTCCTATGTCACATTTAACATCACCTCAACCATTAGCCCATCACAATGCTGCTAATCAGGAGAAAGAAGGGAGATGTAGCTGGTAATAAACAATTCTTAGAAATCTGAGGAACCAGCTTGTGATTTAAAATCTTATCCTAGTTAGGCACATAAATGCCACGCCAGACTATCTGGATTTAATTTCCAGTGTTGACACATGACAGCAATTTGATATCCCTGTGCTTTAGTTTTCTCATCTCTAAATTAATAGAAAATTACAGCCTCATGTCATCACAGTGAGGAAAAATATGTAGCTATTTGTAAAGGAGTTAGAGCAGTGTCTGACGTAGAGTAAGTCTTTATGTTGTCTATTAGCATTGTGTGAATCAGTCCACCTTGCCTTTGACTTTTTTCTTGCAGAAACTGCTATTTTACTTTTTCATCCTAAGCTTCCCATTCACACCAGGGCTATTTGAATTAGTCAAACATAGGATTTAAGGCTTGTATTGTATCCTCCTAAAAGACATGCTTAAGCCCTAACCCTTGGTGGCTGTGAATATGAAGTATTTGAAAATAGAATCTTTGCAACTATAATTAAGATATAAGTTAAGATGGGGGCACACGGGAATATGGGGGACCTTGGGTCCATTATGGCTAGTTTCCTTATAAGAAGGATAGAAGAGGCATGGAGACAGACATGCACAGGGAGAAGATGACTATGTGATGATGGAGGCAGAGACAGAAGTATTGTACCTGCAAGCAAAGGAATGTAAGCATTACTGGCAAGCCAGCAGCAGCTAGGAAAAGGCCAAGGAAGGACTGTCAGGTCAAAGGAAACATGGCCTTGCCAATTTCTTGATTTTGAAATTCTAGCCTCTAGAACTTTAAGACAATCAATTTCTGTTGTTTTAAGCAACTCAGTTTGTGGTTCTTTTTTACACCAACCGTAGGAAATGAATGCACATGGCATTATATTTTCTCTATGACCCTGTAAAGACATCACTGTTGTCAGCCCTTGGAATCAGCATGTCTTCTCCTTCTTAAGATATGGTGGGGCAGAAGCCATGGGTTTTTAACAGAAGTCCACCATGACCT
Source organism: Cryptoprocta ferox (assembly GCA_028646485.1). Lineage (NCBI taxonomy): Eukaryota > Metazoa > Chordata > Mammalia > Carnivora > Eupleridae > Cryptoprocta > Cryptoprocta ferox. Next base: position 48,120,071 of record CM053560.1, on the reverse strand, counting down.
ATTAGCATTTTGCCTGGAGCACTTCTAGGAGATGTTAATTTCTCTCATTTTGATTCTTATTTGTTTTTCTTTTTAATGTTTATTTACTTTTGAGAGAGAGAGGGAGAGCACAAGTCGGGTAGGGGCAGAGAAAGAGGGAGAGATAGAGAATACCCCACGAGGGGTTCAAACTCATGAACCATGAGATCATGACCTGAGCCTATCCAAGAGTCAGATGCTTAACTGACAGCCACTCAGGCACCCCTCGTTCTTATTTGTTTGTTTGTTTGTTTTTATCAGTCCCCACACTCTGTTTCTTGTGAATAACTTATAGTTAGATTTGTAGACTTTCCCCTTTTTTTTCAATATTTCAGAACATCTAAGCTTTTTAAATGTTTATTTACTTATTTTTGAGAGAGAGAGAGAGAGAGAGAGACAGACAGACAGACAGACAGATGGGAAACAGAGAATCACAAGCAGGCTCTGGGCTGTCAGTGCAGAACCCAAGGTGGGACTCAAACCCATGAACTACAAGATCATTACCCAAGCCGAAATCAAGAGTTGGACACTTAACCAAATAAGCCACCCAGGCACCCCAGAATGTCTAACATTTTATTTATTAAGTTTTTAATTTTAATTCCAGTATGGTTATCATATAGTGTTATATTAGTTTCAGGCTGATGGTTACCAGAGGGGAGGTAGGCGGGGGGATGGGTGAAATAGGTGATGAGGATAAAAGAGCGTACTTATCGTGATGAGCAATAGGTGATGTATGGAATTGTTGAATCACTATATTGTACACACGGACTCTTTTTTTAATGGTGTTCTTTTAGTTTGGAGACCTTGGTTTGCATTGAGTATGTCCTATGTAAGTTTTGATCACTAATGAAAAATTTTCTATCTTGCCTATACTCTCCAAAGCATATGACAAATTTACTTACAAAACTCTTCCTGACATACGATTCAACCCATATACAACTTTGATGGTCCTTTGACTGTTGGCACTGACATTTGTGATTTCTCACCATTGTAAAAAATATTTACCTAAATTGTCTAGCGAGTTAAATTTCAAATGTTCAATGGACTGATGTCTGTACAATCTATTTAAATGTCATCTTACTGTACATATGGAGGATATTATTCAAGTATTCTTCACCTTATAATTTATAACATTGGTAATTTAAGGAATCTCTACTTCTGTTTGCAATACTTTAAACTATACCTTTCATGGCATGATATAAAATTACCACTATATACAATTATTTATGTAGAGGCACCTCTATATACTATTGGAATATTTGGGGACCAGGGACTGTGTGTTCTCCCTGCCCTTTGTGCATTAATTTAACAAATTGTTTTTGTGTCCTTATGATAGTCCAGGCACTGTGTTAAATACAAGAAATCTTTATGCTTAAAAATGCAGGCTGCAGGGGGGCGGGGCATCTGGGTGGCTCAGTCAGCTAAACATCCAACTTAAGCTCAGATCATGATTTCATGGTTCATGAGTTTGAGCCCGCATCAGGCTCTGCACTCTCAGCCTGGAGCCTGCTTCAGGTCCTGTGTCTCCCTCTCTGTCTGCCCCTCCTTTGCCCTCCCACTATCTCTGTCTCTCAAAAACAAACATTAAAAAACAATGCAGCCTGCAGGGATTCTGTATTCAGCAAATACTCAACAATTGTTTGGCTTCCAATTAATATTCCAATATATCAGATTAATTAATTAAATACATGAGAATCTAAAGTCTGGATTCAAATGTGTTAATGTTTTTATCTCTTTAGCACACTCCTCCAAATGGTGGCCTTTAGAATGAGTGATGAACCCACTTGCCCTGAATACACAACCATTGTCCGTGTTGTGATCCTTCTGACGGTGCTCACTTATCAAAGCAGAACTCATTTCAAAGTCCATTTTGAATTAAATATTTGAGGCACTACAAGGAATGCCCTCCTAAAAATAATCTATGCTTAACTGAATCCCTTTTATCTAATGCCTTGTTATGACAAAAAGGTAATTGGGGTTTTTGCACGAGATCTCCTTCTTGTACTTATGCTTATCTTATTGGTTATGGCTCTGCCACACTCTGGCTGCCACTCTTCTCCCATTTTTCATTGGATTAGTTGAAACAAAATTTTATACAAGTAACTATTAACAGCAATACGTAAATCAAACTTTATAATTAGGCTTCCATTATATCATCCAATAAGTATATATTTTACAAAGGACATTGTATTAGGGTGCAAAGAAAGAATGAAGGAAAAGCATACATAAAAATAATGATAAGTTCATATATATATCTCATATATCTGAGAATAAATATTAAAATATGTTCTAGGGGTGCCTGGGTGGCTCAGTCAGTTAAGCATTTGATTTCCGCTTGGGTAATGATCTCACACTTCATGAGTTTGAGGCCCGCCTAGGGCTCTCTGCTGTCAGCACAGATCCCGCTTCAGATCCTCTGTCTCCTGCAATCTCTCTCTTTCTCTTTCAATCAAAAATAAATAAACATTTGAAATATGTTCTAATAAATCATATTTTTTCATAATCAAAACATATAATGGTTAATTCAGTTGTACATTTCTCCCCAAAATCCAGTGTCACTTTGTTAGTGACCAGGGACTACCATGAAAACTCTAGCATCGTGTAAAGTCTTGCTGTGGGTCTAAATTAAAGAGCCTATAAGATAAAATTTTCAGTCACGAATGGAATATTTCTAGTTTCTGATGGAAAACAACACCAGTGGAAAAGATCCATGTCCTGTTGACTGAATATCATCATCATCTTTATACAAGCCATCGTTCTCCATGATATTTATATATTTAAAAAGTCAACAGAATCATATCTATGATTACTACTTTGAAGGAATGTTTTTGATACTATTTAACAAACCATAAGTTGAAGACGGGGACACATTAGTAGGTTGTATGGTCAAGACCATATTGTAGCTAGTTCTGCAGAAACCTACTCTCTTAAGTCTGTTTGTTACTTTAATTCTAATAGCTATGTCTTTAATTTAAAATTAGTACCTATTAGGAAGCACTGCAAAAGTTCAATTTGCTTTTGGTTTAGATACATCTTCAATTTCCCACTGATGGTTTAGAAAGTATGGGAAATTCAGTAATATCTTATTTCCTTCTTTTGAAAATGAAGTTAAATTATATTTGCCTTATCAGGATTGTCCACATACTAATGGTCTGAAGGTTTTGAGCATGCACATGATTCATGGGTAAACATCTGCATCTTGGTCACTAGAGTTAATGCCAAAAACTGTTCTAGAGATATTCAGATTAAACCTGCAATAGACTGGAAATTAATAGGCATGCCATGTTCTTGATCTGAGGTGAATAAATAATGGCTTTACCTTTTACGGAAGTGTCAGCATGGAACTTGCCATAACAGTAAATTAAAGGTGACATAGAATATGTACTTTGCATGCCAAGTTACCTTCTATCAATTAAAACCTTACTTGTGTCACTAAATGCTAATTTTAAATGATTTGGGGGTCTTGTACATTTTTATTGATGACTGTGTCAAAAGGGTGTAAGTTCTGAATAATTGTACAAACCTCACTGTGTTACAAACAAAAGATAGTAAAGAGACCTTACAAAGCAGAGAGATTAAATATCAGCTTTGCCACAATGCCCATCAAGAATGGGTCTCTGGTTTGAATACGTATGATATCTAAGTGTTGTGATTCAAGCCCCGCCTTTACTCTTATTTACTTATTTGGGATGTTTGGTGTATTACACATTTTTAAGTTAAAAAAAGATCATCTGGGAAAAAAGCAACAAAACAAACATTCCCTCCTCGTTGCTGATGATGAAATTTATGCTGTTTTGTTATTGTAGGTGTTTTTGTTTACCTTTTCTGTTGTTCATTTACCTTTTTGCCTCTAGGAAAAGTCAAATTTTGAAATTTTTCTGCCCTCCACTGTCATTATCCAGAGTTATTTGCTGATGAAAATGGATGCAAATATTTGTCATACTATGATAGCTTTAGTTTTAATTATATACCCAACACAAGTAAAAAGTTTATCTTCATAAGAATAAGCTCCTTTAATATATTTTTCCTGTATCTCCTATTATTACTTCTTATGTAAATTATTATTTACTTATTTTATATTTTTATTTTACTTATTTTTAAATAAGTAAATTCTTATTTACTTATTTATATTTTTATTATTTACTTATTTTATATTTTTACCTATAGACACTTTACGGCATTCTATTAATATTTGAAATATCTAATATAAAATGGTTTTTAAAACTTTATATTTGTTTATTTTGAAGGGGGTAAGTGCAGAGAGAGAGAGAGAGAGTTGGAGGAGGGGCAGAGAGAGAGAGGGAGAGAGAGAGAGAGGGACAGAGAGAATCCCAAGCAGGCTCCACATCATCAGCGCAGAGTCTGAAGTGGGGCTCAGTCTCACGAGCCCTGAGATCATGACCTGAGCAGAAATTAAGAGTCGAACTCTTAGCCAACTGAGCCACCCAGGCACCCCAGATGTAAAATGTTTTTAAAACTCAAATACTGACTTTAGTCATATGCAATATTTTCAATGCTAAACTAATTAGACTTTTACCATCAAGAAGTACAGTAAAGCCTTGGTTTGAGAATATAATTCATTCCAGAATCACACTTGTAATCCAAAGCGAGTTTCAAGAACCATTGGCTCAGTTGTTATCATGTGACATTTGGCTTCAGGTACTACTTGTTTTGAAAGGCATCACTTATTTGTCAAGTTAAAATTTGTTCATTTTGCAGAACACTCACAGAAAAAGTTACTCACAATCCAAGGTTTTGCTGTGTATTGTTTTTCTAAGTCATTACCTGAAAGGCTGCAAGTGTTTTGTAGACTTGAATGCCATCCATTCTCCACTTTAATTTTTTTCATATTGAAGCAAGAATGATATTTGACAAACTCAGATATGAATATTCCCCTACTTAAAGTGATTCAATGCCTTTGCTATCTCTTAGGATACAGGCCAAAAATCAATATATACATTGGGTCCTTCACGATCACTTTATGTTCACTTTGTTTTGTCCGGTCTTCTGTGTTCTAGCTACACTAGCCTTGAAAAGCATTGCCATACACTTGTGGGGAAGAGCACTGGGTGTTATATGGAAACCAATTTGACAATAAACTATAAATTTAAAAAAAGGAAAAGAAAAGCATTGCCATAGTCCTTTCTGACTCAGGTGATTACCAGCACTGTGGAGCTTCTGGTCCAGCAGCCCTCAGTCATCCTTTACTAACTGAACATCTCTCACTCCTCCGTAAGATCTTAGATACTATTTTCTAAAGAATCCCTCACCCATTCTGCCATCCACACCTACCCACCCTCTGTCTATATTAAGTCTTTGACATATGCTCTTATGGTCCTGTAATTTTCTTCTTGGCACTTAAGACCATGTATTTTTTGTTAAATCTTTATGTGTATTTTTACTCCCACTTCTACCTCCAGTATCTACTACAGTGTTATAACACATGGTAAGAATTTAATAAATGTGTTGGCAAATGTGTTGAAAATATAAATGAGTGGATTGAAATTACTCAAATATCCCATACGCCCTGATGAGGTTGACAAAATCATTACAAATACTACAAATAGATGTTTTTTTTTCTCATTTCATTCCATCTTTTTCTTACTCAACTAACTTGTCTTCTTCAAGATACTATTTTTCATTCAGAGTTGCATTGATAGGATGCTTAATAAAATTACATGAAAATTATATAAAAATACATAAAATGCTTTGATTCAGAGGAAGAATCATCATAGTTTTTTGGGGCACCTGGGTGGCTCAGTCAGTTAAGCCTCTGACTTTGGCTCAGGTCATGATCTCACCGTTCACAAGTATGAGCCCCGCACCAGGTTCTGGACTGACAGCTCAGAGCATGGAACCTGCTTCAGATTCTGTGTCTCCTTCTCTCTCTCTGCCCCTCCCCAACTCATGCTCTGTCTCTCTCTCAAAAATAAAGAAAAACACTAAAAAAAACTTTTTTTAATCACAGTTTTTTATAAAAAAGAGAAAAAATGAAATAGATATGTCTTCATCGCAGGTTACATTAATTCCTGTATGTTACTAATTAAATATTTTAAATTAATGCTTATCGAGGGGAGTATTTGTGCAATAGACAGGTAATTCTCAAGCTGAAATAGGTGTTGCCTCATGAATCCTGTGCCCTACTCAGCCTAAGGTTAACTTTGTCTGTTGATGAAAGTCACTATTATCATGGAAATAATGCCATTTTTACCCTTGCTGCTACAGCTGCTGCCTATAAGATTGTAGTTAGGTTTTCTAAGCAGAGCAAAAAGTAGCTACTCAGAATTAGATTGAACTATGTAGGAGAGTAAGCACTCACTTGAAGTCCCCCTCTCATTTAAATGCATAAATTAAAAAGCATGAAAATACGTATTTTCAAAAAAAATCAGATAGCTGTCAGAAATATTTTATGCCAAAAAATATATTCAGTGATTTTTCTATTTGCAGGTACCACTGCACTACTTTCCCCCAAATAGGAAGAAGGTGTAGAATCTATTTCATTTCTCTACAAAAGGCCATTTTATCTGTGATATAATGACAATTATTTCTCAACACTGGTGGACATAATTTAGCTGGTCATGCTTTAATAAGGTTTTTATCCCTTGATACCATCCATTTTCGCTAATGTCCTTGGCACATGAGATTTTTTAGAGTTTTCACCAAGCTCTCATCTATCAGTGATACATGATGCAATTTATGTGCAAAAATTCTATTAATATTAATGAGATTAGCTCTCATATATCTGATGTTATTGCTGATAGAGAAGATTCTGGAAATAGTAAAATTCTTTACATTAATTAGAGAGCAAATTGGGTTACTTTGTCAAGTATATAAATACATAAAATAGTTAAGTAATTAACACATGAGTAATTAGTCAAAGTCATGAAAATTCTAATCATTCTGATAATAAAGAAATTCAGGGGCACCTGGGGACTTGGACAGTTAAGCTCCTGACTCTTGATTTTGACTCAGGATATGATCTCTTCATTTGTGAGTTTGAGTTCCGCATCGGGCTCAGTGCTGAAATTGTGGAGTCAGCTTGGGATTCTTTCTCTCTCTCTTTCTTTCTCTACTACTCCCCTGCTCTCTCTCTCTTTCTCTCTCTCTCTCTCTCTCTCTCTCTCTCTCTCTCTCTCTCTCTCACTCTCTCTCTCAAAATAAGTAAATAAACATTTTTAAAAAAAGTTCAAACCATTACCATTACATTCTGAGAACTCATACTTTCAAGTCAATTGCTCTGAACAGTATGTGAATCCAGCAATATGGCCTGGCTGGATTCTGTTTGGAGGACTGGTTATTGCTGAAAGTCTTTATACGCAGGTTATTGGACTGAATGGAATGCACATGCTACTGTATCTTATCATGTCTGCTGTCTTCATCTAAAATATTCTTTGCCACATGTCATTCTCAACTCAGAATTTTGAATCCTAAATATAGTTATCTGATATTGACATTTTTTCTCCTTGTACAATTAAAATGATTTTTTCTGAGGAGATAATGAATATGGAAATGGCCACTAAAATAGTTGTCATTCATTTATCATTTATTTATCATATTTTCTTCTTCTTAAAATATTTTTAGAGAAAGAGCACAAGCAGAGGAGAGGGACAGAGGGAGGGAGAATTTTTTTTCTTTTTTAATTTAACTAATTTATTTATTTTGTGAGAGAGAGAGAGAGAGAGAGAGAGAGAGTGTGGAGGAGCAGAGAGAGAGAGAGAGAAAGAGAGAATCCCTGTCAGCTCACAGCCCAACATGGGGCTCGACCCCACAAACCATGAGATCATGACCTGAGCCAACATCAAAAGTAGAACGCTTAACCGACTGAGCCACCCAGGTGCCCCTATCATATTTCCAATAAATGTTTATTGAGCATCATTTGTTATTTACTAGTAAATGATGGAGATATAAAGACATTTCTCTCCGCCCTGAGGAAATCACAGTCTACCAATAAGCATAGACATGAAAACTAGTACTGCCAATATGTAGTGCAGATTTTGCAACACAAAATATGGAAACAGAGGGAAGTAACGTCCTGAACTTTGAGGACAGACAACATAAATGACCTGGAGAGGGTAGCAATGGCTGAAAAAGGAATCTCTGTATCTTCTTGTATTCTAGATAACTGTTTCTTGGATGCAGTAAGGATTTCAATATCCAGATATGGATAAGAGAAGTTGGACAGATGGAGCAGAGTAGAGATAGAAAATTATGGGGCCTGCTTAGGGAGACTGGAAGATGGATATGGCAAGTCAGATGAAGGTCACACTGTCTTCACCTTCTAACTGTCCATTGTACTGTCACGATTATCCCCAGTCCCAACTCTTGCCTCTCACACTGTCTTTCCATTAGTCTTCAGATAGATGCATCCCCGAGCATGACATTTCTGCTTAAAAACTTCCCCTTACTCCTCCCAACAAAACTCAAGCAACTTGCAAGGCCTACCAGATATTCAGCTTCCACACTTGCCAGTGTTCAATCCTTTACCTGCAACTCATCCCTTACTGTCCATCAAACAATCGCAGGCAGTTACTGAACCTGCCGTTCTTTTTCATGCTGATGTCTCTGCCATGAAAATTGCTTTCTCTAATACAGTTCTCTGTTTTACTTGTGAAAGGCAATTCTGCCTTCCAAAGCTAGTTCAAAGGCCACTGTTTCAGTTTCTTATTGCTGATGTAACATGTGACCACAGACTTAGTGGTTTAAAACAACTCAAATTTATTATCTTGCCATTCTGGAGGTCAGAAGTCTGAATTGAAATGGGTCTTTTGAGACTAAAATCAAAGTTTTAGCAAGACTGTGTTCTACTTGGAGATTTGGAGATTCTAGGAGACAATCTATTCCCATGCCTTTTCCATTTTTGCAGGACAACCTATACATCTTGCTACTTGACCCCTTCCTCCATCTTTAAAACAAGAAGTGCAGCATCTTCAAATCAGGCCTCATTTAGCCTTAATCATCTCCTTAAAGTCCCTATCTCCAATACAATCACATGGGGAGGGGAATTAGGGCTCCCACAATCATGTACATGTGAATCCTTCCTGTACCATAATTAATAGATTTCATGTCTCCCTTAATTAAACTCTGAGATTATTAAGGGTACGGTACATGCCTTTTTAATATTCTAAGTCTAGTACCTCAAAAATAACAAAGTTTGTTTCACCAAAAATTTTTGATTAAGTGTAGAAAAATCATCTCAGCCATCTTTAAGAAGATAAAGTTAACTATAAGTGAAATTAACTGTAATGAGAAATCACCTTCACAGATCATAGGACAGGTTATGATCTCAAATAACCTTGGTAATGGGAAAACCACTAGTGGTACATGTATTTGATTAAAATTTACTCATGCCCATTGCCCCAAATATCTCTGCTATTTCTAAAAAATTTCTTCCATTTGTCAAAATAACAAATGGCAAAATAATAGAGAACCATGCCATAAAAGAGCAAAGGGAAAAGTCTTACGATCCAAATGAATAAGCTTTTAACTCACCTTCCAGATTATGGTAATTGCATTTATCAGAAACCATTTGGAATTACAAACCTTCACATCTTGGTCTCAATTATGCTTTCCCCTCAGAATTCACTTTAGAACTTTAGAATATATGATAAATTCAACATCATAGATACTTCAGTGCCTTAATAAATAATAATTTAATGAGCAATTTCAGTAATACATTAAAGTGTTTTTTACTTGATTTTATGAACCAATGTATTAATAGAAATGAAATTATAGCACTAAATTGCTATTGAGAGTAATTACTTCTTATTTATATCTGCTAGTAGCCAGAAGATGTTTTATATCTCTTATTAACTTCTTTCAATTGATTAAATTTAAATCAGAATTAGAATCAGAAATAAGAAGACTGTCTTTTTATTTTTATCTTATTCAGAACTAGAAGTAGAAATAGTCATATAAGTAGAGAGATTTTCTCTGAGAGATTTATAGTATAATACTATAGTCTTCTTTATTTGTGATATTTGAGATAAGTAAAGCTTTTCATCCTACCAATTCATTATCCATTATCATATTTAATATAAAATAAAATTTATATCAGTGTAAACATTGACACAGCATTCATTGTAGAGATAATCTTTATATAGTTGGCAAGTTACATATATAAAATATTTATTGTAATAAAGGTTAAATATGATTGCCCCACAGAAACTATACTTTAGTAAATGTTTAAGAAATAAATTTAATAAATTAAACTATAATTTAATAAATTTAAAAAAATTTACTAAGGGAATTTATTTGCTTTATGAAACAGAAATTTACTTAAAGAAAGATAATAAAAGTGTATTTATCTTAATAATTGAACAACACTTCATAGGAAGATATTTGGCCAAGCTTTAATTGAAGACCTATCCAGTTATCTATAACTCTTAAAATGAGGATTTTTGAGAGAATGTTGTTGACTCTGAGCAAACTAGATATGGATTCAATATTGAGTCAATCACATAGGGAAAGGGCCAAAAATTGCAAATATGGCTACTTAAGCCCAACTCTGCCGTAGAAATCATGGATGTGGGAGGTAGAAGTCCCATGGGAGGGTGAGTAGGGAGGAAATATTGGTTAAGTATGATATACAGAATGCTGGCCACATACCTAAAACCCAATAAAAATAACCATAAATTCCCACCATCTCATCAGTTCTAAAGTACATGTCTATGGGCATTTATTGATTACATTGTATGTGAACACAATATTTTCAGATAATTATACAGATTATAGATGAGGATAGTGTGGCTTAGAAAATGTGTTCATTTGTAGCTTACAGTAGTTAATAAATAGTTTATAAATGGTGGGTCCAATAATGGAAGATATTGTCACCATTGTCAAGCAGGATGTATTTAATGCTTAACAAGGATCTGAAAGTCAGGTTCTACTGATGATTTGAAACTTCCCCACTTTTCATCCCAAATTTCCAAAAATATGTAGATTCCTGATCAGTTCACTAACTTTAGGCAGAATATTTAACTTTGATTATTCATAAATGACCATTGATTGTTTTGGGCACTGAACACAGACGGCAAGTACATCCTTTAGCAAAATTACAGAAGTGTGCTGCTTTTCCCTATTTCCTTCCAGATGGTCCAGTTGGATTTGAAGTTGTCTTTCCCTTATAGTACATTAATGAAGGCCTTTCCAAGTAGAAAAGACATTCAGTATTCTAGCCTTTTATGGCCATAACCCAGAGGACAGAGTCTCACTGGACATGTAGTCTGAGCCAGAAGAGAGCCAGAGACAGTGTAACAAGAAGTTTTACTACTGCATGACAGGGACTGCAAATGGCCCTATGGTGCTATTGTTTTCACTTTCCTCTGCACAACCTAGACTCAAAGGGTTCCATATTTTCATTTTAAATAACTGCACCACCATGATACCAGTCACATATTTACATATTTATTAATACTTGCAGTCTTAGAGAAACCCAATCTAAAACAAATTAAATTAAAGGAGAAACCCATTAGAAATTCATCTACAGGGGCACCTGGGTGGCTCAGGCAGTTAAGCGTCTGACTCTTGATTTTGACTCAAGTCATGATCTCAGGGTTCATGGGTTCAAGCCCCATGTCAGGCTCTGTGCTGACAGTGCACAGCCTACTTGGATTCTCGGTCTCCCTCTCTCTCCTCCCCCCCCCCCCACTTGCTCTCTATCTCTTTCTCTCTCCAATAAATAAACATTAAAAAATGTATTAAAAAATCTCTGACAAAGCAGGAAGCTTTTTAATAAAACATTCAAACCCATCAGGAAATCTATCAGTTTCTGTTACATGTCTTCTCTGCTCTGGCCATCCCTCCTTGAAGTTATCCCTTCCTTCCTCTGATCCAGCATGATTCGCTAGCTTCAGGGCCCGTTGCCCAGCCTGTATATTGGCATTTTCCTTTCTGTCAGTCTAGAATTGCCTTTTATTTCTTTCTATACAAAAACCTCTTAGTCCTGGATGTCATAGTTTTCCTTTTTCTTGTTTTACTATAGCTTTTGTGTGAGCACATCCTCTAGAGGCTTTCTGAGAAATGGTACACAGAACAGTATTTTGAGTCCTCTCATGTCTGAAAATATAGTAGACTCAGTCTTACAGCTTGATGAATAAACAGTAACCAAATTTGAAACATTTTTTTCATCTTAAATGGAAGACCTGTCTTCTAGCTCCTTTTGCAGATGTTAAGAAATCTGATAACATTCATCTTTTCTTTTTCTTTCTGGTGTTTTGTTTTGTTCTTTAGTTTCAGGATGATGGGCATGTGTGTGTATGTGCACTTAATTTATTATTCTGGGCACTTGGAGAGCTTCTCAATTTTGAAACTCTTGGCTTTTGGCCTGAAAAAAAATTTAATTACTTCTTTGATAATAAGGAGATCCCAGTTTTCATCTTCTCTCTTTTCAGAAACCATTCTGAATCAGATGTGGAATCCTTTAGATTAATCTTCTAAATCAGCTTACATGTTTCGTATTTCATCTTTGTCAATTTGTTTCAATTTTGTGACATTTTTCTCAACTTTATTTTCAACCTTTCTATTATTGTGGGTTTTTAAAATAAATACCCACTATCATCTTTTTTTATTCCAAGAGTTCTTTCTTGTTTTATGATTGTTTGTTTTACTGACTTTTGTTTTTATTTTATGAGTCCAATCCCTTCTTTCATTCCTCTGAAAATATTAAATTCCCTCATGTCTGAAATTACTTCTACTTGCTCCTTACAATGTTTCTGACTCAGTTTTTTTTTTTCAGGCCTTACTTTTATTACTATATGATTTGATTTATTTCTGCCAGTTCAGGTACTATCCTTAAATATCTACCAATCTCACAAGCATACTAGAAATGCCATCTGTGGGTGTGGCTGAAAACAAAAGACCTTGCTCTAAGATCCCCAGTTACAGGTTTCTGTACATTTTTTCTTTTGGTCTTGTCAGGTTTCCTGAGATGAATTTCCCAATCTCTTCTCTGGGAGTAGAAGTCTAGCTGTCTTCATTTCGGAAGCAGTATGGCGGAGAGAGGAGATCAGGTAGATTTTCACGTATACCCTCTGTGTGCAGTACAGGACCCCTCCATTCTCCCATGTGTCTCTTGGTTCTGAGTACCCAATGTCCTCCCTGAAATGGGGTGGGAAAGTATCTAGGAGCCCAATTGTTCTTCATAAAATTTTTTAACTTTTAACAATTTTTGGCTTTTAGTCTTTAATTCCTGAGAAGTTGGGGAGTTGATAGTCTGTAACACCTTGAGTCTAAATGACTCTATACTGTAGAGTTTTAGATTTCAACAGTCTCCAGTGTCCTAAGTCACATCTTCATCTTTGATCTATTTTCAATTTTCCAAAATTTTGTTGTCATGTCTAGTCTCCTTTATCTACTGTTGGTCCTCTCACTCTCCTTTTTGTTCTAGTATGCTTAGCCCTTTTTTGTGTTTACCTTCATTTTAGATGCTTTCTAAGGGTGAGTGAAAAACACATTACCAATGTGCATTTTAACTGACATCCATTCAACTTTTTAAACTATGTTTATGTATTAGTTTGATAAAAAAATGAAATAAGAAAATGCCCTTCCTTAAATAAAGATCCCAGTATAGCAAGCACTAAGCTATTATGATAACAAATATGCCTTTGAAAGTGGGAACTAATCTTTGTAAAAAAAAAATCTTGTCCCTGGATTTTCCATATTGGTTCTTCAAGTATTTTTTCTTCACAGTGTAAAAAAGACTGAATTATCTTCCTTGAATGGTAATCAACATCAAAGACACAAACTACTAAATTTTTACCTTGCTCTAAAAAACTTTTCTAAAAACCTTCTCTCTTAGCCCATAGCTCAGCATATTTCTTCATTATTACAGGATCCAGCTCTTTGCCTTTGTCAGCTCTTTATTAGGATTAAATATTCCTCTTTTGACCATCTCTTTCAATATTCACACACATACACACACTATCTCTCTTATATGCAGAAATATGCCAACTCATTATGCACACAAAAATACTCATTTTCAAAGTATCTGAAGGAGTAATTTATCCCAAAACTCCTTTCTCAAAATATTTGTATAACCCCTCTTTTATGACAGAGAACATGTCAGAAAAATAATGTTGTTGTCTAATAAGTATAATTCTTGGTTCATTAACTTTTCCTATTTTGTTTTTAACAACCTCTTTGTAGTAGGTTGAATTGTGGCTCTCCAAAAGATATGCCTACATTCTAAACACTAGCGCCTGTAAATGTTACCTTGAGATGAAAGGATTATCCTAGATTATATATGTGGCTCCATATGCCCAATGACAAATTTCCTTATAAGAGAAAGACAAATTTCAGATAGAAGAGGAGAAAACATGGAAATAGAGAAGAGAAGGCGATGTAAAGACTGAGGCATTGATTGGTGCCAGGTGGGTATATACCAGTAATGCCAAGGATTGCCAGAAACCATAGAAACTAGAAGGGAGTCATGGGATGGATTCTCTAAGCCTAAGGATTTAAGCCTCCAGAAGGAACAGACTCTGTTGACACTTTGATTTCAGACTTCTTGTTTCTGGCTTCCAGAACTGTGAGATAAAAAACTGTGTTATTTAAAGCCACTCATTTTGTTGTCATTTTTTACGGAAGCCCTAGGAAATTGACATACCCACCCCTTTTTGTTTTTACTTTTTGCTACTTGAGTAAACAAACTGAAGATCCCCACATCCCAAATCCTATTCCCCTGCTGCCTGGTAGTTAGATCTTGCAGGATGATGGAGCCAAGTTAAAGTAGAATGGGGGTTAGGTCCACTTATTGAAACTCTACAAGTGATGTGCTACACTGAAGGAAGTGGCCTGGGTGATCTGAGGAACTTTAACTTCAGAAACTGGTGTTATTGGCTGAGGATAATAGAAGTGTAGGATCACGAGGATATCATATCATTATAGCATACTATTAACTTTACCTCATATAAAACCTCCCTTGTGTCAAAAGCATAAAGCTGAATTTTCAAGCATCTATCAAATGTCAGTTCCATGATCAATATGTGAGTCACTTTTTTTTAGATTATGTTGTAATTCAAACAACACTGAACAAATTATACCTTTATTCTATTAAATAGATCATCATGAATTTCTTTGGAAATTGATTTAGCAAAAGAAAACATCCTAATGCATTCTATTTAGTGTAATATTCTTCTTCAGATATATTTGCTGCAAATTTCTGACAATTGGCTAACTAGATAAAAAACCTCCTTCACATTTATACAAGGTAAATAGTGTTATGATATTTAGTTTAACAATAAACAATATCTAGTATGGTGGTATATTTTAGTAATTTTTCTCTTATTTCATTGCAGCTATGAAGGCATAAAAAATAAAATGGCCATTATTATTATTCAGGTTTAAAAACATATCTCACCAGATCTTTTCTGCTGTGTTCTATAATGTGAGGAAGGTTGTGGTTTCACAGATATTTTGTTAACTGTACTATAATTCACTCAACAAATAACTATTAAACATCTTGTCTGAGTTTGGCTCTGTGCTCAATGCTGAAAATATATTTTAATAGAAGTTTTTTTTCTTTGTTATGAATGAATCTCCAAACACTGATGAAAACACACACACACACACACACACACACACACGTAAGCACACATGGAAACTTAACATAAATCAGTTTTAAGTTTATGGAAGATCTACATTTCTTTTCTTTAATATTTATTTATTTATTTTTGAGAAAGAGAGAAAGCACTAGCATGAGTGGGGGAGGGGCATAGAGAGAGAGGGAGACAGAATCTGAAGCCGGCTCCACACTGTCAGGTCAGAGTCTGACAGAGGGCTTTGAACTCATAAACTGTGAGATTATGACTGGGGCTGAAGTCAGATGCTTAATCGACTGAGCCACCCAGGGGCCCCATGCATCTCTTTTCTAAAAACAGAGTAAGGAGAGAGGACTGCAATGAGATTTAAATGTTAAGGAGTATTAATTTTGCTTTTTAATTAATTAATTTTATCCATTATAATATCTAAACGTATTGGACTAATGTAACCACGTCTGAATTCAAGTAAGTATGGCTTTAATTCCTGGTGTATAGTAGTAAAGGAAGCAGAACATGGGAGATATGTGTATAACATGGTACGGTCCCTTTAAAAAATGATAAGGAACAGAATATCTTTTATTTTCTCTCTCTCTCTAGGAATTTATCTTTAGTTGAACACATAATTGTTTTCACGTGTATGTGTGAAGCATGAGAAGGGAATAGTCTTTGTGTTATGTAGATCACTTTTCTTTTGGTATCGCAATCCACACTTGCCCAAATTATAATTAGCTTTCTTATATCACTTCTCTACCAAAGGTTCTGCAACTTTGTTTTCTGCAGATTCTTTTTTTAAATGTTTATTTATTTATTTTTGAGAGAGAGCACAAGTGGGGGAGGGGCAGCAGGAGAAGGAGACACAGAAGGCTCCAGGCTCTGAGCTGTCACCACAGAGCCCAACTCAGGGCTCGACCTCATGAACTGGGAGATCATGATCTGAGCTGAAGTCGGATGCCTAACCGACTGAGCCACCCCGGTGCCCCTGTTTTCTGCAATTTCTTAAAAGCTAGATATATGGAGAGTATTTACTCTTCCCCCAAATAAGCTAGATATTAAACAAAAACTCCAAAACCTCCCCTTATGAATATTATAAATTCTCAACATTTCTGAAGTGTCAACAGGAAATCTAATTTCCAGTTTTGTTTGAATGCTGAGATAACAGGCAGAAAATGCCACTTATTGTCTACAGAGACAGAATCACCAATTCCATTGATCACAAGAGAGTGTATTGCTTGAAATAATATTAATTGATTTTAATTAGTATTTTGAGAGCTTATTATGTGCTAAGTACTCTGTCAGTTACTGAGACTAATGCAAAGAAGTTGACAAAAATAGTCCTGTTCTGGCTTACACTTTGAGAAAATCCCAGTTTAAAAAGATGAACAAAAAATGTTGTAATATTTTTATTTGAGGACAAAGGCAACCCAGATAGAGAAGAACAAACTTCAGGGACATAAAGAAAAGTTTACAGCATAAGTGTAGCAGACGTTTCATTGCCATATGCCCGCATTCCTAGAGCCATACTACTTCAGTGAGCTATAACGTAATCCTAATCAGCCACACTTGTTTTTGCTTTTGTTTTTGTTCCCCCCCGCCCCACCCCAAGGCATGAAATGACACACAAACTTCATGGGCAGCAAGCCCAGGAAATAATCCTTAATCAAAGGCTGGGGGAGTGGATTGTATAAAGACCCAAGGCCACTTGCCTCTTTGGTCGATTAATGTTGAGAGGTGTGTTGTCCTCTGTTTCTCAAGTTTCTCCACACGTTAAGCTCCAAACATCCCTTGCTAATGAAACTTTCACTGGTTGCATTTCTTCCTCTGTAGGATTTCCCAACTTTCCTACAAGGCTTCCCTCTACTTCTCAAACAAACATTGTACTTAATCCTGTTACAGGGCCTGCTTCTGATGGACATTGATAAAACAAGCAGTCAAAGGGAGCAAATTCTATAAATAGGACACTAAAATTGGGATACTACTGAGAAAAATGTCACAAACCCCCTTTCAAGGTAGTACTTAGGGGAATGATAATTCTTGGCATGCTAGAGTATCACATTAATAAGATTCCCACATGAAGGAAACTGAGGTGAGATGCAGGTAGAAGAGAAAGCATTCACTTATGCAGTAACTCTAACATTTGAGATGTGATGGTGATGGAAAGTCTGAGGACTTGGAGTTGGTTGGTTGCTGGGAAGGAAGGTAATCAAATTGATGAGAGATAATAGTAGAATAATACTCCTTTATTTGAATGGCAACCACCATCACATTACCATGATGGTTATGGTGTCATTTTGTTTTGTAAAAATAAATTGGAGAAATACAACCTTTTGGGTTCCTTAGTAGATTGAATAGTGTCCCCCTCAAAACATATGTTTAAATCATAATCCCTGGCGCCTATGAATGTAATTAATTGCAGATGTAAATAAGGTAAGTTTTAGGATGGGATCATACTGGATTAAAGTGGACCAGAAATCCAATATGAACATCCTTTTTGGGACAGGTAAGGGCATACAGAGTCACAGGGAAGAAGCCATGCAAGGACAGAAGCAAACAGAGTTTTGCTGCCACACACTATGCAACCATCAGAGGCTGGAGGAGATGAGGAAGGATCCTTCTCTAGGGCCAGCTGATGGACTGTGGCCCTCCCTACCTCTTGACTTTGAACTTCTGGACTCCCAGATTTCTGTTGTTTTAAGCCAATATAGAGACTTTTAAACCCTAGAATGAACGTGCTGCCTCTGACTTCACTGAAATCTCAGATTATTTTTGTGAATGCCCCAAGGAAACTGAAAATTATCAGTGTATGTGCATGTGGAGGGCTTGAGATGAGTGTGTATGGAAAAAGCAGGGCATGGCACATGTCCCAGTATACAGTTGCAACTTGCAGGGCACCTGGGTGGCTCAGTTGGTTAAGCATCCGACTTCAGCTCAGGTCATGATCTCACGGTTCGTGGGTTAGGTTTGTGGGTTCAAGCCCCGCATCAGGCTCTGTGCTGACAGCTAGCTCAGAGCCTGGAGTCTGTCTTCGGATTCTGTATCTCCCTCTCTCTCTGACCCTCCCTGCTTGTGCTTTCTCTGTCTCTCAAAATAAATAAAGACCGTTAAAAAAAACAATTGCAACTTGGAATGAAAATTTGTCTTTTATACATTTGTTAAAAATTAGGATTTTTGGAATTCATATTGATTTCTTATTTAGTTTTAGAACTTAGCTAGTACTTCTGACACAAATCAGTTATCTAGAGGGAAATTAACTTACTTTCCTTGAGCCTTAGTTTCTTTATACACGAAACAAGAAATATCAAGTTGGTAAAAATATTTTTTCCTAAAAAAATATTAATCTAATTTTCTGATAAATTTTAAACATAAATCAATTAATTTCATCATAAAATAATAAATTTATCATTAAATTGCCATAAAAATTCATGAATTGTCTGCATTTTAATTGTATTCAATTTATTTCTTTTCACTTATGAGGTAGGACAGTGATTCAAACACATGGATTTTGTCAGCAGTGACAAAAATCGAGTGTTGATATGTCTTCCTACTCAGTGGTATAACTGAACTGTGTTCAATACCATTGATTCTGTGACCTATTTTACACAACCACTTATAATATTAACAACTAATTATCACTATGTAGCCTTAATGTTGAGATGAAAAACTTGCCTCTAATAATTAAAGTTTTATTGAGGATCATTAAAATGTCATTGATTTTTTCTTATTATTCATGGAGTAAAACAAGTTTGCATTTGTATTTGAATACAAAAGCTAACACACAAACTAAATTGAGAACAACTCAATTGGAGATTCAATGGATGGAACATACACAAACACATATTCAGTATTTTTAAAATTTTTGCTCTCCATTTCCTGTATAAGAAGCTATTCATCTTCAAATGTGTACCCAATCTTCCTTTTGCCAGTTCTAACTCATCAAAGACCTTTTGTTTCTCTATTGTGTTTATAATTAGGATTTTTTACTTGGAGTATTGTAGCTATTGGCTTGCAAATACTCAATGTGTCTGAAAAAAAATCAGCATTCTTTTGTTTCAAATAAAATCCTGGGGTATAGATTGCACTGCTCAACAAGTAGTCACTAGCCATATGTGACTGTCGAGACTCAAATATTGCTAGTCCAAATTGAGATGGTTATATGTATAAAATGCAGAGCAATTCTGAAAATTTAGTACATAAAAATGAAAAGTATCTCAATGGTTTCATATTGATTTCATGTGGAAATGATAACATTTTGACTATATAAGGTTAAATTTAAAAATATATTAAAGTAATTTCAACCTGTTATTTTCTTTTAATGTGGATACCAGGAAATGTATACTGAAATATATTCCCAGTTTTGGCTTGTATGATTTTCCACTGGACAATGTTGGTCAATTTTATATAAGTATTAAAGCTCCTAGGACTACAAACTAGCATACAAGGAAAGGAGTTATAGGAACAGGACCATAATATGTATTAAACACATTTAGTGCACAGGGATTTTTATTCTATGGCTTTCTATATGTTCAGTCTCTCAAAATAATCTTCTGAGAATGATGTCATTATTTTCCCTTTTTTGCTGTTAAGACATCTAAAACCTAGAGTGATTAGTTAACTTACCTTTTATTTTTTAATTTTTTAAATGTTTATTTTTTGAAAGAGAGAGAGACAGAGTACAAATGGGGAAGGAGCAGAGAGGGAGACACAGAATCCGAAGCAGGCTCCAGGCTCTGAGCTGTCAGCACACAGCCTCATGAGGGGGTCAAACTCGTGAACCACGAGATCATGACCTAAGTTGGATGCCTAACTGACTGAGCCACCCAGGTGCCCCTTAACCTATCTTTTAAATAGAACTAGTTAAAAGTAGAGTAAGAAGCCAGAGCATTTATTATCTGCTATTTGCAGGTTTCTAAATTAAAACAAAATTAATTTCTAGTAGAAGATACCAGAGAATGCTTGTTGTCTCCACTATCTATTTTCCCCTTTATCATAGTAATAGCATTCCCAATTTTAGTTGAGCCTTGCACATCTCAATCCATCTGCAGTCACATATACTATATGACTAAGGCGTGGCCAATAAGATGCAAGCAGATGGGAATCTTCCTCAGAAAGATGACGTTCGTCCTTTGATCCTTCTACTTTCCCCCTCTCTCCTTGAACATGTGTGATGTGTGGAATCAGAGTAACTCTTTTGGGTTACAAGACTTTAGGGATAAAAACCACTCCTAGGAGAACATTAAGGTAAACTAACCTCACTTTCTGGAGATTTTACCCAGGAGAATTGGCGTAAACATAATTGGATGGCTTACCTCAAAACATCCACATGTGAGAAAAAGAAAAGCAGATATTGTGTAAGGCCACTGATATGTTTGCTATTTGTG
Organism: Cryptoprocta ferox; assembly: GCA_028646485.1. Taxonomy (NCBI): domain Eukaryota; kingdom Metazoa; phylum Chordata; class Mammalia; order Carnivora; family Eupleridae; genus Cryptoprocta; species Cryptoprocta ferox. The sequence goes on along the minus strand of CM053560.1, from coordinate 48,099,142 downwards.
ATTTTTATTTCTATTTTTTTAATTTTTATTTACTTTTGAGAGAGAGAGACAGAGAGAGCGAGAGGCAGAGGGGCAGAGAGACAGGGAGAGAGAGAATTCTAAGCAGGCTCTGTGCTATCAGCACAGAGCCCGATGTGGGGCTTGAACTCTCAAACCATTAGATCATGACCTGAGCCAAAACCAAAGTCAGATGCTTAATCAACTGAACCACCCAGGTGCTCCAATGGTTTTTAAACAAACATAGTCTTACTTGATACCAATAGTAGCTAAATAACCCTTAAAATGAAATAGAAAATGTTTTTGTAGTTGGTTTCAAATTTTTGGATAAATAGTAACTGAAAAACCAAAAGAATGATGATAACTTGGCAGGAAAAAATAAGAATATTTTAAAGGGATTTGTAGGGGTTTCCTGGCAAGGATAAATAAGCAGAAGGGGAAGGAGAGGGAGTAATAGAATTTAACCAAATATAAATGATGAGCAAGAAGACACAACCTGACATAGTTTCTCTGTAATTGTGGATAAAACCTTTGTGTCTCGGGATACCTTTCACTCTTAACTAGTACCATTTGGTGCTCAGATCTCTTCCCCAGCATTGTGTTGAGATCAGACATGGCATAAATATGCCGTTACGTTGGTAGATATCTTCTACAAGCAGTAACAAGATCAGTACTTTCTCTATTAGCCTAAAGTCATCAAAATGATAAAATAAGCATAGAAAAAATGCCCATTCCTTATCTGTTTCAACCATGAAATAAGGAAGAATGTACAAGATATGTGGGAGAAGACTCCTCTTACACACCAGTGCCATACAAAAATGAAGAGGTGAAAACCAATACAAAAATGCCGATAATAATTAATGCCTGCATCCAAATGCAAAGAGGACAACTAGAACCAAATGCGGAAGCTATTTATTTTATTTTGCTACATGCTCAAGGCTTGATTTTCATTTTTCCCCCCTTCAGGTTGTCATTTGGTCCATGAAGTTTTTCATTAAACTTTCAGCTGACAAGCAAGTGATAGTCTTCAAACCTGGGATTAGTTCACTAATAGGAATTCTTGCTTGAGGCTCTCTCTGGGTTTCTAAGGTAGAATAGTGTCCAAGAGTTCTGCCAAAGGGAACTTTTAGAGGTGGGAGCAGATTCGAGATTAAGGACTCTCTTCTTGTACTTTCCCTCCATCCAAACCCTTCCATTCATGTTACTGAATTTATTTAAGAAGTCTTCCCTCTTGGAATTCAAGCTGAGGAAGAAAAATAGGCAGGCTCAGAAACTGACCACCAAAGACAATATCATCTATCATGACTTTGCTAAAAATATAAACCAGTGTTTACTAAACCTTTTTACTGAGTTAAATTTACAAGCTACTAACAATAACTATCAATGGCCTGCTGAAATTGTTTTCCTCATTTAAATTTTTTACTTATTATTCTAATAACATTATTTTCTTAAATTTATATACATTATGTACTAAAATAAAATTTCCCCTTTGAAAAATTGGAAACTAAAAGCACATAAAACCTACTTGGGATGTTTTTCTATGCTAAATAATGTGTTCAAAGCTAACATTTAAGAAATGGGAATTTTGCTTTAGAAGAGAAAGGTAAGCAAAAATCCAAGGAATATGTTAATCTATAACTTAGGAAAACTGGGTTAAGTCTTGAAAACTAAGGATCAGACAAAATAAACACAATAATTTTTTAAATATTCTCTTTTTCTTCAATTATTTTAAAGTTTTAAAAGCATTGCCTCTGCACAGTGGGGACCACCAAAAGTATCCAGTCAGTTTAAGGATTTAAAATAATTGTCAAATTTCAGCATTCCTGGGATGAAGCTATACTTCTCAGAAAGCCTATAAATATTTCTCAGACGAGTTGGAATATATGAAGTGACTCTAAGCTAATGAAAATTGAATGGGGGCTGTAGTTTTTCCCCAAAGCCTAATGTTTAGAATTTTAATCTACCATATTCAGTCAGCCCTAATTAGAGGACTCCAGCACTACGCAGACATCTATCACCATGATGTGACTCTGGAGAGGCATGTGAGTGTAATTAATCAGCATGAATACCTGTCGTTCTCTCTTTTCCCTTGTGAAGATTAGAAGAGAGAGAGATGAGTAGAGTCACCATGTTGTGTAAACAACTCCATAACTTACCAGTTCACATTATTTTACTTTTGTAGAAGAGCCATATTTTTCAAAGTTGCTAATGTCCATTTTTCATTCTTTTTAATACATACATGCATCAGCATTTCCTTCTCCTCACCTGAAAACAACAGAGCAGCTTTACTGGACAGGAGGGGGAGGCGGGGATTTACTGACTGTCTTATCAAGAATGTGCTGTTCTGTCTCAAAGGGCAGAGTTGCCCCATGTGAATCCCTAGTGCTTATCCAAGAACACCTGGCTTTTCTTTGGAGATTTCCATCCAAGTATTGAGAGTCTGACATTTCTTAACTCATGAAATAATGACAAGGCTGCCAAACATGTGTTGTCTCATAATTGCTTTTACAGATCTGTGCCATAAGCTATGATTAAGTACTAGGAGAAAGGTCATTAAAAGATTTAAAAAAGAAGACAATGGCTTATTAAGGGAAATTAATGAATTTAGAATTCTGTAGCACCTTTGTATGAACAACAAAGACAGAGGGACAGTAAGCATTAATGAACTTTAAATGCAGAATATTTTTCTGCTGGGCCATGACAGTTTGGGTATAAGTGGCAATGTTTACATGTTAAATGCTCATATACACACTCTATAAGACAGTAGTGAGAAAAGGGTGGTATTTGTCTTTCAGTGGAGTGAAGACTAAAGGAGACTAGTCTCTATTTTCCCAAGGGAATTGTATTCTTTGAGCTGCTCAACCTAGGTGTAAGTGTGTCTCATTCAAAATTTGAGATTCAAAAATTTTTCCATCCTCAATGCCCATCACCCATTTTCCCCTCTCCCCCACCCTTTCAGTTTGATGGGTGATGGGCATTGAGGTGATGGACATTGAGGAGGGCACTGGTTGGGATGAGCACTGAGTGTTATACGTATGTGCTGAATCGTAGGAATCTACTCCCGAAGCAAAGAGCACACTGTATACACTGCATGTTAGCTAACTTGACAATAAATTATATTTATAAATAAATAAATAAATAGATTTCCAGCGTGCATGCATGCACACACACACACAAATTTTTTCCATCAAGCAAATCAGAGTAGGTGGAAACAACATAGGTCACTGAGCCTAAGGTTCAAAAACCATTAGAGTATCAGAGTAGACCACAAAGATGGTCAGAATGAAGCTTCTACTGGACTTTGTCCAAAATTTGCTTTTGTAGCAACTCTTCTCTGTAGATAAAGCAATGCATCCTAAAGATACCATGTTGGGGCACCTGGATGACTCGTTCAGTTAAGTGTCTGACTTTGGCTCAGGTTATGATCTTGTGGTTTGTGAGTTTGAGCCCCACATCAGTCTCTGGGCTGACAGCTCATAGCCTGCAGCCTGGTTCAGATTCTGTCTCCCTCTCTCTGCCCCTCCCCTGATTGTGCTCTATCTCTCTCTCTCAAAAATAAATAAACATTAAAAAATTAAAATGATATCATGTTTAATTTTGGGAGACTTTGGTCTGAAGACAAGAGTTCCTTAGAACTCTCTGGAGGAGCTGGTAAAGGGGACAGCTTATTTCTGCTAACAGAAACAAAAACCATTGCTTCTGTTTTTAAAGTTCCAAATGAAAGAAACCCATTTGTATGTAGTTAAAACTGTGACCCCCAGGTGAAAATTTCACTGTGACTGAGAGTGAAGACATTTGCTAATATAGTCTTTATCTATAAAACTAGCATGTGGACTGGATATTCCCTGACTTCAGTATTTCCAAGTTTATTTTATAATTATTGGTTTTTTTCTTGATCTATCCTGTATTAGAGAATAGGCAAGAAGTAACATTTTTCTGATGGTGGTGCTCTAAATGAAAATATGTACCTTCAGAGAAGGTCAATAAGTAACATCAAGCAATGAGCATAGTCATTTAAGAACCCTGGGTTTATATCACTAAAATTTAGAGTAATTTCAGATCATATTAGCAAAGAAAGTTTACAGATGATATTTTGTTTTTTAAAGCATAACATGAATTCAGGTATATGTTAATTACTAGCAGAAAAAGGGATGATTAAATTTATGTAAAACATGAAAATGAATGCATGTGTTAATAATATTTTATGATCTAACTTAAACCACTTTCCCACTTGAATTTCAGGAAAGGATTTAGAAAGCAGTTCCTTCCAAAAAATGTTTTTATTAAATTTTATGATTATCAATTGTTTTCTTGAGAAACAAGGAAAGAGACAATTACCCCTCTTCTTTGTAGGAACGTAATCCATTTATGATTTCTAAGTACAGGCATCAACAGAAAAATAAAAGTTAAATAGCAAGAACAATACTAGTAGTGCTAAGGGAGCATTTTATGAAGTGAGGCAAAGCAAAGACAATGCCTCATTGCCAGCACCCCAAAGACAAAAGCAATGAAAAGGAGAATGAATAATCTTGGCTAAAAGCTTTTTTTTTTCCTTTGTAGAGTACTCATGTTTTAGGTGATCCTTTCATCCAGCAGTGCTGATTCATCAGCTTTGAAGAAATTATTATATTCAATGTCATGTTCTTTGTGGGAGCTTAGTACACATTAATCAAGAGAGCTGATAAGAATTTACAAAGCAGAAAAATGGTATCATCCACATATTTGCGACATGACATAGACATTGTACTAGCTCTGTATAGTTCCTTTTTCAGTTAACAAAAGTAGAAACTAAAGTACCAACAGTTGTCTATCCAGATTGCTAAAGAACCATTTTTAGCATCTTTTTGAATAATAGAGATGGTATTGGTAACTCTTTGGTACAGAAGTTGCAATGACTGTGTCTGAGGATTGAATGTATTCATAACTATACATTTTTATAATTCAATAGACAAGTATTTAGGAAACTTACTATGAGCCAAGCTATCAAAAATTAATGTGACATCTGTCAATTATTAAAGTTATCATTATGATTAGACTGGTGGTAGTGGGATAAGGGAGAGAGGTAGGGGTGGGGCATAGGTCCAATGAGAAGAAATGCAGGAAAGGAGTGTTATGTTGATTCTGTAGGTACTTTCCTATTGACCTATTTTCTTAGTCTTTAACTTTTACATTAACCTATTAATACAGAAGTGATCACCCCTATATTTCTCTTTATTTTTTTTCTTAACAAATGAAAACTCCTTGGCTTAACATCATGTGATTCTCCTAGCAATTAAGTTACATAGTTAGGATTGGAGAGTATGTCTATTTTACTTCTGGTTGTATAGTTTTAAAAACTTGCCTCAGGATCCAGGGGGAATCTTGAGCTACACATTTCTCCTCCACAGTGTTATATTGTTTTGTGCTATAAAACAGACTAAGGGTTCCAGGAACCCATGATAACAAGTTTGAACTAATGACCCCCTTTTGCCCAATGACACAACCATTTCAAATACCACTGTTTACTGTTGTTTACTGCAGGAAATATTGGTAATTTCCAGAAACCACCATCCTGGTTTATGCATTATCACCTGAACTCTACTTTCCTTACCATCTAGGACATCTTCTAATTAGATCTCATCTTCCATCCCCTTTGTGAGGGTCAGGTTTAAAACACTGTGCCCTTAGAAGCCCTGAATCAGTTGATTAGCAGTCCATAAATCTTCAGTCTTTTACTTCTGCTCACCTCTTGACTTTATCTAAAATGTAACTGTCTGTCCAGGCTAACACTTTGCCTATATCCAGCAGATCTAGGAAGTAGACATGATGTGTTCTACTTTCAGAAGCTTTATTTTAAGCATTTTGCTTTCCAACCACCACTTCTTATTTACTAGCCCAACTTATTTATTCTACTTGTATTCATTTTCTCCATTCATCGGTACCCTCTTTCCTGCACTTCCATTTTCACTCGGTTTGTATATATTGAGATATTATTAAAGTGAACTCATTGAAAACATTCAGAAGTCACTTGTCCACTCAACCACTATCATCCTTGAATGCAGGGTTTTCATCTCTGCACCCACCACCAAACTTCCGGATGTAGCTTAGGGAAAGTATCAGTTTCGCTATTAATTCACAATGGCAAACACAAATAAATAGCACTGCCAAGGAAACCTACTATTTTTCTGTTGGTATATTTTCCTTTATCTTCCAAATTCTCACCACCTCCCTTTCCTGCCACCTTTTACTTTCAGATAATGATTTCACTTCATATTTCATTGAGAAAATAGAATCTAACAAAAAGAATTATTTTTCCACCAATACATCAATAATCCAACACAAATTTGTATCCTTCATTTGTCTTTGCTCTTGTTCCCTTACTCCTATCAGTAAACTTTTCTTGTCCTTGGTTCCAAATAAAATCTATTTGATTTTACTGAAAATCTTAGCATACTATATTCATCAGTTTCTTCTGAATCATTGATTTACCCTGCTCCATTGGGTTATTACCATTAGTTGATTGGCTCCTACTAAATGAATTATGATTCCACTGTCCAACAAACAAATAAACACATTTCTTCTTGATGACATAACTATCAGAGATGGGCCATTTTCAATTCCTCTTATAGAAAAAATATCCAAAGCATCTTCTGTAATTTGTGTCTGATTTTTTCACTTTCCATTTAGTTGTCAATCAATCTCCATTGGACTTTGTAGCACCACTCTCCAGACTTAAGATATTAAGATGATTAAAAAAACCATCATGTTCCTCACTTATCAATGCTTCTTTAGCCTCACCTACCTTGAAATTTCATCAGCCTCTCCTTCTTTCTTGAATTCTTTGAAATCACATATCCCTGGCTTTCCTCTCCTCCTTCCCCTTTCCTTCTCCCTAGATCCCCATTCCAGGATAGACCAACTCAAAACTTTAAAAATGGTATGCCCCAGAGCTCAAGTTAGAGTAATTTTTTTTCTTTTCTATTTAAACTCTACCCTGAATGATTTCATCTAATAAATACCATAGCTGTCAAAATATTTATATGTGATGATTATTCAATTTGTATGTTCAGATGGTTAAGCCAATATTTTATTATACATCTTCAGTTACATGTCTAATAGACATCTCAAACTTAGCATGTCCTTATGCACTACAACTGTATCCCTTCCCATGAGCCCCTTCTCAGTAATAGCATTGCAGAGTCCATAACTTGGGGAACACTCTTTAGTTTTCCCACTCGTGTTTTCCTCATCCAATCTATCATCATGTGCTTTTGGGACCTAACTCAAATATGTCAAAATATGCCAACTTTCCTGCTGCAGTTTCAGGTCCCTATTCAATCACTAGTTCATGTAACATTCAGAATGACAGTATGTTTTTAAAATCCAATAAAAATATATCTTAGGATGCCTGGCTGGCTTAGTTGGTTAGCATCTGACTCTTAATTTCAGCTCAGGTCATGATCTCGTGGTTCATGAGATCGAGTCCTGTGTCAAGTTCTGCGCTGACAGTGCAGAGCCTACTTGGGATTCTCACTCCCTACCTCTCTCTCTGCCCCCCCTCACTCATTCTCTCTCTTTCTCTCTCTCTGTCTCTCTCTCAATAATAAATAAATAAATAAATAAATAAATAAATAAATAAACTTAAAAAATATGCCTTTCCAGGTGTAAAAAATTTTTCAATGACTTGGATATAAAAATAAAATAAACTCCAAACTTCTTACTGTAGCCTTCAGGCCTCCTAGCTATCTCATCCTGCCAGATTCTCAGCCGTCCTCCAATCATACAGACTTGCTGTTTGTTCCACTTGCTTGTCTTAACACTAGCACCTGTCCTTCCCATTCTTTGCCTGAATTGCTTTTTCTTAGGGACTTCACAGTACTTATTCCTTTGTGTTTCTTGTTCCTCATCTGTAGAAAATCTCTTCATTTCCACACTATGAAATTTCCCCCATTATTCCATTTTGTCATCTTGTTTATTTCAAAATATATTATTTTTTCTTTCCATTTAAATTTTTTGTTTCAAATTTTTATTTAAATTATAGTTAGTTAACATACAGAGTAATATATATTTCAGGAGTAGAATTTGGTGATTTATCACTTACGTATAACACCCAGTTCTCATCCCAACAAGTGCCCTCCTTGGTACTCCATGTAGCCCATCCCCCCATCCAACACCCCTACATTAACCTTCAGTTTGTCCTCTATCATTAAGAGTATCTTATAGTTTGCTTCCCTCTCTTCTTTTCCCCCTTCCCCTATGTTCATCTCTTTTATTTCTTAAATTCCACATGTGACTGAAATCATATGATATTTGTCTTTCTCTGGCTGACTTATTTTGCTCAGCATAATATACTCTAGCTCCATCCACATCTTTGAAAATAGCAAGATTTTGATGGCTGAATATGGATAATTACTCAGCCATCAAAAAGAATGAAATCTTGCCATTTGCAAAGGTGAAGATACACACGCACACACACACACACACACACACACACCACTTCTTCTTTCTTCATTCATCAGTCAGTGAACATTTGGGCTCTTCACATGATTTGACTCTTGTTGATAATGCTGCTATAAACATCAGGGTGCATGTGTCCTTTCGAATCAGTATTTTTGTATTGGTTAAATATTTAGTAGTGCAATTGCTGAGTCTAGGGTAGTTTTATTTTTAATTTTTTGAGGAATCTCTATACTGTTTCCCAGAGAGGCTACGAGACACATGAAAAGATACTCCACATCACTCATCATCAGGGAAGTACAAATCAAGAGTCACATTGTGTACACTAAATCTATTTTGATTGAATAGGTAGAACATGTGACAGTGATAGAGATAGTTACATTAATGGACATTATGTTTTTTTTAAGAACTAGGTAAATAAATTTCAGAAATGCTACTCTGATTTTAACTCTAAATTCATCAATCTCCTTTTACTCATTATAGACATTCATTTCTTGATGTCTAAAACCTTTAAATTCTGTTTTTTTTAAAATTTTAAACAAAACTATCACTCTAGAAAATGGATAGAGACTTTGTTAAGACAATTCTTAGGGAGAAATGGAGCTCCAGATGTGGGTAGCTATGTTACACAGTGGTCATCCTTCACTATCCAAAAGTGTAAGTTCAGGTTTAGTGATTATTCCAGAATCTAAACTGATTGAGATGGGTGTTATATGTAAGTGATGAATCACTGGGTTTTACTCCAGAAACCAATACTACACTGTATATTAACTAACTTAAATTAATTAATTAAACAAAAAAAATGCCCAATGGTGATCTTTGTTCAATTATTTTGAAGAGCCATTGTTGAGATACAATTCTTCATGGATCTCTCATATTTCTGCATGTCTTCCTAGCAAGACACTAACTGCCCTTTTGTCCAGAATCACTTTTCAAGGATGTCTGTATAATAAACAACCTTGGAAAATAGAGCCAGTGTAACAACTTTTGGGCATGCTTACTGCCCACTATAAAAGATTGGAGTTGCCTATGCCCAGAGGTACTCTTCTGTAATCAAATACATTGCTTGTGCATTTACCTTAGGCCATATTTACATTGCCATGTGAGAATTGGAGCTTGAAAATTGATACAAAGTGATATATTAAAAATATTTTTTTAATTTGAATATAGTTGACACGCAATGTTACATGAGTTTCAAGTGTACACCTTCTATGTTCACAAGTATAAATACCATTTGTCATCATACAATCTTATTACAATATCATTAACTCTATTCACTATACTGTGCTTTTTATCCCGTGACTTATACAGTCCATAACTGGAAGTCTGTCTCTCCCTCACCTCTTCACCCATTTTGCCCATACCCCTGCTCCTTCCTCTGGCAACCTTCAGTTTTGTTGTCTGTATTTATAGGTCTCATTCTGATTTTTGTTTGTTTATTCATTTATGTTTTTTATACTCTGCACATGAGTGAAATCATATGGTATTTGTCTTTCTCAGTCTGACTTATTAAAGTGATGCACTGCTATTACTCTGAGTAATCAACCCTCCCTCCTTTGTCTCTGGCCTAGATGTTGTGTGCCTTCTACCAGCATCTCTCCAATGATATCAAGCTAAATTGTTTGCTCATGAGTTGGTTAGAAGTTCAGATCTTCCATAGTTCTTGACCGTCATTGGTATTTGTAGTCTACGGGCTAATCAATGACTAATTTTCCTAAGTGACAATATCTGTTTATCTCCAGTTATTAAATATTTGTATAGCACTATGGCACTTTTGTATTCTATAGACCCAATCATATTAAAATGAAAGTCCATAGTACTATATAAATATCTACCACTCTCTATTTTTAATCTTTTATTAATTAACCTTGACTTTTTAATTTTATTTACTCTATCCTTAGAAACATGTAACAATAAATATATGTGTTTTTATTCAAGTTTAGCAAGTATTGTGTTGAAGATGTGTTCTCACGGGAATAGTAAGGTGTTTTCTATGATAAAGATCACCTTGGGGAAATCTGAGAATTTACTATACAGAGTATTATACATTTGAGAGCTTCTGTGCATTTAGAGTCTGGAAAAACCTCATAATGAGTTAGCTTAATGAAAAATCGGTCTCTGTTACATAACCAGCTCACTTAGAAACATATCAGTTGAAATACACCACAAATAAATTGTTATTACATTAAACAATCTTCACAGCTTTATGAGGTATGGACATTCAAATAACTACATTGACTGAAACATCACCTCCTGATTGGTTGGCTGGTTGGTTTGCATGTTTGTTTATTCATTTATTTTGGAGAATTCTAACTGAATGAGATACTGAATGGCCTTGCACTTTTAAACTTCCAGATAGAAAAATAGCTTCTTATTTGTCTAGAAATACATACATATCCTTTTATGTATAACTTCCTATGTGAACTCACTAGATGTTTTGACATGCATAATTAGGTGATTAAAAATATATCCAATAGCTCATTACATTTAAACAATTTTTAAAAAGAACTATTGTAAGAGTATGCATACACTCACAAGCTGTGAGATCATGATCTGAGCTGAAATTGGGAGTTGGATGCTTAACCAACTGAGCCACCCAGGTGCCCCTAAGGTTTTTTTTACATATATTTATTCAGTTTTGAGAGAGAGAGAGAGAGAGAGAGAGAGAGAGAAGAGAGAGAGGAGACACAGAATCTGAAGCAGTCTCTAGGCTCTGAGCTGTCAGCCCAGAGCCTGATGGGGCTGGAACTCACTCACGAGCCTTGATATCTTGACCTACGCAGAAGTCAGAAACTTAACTGACTGAGCCACACAGGTGCTCCCAAATCATGGTATTCTTAAGAGAGTGGTATTTGGGAAGACAAATTTGAATTTAATAAATCACAATTTGATCAAGCATATATCAAACTGTTTTAGTCCATTTGGATTGCTATAACAGAATATCACAGAGTACGTAGCTTATGAACAGCAGAAATTTATTCCTCACAATTCTGGAGGCTGGAAGTCCAAGATCAAGGCACTGGCATGGTAAAGGCCCTCTTTCAGTTCATAGCCAGTGCCTTCTTAGTGAAGCTCTATAGGGTCTCTTTTATAAGTACACTAGACCCAATCATGAGACTCCACCCTCATGACCTAACATCACCTTTTAAAGGCCTTACTTCCTCCTATCATAACAGTGGACCATAGGATTTCAATATATGAGTGGGGAGGTATGTGACCCATTCAGATTATAGCACAAGGCCAACTTAGAGACTGAAGCTTGTTTGTCATTTTTAACATGCAAAAAATACCAAACGCTTACTGTGTGTAAAGTATTGTGTATAAAATAATGATCAAAATAGGTAAGAGCCCTAACTTCCTGGAGCTTACAGTTCAGTAGACATTGACTAAGTAATTATTTAAATTCAAGATTTTGCCAAATGCTATGAAGTAATCACTCTTGTGTTATAAAAGAGACATAATTTAATTTCACACCAAGGAAGTTTTCCTAAGGACACACTGTACACATCGAGATGGAATATCGGTAGAAGTAAGCACAGCTGAATCTCTCTGAGTTGGTCATGGAGAATGCGCTTGTAGATATGCAGATTCCAACATTCACACTCCTTTATCAAGTCTTCCCAAAGTGAAAGATAATTTTTATTGCTAGCTGGCTAAAATATACTTCTTAATATCTACTAATTCCCTTGTTCTGCTTTCCTGATCACCAAACTTTTGATAATGTGGTGCTTGATATAACTTGCCTTTGGTGTGAGAGAATGAGTCACAGTTCACATGATTGTGCATTTTAGAATATATTATTTGAATTATAATTTGACTTTGCATGTTAGTAGTCTACAGAAAGAAAAAGCACTAACCAGCATTCTTGGCATATTTGCAATTTTAGTACAAATTAGCATATTAACATTTGGGCTTTTCTCAATCAGTCTACATGAGCCTAGTTAGTGTGTGTCCAGCTCAGAGATATAGACACCTTTAAGATGTGCTCCTCAAATTTAGTCTGTGTATATCTAAGTCTTTACCAGATTTTAGACAGTGATGGATTCATTATTAAATGTTGTCTTATAGGGCGTAGGGACCAATTTGGGTAACCAGAAATTAGCACATTTTTCTTTGTTCAGTAAGAACTATTTATCCCTTTAGAACTGATTTATAAACAATTGGGAAACATGTTCTTGTTCTTGCCTATTCTATTATTAAAAGTGACTAGGAAGATAACTGAGTGGAAGTTATAGTAGATAATTAAAGACCATAATTGATAATCAATATTAATTGTTTACTCTCTTCAGTGGAGATAGCATACATCTAGTTAAAGCATGATGAAACATAAATTTAAAAATAAATAGACAAATAGACTGTAGTCAATTTTAACATTCAGAGATGACAATTATCAAATGCAATAGATTATTGAAAATAAAAGTATTTTATAAAATTATTAATATCAATAGTAAATATAAAGACAAACCAAAATCATTGCAATAAATAAGTGCAAAAGAGTTTATACAGATAAAAAATGATCAGGAAATGATCTAATTCCTTTGCCTACTAACTCCTAGGAGAACATTTAGACTGATTTTTCTTGCTGTTATATAGTGTGTATGTTTGCATGCATGTATGTATACTTAACTAGTATGACCTTTACCACATAGACTATATTTTCCATAATACAAGTGATTTAGCTGCATATTAACGTGTTCTGTCTTGCATTATTTATGGTAATGCACTCTACTCTCAAACTGACATCTCTCAATGACAAAAAAACAATCATTGAAAATGGAAGTCAGCTAAACCACAAATCAGTAACCAATGAATTTGTCTCATTTAAAATTCTTAAATTCCCAAGGATCTTTAGGTCATGAGATTGGAAAGTTTTGATAAAGCTAAATGTGGTAGTTGACATTCTTCCTTCTTAGAATTAATTTGGTAAAGTTATTAACTGGGAAATTTAATTATAATTATTTAGTATTAATATTAATTCTTTGTATAATAGGTAAGAATTATATGAGCTTACAAATTATTTGATGTTAAATACATAAACATTTTACCTTTAATATTCTAAGAAGACTTTAAATATTGCATAAATTATGGTATATGCTCTTAAATGTTACCTTGCCTTGTAGATGTTAGAGAGATATATAGAAAAAAAATCCTGCAAGATAGAGCTTAAATATAGAAATATAAATTCCTATAAGCTGTATTAAAATGCTTTCCTTAAAATTTTCACATTTAATAAATAGTACTAAAATTTCCAAAATTCATTATTTCTACCATATTATGTTTTGGGATTATATGGCTATATAGACAGATTAACAATCATCCTGGTGAATAAAAAAACATTATTTCCTAAAATTTCTAGTCAGGACTTTTCACCTACTCTTCCTTTGGTTTATATTTCTAAATTCATATTTTCAGTCTTTTATAACATAATCTCTTGGATATACCTCTTGTACTATCATTTGAATAGACAGAGACTCCATTAGAGAAGTTTTACTGCACTTGAAACTGTTTAAAAATTATCTCTGAAAATAAATCAATGAATTAATTAAAAGTAAAATAAAAATTATTTCTGATGCGAAACCATTGTTGAAATAGTAGCATGATTAAGACTTTCATAAAGAGAATGCAAACTAATAGATTTTTTCCATTGAGCCTCCATTGAGTTTACTAACCTTAATAAAGGCAAAAAAAAATACACTTACTCTCTCTTTTTTCAGTCATTATTATTTTGGTTACAAGTGACAACACAGTCTATCTATCCTTAGCACAAAAGAGAACTTAATGACTCCAAGGATGACACTGTCTTCAGGCGTGATTGGCTTCAGGAATTCAGTCATTGAGAACTCTTTATTTCTCCCTTTCTCTGCTCTGTTTGACTTCATTCTCAGAAAGATGCTGTTCAAGTAAAGAAACAAGTTGCCCTAGGGAACAGCCAATTTATATGTTCCTTGGAGGTTGGCATGCCAGAGAGAAAAATAAAAAACATGTGTTTTTCCAGATATCTTCAGTGAAAATCCCGACGATTCTTATTAGCTCAGCTTGGGCCCTAGACTGCTTTTTGGACTAATTATTCATCCATAGAAGAAAGAACAAAAAAGTCAGATCCAGATATATGCCTACCACTGGGGCTTGGAAGTGATGTTCAACACCCCCCCCCCCAGAACTGCTCATTGATCAAAATAATGGTAAAATAGATCGTTAAGACAGGCATCCTGAGCAAATAGAAATTAATGCTCCTCGATTTTCCTAGGCCTGAATCTACACATTAACTATTTGAAGGAAATTCAGATAATGCACTTTTATAACTTCATGTTAAAATAGATATCTAAATAACACTTTGAAAGTTTCTTCAGCATTTAGTCATTACCAGTAAAATAAAACATAGTTCTCAATATATTTTGCTTTTTTTAATAAATAAAACACTCGCATGATATTCTGTACATGAGTAGCACTGCATCCCAAGTAGATAGCAATGGCTACATTTATGGATTGGGGAATAATTCTAAAATGGTGTTAAAATAATCAGCTCAAGATTATTTGAAGGAACAAAAATGACTTTGTGGCTATCCTGATCTGTTTGCTTCTTCTTCTTTATTCTCTTTTTATCCACCACTGAATTCTAAATTCCTACCAATTTTGATATATAATGACAGATATATGATGAAGTAGCTAAGAACATAAACTTTGAGATCAGGATGAATTGGGGTTTGAGTGCAATATTGTCTTTTCCTACTAGCTGTGTTTCCTTGGGACAATGTCTCAACTTCTTTTAGCAGCAGATAAGAGCAAATGAATTTAGAACTCATGGCCAATCCCTGTAGCCACCATCTTGCCAATAGTATAATTTACTTTGCTCTGACACTTCACCAAAAAATCAATCCAACCCTCTGACTGCTCTGAATCTGAATTTCTGAGCAATTATAAATAAAATCACACAACTAAGCAGCTATGTGCTCGTTTATATGGGTGGACTCCCATCTCTACAAAGGCCTTCAACACTTCCTAGAAATACTCTACATTTTCCAAGGCTTCTTTCTAATCCAGTCTTCAAGTTGCTTCAACCCTCTCTTTCTTTCCACAAACCTTCCACATGACCATTTCCCCTCTTCTTGTTTATTATGTTCCACCCACTGCCAGTCTCTTAAAGCCCAGGCTTTTCTGCACCCTCATCCTCTGGCTCCTCCTGTCCTGGTTCAACTCTTCCAACTGGCTTCAGATTCCATCTCTTCCTCCTTCTCAGACTATGTTGCTATTGATTTCCCTTCTTCTCCTATATTTTACATTTTTCTCCTCTGTACTAATACCTTCTGCTTTATTTTCTTATTGCTACTGTAACAAATCACTACAAACAGTGGTTTAAAAAAAGGCAAATTTATTATCTCACAGTTCTGGAGCTCAGAAGTCTGAAATTGGTCTACAGAGGACTGAAATCAAAGTGTCTTCAGGGTTCTGTTCCTCATGAAGGATTTGCGGCAGGATCTGTTTCCTTGCCTTTTCCAAATTCTAGAGGCTGCCTAGATTTCTTTGCTTGTGACCCCCCAGTCAGCAATCATCTGATTCCAATCTCTGCTTTCATCCTCACATTTTCTGCTCTGGCTTTGGCACTCCTGCCTTCCTCTTATAAGAACCTTATGATTATATTGATCCCACCCAGATAATCTAGGAGTATCTTTACATCTCAAGATAGTAAATTTAGTCACACCTGCAAAGACTCTTTTGCTGTGTAAGGTGATATAGTCACGCATTTCAGGATTAGAATATAAACATCTTTGGGGAACCATCATTCTGTTCGCCATCCTTTCCTAATCACCACCACACAATGCTCGTTCCTATTCTTTCTTCTTAGCCATGCTTTGTGTTTGCCTCATTTCTGACCTCTTCAGGGCCTATCTTCTTCAACTGTCTACTCACATTTTTTTTTCTTCACCATCCTACATACCTGCACATTCTTGGAAACCAATTCCATCAATCCCCCTGTGAATTTTTTTTATCACAAAATCCTTTTCAGTTCCTACCTTACTTGGCCTTTCAGTTTATACTATTGACAACACATTGCTTCTTGAAAAAAAAAATCCATTGGCTTCTATGACACCTACCTTTCTAGTTCTCCACCTATATTTTTCTTTTACTTTTTTTTTCTATTTCTTTCTTTCTCTCTTTTGTTTCAGAATTTTTCTTGAAAAAAATTTACGTTAGTTTTTCTCTGGATTCTATTTATAGCCTTATTCTCCACTCACTGTACATAGTCTCTGTAAGTTGTCTCAAAAATACCACCATTCAAATTCTTTTAGGAATACCAATGTTTTCTTGTTTCTATTTTTAGTATATAACTTTTTTTATTTCATAGCGTATATACAACTGATCACTGTAATTTCCGATTAAATGAGGAGAGCACTTTATGCCCTAATCCTTTTTAATTTCTTATATTCCATATACTAAAACATATGTCTTGAAATCCACTCTTGTGTTTGCCTACTTCTCCCATCAATCTCTCATAATTCTTATCTTCTTCATTCTAAATTCCACATCCTAGAATTTTTATGGCCTTTACCATAGTTTATGTCAAGATTTTCTATCATCTGAATTATGTTTTAGCCATCAGGCATGTCTCCCTACTTCAAATATGGCTTCCCTTCCAAGCTATACTCTGTGATAGAAGCAGAGGAATATTTCTAAAACTAAAATGATCTTTTAGTATTCTCATACTTAAAACTTTTATAGTCTCCTATTAATCTTAGATAGAACCAGCTTCATGGGCATGTGACATGAACATGCACAAGGTCATGTTTATAGAAGGGCACTATATTTGATTTAATGTTCTGCTCTATCATCTTGAAATTCTGCTTTGAACAAAGAGCCCCACATTCTCATTCTGCAAATTATGGAGCCAGTCCTACTCATAGATAAAATTTTCATATCTTAATATAGCTTATAAGACTTTCATAACTAGGTGGCTCTCCTCTGTCCCTTCAGCTGCTTCCCTTCAGCTGCTTATAAATTTGTTTCTGCCTAAAACCACACCACACCATACACATACACACACACACACACACACCCCTCAGGTATTTACTCTCTATCTCCAATCCTCTATTAAACTACTTTTTGATCTGTAGATCAGCTTCTAAATTACTTTCTCTGACAAGCCTTGCCACACACCATTCCATAGCTAGCCCCAATTACAGAGTGTCTCTCTGCTTCTCTCATATGGCACTCATCTCTCTATGGTAGCTGTTATTTGCTTCTTCTTATATCTTTCACATGATGCTGAGGCCCAGGAAACTGTTTACTACTTTATCTATAGTATGTTATATAGATATTTATATGTACTTAATACTTAGTTGTGAATGGGTAACAAACAGTAATTTTCTTTTCTTTCATTTTTTAATAGAAATAAACAGATAAATGCTAAAGCTCTCTGCTTATTTTGGACCTGTACCAGCAAATAAAATATAGTTATTATATTTCTACTGATCAGATTTGCACATCTACCAAAATTCAGAGAGACACTAGCATCTTGGTTTTTACTTCTGCAAGTATCACAAGAAAAGGGAATATTTTTCAAATCAGAGCACAAGTCTTTAAAATGATAGCATTTATCATTGACTACTCTCTTTTTTGACTTTTACAGGGATGGCTTTTTATGATTATACAAGTATTATTATTATTCTGAAAAAGCAAGTCTATTGCTGGTTAAACCCTATAATGAAGACCAAAAGAAGTGAAAATTTAAGGTCAATTTTCCTGTGTTACTATGATTTGTAAAATAACCCTATTTTTTCCATGTAAAATAAAAGACAATGGGAGAAATGGTATTTTATAAGTGCATAGAAGAAAGACATATCCTAATGATTTTGTTTTGTTTTGTTTTTTTTTTTTTTTTGTAAAAGAAAGAGCACCATAGTACACAGGGCTTGAAAGGCATTGCAAAGTAAGTGTCTGCAAATGTCTGAAGTGGATGGGGTAAGAAATACCTCTCCACCACACAGTTTTATCCGAATGCCTATCTTCACTGAGGTCCTCAGAGGTGTTAGGCAGTAGGATAATCCTGAATTGGCTACAGCTTTGCCAAATTATCTAGACTTTATTATCATCATTCACTGAAGGAGCTAATATTTACTAAAGAATCCACAATGCTCAAGATGCTAAAGGAATTGCAATAGATAAGAATCAATACAGTATCTTAACTTGATTAATTTACAATTTTTAAATTTTATTTTATTCTGTGTCAAAGAAGAGTTCAGGACCCTCTTCCTTGGTATGCAAATGAAAATGTGATTTTACTTTCTTAAGACTCATCATTTATGCTTCTGCAAAGTGATTTTGCCATATGTCCATGTAGCTCCATTAACCTCAGAGCATTTCTCATATAGTTAAAGAAGTGAGCAGGAAGTTTAAGTTAGATAAAAACTTGCAGACACTATAAGCTTTTGTGGAACTAATGCAAAATAATAAAACACAAAATGAATTGCAAACCAATGCATTGAGAAGCCCAAGAAAAATTATCTCTTTGTATGACTAGCACCCAGGAAGAAAGGATCTGTATGCTGGGCACAGACATGGCACTAGCATGAAAGACAGAAGTTCTCCCTTGCACTATTCTATAACCTTATTTGGGTATAATTTGGGGGCAGGCATGGGGGTGGGTGAGGGATTGCCAGTCAGATACAGGCAGCGTTCATTAGAGAAGCAGTGACAAGTGATAACAGAAACTTGTTTTTCCCATCCAAGTTCTGTCTGTTAAAGGAGAGTTGTCAGTCAACCTTTGGGAATCTTTGCCTATGTGCAAATGTCACTGTTCCCTTGGTGCATAATCAGGTCTGTCATTAACACCTCCACAGTCTCCTATATTTGAGCAGAGACGAGAGTGTTTCCCTCTTATGGGGCATCTCAGTGTTTTGCTAAGCCACAGTCAAAAATAAAATGGTAATTCTTTCTGGGATCTCCTTTATGCTTTACTCATGTGAAAATTTAGGTTCCTCCCCAATATGATGGCAAGTGTTTCAATTTGTCTGAATATATCCCTGCCTTAGAAAACGGTAGGCTAATTAGTTAGGCAATGGATGTTTCCTCACCCTCTGCTCATTTATATGACTTATTTTTAATGCTGCTCTACCCTTGACTATGAGAGCTCACTATTTGCTGAATGTTTTCCCTCAAAATTTAAAAAGGAAAGAAAAAAAAATCACCTCAAAGGCATGTTCTAGTTTTGCAAGTTAGAGATTGAATGGCTAATTCATTTAAGGTTGAAGGTTGATTTCCTGCTCTCCTCAAAAGCGAGGATAATATGTTATACTTATTTAGTAATAAATAACCTAGAAATTGTTAGACATAGGGGTGCCTGGGTGACTCAGTCCCTTAAGCATCAGACTCTTGATATAGGCTCAAGTCATGATTTCACAGTTGATGAGATCAGGCCCCACGTTGGGCTCTGCACTGAACTTGCAGCCTGCCTAAGAGTCTCTCTCCCTTTCACTCAGTCCCTTCTCTGCCTGAGATTCTCTCTCTCCCTTTCTTTCAGCCCCTTCTCTGCTTGCTCACATGCATGTGTGCATGTGCTCTCTCTCTCTCTGTCTCTCTCTCTCTCTCAAAATAAATAAACTTAAGAAAAAAAGAAATTGTTAGACATAGAAAAGATACTCAGGATATACCTTTAGAATCTAAAAGCTGCAAAGTCAGTGCTGATATGGGCAAATATGATGCAGTTTTTATCCCATTGATGACAAAGCGATAGTCACAAATGCCTGTTTCTTCCATTGGGCACAGTTGGATTGTACTCTTAATGCTCCTGTTTGAGGCAGGTGTGTTCAGATAACTGACTTCAGCGTATGAAATATGCACAGAGGTAATCTGTTGTCTTTTGAGTTGAAGCCTAAAGAGCCAGTATTGCACGTTGTATTGCATTTCCTTCCTGATTAATTGCCATATCTCAATCCTGAAAGGATAAGATAGGACTCTGCCAGCCTTGAGGGCCTGCAATTAACAGAACCTCCTTCCAGCCTACATCAAACATATGACATGGATGAAAAGTAAATATTTGATGTTTTTAGCCATGAAATTTGGGGATTATTTGTTACTGCAATATAACAGCCATCCCGAGTTAGGTGAAGTGAGATCAAAACTGGATCTAAAAGAAGGAAAATAAGTTAATTAGAAGAATGGAAGGTGGAGAGTGTTCTAAACAAAGAGGGGCATCACGGGTAAAGGGACAAGCAGATTTCAAAGTCCATCACTGGGGGAGAAAACACAAAATTAATCACATAGGGTTGATCAAATCAGCAGAGAAAACTCCTCAAAGGATAGGTTTTTAACCATACTTTGGAGACAATAAACAGCACTGTTGAAGTTTTCAGTAGAATATGGTATGAGGGACACATCAGGCATATAGTGGAAAGAATCAAATTCTACTTTTCCTAGAAAGCATATGCTTCCTGGAAGTCTTCTCTGTTTTACCCTTCCTACTCCTTTCTGTCACCTCTGACAATTACAATCTGTGAAGACTCCTCAAACTCAGCTTTTGACCTCTCAGCAAATCTGTAGACTTTTTTGGGTGCGTTTTATAGCCTACATGTATTTGAAAAGGTGGATAGGAAAATTAAGCCCTAAAATGATGTTAAAAGTTTTAATGAAACTTAGGATCTTGTCCCAATTACAAAAGAGCACGAATAAGGTTGAGACTTAATGGAATATTTTATTTCCTTAATATTAACTGAAATGCTTTTGAAATATTATATTTGAATTGTAAATATAACATAGGGGAGCTTTTTATTTTCAAGCTAAACTTTTATTTAAAATGTAAAAGAAACAAGGGTGCCTGGGTGGCTCACTAAATTAAGCCTCTGACTCGGACTCAGGTCATGATCTCATGGTTTGTGAGTTCAAGCCCCGCATCGGGCTCTGTGCTGGCAGCTCAGAGCCTGGAGCCTGTTTCAGATTCTGTGCCTCATTCTCTCTCTGCCCCTCCCCGACTTGTGCTCTGTCTCTCTCTGTCTCTCAAAAATAAATTACAATTTTTTTAATGTAAAAGAAATCGTTCTTGAAAATACTGATGAATAAGGCAAAAGGATGCAGTGTTCTCCTCCTGCTGGTCAGTCAGCCTATCCATGGACAGGGTGATACTTATGTACTTATTGAATTTTACTGTAGTTAGATTATGTAGAGATTCTCAGTGCATGATCTCAGTTCTGGGTTTACACCTTTAGTGAGCATGAACAAGGGCTCTGCTCCTTGGCCAGAGCCTATCTCTTGGGGCTAAAGTTCTTTGCATGGTATCCTTTACAGTAGGTTTCATCTTCTTTCTTAGAGTTGTTGATTCGAGATTGTTCCCATACTATAGGAAACAGTTTTCATGCTAGGGTTTTCCAGCTCCAATTACCTTCTCAGCAGCATATACAGAATCCCCACATCTGGAACACTTCTCAGTACCTCCATATTTCTGAGCAAATTTAGAAGCATCAGATGTTTCTGGGGTGCCCAGGTGGCTCAGTCAGTTGAGCGTCTGACTTTGGCTTGGGTCATGATCTCACTGTTGGTGAGTTTGAGCCCCATGTCAGGCTCTGTGCTGACAGCTCAGAGTCTGGAGCCTGTTTTGGGTTCTTTGCCTCCCTCTGTCTCTGCCCCTCCCTCTCTCTCTCTCTCAAAAATAAATAAATAGTTTTTAAAAATTAAAACAAAAGAAGTTGTCAGACATTTCTAAATTTTCTGTAGCCATGTGAGGTTGAACATACTGGGATTTGATGCCTTCTAGCCTGGTCCCACTGTCCATGTTGAGCATGCTAGTGTTCCCACTGTAACCATAGCCTTTTGGCCCATCCTTCTTTCCATAGGAAGATCTGCACGTAGATCTCTTCATCATGCATCATCGCTGCTGTGACATCTAAGTTTTTCCTGCAATCCATGCACAGAAGGCAGCAGCTGTGGAAGCTTCTTTCATCACCCTGAACCTCTTCTGCAGAGTCTCACACTTGGTTCCAGCTCCCTAGACAAGCATTTGAATTGTAGGTAGGACCACGCACCACTGATGGTAGCTAGGGAGGCAGAGAAAAAGAAGCATTTGTAGAGTCAGAGAACCCAGGAAAGTTTTTACAAGTGTGGATCTATGCACAGCTATTTCACAGAGACTTTATATTTTTACTTTTTCCTAATATTTCTATATTATCTCAATACTGATTAATTTGTATATTTAATTGTTGAATATTGGTCCTTTAAAAAGCACCAGTTTTTTGGGGGGCAACTGGGTTCCTCAGTTGCTTAAGATCAGACTATTGATTTCAAATGAGGTCATTATGTCATGGTTTGTGAGTTCAAGCCTTGCATCAGGCTCATACTCAGAGCTGGCTTGGAATTCTTTCTCTTTACCTCACTCTCTTCCTCTCCCTCACTTGTGGTCACTCTCTGTCTCTCTCAATAAATAAATAAAATAAAGTTTAAAAAAATAAATAAAAATAAAAAGCACTAGTTACTTTTAAATTCACTGTTTTTATTTGAAATTATTCTTCTTTCCTAAGAACCATTATTTATTTCTTAATACTATGCATGTTCAATTATTTTTCTTTAGATTCTTAATAAATAAGAACTTTATTGGGAAAAAACAATTCAAACAAAATGTGCAAACTAATTCAGTTACAAATCTTCAAAATAACAGTCAAATTTCATTGACTATTTGGTTGTTCTGTAGTTAGTATGGAAATAAATGGGCTCTAAATAATCAGGCTGTGGAGTATAAATCTAAACTTGTCAAGCTTAGCTAGTTAGAAACGCCTTTTTTTTTTTTTTGTATTTCCATTAGTCAAGAGAGAGACACAGAATTGCTTCCATGTCACTTTTAAATAGCTGAACATGTCTATATATGCATATTGCCTGGGGATATTGGAAATAGAAATTCGCCCAAATTAAGTACCAGATTGTTGAGAAGCATAAACACAAGGGGTAAAATTTTACCTTTAGCTATGTTAATGCAAATCAAGACCCAGTCATGAATATATTATTTTTATTCTTCTGGATCTGAGATTGCTGTATCAGAAATGGAATTTTAGCCCATTTATCCTGTGGATATAACACATTACAAATGTCCCAGAGAGCACATCTTTTTTTTTTTCTTGTTGTTCCTTTTTTTCTGGTAATACAAAATAGAGCTGGTAGCTCATTTGCTCATAGAATCTGAGAACTCTCTTCAACTCTGAAATGCCTATGCCACCAACAGATTATCATTCCAGTGTAAACCAGAGCAGTGCTTAATGCTTTCTGATGTTGGCAGGCTCCCCTGCCCCCAAGGGTATAAGATCACACAAGTTGACTGAATTGATCAGTGAGATCAGTGAACCATTGGCTAATTCCAACCCGTCCTCTCATGAAACTGATGAGTTATTTTCCAGTCTTTATCAAATTGAAGAGTCTTGTTAGTATTATATAGACAGAGCTCAAATTTATCAGACTGCTGAGGATACTATATAGATGGTCATATTCCCATAAATACATATTTAAATGTGTAGTCTAATGTATGTGTTTGTGTGTGTGTGTGTGTGTGTGAGTATAAAGGACATGGGAGCATGTAGTCCTTAGATTTCATGTAATATATTGCATTATTATGTTTGCTTACTCTATCCACTCAAAATGCAGAAGCCATAGATAACAACTAAACATGATTTCAGACAAGAAAATGGAATGTCTTTGAATTTTCATTTAAAATGGAAACACACCAAGATAATTTAAAACTACATCTCCATTATTATTTTAACTTTTTAAATTACTGATGTACATATCAAAAGTATTATATTTTCCTGTCATTTATTTTACTTGTTTTTGTGAACTCCACAGCATAATTGTAGATGGGCCTGCTGGGATGGTGAGATACCCTGTGTATACACACTGGACAAACTATGAAGTACAGTGTAAAACTTGTGTAGGAGCTGATCTTGAAGAGAGATTATGAATCATAATAATCAAAGTGTTGGGTCCCAAAATATAGATAGCTAGTAATTACTGAGTAGTTGCATAAACCAGGCACAATCCAAGGGTTTTATGTGAATTATTTCACTTAATCCTCTCAACAGCCCTGTGAGATATGAGTTAGGCAGGCTAACACCATTACCTAAGCTTATCACATGGCTACACTTGAAAAATCAAATAATGGAGTGTTTAAAGAATCAGAGCTAATAGGTCGATTCATTTCTTTACATAGGTGCTCTTAGTCTTTTCAGATATAAATTAGCCCAATCATATTAAATATCACGCACTGTGTGTAGAGTTGGGTAATGATCTCCATCGAATAATGAGTGTGGAGGGTACACTTCATTCCGAGTGCCTTCTGTTCCAGCTGTTTCTACTTATCTTAATTTTCTTAATTGGGTTACGATTAGAGTGTGAATGAGATGTTAACATGGGAATTGGAGCTTTTCAACAAAAGGGTTTACTTCTTTATTGTTTTGTGGTTCTTAACTTCCAGGGGCCTATTTCTTGCTACATGTTAATTAAAAAAATATTACGAAGTGTTTAAGACAAGCCTATTTACATCTATATAGACCTAGCAACTTGCCTGCAGGAAAACCATGGTTTGGGTAAAATTCTTCAATTTCCTTTAAAAAAAATATTTTTGTGTTTATTTATTTCTGAGAGAGAGAGAGAGACAGAGCATGAGTGGGGGAGGAGGAGAAAAAAGAGGGAGACAAAGAATCTGAAGCAGGCTCCAGGCTCTGAGCTTCTGAGCTGTCAGCACAGAGCCTGATGTGGGGCTCGAGCTCACGTACCAGGAGATAATGACCTGAGCTAAAGTCGGATGCTTAAGTGACTGAGCCACCCAGGCGTCCCAAATTCTTCAATTTCTTTAGAGAATGAGATAATGTTTATTTAAAGATGATTGTAATCTCTCATCTGTTTCTGACATTGTCTCCAGGCCTGACTTCACTTACTAATGTGAAAGCTATCAGGTGGACAAGGTTGGAATTGGAATGGTAAAAGTGAAGTCTAAGTCCTTGCTATTTGAGGTATAATCCTTGCCTAACAGCATCAGCAGCACCTGAGAAATTGTTGGAGATGCAGAATCTTAGACCCAGTTTAGCTTCAGAAACTTTTGAAACAGAATCTGCATTTTAACAAGATCCCCACATAATTTATATACACATTAAAGTTGAGAAACCCTGTTACAGTCGAATTATAGCAATAAATGAGAGGCAACTTCAAATTCTGCATTCTGATCATATATTAAGAACATATGAAACCCCAACTAGGTAGTCTTATGACAATTAGATTTAAATTTTTAATAACACCACTGCTTTAGATTAAAAAACACAGGCTGAAGGTTTTAAAAGCATTAGGTAAGAAAAGTACAGAACAAAAGTTGAGTTGGAAAGTGCTATTACATTGGTTCTTTAGGCTGATGTTTTCTAAGGAAGCTAGACAATCCAATTTTCTTATCCTCTGTGGGTCAGTGGGCTGTATGTTTGCAGACTGATATAAGACTAGAGAGTCTGTAGAAAGTATTTCATTCCGTCCATAATTTCTGCCACTATTTTCTTCCTCATTTTAACAATTAAGCCTTTTATTTATCATGTAACTTTACCCAATTAAGTATATTTTTCCATTAAAAATTAATCAGTAATATATTTTCAAAAATTTTCTTACAAAGGAGCAGATTTTTGAGGAATGCTGTGCAATTGTTTACTTGAGTTGCCAACCCTTGATGTCAACAGGACTTAGTTGAGATTTTTTGCAGTTATCCTATGAGAAGCAGAACACATCTGCGTGCCTTTACATCCTGTCCGTGATCACTGTTCTCTTTCTTCACCTGTGTCTTTGCTGTCCTGAGACTTAAAAATGTTATCCATAAATTTTATCTGCGCTTTAATTATTGGACTACCCAATTCCTGGCTAAGAGGGATTTTAGAATTTCTGTAACTGCTTTGATGGCTAGGACTGGAACTGTTTGGAACAAATCATTGGAGGGACAATTGCCCCCAGGCTTCATGATTATTTCTGCTGCAATTTACCAGGCACTTCATTTGATCCACATTAGAATCGGCATTCAGAATGTGAGTATGTCCCTGGCCTTTCTTTTCCTTCACTGCCATCATCAAGTATTAGTACTCCAGATAGCTCAAGGACGTAGGGGCTGGTCTTCTTGCTGTTTCCATAACAACTGTAGTACCTGAATATATATCTTAGCTATAGCTCTGTTCTAAGATTAACAATAGGATTGCCATCTTTTGCATTCTCTTCACCTGTTCCATATCGATTAAGGCAGCAAACACTGGTTCCGTATATTGCTGGCCAGATATGTCATTCCTTATTTCTACTTGGTATCTTCATTGGAAGAAGTTTGTATACTCCTGATCAACTCAGTCCTTTTCCATATACTCATGTAGGTGCTCGCTGAACATTTCTCCCAGGGGATCTCTGTGGCCTCTGCACTGGTTCCTGCCTGAGCACCATTTTGCTTTTTATAAGGATCTACTTTGTGTGTTCTCATCCTATCATTAGAGGATATGGCAACATTTGTAGTCTTTGCTCTTTGCTAGATCTGTGCTTTGTGGATTACCTGTGTAGCAAGTTGAATTTCTAGAAAAGTGAAGCTCTTTTATATAGTGTTCCCTTCCTGATACTTTGTCTTTTCACTGTGGGAACTCTTTTCATGCTGATGCTATATTGGGTATTTTCTACTTACTGCTGGATCTTTTGTATGCTGATAACCATATTAGTATTCTCCATGCTAGCTTCAGCCAACAATTTGGCTCATACTATCTTCATACTATTATATAACATCCTCATACTATTTTCTGTTACCTCCAGCAATAAACCCTAAATAATACAGGTACACAAATGTCTTCATTGTCTCTGTGATGCTTCTTAGAAAGTGGAGGAGGGTCAGTATTCTCTAGACTGAGAAGGTTCTTTGAAACCAAAGTAAACGTTGTGCTCGCTTCGGCAGCACATATACTGAAACCAAAGTAAACGCAAGCTACTATATACTTTTTACACAGAGTTTTATTCAAGGTAACTTATGGACAGAGGGGAAGCGGGGCTGACAGTCCAGGTGGTACATGGCCATTCTCTGCCCCCATTCTCTGAAGCTATTCTCCACCAGGTCTGGACCTTAATTCCCAGCTTCTATAGAGAGAAGGACATGGTGTTGAGCTCACAGGGTAGTTAGCTACGGCGGGGCCATCTGTGTGCCAGTCATCTCTCTTAGCTCTCTAAAGTGGAGACTTTTATGCTTTCACTTTAGGAAAAAACAGAACAAGCCTTTCTTCATTCTGGTCAGGGCTTGAATTAACCCCAGGGGATCCTAGAACTCGTAGTTCCATGGGAGGTCATTTGGCATCAGCAAGATGGAGGACCAAAGATGGAGTCAGTGTTATCCATACTCCTACAGATGCTTGACTTCCTTAAAAGAATTTTGGAAAATGTGGCAAAATTTTAAGATTAAATTTAATGTGCGTCTGGGTGGCTCAGTCAGTTGAAAGTCCAATTTTGGCTCAGGTCATGATCTCACAGTTTGTGGCCTCAAACCCTGTGTTGGGCTCAGCACTGACAGTGTAGAGCCTGCTTGGGATTCTCTCTCTCTCCCTCTTTCTCTGGCCCTCCCTGACTTGGGAAAGCTCTCTCTCTCTCTCTCTCTCTTTCTCTCAAAATAATACATTTTTTAAAAAGATTAAATTTAAGTATAGGTGGTGTGCATATGGATGTTTGGCATCTTTGTTTACTTTTTTGAAGGTTTACATTGCTTCACAATAATAACAGTTTTAAATTTTAATTGTGTTATATTAAACCAATTTTAAATATTTAAAATGGAGAAAACTGCAACTCTTCTGTGAACAACTTTGTGAAGCTTTTATTGGTTGTTGTACTATTGCTGGCTCAGGCAGGGCAAAGATGCCAGGGAAATTTAAGCTTTAAGCTAAACAAAGCTGTCTGTGGTTCCTTCTCTCTGAACTCTTCTCTCTCCAAAACACAAATCTGGGTCCCCACTGTCCAGATATTTTGTTAATTTTAGCCTCAAAAGGCCTTTCCTGCTCAATAACTAATAATCTTTCATCTCAGTCCTTGCTATTCCTCTTCTCTACTTTATTTTTCTCTACAATAATTAACATAATGTTTACTTTTACATGCATTATTTTAATTGAATATCTCCACCACTAGAATGTAAGCTCCATGAGGACACCATATATCCACTACCTAGGGGAGTGCCATCCACATAGGAAGCACCAAAATGAAATATTTGTTGAATGGGCAAATGAACAAACAACTAAGAAACTTAATATCTGATAATATGCCCCCTTAGGATGTCTTAGTGTGCGAGTTGGATTCATATTTATTGAAAATCTCATTGAACCCTTGAAGTTTCTCTCTCTCTCTCTTTTTTTTTTTTTGGCATCTTTGCTTCTCATGCTCTGCAGCCTCTTGACATCAGGATTCAGACAGATACACCCATTTGAACCATTTGATGGCTCAAATACATAAGAACTTCTACTAAGATTTACTACCAACAGGAATAGAAATTGTGAATTACCAGAGTTATCCAAGATAATTGAACCCTGAATATAGTAGACAATGGAGAAGATCTTATTTTTAGGAGTGTTTAGTCGTCTTAGCCACTCCACTGTGAGATAGCTGAAAGAAACTGGGATTCTTTCCTCAAGATCTACAACACCCAGAAGCAGGGTAAATAAATGTTATGTTCTTTCCCCTCCTTCATGTTGAGAACTAATAACAGGAAGTGGAAAATAAAAGAGATGAGAAGCTCTCAAAACACTTACAGGGAGAAACCATAAACCGGACTTCAGAAAGCCCAGAGAAGGAGGAATAGCATTGTAACAAGTACCTACTTGAGATGCTAGCTTTCTGATTTCTTTTCATACTTTGAATGTATCTTTTAGAAAGGAATTGAAGGAAGATGTCTATATCGAATGAGTGATGAGCAAGGTACTTCTGTTCTATAATGAGGTGCTTTCAATTAAGAGTGATAATTCACATCAGTTAGTCCAACTTGTGTGAAAATCACTTGATATGAGATGCCTATCAGGCTCAGCCATTTCCCAGAGCAAATGTATATGGTTGCCCCAGAGCAGGACCATCATGTGATGATGCATATGTCTTAAGATGATAAAGAAGATGTTTTCATTGAAATAAGAAACAAAAGAGAATTTTATAGAGTTACATGTTTCCTAGTCTCAGAGTGAACATATTTTCTTTTCAGTTTTTTCTCAAGGAATTCTATAGACTCTGACCCAGAAAACCAACTACAGTAAGTGCATTTCTTTGTCTGTGAAGTTGATATCAAGAACACATAAGGATCCAGTTTTTGAAAACAGGAGACATATGGCTTTATGTTGGAAGCACATGGTGTTATTTGGAATAAGGTCATGAAAAATGAAGAAGTGAGAAGCCATTGACGGGGCCTGGAAAGATATTTTCTCTACTAGGTTTAACTAGGTGCTATAGAGATTATTCACTTACAGTTAGCAAATATTTTGTTTCCTTGATGCTATGATTTTGCCTATGATATTTTTCTCTTTGATCAGATTTAGAATCCAATTAGGGGGCACCTGGGTGGCTCAGTTGGTTTAGCTTCCAAGTCTTGATTTCAACTCAGGTCATGATCTCACAGTTCTTAAGATCAAGCCCCACATCAAGCTCTGTGCTGACAGTGTGGAGCCTGCTTGGGAATCTCTCTGGCCTTCTCTCTTTGCCCCTCCCCTGCTTGTGCAGCCATGGGCCCTCTCTCACTCTCAAAATAAATAAGCTTAAAAAAAATAAAATAATATTAAAAAAATTCAATTTGGCTAATGAGTTCTAAAATTTGTAAACCGCTCTCCCCTCCCCCCCCCACACAAGAATTGTCAATTTAGTAAGTACGTGTATAAACACTATACCCTATTAAACTGGAAGATCTACACAGCAGAGCTGAGTACTATTGTAAACTGAGGTTCCCACTATTGTTTGAGCCCCAATGAAAACTATCCGTGTGTTTTTCTGATAACTTATGTCTCTACCTTTAGTAAATCATTCTTGAAATTTATGAGATTCTTTCTCATTTTGACATGAATATATTTGGGGAGATTGCCAAAACACAAAAATCTTTTATCTTGCGTTTACAATTTCACATGTAGGTTTTTCTTCCTCTTCTCCTTTCCCTGTCTCCTTCCATCTCCACATCTCTCTGTCCCTCTCTCTTCTACTTTCCTCTCCTTTTCTTTCTTTCCTCTTTTTGCTTCTTTGTCCATGTCTGAAATCACTATGTGATCCCTGAGTGTTCCCAGAGAGAATGGAAAAAGACAAAGTCCTTCACTCTTTGCGAATATTTGTCACTCTATCAAAAGAACCCTAAATGTATAGGCTGTTTAATTCTAACCAAATTTAAATATAAGACTTCTGTTCTCTGAGGTTGCGTGTTGCACTAGAAGATTCAGGGCTCAGTGTCAGTGGATGGATACCATAGAGAACTGATGCTTAGAAATCTGGGACTAACATTGGCTAAGAATGAAGATGTGTTAGTTATTGATAAAATGCAATTTAAAGTTTGAAACTCCTCTAGAGGTGCCCAATGCTAGATTGTCCACATTGTTTGGAGGTGGACAGATGGGTTATAGATTTTTTTTGTCCATAATATTGAGTATGTTGATGCTCAGTGTTATATTATTGTTTTTCCTTAAAATCTACAACAATAAGGCCTTTTAAAATGAATTGACCAGTAGGTGTTCACAATTTACAGGTAGCAATTTAGATTCCCACCTTAGAGATGGTGAATTTAAGAGTCTATAAGTGCCTATTTGGCATTAACTAAAATTTTAATCAATTTAAGGAGAATACCACTTAAGGCAATCTTAGTTTATAGTTATTTTATAATAATTCTTATTAAAGCATTTTCAATAATGTTTTATTTTATTGTTGATTTTCCATGGTGTCCAAATAAATTATGATTAGATATCCCTACCACCTTTCTATAAAAGCCAAAATCACTGAAGGATGTACTTGAGCATATGAAATCCTCAATAACATTCATAAAATGAATATTAAAAGACACTCTATTTTATATTATCCTGAATAAAAGAGAATATTATGACTTTCATACCAATTGTCAAACTTCACTTTAGTAAAAAAAATTCATATATATATATATATATATATATATATATAAAATACATGATACTTCACACACAAGCACACACATGTTAGTGTTTTAATGCCATGTTTTTCAAACCAGACAACAAAAGGAGAGATACTAATAGATTATTTGCTACTTTAACCTTGTCCCTATGTTTTTAATTTCAATCATGAATCTTTTTTAAAAAAATGACAGCATATACATCTATATTAAAGCTGCATTGATACCATTTCTTTTAGGAGACAGTGATTTCTAGCCCCCAGGGTTCAGGACACAGAAGAGGTTTTAACACATTTCTTTCAGTTTTTACTACCTTACCCCCTGATCACTTCATATTTTCTATTCCTAAGATTGCCTGAATAGCAATACTTATATTTTTCTTTTGAAAAAATCCTATCTTCTGAGATAATTCTTCAACTTTTTCTTTTTTTTTAAGTTTACTTATTTATTTTGAGAGACAGGGAGTTTGTGCATGCAAATGGAGAGGAGGATGAGAGAGAAGGAGAGAGAATCCCAAGCAGGCTCTGAATTGTCAGCTTGGAGCCCGAAGTGGGGCTGGATCTCACAAAACATTAGCTCGTCACCTGAGCTGAAATCAAGAGTCAGAAACTTAATCTACAGAGCTACTCAGGTGCCCAATACTGCAACATTTTCAAAGTGATATTCATCTATGCTCTCTTGATCATTCAAATTAAACAGTTTTTACCTTTTTTACCTTTAAAATCAACTTTACTTTAAAAAATTTCCCAAGGAAATTCAAGCATAGAAAAATTCAGCTGTGATAAATCAGTTTCTGATAATAGGCAAAGAAGTTTTACTCTTTTTATAAATAAAGATTTAAGTTGTGGTTTGACTATATTGATCAGTCTAAAGAAAACAGAAAATTTTCCTTTTCTCATCTTAATTAGATCATAATTCTTATCAAGCTTGGATGTTGAATGCCAGATGCATTCAATGAAAACAAGATTGATTTATCATATTCATTGTAAAGCAGTGATATCTGGTGAAAATACAAGGTAAATGTTTTGCCTTTAAAACAAATTAAGGAAATTGTTGTCAATTTACTCTCTAGAAACTTGGAGTAAACTTCGAGGCCATGTTGAGAAAGACCAGATATTGGACATAGTAACCGAAGGAACATAGAATAACAGTATCCTTCTTACCTAATTAGAAGAACAGGGAAAGATAAGCTTCAAAATAGTCTTTTAGCCCATGAAATTTTATCATGGAAACAAAGGAAAACAACAATCAAGTATTTTTAACTTATACCATAAATAGATGAACTAAAAAGGGCTTATGTCATAGCATAAATATATGAGATCTGTACTATCCTGTACATGAAAAATGATTTAAATTTTAATGGTCTATTCAATATGTTGTCAAATTTTAGCTGAATGTGTATGGGTTTGATGACTTTCAAAAAATCCTCCCAGCTCCATGAGTTGCTGAGTCCATCAAAGTATCACCTTTCACTGTTTAATGTGGCTATAACTACAAAACATCTTTCCATCATGTACAATAAAAACAGACTTCAAAAAAACCAGATGAAACTAGGAATGTTTAATCTAAATTCATTTTACAGAAATGGAGGAAAAAAGCCTAAGATTTTGCAGCGCTTGGGTTTTTTTCTCTATATAAAAGTAATTTCATTTTTAAAATAAAAACTGTCATTAGATAATTTTTTACATCTCAGTGGTTTTGTGTAGCTTTGAGCAATGTACAATATGTTCTCCTTTCCTTGAGGTTGTCTGATATAAGTGAATTTGTGGTGGTATAAATATATTAAGGGGAACGGATGTTTCACTGTTTAAAAATCGCTAACATCAACACTTCCCTAAAAGGAGAGGACAAAAAAAGAGAAGTTCATCTTATGTGTAAATTGTCTTCTTTACACAAACAAATGCACCCCAAAGTAAACACCTTCATTTTCATAACAGCCCTATTTAACCAAAACATAACACAAAATAGCAGATAATTAGTTAATTTTAAGTCTTCAGTACATATGTATATATAGCAATACATAAAATATACATGCATATATAGCAATGCATAAAATCATTACATATTTGAAAAAAAGGAACAATATCTTCAACATGGGCTAATTCACTTTGAAATGCCTACAACCAAATGGTTTAAAAATTATCATCAACTTTTTCATATTTATCTCTGATACACAGATTCGTGCCTCACCTATGACAATGAGATTATTATAAACATCCCTTAAAAGAAAACTGTGCCAATCTATAAAAATAATCCAAGGCTAAAAATTTCTACCAGTTCTTTCAGGTATAACACTGAAGCCAAAAGAATTATGTTTATAGAAGATATCACATAAAACCTAAATTGGATGCTACAGTGTTGTGTCTCAGAATAATAGCACAAATAGCAAATAATAAATATTGCAAAAATAATAAGGAAGCTATACATAGGGCTTACTCTGTGCCAGGTACTATTGATTGTAATAGCAGATGTATTTATTTGGTATAATTTTGAGGTGCAATTATTAGTTCATCCCCTATAAAATTGAGAAAATGGAGTCACAGATATTCAGCAATTTGTTAAGGTTACCCACCTAGAATATGGAAAAGCTAGGATCTAAAACCAAATAGGTTATTTCCAGAGACCTTCTGAACTGTTCTGCTGTCCTACCTGCCTGTCTACAGAAATAATATTTTTAAAGGCATAAATAATTTCTGTTATTTTTGTAATTTATTTGGCCTTGGTAGTATGTCTTTGAATATTTTATTTCATTCCATTTGTTTCCTATTGCTGCTAGGAAATTACCACACATTTAGCAGCTTAAAAAATAACACATTATATTATTTCTGGAGCTTAGAAATCTGAGATGGTCTCACTGAGCTAAAATCAAATTAGCAGGTCTGCGTTCCTTTCTGGAGGCTCTAGGAGAGAATCCATATCCATTGTCTTGCCTTTTCTGACTGCTGGAGGCTGCTCCCCTTCCTTGGCTTTGGGCACTTTTACATCTTCAAAGCAAAGAATGGCCCAGAGAGTCCGATGATGCCATCTCTCAAGTTTTAACTCTTCTCTCTCCTTTTTCCCCATCTATGAACCCTTGGGATGGCACTGGGCCCACCGAATAATCCAGGATAATCCCATTTTAAGGTCAGTTAACTAACAACCTTAGTTTCATCTGCAATCTTAATTCCCCCGTGTCATGTAATATAATCACAGGATCAGAGGGTTTTAACGTGCATCTTTGGGGGAACATTATTTAGCCTAGCTTAGTCATTATGTGTTTATACTGGGTATTTTGTACTCATGCTTGTGTGTGAATGTGTGTTTGAAAATATCATCACAATGTAGTGGGCTGTTAATTTAATTATCCACTTAATTGACTGCCTTAGACATTTTTTTATTACAATTTAGAAAAGGTTACCTGTATTAACCACTGATAAATTTGGTTTTTGTTGGAAACTGCCATTTGGTCAGAGAAACTGTAACAAGGCATGGCAGGCTTATCCACTTTCCCAGACTTTTGGGAACCAACTGGTAATACCTGTAATTTGAATACTTAACTTGTTTCTCTGCTATAAAGTCTAAAATCCTCAAGAGTAGAATTCTGTAAGCATTTGTGAAAACTGATTGCATTTTGATGACAAGTCTGTTATTATCCTGGGTCACTTGCTTACATTTACTTTGCTTTCTTTTTTAAATTTTTCTTCATAAAAAGCAGAGGGAAATAAAAAAAAAATACATAGTAGAAATACTTAAATAACACATATGCTTACTGTGTCTCCAAAATGCTGAATTCAAATATGATAAGAGAGAGCACTCTTTTTAGTAGTATACTTTGTATCTAATATTTAAAAAGTAGAAGGAAGTTTCCTAAATATTTATTTGGGTAGTAAATTGAATTATGTTTGAATATTTTGCTCCATTTTAAAATCATGCCTTATAATTCAGAACTAACAAAGCCAATAATTCTCAGCATAAAGAGAATATTTATTATCAAGCTAGAAAATTTTCTCTACATTGTGTAAATTTATTCCTGAGGGAAATTTTACTTAAGGTTCAAGTCCTCTCTTGGAAATAATGACCTAGAAATATAGGCCAGAAAGCAGTAAAGAATGTATACATGCAACCAAACACTGGACAGAAAATAATCACTGTAAACACCTATATGTATGACCTACATTATATGGTGACTATAGGATTAGATGGTGTCAGTGAAAAAAGGGTTAAAAAGAGTGGTAAAAATGATTTTAGCCTGGGCCTATGGAATAAGGTGCATAAATGCATGGAGCAGTGTTGCTAAACTTTGTTGCTGCTGTTGTTGTTGTTAATGATCACTTCCTAAGGAACCTTTCTAAATATACTGTTCTTAATCACTTCTTTCCTGTCATGGATTTTTAAGACGATGATTTACATATATCTGCTTATATATGGTGGCCCTTTGGATGGCCACACACTATTACAATATCTAAGATGCCACCTTCCCCCAAAACAATTTTCACATCCTTGGGGATAATATCATCCCCATGGCAAATACATAAACATAGAATGACAGCAGTAGAAGGAAGCTCAACAGGCTGTTATTCAAAACTCATTATTTTACTGACAGGTAGCTGGGACACAGAGAAGGGAATTTATTTGTCTAAATAGATACGTACTTAACAGGTAGTATGGATAAAATAAACAAAGCTTAGAATTTTGCCAATTTGCTTTCATATACAAGTAATATTGATCAAAACAAGAAGCACCACAGGAAAGAAAAAGCTCTTTAAGTACCTACATGATAACTAAGTGTTGTAACTCTCAGGACCCTGAAGGTATTATATCTTTTAGTCTGATATTTTGATACAAACAGAATGTAATGTTATTTGAAAATTCAAAAACCAAGTACTACTTGTATGATAATTTATAATAGGGAAAAAAATCTCCTTTGAGTGCAGCTCAGCCACAGAGACTTCCAAATTCCAATAGAAGGCAAGGCTTGTTTAAAGGTCAATCACATGTATACTCTTGGTATTTTCCCTGAGTTAGAGCTTGTTCAACAAAGTAAGGAGTTCACAACTGTCAGATGCTGGCATTTCAAAGGGTAAAAGACATCTTTATGAAGTAATCAGGACAGAAATCTCTTCATGTACAATAATGTATTAAATATCACCTGGAAAGGATATTAAATTTTCTTCTTATACTTATTTATGAAAAAGTGCCTCCTGTTTTAGAGTAATAAAAGTAAATAAAAATAAATTACAATCGGAAAGTAAAACTGCTGTTTGAGGTTAATGCCTTCATATTCCTGATCTAAGTGATTGTAAAATATTTTGCAGAAGATTATTGTTAAGATCAGAACAATAAACATTGTGACATGATTAAATTCCAGCAAGTAGAAAGAGAAACAATAAGCCATGTTCCTTGGTCATCAGCAAAAATGATATCTGGCGGGCAGCTACATACATTTCTAGTTGGAGCAGTGGACCACTAATTAAACTAGTGGGATTCTCCTAGTCCAAGAAAGTATTCTACATTTCTTCATGCTACATGCTTTACTTTTAATTCATTTCTAAATGGTTTAGGAATACCTGTTGTAAAGTAATACAGATTTCTTGTGGGGAAGACATAATAGATACAGTAGGGGGTAATATGTAACAACTCAAAGCAAGTATTTAAAGTTTGAAGAAAAAAATAGTTACGTCCTTGTCTTGGGCCATAACTTTGATCATGGTAACCTTTGCTTTCCTTGAAACTAACTGTTTTTTCAGCTCACCTATCCTAAATATGTCTCTAGGACAGTAAACACAAGAAAATCTCTGTTCAATTTCATTCATATGAATTTCCTAGGATTTTGTCAGTTTTTTTTTTTTTTTTTTTTTTTATTAGCCCTGCTCCTAAATTTTGTTTGGCCTGCCCCAGACTCCTGACTTGTATTACACTGTGGTTTTCTTCTTACCCTTCACCTGCTATACCTTTAAACCTAATAGACTTTTGGTTTAATATTTTATTCCTAGGTATCAACTAGAATATAACACCCAAGCCCCAAGTCCAGGTACCATATTGCCCAAACTGTCATCATTGGTTGATACAACAGCTGAAATTGTCCTATAGAAATCATACAATAAATTTATTTCTTCATTTATCTTTTTACTCATCTCAGAAGTATTTATTGAACAGTTCAATAGGCAGGGAACTCTTGGGGACACAATGGTACACAGGAAAAAGTGGTTCTTTATCATGGATCTTACATTCTATTTGAGGAGACAGATAAGAAAAAAGTAATGCATAATTGTATAATTAATTATCCCATTATAACTTTGATAAATACTACAAATAAGCTCAGAGAGCATTCACATTATATTACTAGAAACTTGCCCTAAGCTGCAAAGTCTGTAAAGATTTCACTGGATAAATGACATTTAATCTGAGGCTCAAAACCGACAGTTTACTTTTCATAGAATGAGGAGAAAAAACAGAATGAAAAGCATAGACAAACAACCTAAAATAAGGAGGAGTCTGGTTCATATAGGATGTTTGAGAAAAATCAGTGTGGTATAGAATAAAAGGTAGAGGAGATGTGTAAAGAT
Source organism: Cryptoprocta ferox (assembly GCA_028646485.1). Lineage (NCBI taxonomy): Eukaryota > Metazoa > Chordata > Mammalia > Carnivora > Eupleridae > Cryptoprocta > Cryptoprocta ferox. Next base: position 48,061,072 of record CM053560.1, on the reverse strand, counting down.
ACTAGAGATTGATGCCAGATTATATAGCACAATTTTAAGCCTTTTGAATTTTGAACTTGAGAGCTTTGGGAAGACATAAGATTGTGAAATTACATGATAATATTAAGGCTTTATAGTCATTTTTTTTGAGAGAGACTATGGAAAATGAATTGGGAGCTTGTAAAGAAGCTACTAAAAGGTCAAAAGACACAGTAATGAAAAGACAAGTAAAGAATGGGAGAAACTACTAACAAATCTATATCTATAAGGGGTCAGTATCTGGAATATATAAAGAACTACTACAACTCAACAACTGAAAAGTAAAAATGAGCAAAGGACTTGAATAGACATTTCTTTAAAGATTATATACAAATAGCCAACAAGCATATGAAAATGTGATTAACATCACTAATCATCAAGAGAATTAACACCATGATGAGTTATCACCTCACTCCCATTAGGGTGGCTACCACTAAGAAAAAAAAGAAAAGAAAAGAAAGGAAAGAAAAGAAAAGGAAGTAAAGGAAAGGAAGGGAAGGGAAGGGAACAGAATAAATGCTGGTGAGGATGCAGAGAAATCGAAACCCTTGTGCACTGTTAGTGGGAATGTCAAATCTTACAACTGCTGTGGAAAACAGTAGGACAGTGCCTCCGAAGGTTTAAAAGTATAGAGCTACAATATGATCTAGCAATCCCGTTGCTGGGTATATATACAAAATAATTGAAAGCAAGGTCTTTAAGAAATATTTGTGCACCCATGTTTGTAGCAGCACTATCCATAATAACCAAGAGATGGAAGCAACCTAACTGTCCATTAACAGATGAATAAACAAAATGTAGTCCGTACATACAATAGACAATTAGTCTTAGAAAGGAAGGCAATCTTGTCACATGCTGCAACATGGATGAACTTTGAGGACGTTAGGCTAAATGAAATATGTAGCCAATCACAAAAGAACAAATACTGTATGATTCTACTAATATTAGGTATCTAAAAGTAGTCAAGTTCTTAAAAACAGAAAATGGAATGTTAGTTACTATGGTCTGAGAGGAGGAAGGGGAAGAATTGTTGCTCAAAAGTATAGAGTTTTAGACTTGCAAGACGAAAAGGTGAAAACGTTCTGGAGATCTGTTTTACAACAGTGTGAATGAATACAGCTAGATATTACTGAACAGTATATTTAAAACTGGTTAAGATGATAAATCTTACATATCTTAACCAAAATAAAATAAAATCATGAAGGAGCTATCCCTACAGTTAAACACTATGAATGGTAGTTTGGATTAGAATTGTAGCAGTGGAGAACAAGAGAAAGGGAAACATTTAAGAGGGATTTAAAGTGGAATTAACATGCATATTACCTTAAATATGTGGGACAAGGGAGAAGTAGTCAACAAAGGACTGGGATTCTTTTGAATTGTAAAACTGTATTTGTAGCAATATTGTGCCTGAGACAAATGTTTAAAATTTGTCAGCATACAGACGGTAAGAAAAGTTATGGCATGAGATGAGATTATGAAGGGAGTAAGAGGCTGATAGTAAAGAAAGAATAAAGTGAGACATAAGAGAATCTAGAGGTTTATCTGATTATCTCCAGAGTTTATAAGTCATGTCAGGGAAGTGAGTTGAGAAAAAAAAAAAAAAAAAAAGGCTGAGAAGAAAGTACATTACTACGTGTACTCCAAATAATCACCTAGACTCACATTTACTAATTCTTTGTTCATTCTTTGTTCATTACCTATTAAAATTAACAACAAAAATTATCATAAGGAAAGAATTCCCCCTATACTCTAATCCTACACTCTATGATGATCAGTGAAAGAAAGTACATCGTTTCAATTAATTCTTTATTTTGATTTCTGTGAAGATATGTTGATAGGCAGGTCAAGATGAAGTTCCTAAATAAGCAACCTATTTTAACTTCACAATCATATGCAAATCCATAGATGTTTTAAATCCATCTGTAATTTTTTAATTCTTAAAGGGCTGAGGAAACAGAAACTAAATCTTTTCCACACTCGAGATTACAAACATCTGCAATGATGTATGTAAAAACTACTATCAAACAATAGCAACAAAGTGCCTTTATGTAGAGTGACACACAAAGAAACTTTAATCAAAATGTGCTTATCTTCTTTCTTCAACAAAATTGGAAGAAAAACTGATAATTTTATTTATGTTCACATTAGATGGCATATGAAATATGCTTGGGATTCACATGTTTGTAGTTTATTTGAGGACAGAAAGAGTAAGATTATATAGATGTTATTTGAGGTGTGTTAATAATCCCTTTAAAAGATAGGCTAGGTCAACTAATTATGCATACTTACGATGTCAGTTTATTGTGTAGATTCACCAGTGAGTTCAGAATATTTTGTTATATTATAAAAAATTGAGATTGTCTGAAGATACTAACCCTTATGTGCATAGTTCATGGACAACTTTCAGTACATGATTATTTCCTACCACCTGTTATTCAGTACTATCTGAGCACACTGAAAACACTCAAAATAGCTCCTAATTCTTAAAATTAATAATTAAATTATAGACACATTAATTGATTAATGTTTAACTCATTCTTTCTTGTAAAGAAATTAAAATGGGGGGTGACTAGGTGGCTCATTCAGTTAATCCTTTGACTCTTGATCTCGGCTAAGGTCATGATCTCATGGTTCCTGAGTTTAAGCCCTGTGTCAGGCTCTGTGCTGATGGCGTGGAGCCTGCTTGGGATTCTGTCTCTCCTTCTCCCTGCCCCTCACCTGCTGGTGCTCTCTCTCTCAAAATCAATAAATAAACATGAAAAAATTAAAATGGGATGTAGCCAAATACATTTCCACTGTACTGCTAATCACATTATAGATGATGTTATTGAACAGAGACAGATATCTTACTAACAAAGAAATTTTAAATCTGTCCTTAAATGTCTACCTTATGAAATAGTGTTTTTGGCATAGTAAATCACTTAAATTGTTATTATTTTGTGCTCCTCTGTTAAGATGACTTGATCTTAGTTTCTATGCATTTCAATTTACACAAACAAATTAGTGTAAGCCACACATTTTTAAATCTATGCAGTGAAAAATTTGAGATATAGGACAAGTACCTACTAGAGTAAAATTTTTCTTAATTTTAGACACTACTTAAGTAAGATATTTCTTACGATTTGTTTCTTCCTATATTTTGTCCTGAGTTTTTATGAGGGGGAGGTGGAAATGAAATCAGGACTATCCATTCAATAAAATTCATTGCAAAAACATTTAAAAAATACTACTCTTTTGGAAACTAAAATAAACTTTCTTGTTCTAATCATCTTGCTGTAATGAAATGTAATTTTCAATATGTTAAAGTCATTCAATATGTTAGTGTTGATGTTTTCTTTGGCATGAAACTTGCTTTTTGCAATTTTGTTTATCCCTGGGGTAATTTGTAGACATTTGAGTTTTCTTTTTTCTTTTGGCTTTTCTAAAAATATTCTATCAGTTACTCTGATATAATTATTATGACTATATTGAAAGCTGACACTGATATACTATTTCCATTTTATTACGAAAAAAAATTCATTGAGAAGAACTGCAAATATATAAATAATGACCTTAATATTTTATAGATGTAAATGTAGCACACTGTAGAACAGAAAATATAATCTGAAAATTAAGCTCAATTATAAGAATAAAACAAAAGAACATGAAGGCATTTAAAAATAATCTACCTTTCATTTCAACAGGCACAGTGAATCATTGCAGGGAATTATTATGTAGTTTTAATGAATTTTGAGGGAAAATATTATGATAATAATATGATGAAAAATGAAAAAATTATGATCATAAACATAATTATTTGCTTATATATCAGTATATGTACATGCATTGTGATTTATAAAAATTATATATGTTACACATTATTTATAAATGAATAGTAATATTACGTTTACTCTTTAGATGAATATACAAAAGTATACTAAAGATGATAGAGAATAAATGAATACTTATTACATATATTTTATAGGCTATAATGTTTAAAGTATGATTTTTAAATCATCCATTGAAGGGGCACCTGGGTGGCTCAGTTGGTTAGGCATCTGCCTCTTGATTTCCATTCAGGTCATGATCTCACAGTTGTGAGAATGAGCCCCACATCCAGCTCTGTGTCCAGCCCCCCAGTTAGCCCCACGTTTGGATCCATGCTGAGCATGGAGCCTGCTTGGTATTCTCTCTCTCTCTCTCTCTCTCTCTCTCTGCCCCTGCCCCACTCACGCATGTGCATGTGTACTCTAAATAAATAAAATCATCCATTGAAAATGAAGTTTAAAAAAAAAATGGGGGCACCTGGGTGGCTCAGTCAGTTAAGCGACCGAATTTGGCTCAGGTCATGATCTCACATCTGGTGAGTTTGAGCCCCGCATTGGGCTCTGTACTGACAGCTCAAAGCCTGGAGCCTGCTTCAGATTCTGTGTCTCCCTCTCTCTCTCTGTCCCTCCCCCGTTCACACTCTGTCTTTCTCTGTCTCTCAAAAATAAATAAGCATTAAATAAAAAATTTTTTAAATAAAAAAAATAAGAGGTGCCTTGGTGGCTCAATCGGTTGAGCCTCCGGCTTCAGCTCAGGTCAAGATCTCACAGTTCATGGGTTCGAGCCCCTTGTCAGGCTTTGTGCTGACAGCTACCTCAGAGCCTGGACCAGCCTGTCTTCAGATTCTGTGTCTCCCTCTCTCTCTGGCCCTCCCTTGCTCACACTGGCTCTCTCTCTCTCTCTCTCTCTCTCTCAAAAAATAAATAAAACATTAAATTTTTAAATAAAAAATAAAAATAAAAAATAAAATGAAGTTAATGCTAAAATACATACATACATACACACTATATATACAAACACATATATGACACACTATATATAAAATCCTGACATTTGCTCTCTAAAAAACTTATTTCCAGAATTTGAGAATGGTATAGAGATTTGAAATAGTTTTTATTCCTATTAAACTGGGGCACCTTGCCTTTTTTGGAATAAGTTGATACTAATATTTAATTAAAGTCAGTACTTCAGTAAGTGTACATTTGCTCTTGGAGATACAAATCACTGACTCAGGGGAGAGAAACAGAGAGTGCACAAACTTAGACTTCTATTTAGAGAAATGCAGAGTGACTATATTGTGACATACATCTCTATCTGCTAGCCTCTGGAAGGCATTGGTAAGAGAGTTTTAACAAAGAAAAAAAATCAAATTAAATTGTTAAATGGTTTGAAAAAGAAAGCACGTAGAAGCAAATATAAGTTAACCCAGATGTTGAAAAAAAGATTAATAAAACTTTTCATCATTACTACGTGGTTTTAAATCTTGTTTAGGGGGCGCCTGGGTGGCTCAGTCGGTTCAGCATCTGACTTGCGCTCAGGTCATGATCTCTCAGTCTGTGGGTTTGAGCCCCACGTCGGGCTCTGTACTGACAGCTCAGAGCCTGGAGCCTGCTTCAGATTCTGTGTCTCCCTCTCTCTCTGCCCTTCCCCCATTCACTCTCTGTCTCTCTCTCTCAAAATAAAACAAAGACAAAAAATTATTAAAAAATCTTGTTTAAATGAATGTTTTTTATAAATTTTTGCCCACATCACAAAAGAGTTAAGTAAGTCACGATAATTATGTCACATCATAAAGATCCATTGGACTGTTTAAGCCAGTTTTCCTCCCGTGGCTCCATATCACAACCAAATTTAAATAGAGATGACTCCTTTTATCCCAATAACAGGGGATTCTTTGTATACTGAATTCATGATGAAATCTATGCCAGTAGAAGAAAATGGAAATAATAAAATAGGTAAGCTTGTAGGAGGAGGTATTGAGATTCTAAAATTATGTTGATACTGAAAATCCAGGGTGTGCATATGCCACTTAATGATGAATACTTACCTACAAGTTAACAACTCCCATCACTTTCTCCCATCACTTTCTTATGTAACAAGGAATTATATATTGGGCCAAAAGACAGTTATGTCTAGTGACACATCCAAGGACATATTATCTCTAATCTCTAAAAATCTTAGAGATCTTTTGAAAGTCTTTATTGACTTCTACCTAAGGTAGCTGTCCCTATCCCTGCCCCTAAATAACTAATGGTGCCCATAGGTAGTTTCCATTTACCAACTCAAAGGGCAAAGGGAAAATCATATTATTTAATTTTTTCCCAAATATAACTCCATTTCATTATGTTTATTCTTCCCTGTAATAATTACCAAATCCTGATAGCCTTTGTAGTTATGAATGGCAAGCAGTTTACTATTCCTTTAAACAAATATTGGAAATGAACATGGAAGGAAAAAAGAGACCAACTTATTTATCACTGATTTTTCTCCTGAGAACACAGGATTTTAATTTTATTAAAAGAAAATAGATTCCTGGTTTCCAGTCTGGCATTTAAGAGCTTGAGAATCATCACTCCTTCCTAACAACAAATAAAAAGCTATACAAGCTGAAAAATCAACAACTCTTCTTAGATCCACCAGAGAAGGTGGTCACAGGGCAAACTGCTGATCCATCAATGGAGAGACAGACAGGTAGATAAATGGAATTAATTTCATTCATTGTATTCTTTTATTATAGAATTTCCATTTGACTGTAGTCACCTGTGATATCTGGAGAAATTACTCATCATTATCTTGAATGATTATCAAGATACTTAAAGTCTTTTTCTGATTAGTTTTTAGATCCCTTATATGTCTTTGTTGTTTTCTCACTTAGGGCATGGTCATTTACTTTGTATAAAATGATTGACAGGACTGGGGTGCCTGGGTGGCTCAGTTGGTTAAGCTTCCACTTCAGCTCAGGTCATGATCTTGTGGTTCACAGGTTGAAGCCCCGAATCAGGTTCTATGCTGACAGCTCAGAGCTTAGAGCCTGCTTCAGATTCTGTGTCTCCCTCTCTCTCTGCCTGTCTTTGCTCATGCTCTCTCTCACTCTCTCAAAAATAAATAAAAACATTAAAATTAATAAAATTAAAAATAAAATAAAATTAATAAAAATTAATAAAATAAAAAAGTAAAATAAAAATTGACAGGACTAATTTCAAGATTTGTTTGGTGTTTTTTTCTAACAGAAAGGTTTTTCTTTTTCTTTGTGATAGGAAATTAGAATAGTTGCATATTAAATTAATATAATACGGAATTTCGGTAGTTTGAAACTGAGTTTCTTTCTTTGTAAGAGCTAGCCAATCTCTACTTTTGCACCTTTTTTGGTAATAGAACTTACTGGAAATATGCACAGTATAACGGTCCATTTTTGTCAATCTCTGAAATCCAAATTTTGTCACCCAGTTTTATAGAATTACTTAAATCTATACTTGCATTCTGGTCTCTTAGTTATTTTGTTGGTTTGTTTATTTGACTATAACTCTCTGGACACATTACCAGTAATAAACCAGCAAATGCCTCAAAGTGAAAAATCATTGACAAAATTTCAAGTTCTTCTAGAGGCATGTAGCTTTCATTGGGATTTGAGGCCCCTCATGTCTGAATAGCTTGATAGTTCATATTACCTGAAACAAGTGTTGTTCGTTCATTTGTTTTAAAGTTTGCGTGGCTTTTCTAGCTTTTATTGGTAGATGAATTGGTTCCACAACAAATAACTCTTCCATTACTCTAAGTGGTAATTTGTATATGCAAATTACCATAAATGGAAAATAGGTATGTTTTTATGTTAATTATCAAGAGGAGGCCTACTTACCTGATTGTAAAATTATTGAAGGAAGCTTTATTATAAATATAACATAATAAGGTTTGAAACAAGCTAATATTTTAAAAGAAAAGTCTTGTGAACTGACTCATCTGCAAAGAATCATACATCCCCTAATTTCAGAAAGCCAACTAGAATTAGATTTTCTGATTCCAGATCCAGGCTCTTAAATAGTCAAACAGTTTGATAACACAAGTTCAAGTTTACAAAATATTTTCTGTGTACTTATTGGTTAATTGTGCAGCTCTTCTTTTCTATCTAGGAATCCATAGGAATATTCCCTGGCTGATAGTATGAAAAATCAATGTTCCAATGTTGTTACATACCTGTATATGACAGCATAATGTTTCAGTAGCCTAGTTACTGAAAAGCAATTAAGAAATAAAGTCCTCTTTCAACAATATTGACATCATTTTACCTGTACCTTCTCTTCTCCCCAGAAGTATTCAGTTTTAGTCCTGTAGGCAAGCTGTTGAATCTCTGCTTTTATGTATGAAAACTTCCAAACTGATTTGGAGCTGAGTTCACTAACACACACACACACACACACACACGCATACACACACGTAACACACAGAGATAGACCATAAAACATGCTGCTGGCCATACTTACAGCTATATCTAAGTCGGTCCTCCATTCCCCCATTCCACCACTATTGCCACTTCAGGAAAGCATGCGTGTGGTGAGTTGTATCATGGATATGTGACCCAGAAATAATATATAATACATAATTTTTCCTTTCATTACTGTGACCAGAATCTATTATCAATTACTTTCAGATTACAAAAACAGGTGTCCAAATCTGGACAATTCAAGACATTTAATAAGAAAACTTATAAAGGGGCACCTGGGTGGCTCAATCCGACTCTTGGTTTCAGCTCAGGTTATCCCAGGGTCGTGGGAGTGAGCACCATGTCAGGCTCTCCTGAGTGTGGAGCCTGCTTAAGATTTTCTCTTTCCCTCTCTCCCACTCACAAGTGCATGCTCTCTTTCTCCTCCTTCTAAAAAAGAAAAAGAAAAAGAAAAAAGTCATACAATATGTAGGAATAATTTACTTTTAAGCAAAGCTTTCATAGAAAATAAATTCTTTCCTATAATAGGAATAGCTTTCTGTTTAATGTGTAAAGACTTTGAAAGTTAAACCATGGGGAAAAAGAACAATTGATTATGCAAAATGTCTTTTTTATATTCTATTGAACATCAAAAAACTTTCTTATAGATGTTTATTAAAGGAATATTTGTGTATCTTCTCTTTGTATTATATAGAATGGTAATTATATATTCCTTTTTTGCTTTCAAAATATAAAGCTAACCAAGTCTGTTATTTCAAATAATCTCTAAAAGTGTATAGAGTACTATAACAAGGAAAAAAATTGACTTTATTAGCATAATATATTTATTGCAGATGTCTAATTACGTAATAATTGAATATACTGAAATGAAAAAAAGAGCAAAAATGAAACCAAAACTTTGATAAGCAGTTATGATTTCCTATAAACCATTTAGATAATTTTAGTTTTGTTTTCTTTTAAGCTGATGTAGACTTTAGTCTTTTTCATATTTATTGAGATTGCTGCTTAGAGGAAGTCTCTCCTTTACAAAAAAACCAAGCTGGAATATCTTGAAGAATATTAATAAGTAAAATCCTTTAAAAAGAGTACCCTTTGTAAAACTCAAAATTAGAAGTGAAAAACATTTCAAAAACTAAAGCTCTACACATATAAATCATTGCATGAAACAATGATTAAATGCACAAGACCTTATAAGCAATGGTGTGTGACTTAGAAAATATAGATTTGCAATCAAAATGCAGTATCATTCAGCCATTTATTAACTAGGTATTAACACCAGAGCATTGCTAGCATTTTAATGAAGAACCACTATCAAATACTCATTTACCTTTATTTTTGATTCTTTCTGTGATAGCCTATTATACTAACTGCAACATTATTCAGTTTTAAGATACCAACTGCTTGAATATCTTTCCTATGGAAGATATTTGCATTTTAAGGAAATGACATACAATTATGCTCCAACTGGGCTAGAACCAACCCTGTGCTGTAATATACCCATATCAAAGCCTGTTTTCTTCTTCTTACCAGGTTTTTCTATGCTAGGAAATGTATCTCTGTATTTTAATCACCATGCATAAGCTGCACTTTAACATTATTAATGAAATTATTTAATATTAACTGGAATTTAGAAGTTGCAGAACAAAAACTGATTTTAAATATTTAAAATAGCAAGGTAGATAATTAGTTCTCACTGAAGCCATTAATTTTCACAGTACTATTAAAGCATTTATTAAACTCTTTTGATTACATTTTATATACTTGCTTATTTAAATGATTTTTACCTACAAAATGACATGGGAAAATTATTCCAGTTATATTTTTTCCCTCTCCAGTCACTTAATTGATTAAATTTCCTTACCACCTCAGAACTATAATTAATATTGGCACATTTTTTAAATTTTAAAGAATATTTGACCATTTTATTTTGTGATTTATATACATATACATATATACTTATGTAAAATAAATTTTCATTAAAGTAACTACTAATGCAATCTTAATTGTATTTGTAGTTTAGCTTGGTATTTACCAAGAACACCTTCAAATTTAAACAGGACAGGAAACTATATACATTTAGATCAGATTCTTTCTTACTGATCTCTGGAAGGAAATCTAACAGGTGTCTCTTTAAGCAAATAGAACTAATATGGCAAATTTTCATTTTGCAGAGAATGAAGGGAAATAGTAAGACACATAACATCAATTAAGGAATATATGATAAGCCATCTGGCTTGTTGATGTAAACATATAATAAGTTCCATATGCAGTTCTCAATATCGGCACAAATGCAAGAATACTAAATGAGCACCAAATCCACTTAAACATCTGCCAGGACTCTCATGCAGGTAAAGCAAATTTACCTAGCTGATGCGTGATTAATCTTGTTGAGCAGTACATTCTCCATTCACAAGGCAAACATCAAAGGAATATGATAAACTGGATCATACTATGACCAAGACAATTATCAGGCTAAATGTAACTGACAGAGTGGGTTCCTAGGAGTAAGTGACCTTGAAACTGACAAGGGCACAGTGTGCAGAAAGCAATACTTCCAGGTTGTGGAAAAGAGTTCTGTATAACTTAAAGAAACAATGTGTCACCTTTCATGGAAAAATATCTAAGAGAGAAAATAGAATCAAAGAACCTGGAAGCTCAAAAATAGTAAAGCTGACTTGTCAGTCACATATTGGACTGATTTCATTAATTTAATTTTTTTTAATTTTTTTTTTTATTTTTTAGACAGAGAGACACAGATCATTAGCAGGGGAGGGGCAGAGAGAGGGAGACACAGGAAACAGGCTCCAGGCTGTCAACGCAGACCCCAGAGCCCGAAATGGGCCTCGAACTCATAAACCATGAGATCATGACCTGAAATGAAATCAGGTACTTAACAAACTGAGCCACTCAGCCGCCCTAGTGATTCATTAATTTATTTAACAGAAACTACTTCCTTCCAAGTTTTAGGCACCATTTTTTTCTGAGGAGAACGTTTTTAAAAAAAGAGAAAGTGATGCTTAAATAAACCAATGTATTGTTTTACAGAAATTCTCCAAATAGCTCAGATTTTTATTTAAAGCATACAATGGAAAACAAAGTTTGTAACCCTGATAAAAATGTATTGAATCACTAGAAAAATATTAAGAGGAATTTAATTACCCAATTAATCTATTTTATTGTATTAATAATAAAAATATACATATTGGAAAGGGTAATACTTGCTTCTATTATACCTAGTGAAAAGCAATCCCAGAGAAGAATGAAGTAAATTGTGCCTTGTTAGCAGCGGTTCTCCAATTTGAGATCCTCACCAGTGCACAGTTAAGACTTTTTTTATTAAGAGATAGGAAATATTTGAAATTATAACCATAATTTTTGGTTACCTGATGGTATTGTCAATATTTTCTTAGCAGACAATAAAATGCTGGTTAATGTGGTTGCAGTTGACTAAAATATTTTTGTTATTTCTTATAGGCACAATAAATCCTTGCATAATTAGCATTGCTACTGATTTTACATATACTTGTTTATTAGGTATATGAACTGAGTGGTATATATGAATAATATAAGTGTTTTCATCCATATATTCATTAAACACATACTATTAAGCATCTATTATTTCTAGACACTGGTATATCACTTGTAAAATGTCAGAGACTCAACCAGAGCTGTTGGCTTGTGGATATATTTTGAAGGTAGAGCCATCAGAACTCCCTGACAGATTGAATGTAGGTTGTGAGAGGAAAAAAAAATCGAAAATGATTCCATAATGTTTTTTCTGGAGCCAAATTATCCTATGGATTCATAAGAACAAATTTAAGGAAAAAAATGATTTGAGTGGAAAAGAGGTACTATAAATCAGATTTAATTAAGAATGCCCAAATAGAGCCATTCTCCATAAGACACAAAAATTAAACCTTTGGGACAACCTTAGATGATTGTCACAGAAACAAAAATATGTATATAGAAAAAAATTAAAATTAGAAACAAAAATTGTATTTAAAAACTATAAAAATTGAGAGGAAGGATATAGTACTGTTAGGGGAACAGTTAAACTAAGAGCAAGCCTCACGAGTTGGAAAAAAGAAGGTAAGATAAAATAACTCCTCCAGTCAATAAAAGGTGTCACAATGAAGTCTTGTATATATAATAGACCACGTGCATTAATGATGTCAGATTTGAGGCAAAGAGAGTTCTAAAATCATGTGGTTCCACTGTATTCACAGCTAGAGGAATAGGATTAGTGAGAATGGTAGAGGAATCCCATTTAGAAGCTGAGCCCTGGGAATAAAGTCACTAAAATGGAAGAAAGAAGTACCCAGTGAAGAGACAGACTTTGTAACCCCATGATAATAGGTATGAAGTACTGCATAGTAATATCCTGAGGCAATATGCTTCATGTGCTATGGGAGAAGCATGTCAATGAGGAAAATCATTTTGACATCCTACTTATTTCCAAAAATAATTTAAATGTTCTTTATTTTTCCCATCAAATCAGAAGACTGAAACTGTAAGGACAAAAGATACATGTGACAGAATAATATATTTTATTTTTTGAGATATTGATTTTTTTTGTTGAAATTGCCTCCTTTTTTTTTCTCCCCCTGCCATCATGTCATTCAATTAAACAGATTTAGAAATATCATCATGGGGTAAGGGATATTAGTTTGATAGAAAACAGAAAATATTTGCTAAGGCTTTGCTTTTTATCCCAAAATACTATTGCCCTTTAAAAACTTTAGAGTACTTCTTGTATATTTTAAATATTTTGGAGACTGACGTTTGAGGATTGCGTATCATTTTGCTGGAGCAGTGTTCTTTATCTGGGAGTGAGTTTGCGCCCCTTCTCACTGCCCACCAGAAAACAGTTGGCAAAATCTGGAAACATTTCTGAATGTCACCGGAGACTGGGGTGTGGTGGAGCTCCTGGAATCTAGTAAGTAGAGACCAGGGTGTTGATAAACATCCTACAATGTGCAAGACATCTCCTCCACCCCTAGTCCACTCGATATGTCGAAAGGGTTGATATTGACAGCCTCCTTGCTCTAGGGAGACCGGAGAATATTCTTTTAGTTTTGTAGAAAGACAGAGAGTATGGGTGACTAAAAAGAGTAGAGACAGCAGGGGATTTTGAAGGAAAAAACCCATTGACCTGGTAGATCCCAGGATGCTGTGAGGACATCTTGTCTCACAAGCTGACACCTAGAGGCAAGGCATGCCCACAATAAAGGAAGGACCATGCATTGTGTTCAAGGTAATTTGATCTGAGCCTGGCAGAAAGGGTGGCACTTTTGTATGTCAGGGAAGCTTTAGAATGATCTTATGTCTTGGGACACAGAAAAGATGGAGAGAGGTGATGAGCTGAAAATGTGAAGCAAAGGACAGGCAGGAGCAGCTAAGTGAAGAACCTGAGACAGAATCCCAGGGGTAGCCCCTAATCTACCAGCACTGTGACAAAGCCGTGGCTTGAGGTGGATACAGGAAGCTGAGCCCTGGAACAGAAGAAACCGTGTAGCTCAAAGAGGGTGCCGTCTGGCAACAGGGGGAAAATATTTCCCCTGGAGCCAGTAAAGTTTAGAAAAGCATTCCACATGAGGAAAGTTTTCATAGAAATTTAAAATCATTCAGTTTAGGTGGTTGTACTTGAGCTTTGGCTGGCAAACCAAATGCTAATTTTTTTTTTAATTTTCACTGTTTGTTTATTTTTGAGAGAGAGAGAGACAGACAGAGAGAGAGACAGAGAAACAGAAAGAGAGGGAGACATAGAATCTGAAGCAGGCTCCAGGCTCTGAGCTGTCAGCACAGAGCCCAACATGGGGCTCAAAACCAGGAGATCATGACCTGAGCCAAAGCTGGACACTTAACCAGCTGAGCCATCCAGGTGCCCCCAAACATTAAAATTTCTAAAGCTAAATTTAAATACATCACATTAGAGAATAGGAAAATTTTTCACTTTTCCCAAGTACAGAGTTTTTAAGATGAGGCTACGGGTGGTTTAAAAATCTGGATGAAGCTAGTTAGTATTGTTTTTTGCTTTGTTTTTGTTTAGTGTGTGTGTGTGTGTGTGTGTGTGTGTGTTTAAACTTAGACATCCTAACTAAAATGGCTGGGATTGAAAACACCAAAGAATGCCATTTTGCAAACTTTCAGCCTTTTATTATCATTTTGCTGCAAAGATTTCTGGCGGAGCATAGAGGGGTGACAGCAAAATAGAAGGTTTTTTGTCTGAATAACCTGATCTCTTTATATCATATATCTGTAAGGATATTGGTGTTATAACTCTTTTAAAGGCTTCACTATTTAAGCAACTTTTTAAAATATCAAATTCATCAAAAGTTAATAGCCATGTCTTTATAGTACAATAACTAAATTTACTAAGCACTACCTATGTGCCAACCATTCAAACCCACGAAGTCTGATTTCAATATGTATTGCAGTGCCTTAGAGCTACCCTCCATCTCAGGAGAGAACGTTCCCAGAACCTATCAAATAATACTTCTAGGACTTAATGCTAGCTGCAAGGAGTCTGGGAAATGAAATTTTTATTTTGGAAAGTCATGTAGCCAGTTGAATTTCTAATGCTATGAAAGAGGAGAAATCAGGTTTAGGAGATAACTAGAAGACTGTGCCCCCTGGCTAATTAGAATAAATGATCATCATGTCTCCTATATCTAACATTATCTCTATCTTTCCCTCCTTTCAATATTGATAAACTTTTCTAAATGTTCTTTCCTACACCAGAATCTCTATATGCTACTTGAGTAATACTAAAAAATAATTTGTCTACTAAAATAATTTTAATGTCAAAATAAAATCGAATTTTATTACCATTAGTACCCTGTGTTATTCTTAAGAGACATCTCTATGGCAATGCCTGACTGATGTTTTCAAGATAAGCATTTAAGTCATACAGCCTTTAGGTAAAATAATAGCGTCTGTGAAGTTGAAACTAAAGTACTGTGTAGGATTTGTGCAAATACTTTCTTTGTCATATGAAACCTAATATATTTTATGATTTTCAAAGAATGCATGATCTCCTTCTTGGTGTGTCTATTGGCTTGAACTCAGGACTTCTTGATGTCAGCGTTCATGGCCTTCACCAGCATTTCTGGCCATTGCTGCTATGACTTTAAGTATCTTATGAGATGCTACTTTTATAAACTGCCAAGTCTTTCCTACTAGGTTTTCAGGAGGTACTGCTGCTTGCTCTTCTCATTCTCCTTCTTTTTTGGTCGACAACCAAGATATAATATTGAAAATTGAGATTCTTTTCTTCCCTTCCCTTCCCTTCCTTCCCCTCCCCCCCCCATTGCCTCCCATCCCCTCCTTGCCTTCCCTTCTCTTCTCTTTTCTTTTATTTTCTCTTTTCTTTTCTTTTCTTTTCTCTTCTCTTCTTTTCTTTTCGGACACTCTTTTCTAATAGATACACAATTTAATTCTTTTTTTTCTCATTGAATATTTTAAAAAGAGTATTTGAGCGGATGTTAGATTAGAGAGGTACTAATGTTACCAGTGGGACCGTCCTCACTATGTAAATGGAGGTATTGGTCCTTGGATTCCCCACAAGAAGATTGATGTGGGGATCCACTCTTCAATAAAGACAGCCAGAAGGAAAGTAGCAAGCATAAAGCAGTTTATTAAAACAAAAGTACACTCTAAAAGTGGGAGCACTGACAGGATCTATGAGGTGGAACCGGCCCTAGGTTGTTTTGGGATTGGCTATTTGCTGTGTCTTTCTGAGCTGGGAGGAGCCATGAGGTATATTGGGGTGGTCTCTAATGGAGGCTGCTTCCAATCATTTGGGGGACTCCTTCCATAAGTTGAGAGGAGGAGTTTTTGACCTATCAGATTTGCACTCCAAGAGTCATGGCAGCCTTTCTCCATGGGGTAGGGTTATAACCACAATGCAAATACACTATCATGAGACCAGGGGTTATCCTAGGGCAGAGGTAGAAGAGGTGAGCACATGCTCCTCACCTATGGCTCTTGATCTGTCAGCCCAAGGTGTTGGAAGCCACAAGGTCAGGATGTTGTGCTCCTGGGCTTTTAATGTATAGCTTATTTATTACCATCCTTGCCTCCAACTCATGTCTCTATCAGTACCCTTCAAGGACTTGGGACTTTGTCTTCTGGCATTCCTTCCTCTGCTCATGTCTAGCTTTTACTTAACACTAAGCGATATTATTGCCTGTTTCTAATTTTAGTGAGATTAAATCAAGAGTTTAAGTTTAGAACTGATCAGGAACAGTGTACCTCTGAAATTATATTTAAAATCTGAAGATTAGAGACAGAGTCTTGGAGCTCTCTGGAATTAGAGTATTAACATTAATATCAGGAAGAAGCTGTTCAGGATCAAGAAGCAAAAAATGTTTGTCAGAGGCAGGTATAAGATTTAACAAATTGGAGTGAAAGAAAAGAGGTTAAACACTAAAGAAGGACCAGAGGAACAAACATTTCTAGGCAACTTAAGATATGGTGGGTTGCCATTAAATCATGAATTAGCACAAAAACTACACACTAGTTAGAATAGATTATTATTTGTCTTTTTATCCAGTGTATTCATATTCAAAATGTTAATATATAATAAATAAAATTCTTTGTCTCTATCCTATATTGCTGTTTACTATAAAAAAATCAGATTTAATAATAAATGCATTTTTAAAATTTTTTAAAGTTTTCTTTTTTAGGTTTTGAGAGACAGAGAGAGAGGCAGAGTGTAACTGGGGGAGGGGCAGAGAGAGAGGGAAACATAGAATCTGAAGCAGGCTCCAGGTTCTGAGCTGTCAGCACAGAGCCTGATGCTAGGCTTGAACTCACGAACTGTGATATCATGACCTGAGCCAAAGCTGATGCTCTACCAACTGAGCCACCCAGGTGCCCCAATAATAAACACATTTTAAGAGAGAACTCTTAGATCAGGTCACCAATATGACACTGTAATTATCATTTTGGTGAATTTGTTTATGAAGTGAAATAATAGGACTTTACAGGATTGTTTCCAGAAGTTCTGTCATGATTACTACAGTAAACAGGCCCACAAGTACACCAGGATATAGAGTTTACCATCTTGTAGCTCTGTCTGAAAATTGTACCACATCATCTTATTACTATATATGCTTGTGAAATATTTAAAATGTCATGCTCATGGGAACATCGAATATTGTGTACTTTAAAAATAACATGATTTGCAAGCACTTTCAGAGTTGTTTATTCTTAATCCAAAAACATAATTTCCATATTATGGAAATTCACTACATGCAATTTCGTACTTTTATTTTTGCGGATAATCATGGATAGTTAAGAATAAACAGATTTTTGCCTTCCAAAT
Source organism: Cryptoprocta ferox (assembly GCA_028646485.1). NCBI lineage: Eukaryota > Metazoa > Chordata > Mammalia > Carnivora > Eupleridae > Cryptoprocta > Cryptoprocta ferox. Next base: position 48,043,478 of record CM053560.1, on the reverse strand, counting down.
GACCATGTTGGTAACATATTTGAAAGTATATATTCCAGTGTACCATTTTCTTCTTCACCATAGATTTTCAGCAAATCTGTCAACGTTAAATTCCTGTTTCGCTTTTGAGTACAATTTTAATTCTTTTATATTTGGATCAAAAATGGCATTTTGGAGTGGTAGGTGGCAGTGGCAGAAAGTTGGCTACCAGAGTTTTTAGCCTAATTGGCAGACAAGCAATTCCCACCTCAGTGTGTGTACAAGCACATATGAAAGTGTCCTAGAGAGTGAAGACAATGCTCTCCCCAGAGTTATGCCCACCAGCTATCCCCTGCCTGACACGCCCACGTCAAGAACCTCTCTGTCAGACTCTGTCAAGAGAGGCCTTGAACGAGTAGAGGGCTCCCTGGAACAGCCTCTCCATTAATGAAAAAGTTGAATTGTACCACATTCAGTTCAAAGAGAGCTTTGCTGAAATGAACAGGAGCAGGAAGGAGCTGAAGACCATCATGGGCACCGCCATGTTCTTCATTGGCTTGACTGATCTCATTTTCATGTGGGAAAAGCAATATGTGTAGGGTATCATCCCACACACCTTTGAATGGGAATGGGTGACCAAACAGACCAAGAGGATACTGGACATGAAGGTCAGGCTAATGCAGGGTTTCTCAGCCGAGTGGGACAACAACATGAATGAGTGGAAGAAATAGGAGCCCGCCACTCACCCATATGAGCCTCACCATGTTCTGCCACCTCTTTGCAGCTCAGTGTATTTACTGTAAACTGTTACATTGCAGAACCAATGCTAATAAGTGAGCAGTTTACGTGGAAAAAAAATTGCACTTTGATTTCTGTGTAACTCTGAATAAATGTCTGTCTCGGGTAACAGGCCAGGCTACATATGTTTGATCCACTCATAGTTTTCTGGAAAACACATATATCACTTCTCCATATGGATGTTGTAAGGAAGTTGATGTTTCCATAACTTTTGCTAGTTTTCTCATTTGTTGATCTTGTCTTCTGTGAACACAGTCTGGTGTGGTCTTTCCTTTTTCAACACCCTCCTCAAATTTATTTAAGTTATTTGGTATTTAATTTTCACTTTCATATGTTCTTGTATCTATTTTAATATTACTTTACTTTTATGTCTGCACATACAGGATGCTTTTATGTTTAAAAGTGTCCTTTAAAAAATCATTTATTCAGACAGAACTGGAAAGGCAAGAGAAATTTGAGTCTACCACAGGACTTATTTTCTGATATCCACAGTGGCTTTCATGTTGTTCCCTTTTATTCTCTGTTGCTACAACTGCTGTTTTAGAAAAACTGTTATTTCTCTTTAGGTCTCTGATAGGATTTAGCTGCACTAATTTACAAATATGAAAAAAGATGAAATTTTCAGGGGTTTTCAGTGCAAATTCCAAACATGTGTGTGGAGTTGAACCCGGGACAGTATGTGAAAGGCCCTACATAAGATGGATTCTGAAATAACTTTACTTACCTTTGTTATATGAATCAACACTCTAATGATCATAGCTCACTAATAGGAGAGAATAACATTATCATAGTTCAGCATATAAGTGTCAGATTTTCCTCTTTACAACTGCACCTTATGATATGTTAAGCATACAGTCTCCTAGATTCTGTCTTAAGATCAATAAGAGGTAACCTCCCTGTTCCTAGCTTTACAAAATGGTTACATGTCCTTCATGTGAACTTTCTCAACAATTAGACCTGCTCCAACTTGACACTAACTCCAAGCATTTTTTGCATTTACTCTCCATTTATTTTCAATACTTAGTCTAAGCTAATTCCATACATAGGAAGTTCTGGCTTCAAAAGCAGTTAAAAAAATGTACTATGGAAAACAAGAATGTGAAAAGATGATGAGCAATTTAAAGAATGAGATACCACTAAGTACCTGTTAGATCGGCTAAAATCAAAAACACCAACAATAACAAATGCTGATGAGATAGTGGAAAACAGGGACACACATTCACTGTTTGTAGGAATAAATGATGGTACAACAACTTTGGAAAACAGTGTGGCAGTTTCTACAAAACTAAACATACTGTTACCATATGATCCAGCAATCATGCTCCTGGGTATTTACCCAAAGGAGATAAAAATGTATATCTACACAAAAACATGCGCATGGATGTTTGTAGCAGCCTTGTTCATTGCCAAAACTTGAAAGCAAACCAAGCTGTCTTTCAGTAGGTGAATGGATAAACTATGGTACATCAAGACAATGGAATATTTGTCACTAAAAAGAAGTGAGCTATCAAGCCACAAAAAGACGTGGTGAAAACTTAACTGCATATTACTAAGTGAAAGAAGTCCATCCGAAAAGACTACTCCCTGTACAATTCTAACTATATGATATTCTGGAAAAGGCAAAACTATGGAGACAGTAAAATGATCAGTTTTTGGGAAGAGTTTTGGAAGGAAGGAATGAATAGGTGGAGCATAGGGGGTTTTTAGGGTAGTGAAACAATTATGTATGATACTGTAATGGTGGATACATATTATTATCCATTTGTCAAAAGCTGTGTAATATACAACAGCAAGAGTGAATCTTAATGTAAACTATAGACTTTAGGTAATAATGCATCACTATAGGCTTGTCAATTATAACAAATGTAGCACACTAACACAAGATACTAATAACCAGAGAAACTGTGTGTGTGTGTGTATGTGTGTGTGTGTGTGTGTGTGTGTGTGTGTGTATGGATAGTGGTAATAAGGAGATATATTAAACTCTCTGTACTTCACTCAATTTATCCATAAACCTAAAAGTTCTTGAAAAGTTGGCTTTAATTTTTAATGGCATCGAATAAACAAATATATCTTGTAAAACCTGATTATATTACATATATATATTTAAAGTTCATTTATTTATTTTGAGAGAAAAAGAGAAAGGGAGAGAGAGAGAGAAAGTGGGAGAGGGGCAGAGAGAGAAGAGGTGAGAGAAAATCTCAAGCAGGCTGCATGCTCTCAGTGTGTTCAGTCAGAGTCCTGTGAGGGGCTTGATCTCACAAACCGTAAGATCATGACCTAAGCTGGGATCAAGAGATGCTCCAAACCTGATTATATTTTAAATCATCGCAAGATTTAAAAAATTTTTTAAATCAAAGTTAATTTTGGTTAAATTAAATTTAACATTTAATTCTTTTACCTAAAACATCTGGTTGGAAGTCTGATTGCTTGACTGCATCCAGCTTCAGGTTTAGCTGCAGAACAAATTTTCTCTGAACTGCTGAGTACTAGCTTTAAGACTCTTTAATCCTAGCACACAGTCTCCTTCAGGTTCATAGGTAACAGGGAAATTTGACCATTTCTGTCACGTCAAGACAGTACAGTATTGGATTAGTGCCCCAGTGCTCTGAAGTTGATTCATACTGACTTATGGGGGTTGATTTGTTGCTTTCTTTCTAATTCAATGATACCGTGTTGGTTGCTTGAATTTGGTCATGGTGGAGTATTTATACTATGGACCTTAGCAAATGCTGCAAATCAGTTAATTCCTGTTTTGGTTTAGTTTAGAGAACTGGCTTACCAATATACCTTTGATTAATGCAATATCTTAAATTTATTATAAAACCTCTCCCCTAAAAAGACAAAAAGAGGCACTGATGATATCGATATTTTACAGGAAAAAAAGTTTTTTCTCTACATATATTTATCCTCTCTATTTTCTAGAACCATACTAGTAGTTTATTTCAAAGTTTCTAAATTGCATTGTTATAGCCAAAGTGAAGCTAAGGGGTCATAAAAGCCTATAAGCAATCATATTGCAGATTAGCAGAGATGTCCATAAATGATTAATTGGAAGAATAGAAGGAGCTAAAGGAGAGTCTAGATGCACACACCTGAAGCATGGAAACGATTCTGCCTTAAGGTAGTTGTCAAAATCTGGTGATGAAAAGATGATGGGGGAGAATCCTAAAGGGTATTTTTTTTCTTGCGTGCCTGGTGGACTCCATGTTCTTTCATACTAAGCCTATATAACATTAATGCACGTTGAAAGAATTATAGCACAATTTTGTGGAATTCTAAGTAGCAAGATGAAGGTTAATGGTGGTAAGTTGAGAAAAAGAACTACATAGGGATGGAATGCAAAATCAGTAGCACATATGTTACTTTAATTATCAAAAGCAATTAATACGTTAATTTAAAATGAACAAAAAATAACGTGCCAGGCACTATACTACTCATACCAAATGCAAAAATGTTTCCTGGCAAAATTAACTCAGAGCTGATAAGAGTTCTTAAGTGATGGAATATAATAATAGACTATAAAGTCCTCTGGAAACAGTAACACTGTCTTCTGTGACAGTTACTCACTCACTCTGCTCGTTTGTCAAGATCTTGATGCTTTTGAAAACTATTTGCTCAGTATTTCATAAAATGTCCTTTAATTTGGGTTTGAATGGTGCTTTCTTATGATTTTGATTGGGGTTATGGATTTTGGAGAATACCATAGAGGGGAGGTTGCCTTCTTACCACATCATATATCAACATGCCCATTACTGGTGATGGTAACCTTGATCCCCTGATAAAGGGGAAGCTGTCAGACTTCTCCACTGTAAAGTTACTCTTTTTTTTTCCTTTCTGTACTCTATTCTTTGGAAATTAGTAAGTCCAGCCAACACTCACAGGGTAGAGACATAAATTCTACCTTTTACTGGGAGAAATATCTACATACATTATTTGGTATTCTTCTTTACAGAAAAAATTGTTCTTTCTCTGCCATTATTTATTTTCTCAAGCATTTATGTATATCAGTATGAACTCTTTGATATTTATTTAATGACTTGAGTTATAATCCAATACTATGTTATTTATTTTGATGCTCAGTTATTCCAGCTTTGACCATCAGGAGCTCTTTCACATTGCCTTCTGTGTCCTGATATAATCTATTTCTTTTAAACTTTTTTTTCCCTATTTCAGCACTTACTAAATTCTAATACTATAAAGTGCTCCAACTCATCATCTATTTTCCCTGCTCTAGGCTTGGTATCAGTAATTTATTTGTGAATATCTAGTTCCTTTTCCTGGAGAATGGGTATTTATAATCTAAAACCTGAGTGCTGAGTGTGCTTATTTCTACTAAGATGTCTCTGTTTCTATGTGCTTTCTAATATACACCATATTTGTGTCAGTCTGTATTCCATTTTGGGATTCTCAAACATCTTGGTAAATTTTTAAATTTTCTTACATTAAATTTCCCTCTTTTTGATATACAGATGTTGACAAATACAAAAGTCATGGATACACCAATCCAGTACCATACAGAGGAGTTATAACATAACCTTCAACATTTCCTTGCACATTCTTTTTTTAATTGAAGTATCATTGACAGACATTGTAATATTAGTTTCAGGTGTACAACATAGCTTTTGGACAATACACTACCCAGTGCTCCCCACTATAAGTATAGTTACCATATGTAACCATTCAGCATTATTACAATGTTGTTGACTATATTCTTTATGCTGTACTTTTCATCCCCTTGACTTATTTATTTTATAACTGCGATTTTGCTCTTCTTAATCCCCTTCACATATTTTTTCCATCCAACCCCCTTCCCTCAAGCAACCACTAGTTTGCTCTCTGAACTAATTAGTCTGTATCTTGTTTTGTTTTTTAGATTCTACATATAAGTGAAATCACGTGGTATTGGTCTTTCTCTGTCTGACTTATTTCACTTAGCATATACTTTTTAGGCAGATTTATGTTGTCACAAATGGTAAGATTTCATTCTTTTTTTTATAGCTGAGTAACATTCGATAACCAAATTTTCTTTATCCATTCATCTATATATGGGTACTTAGGTTGCTTCCATATGTAGATTTCTTTTGTAGTAAAATCTTCGCTCTCTTCAAAATCCAGAAAAAAAATCATTGAACTGTTCTCTTTCCCAATAGTTTTTCCTTTTCCAGAATGTCATATACATGGAATTATATAACTATGCTTTGGATATGGCTTTTTATTTTAGCAGAGTATGTTTAAGATTCATCCATATTTGTTATCTGTATCAATAGCTTATTCCTTTTATCAGTGAATAGTACAGAATTCTATCCCACATATCTTTCACATGTTGAAGGAAATCTTAGTTACTTCCAGGTTTTAGAGCTTATCAATGACTTCTATAATCATCCACGCACAGTATTTTGTTAACGTAAGTTTTAAATTTATATATGTAAATACCTAGGAGTGTGGTTATCAAGACTGTAGATTACAACTTCAAGTAAAATGCAGATACCTTATCACCATTTGCATTTCTTTACCCTCCCTCCTTTATGATATAGTTATCTGAAATATTATCTCTTCATACACTGAGAGTCAGGTTTAACCATTTTATAATTACTTTTGCTTTTAATAGTCAAACGCAATTTTAAACACTCAAGAGAATAGTCTCATTTTTACTTATATGTTTATGCTTCCCATTACTCTTAATTCCTGATGTTTCATATTTCCTCACATTGTAATTTATTTCATGCATGCCTTTCTCAATTCCAACTCTCTTAGTAATGAGATGGCAACCAACACACATTTGAAGTATAACCCACAGAAATAAGTCAGGAAATGCATCTCCTAAATCTTCTAAAACAGAAGATTTATAGGGTTGCCTGGGTGTTTCAGTCAGTTGAACATCCGACTCTTGATTTCAGCTCAGGTCATGATCCCAGGGTCAAGGGATGGAGCCCCGTGTGAGGCTCTGTGCTGAGCATGGAGCCTGCTTGGGATTCTCTCTTTCTCCCTCTGCTCGTCTCCCCTGCTCACATTCTCTCTCTCTCTCTCTCTCTCTCTCTCTCTCTCTCTCTCTTTCTTTCTCTCTCTCTCTCTCTCAAAAAAATTAAATTTAAAAAATAAGAATAAAACTTTTAAAAATAAAATAGAAGATTTACGAAGGAACCATATAGTCTTCTGACACAGAATATTTTCAGGGTGGAGTGCAAAGTTACTTATCATTCTATGAATAGTTATATCAGGCAAGATTTAACCAGACAAGAACCTGTAGAATATTTATATTAAGAAGTTTGTTGGGAAAAAAAGTTGGCTTACCTGATTCTGGAGGCTAGCTAGATGAGTCTAAAAGTCATAGGACAGGCTGTCAGGAGGAATATGCTAGAGCTATTGGGGATGGGCTGAAGCTGCAATCTTCAGAGGAACTTTTTCTTTTTTCTTAAATTTTTTAACGTTTATTCATTTTTGAGAGACAGAGAGAAAGAGTGTGAACTGGGGAGGGGCAGAGAGAGGGGGAGACAGAATCCAAAGCAGGCTCCAGGCTCTGAGCTGTCAGCACAGAGCCCAATACGGGGTTCGAACTCACTGATTGTGAGATCATTACCTGAGCTGAAGTGTGACGCTCAACTGACTGAGCCACCCAGGAACCCCCAAGGGAACTTTTTCTATAGAGAAGTCTCAACCACACTTCTGACGCTTTTCAACGATTGAATCAGGTCCACCTAGATTATCTAAAATAATCTCCTTACTGAAAAGTCAACTGATTTTGGACTTTGATCACAACTATAAAATACATTCACTGCAACACGTAGATTGTTGTTTTGTTGAGTAACTGGGGAATATCCCCTAGTCAATGAACACATTGTTCTAAACAAAATTTCAACTTAAATTAGAAAAGACTAGGGGCTCCTGGGTGGCTCAGTGGTTAAGTGTCTGGCTTCGGCTCAGGTCATGATCTCACAGTTCGTGGGCTCGAGCCCCACATCGGGCTCTGTGCTGACAGCTAGCTCAGAGCGTGGAGCCTGCTTCAGATTCTGTATCTCCCTCTCTCTCTGACCCTCCCCTGCTCGCGCTGTCTCTCTCTGTCTCTCAAAAATAAATAAAAAACATAAAAAATTTTTAAATTAGAAAAGACGATGGACACTAACACTAAGATGACACAAGTGTTGAACTTCTCTGGCAAGGATTTTAAAGCAGCCGTCATTTGAAATACTCTAATGAGCAATTACAGACATTCCTGAAATATACTTAAACTATCAATACTCTTAGCAAAAAATAATAGAAGACATAAAAAAGAATCAAATAAAAATTTTAAATTACAAAATACTATAACAAAAATTCTAAAAAATCACTGAATGGGCTCAATATCAGAATGGAAACAACAGAAGAAACAAGGAATTTGAAGATAAAGCAATAATTATACAAATCTGTATACCAAAGACAAAATATATTGGAAAAGAGTAAGTTGATATACAGGGAGTTGTGAGACAATAACAAAATAAGGGAATATGTATCAGAGTCCCAGAGAAAGAAGAAAAGAAACTGTGCAGCTGAAAGAAATGAAAATATTTGGGGCTACAGCCTCTTTGTTTGACAGGAAAAAAAGAAAACATAAACTCTATCGATTGAACAAGTTGACAAACTGAAAACAATATAACATCAAAGAATCTATGCCTAGCCACTTCTTGATAAATTTCTGAAAATTAAAGACCAGAATCTTGAAAGCAGACAGAGTGAAGCTATGCATTGCCTGTGAGAAATGACAATTCTAAAGGCAGCAGATTTCTCATCAGAAACTGTGAAGACAGTAAGAAGGTGGCACATTATTTAAGTGCTGAAAGAAAAGAACTGTCTGCCCAGTATTCTACATCCAGTAAAAGTATACTTCAGGATGAATACGTAATAAAATCATTCCCACATGAAAGAAATCAAAAAGAACTTGTCATCAGCAGACCTACTCTAAAAAACATCTAAAGGAAACTCTTTAAAGTCCAAACTTTTACCAGTTGATATTTCTGAGAATTAGAAGAGCAAGAGAGGGAATTAAAGCACATAGCAATTATTTTATTTTAAATGTATGCATTATTCTATGATTAATAGTTTAATAATAAAATACATTTCACATTTTGAAATGTTGACGTATGAATTGTGAAACAATCCACAACGGTAAGATAATAGTCCAGATATAATATCTTCAGGTAAATCAAAGCTTGAACTTATAAATTCATAACCAAAAGAAAAATACTAAAATAAAAAAATGAACAAAGAATACAAATAGACAATTCATAGAAAATTAAATTCAAATGTTACTAAATATATGATAAGATTCTCAATTTCCCAAGCACTCAGAAAAATATAAATTACCTAAGAGTTAATAATCATTTTATACCCATCAGATTAAAAAATTTTAATGGAATAATTTCAACCATAAAGATGTTTACTGAAGCATTGTTTGTTTAGATAAATACTGGAAACAAAACGAATACTATCAGTAAGTGGAGAGTTGGATTTACACCAATATCCAGATGCAGAATACAGTACTGACATTTATTTTTGTTTAATTTTTATTTAAATTCCAGTTAACATACAGTGTAATATTAGTTTCGGGTGTACAATATAGTGATTCAACACTTACATGCATCACCTTGTGCTCATCACAAGTGCCCTCCTTAATACCCATCACCTATTCAATCCATCCCCTCACCCACCTCCCATCTGAGAAGCAACAACTTGTTCTCTATAATCAACAGTCTGGGGTGCCTATGAGGCTCAGTCGTTTAAGTGTCTGACTCTTGACTTCAGCTCAGGTCATGATCTCATGGTTTGGGAGTCATGATCTCATGGTTTGGGGGATCAAGCCCCTCATCAAACTCTGCACCGACAACGTGGACCCAGTGTGGACCCTGATTGGAATTCTCTCTCTACTCCACTTGTTCTCTCTCTCTCTCTTTCTCCCAAAATAAATAAATAAACTTAAAAAAAGAATCTGTTTCTTGATTTTCCTCTCTCTTTTTCCCCCTTTGCTTGTTTGTTTTTGTACTGACATTTAAAAGTGCATATTAGAAGTATAACAACTGACTTAAAGGTATTTTTTTATGATATACCAAAAAATTAAAGCAAGATGCATAAAGCCATGTGTAATATAGACCTACTTTTTTGAAAATATAAAACAAAAATATATACAGGTGTGTAACTGCATGTATATGTGTATGTGTGCATATGAATATATTTGCATATGGTTATAACCATGGGATTCACTATGCAAGGAGACATATCACAGAGTTAATAATTTGTTATCTGTGGTACTGTGGGTGGAGCACACATGAGACAGCAATAGAATGATTGTATGTAAAATAAAGTGACTCAGTATATTTTGATGAATTCAATACTAAAGACTCTGAAACAATAAGGAGACAAGTAAGCACAAATTAGGAGGAAAAAATATCCAATGCAGAAAATACTGTAAAAGTTGCAAACCTGTCCTCCTGATGAATATAGTGCCTTCAACCATACTTGTTCAAGGTTATTAACAGCTCCTTAGAGATGAACATTTTAAAACTAATTTCAGAGTATATTTTATATTGTATATATCAGTTTGTATAGAAATATGTATAGTACATTATTTGGCATTTTCAGTTAAAATAATGAAAATGAAATAAAACCATAAGGAAGCTTATTTTTCTTATGTACTTGCCAAATTTATACCTTTGAGCACAATGCATTCGGGAGTGGTGGAGAGGGAGTGCAGTAAAACAATGTGAAATTCTCCCATGAAAGCATGTAATTACTTTACTTCTGAAATTGTCAAAGTTCCAAACTTGCCAGATTTGCACTTAGTTTAAAATGTTTCACAGATTTTATACTCTAGATAGGACAAACCTCCTTCTGAATAAAAATTGTATGGAGAAAGCCATGAAACAAAATATGAATCTGTATCAAAGCTAATTACTCTACTAAATGTGTTGAGTGAGCAGGGACTCCAGTCAGTTCTTAGCTGATAGAATTACAACATCTGAAGTGATTTCCCTGCCAAAATACATTGGTCTGAAATTCAATGAGATCTGAGTTAGATGTGTTCTCTGTTGATTCCATAAATAATCAAATAATGAACCCACTGCTCAAAATGGAAATTCCTAATCTTAGTAGTGGAAAATAAGGGCAACTCATATTACTAAAAATGAAATTTGAAAGGTTTCCATTATCATTATTGATCTTTAAAATGAGTTAATTAAACCTATTTTGGGGATAAATGAAAACATCCACTAAGGTATCAGTTGTATGCAAAAAAAAAAAGTTTTCATAAGAACATAAGATCTTAAATCTTAATCCTTCCTGAGATGTAATTTTAAAAATCATCTATTAAAATAAAAATTCCTGGGGTGCCTGGGTGGCTCAGTTGGTTAAGCAGCTGATTCAGCTCAGGTCATAATCTCACGGTTCGTGGGTTCGAGCCCCGCATCAGCTCTGTGCTGCCAGCTCAGAGCCTGGAGCCTGCTTCAGATTCTGTGTCTCCCTCTCTCTCTGCGCCTCCCCCACTCATGCTGTTTCTCTCTGTCTCAATAATAAATAAAAACATAAAAAAAAATAAGATTAAAAAAAATTCCTGGGGTGCCTGGGTGGCTCAGTCAGTTAACATCCACTCTCGATTTTGTCTCAGGTCATGATCTCACAGTTCGTGAGAATGATCCTTTCATCAGGCTCTTTGCTGACAGTATGGAGCCTGGTTAGGATTCTCTCTCTCCCTCTCTCTCTGCCCTTCCCCTACTTATACACTCATGCTCTTGCTCTCTCTCACAGAAAGAAAAGAATGAAAAAATTTGAAAAATAAAATAAAATAATAAAACAAAATAAAAATTCCTTACCATGGGTTATAAAATATTCATATTAAATTTATATTTGTTCTATCTTGGACTATTTGAATAAACTTGATATAAATGGCATGCAAAATGCATTTAAATAACTTTTAGTAAACAGACAATTGGGACACTGAAACTACAGTCTGATGATTCACATACACTATTAAGGTTAAAACTCATAAACAGTGTTATTTGATGAATACATAGAACTGTTTTTTTTTTAATTTTTGTCAACTTGCACCCCAAATTTAACTGGATAAGCTACAGGCTGAGAACATATTTGCAAATGAGAATGGAAAATTCTACCTGATATTTTATTTACATACTGTCAATCTTTTGGACTTATAAACCTAATTATTAGGAGAACTGTTTGGAAAGTCAATCATGAAACAAACAAAAACTTACTCTTTTCAGTATTTTTCAATGAACTACTACTCCTCAAAGAGAAAGAATAGACTGATCCACCAGGAGTACCCTTTCTAAGGAACCGGAGCTGGCAATGAACACATTGTATACCTCAAACTAGTCCAATTTGTATGAAGAGCTGAGAAGCTCATAGAGCAGGTTGGGGTTAGATGATTACAAGAAACTGATGGGGGCGCCTGGGTGGCACAGTCGGTTAAGTGTCCAACTTCAGCTCAGCTCCTGATCTCATAGTTTGTGAGTTCGAGCCCCAAGGTGGGTTCTGTGCTCACAGCTCAGAGCCTGGAGCCTCCTTCAGATTCTGTGTCTTCCCCTCTCTCTGCCCCTCCCATGCTCATGCTGTCTCTCTCTGTCTCTCGATAATAAATAAAAATGTTAAAATAATTTTTAAAAAAAAGAAAGAAACTGACCAAAATGTCCATAGCGACAAAAAAGACACAGAACTATAATAAAAGCAGTCCAGAATTTGGAGGAGAAAACGAATCGAGGAAGATAAGACATTATCAGATTGGCAGGCTAATTGGAAGTCTGTGTATAATCATTTAATGGGCATATTCTTGAAAAACAACTACGTACAGTTGATCCTTGAAAATTATGGGGATTGTGGGTGCTGACCACTGTGCAGTTGAAAATCCACGTATTAACTTTTGACTCCCCCAAAATTTAACTACTAATAGCTTACCATTGACCTGAAGCTTTACTGATAACATAAACGCCTATTAGCACATATTTTGTATTTTATGTGTTTTATATACTGTATTTTAACATAAAGTAAGCTAGAGAAAATATGTTAAAAAATCATAAGGAAAATATATTTACAGTACTGAACTGTATTTAGTGAAAAAATCCACATGTAACTCAACCTGCACATTTTGAATCACTATGTTGTTCACCTGAAAATAATGTAACATTGTGTGTTAACTATACTCAAAGTGATAAAAAAAAATAAGTGGAACTGTACAATTCAAATCCTATTCAAGGGTCAACTGTATAATGAATTTCACTAAAATAGTTCCTATCTTAATTTCAGTCAGAGGTAGTATCCAATGAATATTCTTTTTAAAAAGGAGAAATTTCAAATCGTGTTAAGAACGAAAACTCAGAGGGGGTGCCTGGGTAGCTCAGTCGGTTAAGCGTCTGACTTTGGCTCAGGTCATTATCTCACAGTTCGTGGGTTCACGCCCCACGTCTGGCTCTGTGCTAACAGCTAGCTCAGAGCCTGGAGGCTGTCACTGGATTCTGTGTCTCCCTCTCTCTCTGACCCTCCCCTGCTCATGCTGTCTCTCTCTCTCTCTCTCTCAAAAATAAATAAAAACATTAAAAAAAAAGAATGAAAAGTCAGGGGGCACCTGGGTGGCTCAGTTGCTTAAGTGTCTGACTTTAGCTCAGGTCATGATCACAGTTCATGGGTTCGAGCCCCGTGCCGGGCTCTGTGCTGAATGCTTGCTCACAGCCTGGAGTCTGCTTTGGTTTCTGTGTCTCCTTCTCTCTGCCTCTCCCCTGCTCACACTCTGTCACACAAAAATAAATGAATGTAAAAAAAAAAAAAAGAATGAAAACTCGGATATTTTTGTTTTGTACAGGAAGGATAGAATGCCAGGAGAGCAAAACATATGAATGAGAGAAGCAAATACTTACATGATGGGTTTTTGATGTTTCAATTATAAAATGAGATTTCAAATTCTATTTATTCACAAAGTAAATATCTGCTGAGTGTTTATAATGTGGATTACATTCTGTCTGGCACTGTGCGAGACTAATTAAATGGCAGTAATAACAAATGATTTCTAAACATCAAAAATGCATTATAATACACTATATCATAATTCTGATGCCAGTGACATATCATAAAAATGTGAGACTTTCATATTAGGAGTAGAATTGGTCCTTTTCTTACATTACTGTAGTGGTCGAATATATTTTCATTAGCAAGATGGAAAAAAATTACATATGATAATTTCATCAAAATCAATCTTTTATTTCATTTCTAATACCAAAACATAGACTTTTGTAAAAATACTATAAGTACTTAAATCATGCCTTTTATAACCTTTCAACTGTAAAATAAGGATTTTTTTCACTAGAATCAATAAAACCAAAGAACAAATACTCAATAAGAATATGGTTAGCCTATTTTACACTCCAGCATTTTTTTTTGAGAGAGAGAGAACAAGCAGGGGAGCAGAAGGATAAAGAGAAAATCTCAAGCAGGCCCATGGGGACTGACATGGGCTCAATCCCATGACCCCAAGATCAGGACCTGAGCTGAAATCAAGAGTTGGATGCTTAACTGACTGAGCTACCCAGGTGCCCCAATAATGCCAATATTTTTATGAGAGAAATCATGTTGGCTTTGTAACAAGTGTAACAAGGGCACCTGGGTAGCTCAGTTGGTTAAATGTCCAGTTTTGGCTCAGGTCATGATCTTGTGGTTTGTGAGTTCGAGCCTCACATCAGGCTCTCTGCTATCAGTGCAGAGCCTGTTCCAAGTCCTCGGTCTTCTACTCTTTTGTCCCTTCCCCTGCTCAAGCTCTCTCTCTCTCTCTCTCTCTCTCAATAATAAATAAACATTTTTAAAAAATGTAACAGTGGACACAAAACTCACTAGGTACAAAGTTGTGTTTCGTTGAGGAAAATTACATTTAAATCCAGTAATCATTCAAACTGAGAAAAACAGCAAATATAAACATGACAAAGATGTTTAAAGAAAAAAATTTGGGAAGAAAGTTTTTTCATTGACTTTTCATGATAAAAGTATAAATCGCAAAGCAGAGAACAATAAAACAACTGATTACAACAGACTTAGGTGTAGAGTCAATATTGGTGGAGTATTTTTTTATCACATTCACCTCACTATGAAACTGAGCTATAATAGAAATTCCTGAAACATTATTAAGAAAAATTTAGTGTTGTGTTTGAATTCAACATATAGTCTCTCTTTGATGGACAAAGAGAACTAGCCATTTCTTATGAAGAGTATTTGATCTTTTGTTGTCATGGTAATAGCCTCAGTAATTCCACCTTAGGACCTTACCACTAACTCAACTGGGACTCAATAGTTTACTTAGATTAGGGCTGTAGTCTGTGGAGTTAAGGATAAATACTTAATGTAAAAACTAAAAGCACAATTGACAAATTAAAATAATAAGATAAAACTCCAATGATATCATGTCACATTTATCATGTATTTGAATTTAAACTATACTTTAGCCTAAAATTGTGCAACTTAGACTTACCATATTAATTATACCCAAAGGCAACACTCAGCATTATTTTATTATTATCAATTACTTTTTCAGTTAAGTGAAACTAAAATTAACTCTCAGAAACTCCATAACAAACTAAAATGTTCACAAGGAAGTGATAAATAGAAAATGTATGAAATTACAATAGGTATAAGACAAGATGACACCGATCCCAACTCTTTTTAAGATTTTGGCACACAAAGAAAATTCTATTTATAAACTACTTTGAAAAAAATGAATAGGCTATCCAAAGCTGGATGCAAGCCTGCCCCAGTTTACCCTTCTATTGTCCAACTACTCTATGCCTGAGTAGATCAGCAACTCTGCATAACTCCAATATATTACAGTACAAATATGGAATGCTTGGATTGTGGCCAACTAGAAAATGCATGCTCAAGGTAAGGTTAATCAGGCTCACTATTTAGAACAATTTTGATAACTTAAAAAACAGTCTTCCATAATTTTAATTTTAATGTTATTTTACCAATTGTTTAACAAGATTAAATTAGCTTCACAAATTATAGTGTAAAACTCTTCTCAGATTCTCTGAAATACCTTGAAGAAGATATAGGATATCTCTGTCTTGAAGGTTTGGTTAACTTTGTAAAACTATCTGGGCCTGATGCCTTTTTGAAAGATATTCTGGAACTTGATTCACTTTCTTCAAAAGCTACAGTTTGATGCAGGTTTTTCTTGAGTCAGTTTTTCTAGTTTAAATAGTTTTAGGACATTTTGCTTCAATTTATTTAAACATGCTTGATATAAAATGTCTCATATATATTATTGTAATTTCCTCATGTTTTGTTGTTGCTTGTGCAAATTAGTCCCTTTTTAAAATCTTAATATTCTAAGTTACATCTTATTTTATTTTTCCTCAAACAATATTTCTTGAGATTTAGCTATTTTATTAGGCTTTCAGTAACTGTTTTGAATTTCTAATTCTAATTTCTTAAATTCATTAATGTCTGCACTGACCAGAGTGGTGTAGAGTATACCTATCAGTTACAAAATCTTGGCAAAGATTTTTTTGTCATTCATACTGCATGTCAGTGTTGTCTGACATCGTATCTTCTCATATTTCTTTAGCAATCAGGCTGAGGAAGGCCTTATCTTGACAGGCATTTCTACAATTGCTGCAGCAGTAGAAAAGGGATATAATGTCTCAAGATACTGGCACTTGAAATTTCTGCCCAAACATGACACGTTGAATTGTGACCCTCAAAATTCATTGACCAAAATATGTCAAATATATGTTTAATTCAAGAAGAAAGAAAGTAAAATTCTATCATTGTCCAGAAAGGGATAAAAACCCAACATATTTGATAAGGTGCACTCATGACATTCATAGTATAATGCTTAGCGATTCTCTTTTGAAATATGCATTTTAAAATTAATTTAAAGACACCATTTTCGAGATTTCAAATAGGTTTTTATTTATAGTGACACTTTTGCCATTCAGTTTCAAACATTACCGTAGTCATTTCTTCTTTGAACTTACAAAGAAATTTTTGTGTTTTGTTAATTATTTTTGTCTTATTTTAATTTCAAACAAGAATTTCTTAGCTATCTTTTTCTAATTGATTTATAATTTTATCATATTTTGTCATATACTATATTTTATAGCATCATAATTCTTTTTTTGTGTGTGGATACTTGCTTTGTGGCCTATATTTTATGTGTACCAAAAAAAGTGTCTACTTTTGCAGGGCAGAGTTTTAAGTATGTGTATTAATTGTGTCGTTAATTTACATTATCCTTATAATAAAGATATCCATAATAATAAGGATTGTATTATCAATTTTTTGTCATAAGTCTCAATTAAAATTGGCCACCTGATTTTGTGTTATCCATGTCTATCCATTTTACCTTTAGACATTTTGCCATATTAATAATGATTATTATATATGGTTAGTTAAATTTTCACTTTAGCATTAAACAATTTATGGTTAATTTTAATTTTTGTCTTAAAAATAATTCTCTGATATTAATATTACTAAGCATATTATTTCATGATCATTTTACTGGCATGTTATTTTTTAGTTTTTTTAACTTTCTATGTCTTTCAACCAAATCATTGTAACTTTACTGAAGGGAAATATTCTAGAACAGCAGAAATTATCAAAAGGTAAATCTTTTTTGAACAGCACATGGAAAACTGTTTTTAATCCAACCTGAAAGTATCTATCTCTAGATAAATTTAATATATTTAACATATTTTGCATATATTTATAAACTGATTTTTATTTATTATTTTATCTGGTATTTCCCCATTGACCATGTATTTTATTTACATCTTCTTTTCCTAAAAATTTTTATTTATTTTGAGAGAGAGGATGATTAAGGGAGAGGAAGAGAGCGATGTTAGAGAGAAACTAGCATGGACTCCAACCTGGGACTTGATCTCATGATGGTGAGATCATGACCTGAGCCAAAATCAAAAGTCGGGTGTTTAACTGACTGAGCCACTCAGGTGCCCCTGTATCTTCTTTTTACATCATTTCTTGCATTTATTGATTTTCTTTTCTTCTTTTTTTAATGTATGTGCTTCTTTGGGAACTATATATTCTATTTCCATTCTTTTAGAAATTTTAGATAATTACCTAGCTTAACTATGTCTAAGATAAATCAATACATACAAATTTCTTTTTTAATTCTTAAAACTCTCTTAATTTACCAAATATTTTATTTATATCTTGTTTTTAAACCTCCCTATGTAACTGTTTTATATATCTAAATGTTTATAGATTTCTGCAGTCATTCTTCTTGATCCTTCATTCTCTTCACTTTTTACTGAAGTTAGTTCTTTGGTTGATCTTTTAGTGAGGGTGTCTGTAGGATATTGTCATTTGTTTATGTTTTTGTCATAATATTTGTAAAATATTTGGAATAATAGCTCAGCTGGGTATTGAATTATTCTTGGGTGGACAGTTATTCTTTAATGTGTCTGTGACATTAATCTTTTGTCTACAGGCATTCATTATTGTTGATGAGACCTTTGTTTTCAGACTGATTTTTTTTACATTTTGTGCTTTTTCTTATGTAATTATTAAGAATGTTTTGTATATTTTATGATTTATAAAATCAAAATTGTGTACCTAGGCCCAGATTTGTTTTTCTCTTGTTCAGAATCTTTTCTGCTGCTTTGATCTGAATACTCAAGATTTTTTTCAGTCCTGAAAATTTTATAACGAATACTCTTCAAATAAAACTTCTCTTCCTTTTACTCCATTGTATACTGCCAAAAGTAAAATTAGAGTTTCTACTCTTCTCATGTTACTCCAGTGTTTCTTAAAATCTGGTTAGTATTTTCTATTTCTTTATTTCTCCTATGTTCTTGGTTATTTGCTCAAATATGTTAATTATGCTTTCAATTCTCCCTTCAGATATGCCCAATATTTTGTTTAAAATGTTTATTGCCTTTTAAAATGTAATGACTATACTTCTGAAATGTCAATTGCTAATTATTTATTTATCTGGTTTTTATTGTTTTCCTCCCTTCACATAGTTCCTTGCTGATTCCCCAGACTGGAGGGTGGAATGTTCTCAGTTCCTCATTCCACTGGTAGGAGGGCCCCTCATGGTATTCTAGATTGTGTAGGAAGCTCCATTCCAGCTCTCTACCTGGCTTTGCATCCACACTAAACTGTCAACCTTGTGATCCCTGATTTCTGTGGGAACACCATTAAAGACTAAGTCCCTTAGAACCATTTTCAGACTTTAGTTATCTTTGTCATTTAATGCATCTAGGGATTTCTCTTTCTTTATTATTTGGTTGGTGATATTTACCAGTTTTTAATATTCCAAATTTCATTGTTTGATTGGAGAAGTATCTGTTCTCAATACCCATTTAAATTTGCCTTATTACTTAAAGTTCAGCATATATAACACCAATATCTTGTGTTGTTATTCTAATCTCCATTCCTCCTGGAATTTCTATATTATATGAATAATATATAACACCTTTTACACATATAGAAGAATGTGTAGAATTGCAGTATAGGCCAGAGGCTTTGAAACAAAGCATTTTTTTGCTTTGGAAGAAATAAGGGAATCCAGTTTGTATATAAAGTTCTAATTTTTATATTTTACTTGAAAAATGTTTATATTTAGCCTATAAGCTTTTAATAACCCTAGCTATACTAGATTTTTGGGGACCAAATTATGCCAATAGTATTTACATGTTTATATAAAGAAAATGAGTAACATTTCTTATGGGAAATCACCAATCAATCACCAAACCCTTTCCCACTGAATCTGGATGCAGCCCTGAAATGTTTTCAATATAATCCTCCTAGAAGCCACAACCAATCCATCAACATTAGCATGTGAATTGAAACATATTAGTCATCCTTGATTTAATACATCAGACCTAAATTGGTAATAATTTTAGTTAAGTGATATCAAATCTGAACTCAGACCATCAATCTTTGTGCTAAATTGGTGATAGCAATTTTAGACAGGAGAATTATATTTTACAAGACTACTGCTATGCAGTGTATCTTTGTAGTTCTCTCATTTGGCCCTCACAACAAACTTGTGAAACTCAAATCACATCAATTGAGGAAAAAAGATATATGTTATTTTCCTGAAAGACACTGAACAATAATTTAGCAAATCTAGAATATGAACCTATTTTGGTCATGAAAGCCTATACTTTTCAGATATTCATCCCAAAGCCAAAATAAATCACTGAGAATATTTTTAATCACATTACTACTTCCTGTTAGAGAGAGTAACAATGGCATTTTAAATGGTTTTTAAAATCTACATAATATTATAAACAGTTTACAAATTGGTGAATGTATGCTCGTAAATCCCAACATAAAATATACACAGAACATATATATTAAAGAAGAAAAACAAAGATTTGGCAAATGTTTTAAATGTTAAAATGTTTGGTGTTGTTTATTGTGTAATTTTTCCTCCATTTGTCATATAAGTTTTATAACTGTATTATTTGAGAAATGCATTATACACAACCAGTAGATTTTAAGATTTAAATATGCATCAATGATGTGTCATATTCCAATTCTTTTAATAAAAAAATCTAAGGTGAAGGAAATAATTAATATATAATTGGACAATAAACTTCTTCACCTGAATAATCATACATCTTTATGGAACTCCATTACTAATATTACAGCTTTACCTCACTATCTGAAAGTAGAGCATTTGTATGTGTGAAAACTCTCAGAACCCAAAATGGCATAAAGCAAATAAGCAATTACCATTAATTTCTATGAAAATGTTTTTGAGATTTCCAACCTAAAACAAATAGCCTCTTAGGCTTTTCTGATACTTTAGGACCTATTTTGCTTACTCGTGCACAAAATAAATTGAGATAAACCAGAGATACTCATAGACACAGTTCAAAGTTTTGGCGGTTTGATGCTGAGATGCATATTTTCATATGAGCATATTTCCTGGGGAAGGAGCCCAGGTGGTGGGGCCACTCTCCCTGCTCAGGATACCACTGCCTTTATAGCAGCTCAGGTACCAGATTGACTTTCCTATTTGAAACATCTAAGTATCCCCACAGAATATATGAAACAACAGTTTTGAAGCCTTAAGGCATAAAACAGCAAAGAATGGCAATCCTCAGAGACAGGGAACAAGTGATGTGAGCCCTATAACTTCCCTACCATATGATATGAGAGAGATTCCAAGTGACTTAAGGGGGTGGAGCCCAGCCCTGATGTAAGGAGATGTGGTTGAAAGGCTGAGGATGAAGGCAGCTAGGATTTGCAGTAGAGAACAATGGGGAGGAGAGGGCTTCAGAGAAAAGGGACTCTGAGGACCTGCATGAAGTCCACCCGACAGTGCCTGTAGGTGAGGAAACTACTTGAACCTGGAACAAAAACACCACCACCACACAAAAATACTTGAGGGAACAGAACTGAGAGAATACACAGGGCGAAAAAGAGTGTCCCCACCAACAAGACTAGAAAATTTCATCATCCACAGGTCATTGACTAAAATAATCAGAAATATTTTGTCTACATAGTCAGAAAGAATGGTCCTTAAACTAATACTTCTCTGCTCTGCCAAATAACCATTAAAAGCAAATGTCAGAGGATTAAATTATTTTCGAAGAAACTTGTTCTAAAACAAAACTCAAGGATAATTATAAGAAAAACTTAAAAAAAGAATAATTGTAAGAATATAAAAATATCTAATATTGTAAAATATAGTATGCTGTATTTGAAATATAGCATAAAAATGAAAGAAATGAAAGAAAATTAAAAAATGAAAAATGTCTGGCATCCAATAAAATCTTATTAACTTGCAAAGAAATACAACATCTAAAGAGATTAAAATTCCATCAATCAAAACTGATGCAGAAGTATAATAAATGTTAGAATTTGCAAAGAAAGTAAATATTATTATAGCTGTATTTCATGTACTGAAAAAGCCAGAGGGATGATAAGCATGGTATGGTCATGAAGAGAAGCCAAATTAAATATTCCAAAAGAAAAATTGTACTTTGTAAGATGGAAAATTCACTAGGAAAAAAAATAAAAAATTATTGAATAACATTAATGACATATCCACTTCAGAATAAAACATTAATATGAAGATTTCTCAATAGAAATAATCCAAATCAAAAATAGATTTTTAAAAATAGCAAATAATGTTTGTATTGCTTAGCAACTTGAAGCATGCTTTACAAGTAATTTTAGTTTTAGAGAGTATAAGAGAAGAATATTTGAGTAAATTATGAATGATAATTTCCCAAAGTTGATCACACTTACAAAAAGGTCCATCAATACCAAAATAAATAAAGAAAAAAAACCCTCAAGGGACAACAGATCAATTCCTTGAAGCCGATGATAAAAAGAAAACCTTAAAGCAGTCAGGGAAAAGTAATACAAGAAGACAAGATGTAATACAGGAACAAATCAAGCTTAAAAAAATCTTTCAAATAAAATGCATATGTTCTTTCCTGCTACTTCGGCATTTTACCTTCATAATCACGTATATAGGAAAACATGCATAAGATAATTTGTATGTGTTGAAAAGTTTGTCATATGCCAATGATAACTGAATTTATTGCTGGCCATGCCTAGGTATTTGGAGAGTGATCTAATGATGTTTGGATATGTAATAACATAAAAACCAACATAAATCAGAAATCACTATATATTTGACTCCATAAATTTATTTTTAGTACAAAAATGGGTTATGAATTAAGTTTTATGAATTGAATATAAAGCAGGCCACTAAAAATACCGAGAATCTAATCCTTAGTATTTCCATAGGGCTAGTAGGAATGACCAAACACATCAACAGATGTTCTTTAGACCTTCCTCCTATTCCATGTAACCAATAGTTAGAATGAATTTGTAATTTGGTGTCACATTTGTATAAACGAGGTATAGTCCCCTCTCCATTTGAATAGAATATATTCTATGCCTTGTTTACTTTATTGCCAAAGTCTATATAATTATCTAATGTAATTGGTCATATAATCTTTTTTTTTAAATTTTTAATGTTTGTTTTTGGGAGAGAGACAGAGACAGAACATGAGTGGGGTAGAGCCGAGAGAGAGGGAGACCCAGAATCCGAAGCAGGCTCCAGGCTCTGAGGTATCTGCATAGAGCCCAACACGTGGCTAGAACTCATGAACCATGAGATCATGACCCAAGCCAAAGTAGGATACTCAACTAACTGAACCACACAAGCCCCCCAATTTGGTCATATAATCTAATTCCTACTCACTCTCTGCCCCAAATAATTGATGATAAGCTATTTTAAAATTAAAATTATTGACAGAAAAATATTTCTAAGACTGAAATATATTATAGATATACTGTTCACATCACATTTACTGTAGACTAGATTTTGATCCTGTTCTATTAACTCTTGCTGCATACTATAAATTCCTTTTCTTTTTTTTCTTTTATAGTTTATTGTCAGATTGGTTTCCATATAACACCCAGTGCTCATCCCAACAACTGCCCTCCTTCCTCCATGCCCATAACCCCCCTTCCCCTCACCCCCACCCCCATCAGCCCTCAGTTTGTTCTCAGTATTCAAGAGTCTCTCATGGTTTGCCTCCCTCTCTCTCCCCAACTATTTTTCCCCTTCCCCTCCCTCATGGTCCTCTGTTAAGTCTCTCCTGTTCCACTTATAAGTGAAAACATATGGTATCTGTACTTCTCTGCTTGACTTATTTCACTTAGCATAACACCCTCAAGTTCCAACCACATTGCTACAAATGGCCAGATTTCATTCTTTCTCATTGCCATGTAGCATTCTATTGTATAGATAAACCACATCTTCTTGATCCACTCATCAGTTGATGGACATTTAGGCTCTTTCCATGACTTGGCTATTGTTGAAAGTGTTGCTATGAACATTGGGTGCATCAGCACTCCTGAATCCCTTGGGTAAATTCCTAGCAGTGCTATTGCTGGGTCATAGGAGAGTCTATTGTTAATTTTTTGAGGAACCTCCACACTGTTTTCCAGCATGGCTGCACCAGTTTACATTCCCACCAACCGTGTAGGAGGGTACGCATTTCTCCACATCCTCACCAGCATCTATAGTCTCCTGATTTGTTCATTTTAGCCACTCTGACCATTGTGAGGTGGTATCTCAGTGTGGTTTTGATTTGTATTTCCTTGATGATGAGTGATGCGGAGCATCGTTTCATGTGTCTGTTGGCCATCTGGATGTCCTCTTTGGAGAAGTGTTTATTCATGTCTTCTGCCCATTTCTTCACTGGATTATTTGTTTTTTGGGCATGGAGTTTGGTGAGTTCCTTGTAGATTTTGGATACTAGCCCTTTATCTGATATGTCATTTGCAACTATCTTTTCCCATTCCATTGGTTGCCTATTTTAATTAATTGTTTTCTTTGCTGTGCAGAAGCTTTTAATCTTGATGAGGTCCCAATAGTTTATTTTTGCTCTTGATTTCCTTGCCTTTGGGAATGAGTTGAGTAGGAAATTGCTGTGGCTGAGGTCAAGGAGGTTGTTTCCTGCTTTCTCCTCTAGGGTTTTGATAGTTTTCTGTCTCACATTCAGGATTCTTCATTCATTTTGGGTTTATTTTTGTGTATGGTGTAAGAAAGTGATCTAGTTTCATTCTTTTGCATGTTGTTGTCTAGTTCTCCCAGCACCATCTGTTAAAGAGGCTGTCTTTTTTCCATTGGATATTCTTTATAAATTTCTTTTCTTAACATTTACTACAAAACTGATTAGTCATGTAATTTATTGTGTTTTTGTTTTGTTTTCTTAATCTTTATTTATTTATTTATTTTTGAGAGAGATAGTGGAAGCGAGGGAAAGGGCAGGAGAGAGGGGAAGACGGAGAATTTGAAGCAGCCTCCAGGCTCCAAGCTGTCATCAGAGAGCCCAATGTGGAGCTGAAGTCCACTAGCTGTGAGATCATGACCTGAGCTGAAATCAGGCACTTAACCAACTAAGCCACCCAGGCACCGCTATATAATTTATTGTTTAATATCTATCTCTTCATATGAACTATGAGTTCTTTTGCTCATTTTTTAATTCCAATACTTATCATGGAACTTCATTTGATGAATGAACAAAAAAATAATAATAATTTCAACCCCAAATTGACTCATTGTATTATCTACATATACATTTTATGATTAGCCAATATTAGACACTATTTAAAAACAAACAGATGAAATACATTTCTGAATTTACTATAATAATGTAGTTAATTATATGTAGTTGCCTCATAGATCTCATAGAAAGAACTTTTCTTTTGGCTGTCAATTCAGGCATATATGTTCTCTTTCTAAATTATTGGACTTGTATCTTAAGAACTTTATATATCATACAACTTATTTTTTTTCTCTGCTTTGGGTTTTAGAAAGCATAGAGACAGAATTTCAATCTGCAATAAAAAATTGTACCCTTCTTTTTAGTGCGTATTATGGGTACTAGGTGTATTCCCAGTTTATCTTTACTCATTTAAGAGTTTGCTCATTTTTCCTCTATTCTGCATCTCTGTACCTACTTACTTAAGTTTTTGTTGTGTATGTAGTCTTCCACCCCACTTACACAATTAGTGTTATAGGATTAGTACTTTTACAAGAGATAGGTATAATTAACATAAGAAAACAATGATCAAGTGATCATATAGATGTTTAGTTTTAAAAGAATTTTGAAGAATTAAGTGCAGTAGGAATATAGATGGAAAAAAATTGATAAGAAAACTCATTCCAAGGTGAATAGACGGTCGGAAGAATCATTAAACCTACCACAATGAGATCAATATTACACGTCCATTTTTAAAATTTACCATTGTAAACTAAACAGATATAGCCAGTGAAGAGAGAGAATTCAGAAGAATCTAATCTAATTCAGTTTCCTAAGACACAGTTCCCTGTTTTATGAGAAAATAACCAAAGGGTGGGCACAAAGGAAATGTTTGTTGTTCCTGGCTTTTGTTTTGCCTTTTAAAACTTTTGTTTACATATTTTAAGATGTAGGCTAACAATCTTGAAGCTGGTCTGATTTTTTTTTCAATAAGGAGTCTTTCCCAATAAAAATAATACTTTCAAGACTAATCTTCAGTCTGGAAAAAAAAATACTAAGCTGATGGGAAATTTCTAAGGAATTTTGTATAAATCAATGAAGGATTAGGTTCTACCTATCTTACAGAAAAATTAAGTACTTGTTCTCAAGGTACCAGTGCTAAAAATTTCAGTCGAAATTGGCTTCTCAACACTTTTTTATTCTATAGCTGAAACTACCCCATCTGTGATATTATTAATGGTTTATTTTTAATGGGTGAAATATCATACAATGCAACATCTTTCTAACAGTGCCACCCTTTAACACTCTTAAAAATCTCGAAATTGAAGGTTAAAATGGAATCCTCATTATTAATGTTTATGAAGATAAAAAAGCAATAGCTTTAAATTAGCATTGCTTTTTCAAGCATGTTCTGATTCTTCCAATTCGAATTTTCTTTATTAAAAAGCCTCATATACAAAGCAATAGAAAAATGTTGTGGCAAAACCCATAAAAGTGATCATAATTGATTGTTTGATACATCAAGCATTTTGATAACCCAGTATTTGAAGGAGACTGTTCTAAATATTTGGAATACAATACTTAGTAACAAAGAAGATAAAAATTCCCTGTCCTCACAAATCTACATTTTACTGGATTATATAAACAGTAAACTAAATATATAGGGGTGTATGTATATAATTTAATACACTGATAATTTATAAAAAGAAAAGTAAGGGGAGGGAAGTAGGATAAAACAGGTTTATAGGGATGTGCAAATCTTGGGGATGGAAGTCCTCCCTGTGAAGTTTGCATCTGAGAAGAAAGTTGAGTAAAAGAATCATACGGGTTTCGGGGAGAAATATATTTCAGGAAAGGGAATAGCACATGCAAAGTCCCTAAGACAGGAGCAGACTTGGTTTGTTTGAGTAACACTTAAAAGACTAACATGGTTTGTAATAGAGTGAGCTGAGGGGAGAGCAAATAAAGGAAAAGATTAGTTAGAATTCGGTCTGTCATATTTAGGGCATGTCATGTAATAATTAGAGAGATTTTTTGTTTTTCTCATTTTGTTTTTATTAAGACTTCTTTTTTTGAGCACTTTATGGTTCACAGCAAAATTGAAAGGAAGGTTCAAATGTGTCCCATATTCCCTTGTGCCCACACATGCACAGATTCCCTCATTATCAATATCCCATACCAGAGTGGGACATTTGCGACAATGGGTGAATCTAAATGCACACATTATTATCACCCCAACCCATTGCCCATAGTTAATTTTTACACTTTCTGGATTTGGAAATGTCTGATGACATGTATCCATCATTTTGGTATCATGCAGAGTATTTTCACTGTCCTAAAAATTGGAATACTATAACAACACTCTGAATTGTTTAGACTCTCCCATTCCAGTCTTAGCCAGAAACACACAGTTACATAAGACATACTTTTCTAATATTTGAAACAGATTATCATGATGTTAGCATGAATCTCAAGATTTCTAAGAAAGTTAGAAATTTGAATAGATGTTACCCATATTGGTCATTGTAACTGATTATATGTGACTTTTTCCACATATGCTAAATGTGAGTTTGAAGAACATGAGATTTAAGGTAGCAGAGTGAAAAAGTACTCAAGACCATCAATAGAACAACCTGTCGTGTCTGTAACTTTAGGTAAAACATTGGCTAATAAATAACACTTGTTTCATTGAAATACTATCCATAAGAACTATAATACTATTTAGGGTTAGACATAGATTATCTGAATTCACTACAATTATTGTAGAAGCAATTGTCTAACAAAAAAGGGACTTGTTTTAGAGGGTGTATGTGGCGACTTATTTCCACATTTATCAAAAACATACCTAATATCAATCCTATTACTTGGTGATTCTTTTCCAACATAAATTTTTTACTGGTAAATCTTTCACGTAGTGATCACATGAATAAACAAAATTATCCAACAATTTCAACAAGAAGCATATTATTTTGCTCTTGTGGAATAATACTAAAAAGCACTGCAAAGGAAACATACTAGTTTAGTAGTTACTTTTTTTATCAGTAAGGGAAATATATTTTACCTATGTCTTTATTAGCCTCTAAAAATATGTTATTGAAAACAAGGTACATGAAATGTTATTGGAAAGAAAATCTGTATTTTATTTCTCTTCAATTTTGATAAATACGGAGGTGAAAATAGATATAAAAGGTGGAGAAGAGAAGATCATTTATTATTAGTAAAATATTCTCCAAAGGACTTAACAGTGAAACATGTATCCTCACCAATCATTTTCTCTGGAAGGTCAATTTGGAACCTGGCTGAAGATCTGAAAATTATTTGAAAATAATACGAAAAATATATGGAATGCTGAACATTAAATGTAAATGAAATGAATGGAATAAGAACCATATCAAAGGACCGTATTTTGGTCTGAACATCTGTGAAAATCAGAAACAGAGAGATGAAGAGGTGATTTATAAAAGCCACATTCAAAAATAATTCTTCCAAAAAAATAAATTCACATATGAAAGTGTAAATTATTCTATTCACTTATCATCCCTGGTGAAGTGATTATTGTTCTAGTAGTCTAATCACAACCTCTGCTGCTCTTCAGTATTAAAAGTTAATTAAAAATTTTTCTGCAGGAGTGCCTGGGTGGTTCAGTCAGTTGAGCGTCTGACTTTGGCTCGGTCATGTTCTCATGGTTCACGAGTTCGAGTCCCACATGGGGCTCTGTGCTGACAGCTCAGAGCCTGGAGCCTGCTTCAGATTCTGTATCTCCCTCTCTCTCTGCCCTCCCCTGCTCACACTCTATCTCTTCCCCCTCCCTCAAAAATAAATAAACATTAAAAAAATTAAATTAAATTAAAAAAGCAAAAGCAAGACAACAAAGAACCTTTCTGCAGAGGGGTGCCTGAGTGGCTCAGTCGTAAACCGACATTTATGACTTTTGGTTTTGGCTCAGGTCCTGATCTCACAGTTTGGAGCTTAAGCCCCATTTCAGGCTCTACTCTGACCATGTGGAGCCTGCTTGGGGTTGTCTCTCTCCTTTTCTCTCTGCCCCCCCCCCACCCGCTCACGCTCTCACCCTTTCAAAATAAATTAATAAACTTTTAAAACAACACTATCTGCAGAAATTCAACTTCTACAAGTTCAGTTCTGATTGAGTCTCCTTACAGATTTTTGAGCTTTGTTCTTTTCAATATAAAACATTTGTACTTGTGAATATTATACCACCATTTGTCCATTTTCTGACAGTTTATTGTTGAATTTTTGTATTTCTTCTGCACCTGATTTTCATCACAGTGGTTCCTCCTTTCCTTTGGCCATTTTGCTCCTCAGCCTACTGTTAAAATCTGTCAGTTTAAAACCACTATGTGTATAGAAAAGTATATAATTCTTTTGACTTTATTTATTTATTTATTTTTAATGTTCATATATTTTGAGAGAGAGAGAGGAAGCATGCTAGTGGAGGGAGAGGCAGAGAAAGAATCCTAAGCAGGCTCCATGCTATTAGTGCAGAGCCTGATGTGGGGCTTGATCCCACGAACCATGAGATTAAGACCTGGGCCAAAATCAAGAGTCAGACACTTACCCAACTGGGCCACTCAGGCATTCCTTGACCTACTTATACAAAAATATAAAAATATTGCCTAAAATCAGCAAATACAGAATAATCCTAACTTTAAGAAAAATGAGGAGACTCATAACTGGTATACAAGAAACATCCTGCTCTTAGCGGCAAGTGAGACCTTTGGAGTAAATGCTATCACTTGTGAAATCTTTAAGACCATGCTGTAGGTTTAGTCTGTTAATTTGTAGTATGTACTTATTGGTCCCATAGAACTGAAGCAAAAAGTCCAAGGATCTGAGAAGCAATAATTTTTTATGCTAAAAATACTTAGGAGACTTTTGAGTTAGATTCAAGGTTTTTAATTTCTAAACTCTTTTTTGAAGTTGCCTGGGTGGCTCAGTCAGCCTGTTTGGGATTCTCTCTGTCCCTATCTCTCTGCTCCTCCCCTGCTTGAGTTCTCTCTCTTTAAAAATTAGTAAACATTAAATATATATATATTAATATATATATTAATTTATATATATATATATTAAAACACTTTAAAGTAAACTCTTTTTTTAAACTTTTTTTTTAAAAAAGTTCATATTTGAGAGAGATAGAGAGAGAGCAAGCGGGGTAGGGACAGAAAGAGAGAATTCCAAGCAGGCTCTGTAGCACAGAGCCTGATGCAGGGCTCAGACTCATAAACCATGAGATCATGACCTGAGCTGAAATTAAGAGTTGAGTGCTTAACTAACTGAGCCACCCAGACGCCCCTTATTTCTAAAGTAAACTTAATGATCTGTAAAGGATCTTAATGATCTGTAAAGGATCTGTAAGGATCCTTAATGATTAAGAGGATCTTAATGATTCCTCTACATGGAAACTTAGAAGCAACTCTTCATAAGATTCATTTAATCCTAAACAAGTGATCAAAGTAATGTTCAAAGATACTCCCGTCTGTCTCCTCCTCAAGGAGCAATAGTCTATATAACCTAATTATTTCTTCATCTCATTTGTGGACTTAAGTACCACCTCTAGCTACATTTCTAAAGTGATGGCTACGCACAGCTGGTATTTCTTCTTAATAGATGATTCATTTATTCTTTAAAACACTTACTGAACACTGTGCTAAGGGATGGGTTGCAACAAAGATAAATCACTCGTTTTTGAGCGTATACTCTGCACTGCTCTGCATCTTAGTAACTTACCTTACATTATCTCTACTTCTTACAACAGTGTTTTAGTGCAGGTACTATCAGTCCCAGTTTATAGGTGGGAAAAGAAGTGAATGATTAGCTTGAGGCTCTACAGTTAGTAAATAACACAGCTTGGATCCAAAGTGTTTATTTTTTTAAATAATATGGCTTCCTCCTACCACCTTTAAGCATCCCACTTTCTCAGAGTTCTTAGGCTTCAGTATTTTATATATAAATTTGAACAATGTAATGGCAATATTTAATGTTTCTATAATATGATATGCAAAAATGTTTTAAATGTTTTAACTCTAAAATATTGTTTGTACTCTGAGTTTTACCAGGAGCATCTATTACTCCAGTGTGAGTTCCTTATTTTAAAATGTTTAAGAGGGTGGTGCCTGGGTAGCTGAGTTGGTTAAGCCTCCAACTCTTGTTTTTGGCTCAGTTCATGATCTCACAGTTTGTGGGTTTGAGCCCTGCGTTGGGTTCTCTGCTGACAGCGTGAAGCCTGCTTGGGATTCTCTCTCTCCCTCTCTCTTTTTCCCTCCCCACTTGTTTTCTCTCCCTCTCTGTCTCAAAATAAATAAATAAACTTAAAAAAATGTTTATGAGAGGTGTCTGGGTAGCTCAGTTGGTTAAGTGTCCAACTCTTGATTTCACCTCAGGTCATGATCTCCCTGGTTTGTGAGTTGGGCTCTGTACTGACAACACAGAGCTTGGTTGTAATTCTCTCTCTCCCTTTCTTTATGTTTCTCTTTCTCTCTCTCTCCCCCTCTCAAAATAAATAAATAAAAATTTTTTAAAAGTAGTTTGTGATGTTACTTTTTGTCTCTGGATCACTAGGATATGCTCCTTCTTTTTCTTCTAAGTTCATATTTTTACCTTTCACATTTAGGTGTTTAATCTACATAAAGTCTACCTTTCTAAATGGTATTAGGTAGAAACTCAGATTTTTTTTCCTCCGCATATAATATAGTCAATTTTCCAAAAATATCCAATAAACATTTTTTTCTTTTTCAATCCATTGGTAATTTTTATCAATTTAATATATATACATATATATATATATATATATGTATATATATATATATATATGGAGTTCTCTCTGCGCTGTGCTGACTATGGTATGGCACTAGTCTGTTTCCTTCTTTGTGATTAATATATGGTGTTTTTTTATTTACTTATGATCCTGGAAAGCCAAGTTCTCTTTCCTTAGATCCTCATTTTAAATCTTACTTAGCTCTTTATAGATCTTCAGTGACCACATATTATTTTTGAATAAATTTCTCAAACTGTCGAAAAGATCAATACACTTTTAATAGGATTGTTTTGAGTGTATGGATAAAATGGAAGAAAACTGACATTTATGCTAGATGGCATCCCATGTGAGGATATAGAATATCCCTTAATTTATTCAGAGTATCCTCTATGTTCCTTACAAGAGTTTTACTTTTCTCTTTAGTCTTCTATTTCTGGAATATTTTTCCTAGATATACTTTTAGTTTTATTCACTTTCACATTTTATAGTTGTTTATTTGTAACAGGAAGATAATGAGTTTTGTTGATTAATTTTTGTGTATAGAGTAAAAATAGAAGCTCAAATTCACCAGAGTTCACCAGAGTTCAGTAAACACACTCTTGAGTGAACATCAGCTTTGAAGTTTATTAGCTTGCCTGGGTTACCACATTCACTTTATTTCACCCTATTGGGATGCCTCTTCGATCTGTTAGTGGTATAACTAGGAAATTATTTTTATTCTTTATTATTCTATAATTTTAATTGTTTTCCTGTCATGCTTTTCAGAATGCTTAATTCACCATATTGCTTGCGATGAAAATTCAGGAAATTTTAAGTTTTGTTAAATTCTGTTTGTGTGTGTGTGTGTGTGTGTGTGTGTATGTGTGCGTTTCTTTTTCATAAGTTTCTTCTCTTTTTAAAACATTATTTCCTTCTTTTTATATTCTTCCATATTTTTCCATTAAATACTAGCCTTTATTTCCAGCTTTTTAAATAAGTGTACTAAATTTTTGAAATTTTCCTTTCAAAAAATTTAAAAATTTTTACTTCACAATATAAATACATTATATTTAGAGATGGTATCCTATATTACATTTAGGATATATATAATCTTAATATAGACTTTACATATATATATGTATATATACATAGTCTATATATAGACTTTAAATTTTCTTTGCTCTAATAAGCAATTAATTAATGGAAATCATCATTTGTGATAATTTGGGGGTAAATGATTCCATAGATTTATTGTATACTATGTACTGGTCACTGTTTCAGCATAGGAACTCAGTATTAAACAAAATAATGACTAAATCTGCAAAGAGATTATATTCTAGTGAGGGAGAGACAGTAAGAAAGTAAGCATTTAACTAAAATCAAAGTGATACATGCATGGAAGAAACTGAAGCATGGTAAAGAAGATAGCCATGGAGTCTATTCATATATTCAAGGAAGAATATTGCATTATGTTAGAAAATTCTCCCATTTTTGATGATTTGACAAATTTTTCCTTATTTTTATATTCAAGGCGATAAATTTGCTAGGTTAATATGTGTTTATATATTTATACCACATATTCTTGGTGGGTTAACCTATTTAATATTATGTGATCCCTGTAAGTGATTTTTGCAACAATATTTGTCAAATGTGAGTGTTTACTTAGGTAATCATTTTCCTGGAATAACATTTTTATTCTTTTTCTCCAACATTTATTTTTTTTAATTTTATGGTCAGTGTATATCCATCTTGTTTTGGTTTTTGAAATTTAATTGGATAAGCTTTGCCTGAAGTAAATTTAATTCCTCCATGTTTATTGGGGTAGTTAATTCTGAAATCTTATTTTGTAACATCATTATAATATTTTCCTTAAGAATCTATTTTCCCCATTTTTCCTTTGGATTGATAATTTTTTAAATTCTTTTTCTATCACCCCACTCCTGCAATTGTGATTAAAATAATATGTTTTATGATATCTTAACAGTTGCTTTTACATCTTTAATACATATTTTAATAAAATCCAAATTCAATTAATATTTTTATTATTCTCATAAACTAGAATGTTTTATAAATCACTGAACTTTTTTCTTACATGTTATTTTTATTTAATATTTAGAGCTCAACTAATTTTTAAAACAGCCTTACATTTGAATTTGTGAAAATGACAATTGATTCGCCAAAATATTTTTCTGTACTTCTGTTCAATGACTTTTTCTAGTACTCCTTTCTGTATTTGATTTCCTACTTACCGAAGTTCATGTTTCTGTGTTTCTTTCAGAGAATATTTATGAGTACTATTTTTGCAGTCTTTTAATGTCTTCAAATATTTTTTTGGCCTCAGTCTTGGAGAGTGGCTTACTTTGATCTGGGATTCTTCAGTAATTCAATAATTAGTTATTCCTATCAGGATTTTGAAGATAGAAGCCCATTTTTGTCTGGCCACTAGTTTTGCCACTCAGAAGCTTGCTATGGAAAATGGCAAATTAGCATGGGCTTCTGGGTTCTTTTCCCAGTCATTAAGTCTAAGAGAATTCATTGAGGAAAAGGAGTGAGAGTGGATGTTGCAGACAAAGTGAAAAACTGCAATGTATCATAAAGGTTGGATAGGCTGTGGATAGTACTCCACACTTTCCTCAGCAAATAATCCCTTGCTCAACTTCATGCTAAACAGAAGACTCAACCTAGTATTTGCTAATGATGGTGATGATTGGGACAAGGGAGGTGGTTAGAGGTAATGCTTTGTATGGCTGGCATGCAAACCCTTACCCTCCAGCTATGCCGAATCCTAGAAGCTAGGCAAATCTTGGAAGAATGCATTGCTTTGACTAGTGGTATGGAAATATGGAAATACTCACTGAGAGGCAAGTACTGGGCAAATAGAAAATAATTAGCCCCAGGTTGCCACTCTAGAATTTTTTATCCTTAAGCAGGAGTCTCTGGTCCCTAAATTCATCCTGATAAGCAAAAACTTCCCTTTCCTATGCTTTGCTGTTTTCCTTCTATACACACTGAAAGACAAGTCATCAGATAATTCCATGGGAAAGTTCACTTTTTATTCATATCAAAAAATGTTTTTTTTTGAAAATAAACTGTGAGCTAGACATTCTTCTCAGGTGCGTGGAACACATTAGTGAATAGAATATAAAGTTTATGTCCTACTAGGTCCTCTACATTAGAAAGGAGGAATAAAGTAAGCAATACATATATAATAATTCAGTAAATTATATAGTTTGCTAGAAAATGAAAGAAGAAAAAAATAGAACAGAGTAGGAGGATAGCCAAGTATGGGATTCCAGGTAGGAAATAAAAAGAGGAGCAGGCATTAATGTGTCCGGGCACAAGGAGATAATAGAATAATGCTGCAAAATCTACTAAAATTTAGAAATGCTTATCAAGTTAAAAGTTTATATACACTTAAGGGTAAATAAAATTTTAACACAGAATCAGCATTATTGAAGATCTCTTGGCATAAGTAAATTAGCAAGAAAGGAAACTGTTATGAATTGAATTGTGTTCTCCCCAAAATTCATATGCTGAAACCTTAATCCCCAAAGTGACTGTATTTGGAAATCAAGAATTTAGGGAAATAATGAAAGGAAGTCACAAGGGTTGAGTCCTAATCCAGGAGGACTGATGCCTTTACAAGAAGGGAAACAGACACTAGATATTATTTACATGCACACAGAACAGAGATTATGTTAGGACACAGCAAGAAGGCAGCAATCTACTAGCCGGTAAGAGAAGCCACACTGGAAATCAACCCTAATGACATCTTCATTTCAGACTTCTAGCCCCCAGAACTGTGAGAAAAT
Source organism: Cryptoprocta ferox (assembly GCA_028646485.1). NCBI lineage: Eukaryota > Metazoa > Chordata > Mammalia > Carnivora > Eupleridae > Cryptoprocta > Cryptoprocta ferox. The sequence continues at coordinate 48,008,148 of CM053560.1, read as the reverse complement.
AAATTTGAATTATTTAAGCCACCTGTCTATGGTAGTTTGTTATGATAGCCCTAGCAGACTAATACAGAAATGTACCCAGGAGGAAGTACATATGGGAGATAATTGTGAGTGAATATTCTTGTTAAATTTATTGTTATTTTAAATACACAGTGATTGAAACATTAAAAATATATCAAGCAACAAGAATGGCTAAAATAAAACAGATGGAAACCACCAAAGGTTGGCAAGAATTTGAAGTAACTGAAATTCTCATACAAGGCTGTAAGATTATCATTAGTGCCACACTGGAAAACTGTCAGAATCTACTGAAGCTGAATATGTGCATATGTTCAGATCCAGCAATTCACACCTAGTTAAATTCCTAGAAAAATGAGTGTATTTTCACCAAAGACATATGTAAGAATGCCCATAGAAGCTTTATTCATAACAGCTACAAACTGCGAAAAAATAACCCAAATGTCCATTTGTATTAGAATGGATAAATTAGTAAATTAACACAGTAGAATTGTAATTGTATGTAGCCGTGAGAATGAGTTTCAACAATCACACAGGACAATGGATGAATCTCACAAAGTTAATTTTGAACCAAAGAAATCAGACACAGAAGAGCATATGTTCTATTATCACAGTCATATAAAAAATAAAAACAGGAAAGACTAAATGAATTCTTAGAAGTTATAAAAGAGATGCAAACAGTTGCAGTTACTGGATGAAAACCCAGTATACGGCTTTGGGAGCTGGTAATGCTCAGTTTCTTGATGAAAACTTGTTACAGAAGTATATTCTTAAAATTCATTGAGGGGGTGCCAGAGTGGCTCAGTTGGTTAAGTGTCCAACTTCGGCTCAGGTCATGATCTCACTGCCCATGAATTCGAGCCCAGCGTTGGGCTCTGTGCTGACAGCTCAGAACTCAGGAGCCTGGAACCTGCTTCTGATTCTGCATCTCCCTCTTTCCCTGTCCCTCCCCTGTTCATGCTCTTTCTCTCTCAAAAATAAACATTAAAATAAATAAAATAAAATTCATTAAGCACCTATGATATATAAGTCCTTCCATAGGTATTTTATTTATACTGAGCAAAATGTTTTAAAATATCAGTATAACGATGTCTACATTGTCATAAGTTGAGAGAAATGCATGGATATTTATAAACTGAAGACTCTGATGGGTAAAAGTAAACAAAATATACCTTATAAATTAAGGGTAATCAAAACATGAGCAAAAATAGAAAGATCATTTAAAAAATATCAGAAGAAACATATTTTTTCTAATAGAATTTGTATATGAAGAAAGAGAAGGAAAAATCAATTCCTTTATATTTTCACCCTGTATCTTCTGTCACCTTAAAATAGACATATCTGACAATTTTGTTTTGTTTGTTTTACTTCGTGAGCTGAAATCTCCAAAACTATTTTGATTGAGGTACACATTTTTTTGCTTATCTCCAATATTAGGGAAAACTCATTTAGTCATTTACTATGTGTGTGTTTTTTAATAGATATCATCCTTTGAAGAAAACTCCATTTATTCTTAATTTGGTAAGTTTTTTTTAAATTATAAAAGGATGTTATCTTTTATTTTTTTAATATGTTGCATTACATTGTTTAACTTTCAAATGCTAAACTCAACTTGCATTCATATGATAAATCCTATATGGCTATGAGGTATTAGTGTGTTTGTATTAATAGATTGCTATTATTGTGTTAAGCATATTTCCATCTGTATCATGAAGGATATTTGTCTAAATTTTTCCTTCAATAATGTATGTGAAATTTGTAGTATCAGGATCATACTGGTCTCATAAAATTAAGTGGCAATGTATACAAATGTATACAAATATTTAATCACTATGTTACACACCCGAAACTAATATAATACTGCATGTAAATTATACCTCAATTTAAAAAAATAAGTGGAAAGCACTCACTTCAATTTCTTAATTTCTTAAAGAGGAAGTTTAATAGTATAATTTCTACTTTAAATGTTTGATATATTTTATTTCCCTTGTAATTTTATTTTTGATTCATGAATTCATAGTATAGTTAATAAGTATTTAGGGATTCCGAAATATCTTTTTTTAATTGATTTCTAATTTAACTTGGAGAACTGACATTTTTAAGGTCATTATAGTCTATTTTGGTAAATGTTCCATACGTATTTGAAAGAATGTATATTTTCAATCATTGATTTAGATAGAATATTTTCAATCTATCATTGATGTGAGATGGTAGTGTTGTTCAGATTTTTATTACAGTTAATGGTTATTTTTTGTTCCTTTGCTCAGTATCAGAAAATCTCTGTTTTAAATTATCTATTTCTTCCTTCAGCTCCAATAGTTTGTGACTTATGAATTTGGTAGCTCTGTTATTAGGGGCATACATATTAAAGATTATATTACCTTATAATAAGTTACTTCATTTACCATTGCTCTTGTAATGCTTGTCTTGAAATGCACTTTTTCTGATACTAATATATCCACAGCAGTCCTCTTATGTGTAATTTTTGTCTAGTGTATTTTTACATTCTTTTACATTCAACTTGTCTCTTTATACTTAAATTTTGCTTTTTATAAATAGCATGAATTAGATAATTTTAATATATATCTATCAAGTGTATCTCATTGTATTATTTTTATTTTTAGTGGTAGCTCTATAAATAATAGACATTTCTAAAATATCAATGTCTTTTAGACTTAATAGTATACTATTTCACTCCTCACACCTGACATTTATCACTTCCTATTCTACACTTCCAACTTCTCACTTCATATTTGATGATTTATCCATCTCACATTACACTGCATAAATATAATACACTTACAACAGTACTATGCCATTTATTTCCTTATTCTCATTCTTGTGTTAATCTTTTCCTTCTATATATATTGTCAATTGCAATTTAGTGTTTTTATTCTTGTTTAAGTATTCATCTTTTAAGCATCTTATGAGAAGAAAAGATTAATATAATTTTTTATATTTAAAATTACTATTGCTTATCATTTCTTCTTGAAGATACATATATCCATCTTATTATATTTTCTTTTACCACAAAGACTCCTCTTTAGTGTTATTGTAGCTCTACTGGTGATAGTTGCCTCTACTTTTGATTAAATACAAATGCCTCTGGGATGCCTGGGTGGCTCAGTGGGCTAAGCGTCCAACTTCAGCTCAGGTCATGATCTCCTGGCTCATGAGTTCAAGCCCCACGTTGGGCGCTGTGCTGACAACTCAGAGCCTGAAACCTGCTTCAAATTCTTTGTCTTCCTCTCTCTATGCCTTCCCCTGCTTGTACTCTATCTCTGTCTCTCTCTCTTTCTCTCTCTCTCTCTCTGTCTCTCTCTCTCTTAAAAATAAATAAAACATTAAAATACATAAATGAATAAAATACAAGTACCTCTATTTCAGCCACCAGGCTTCTAGAATCTCTAAGTTATTTTTTCATTAAGTTTGGAATATTTGCAGCCATTGTTTCTTCAATTATTTTCTACACTATAATCCCTTCTTCTGGATCTTAAATTTTGGGTACGCTAGACTATTTGATACTTTTCAGGCCCTGAAGTTTCTGTTATTTTTTTCTTCAATCTGTGTTTTCTCTTATTGTTAGAGTTGAAAATTGCTATTGATCTGTCCTTATTATGGTTGTCTTTCTATGCTATCTGCAATTGGATGTGAAAGTCATTCAGGATATTTTTAAATTTCATTATTATATTTTTAGTTCTAGAAATTCCATGTTTATAGTTTTCAGTTATCTTGTGAAAGTCTCCATTTGTTCATTCATCATTCTCATATTTTATTGTAATCATTGAAAAAATGTATTTTAATTCTTTATCATGTTTATAATACCATTTTATTTTATGCTTAATGTCTGCTAAGTTCAATACCTGCATCATCTCAGGATTACATTGATTGGCTGCATTTTCTCCTGACAATTCTTTTTTTTTTAACTTTATAGTTTATTGTCAGGTTGGCTTCCATATAACACCCAGTGCTCTTCCCCACAAGTGACCTCCACCAAGACCATCACCCCGCTTCCCCTTTCCCCCTCCCCCTTCCGCCCTCAGTTTGTTTTCAGTATTCAAGAGTCTCTCGTGCTTTGTCTCCCTCCCTCTCCCTCTTTTTCCTCCTTCCCCTCTCCATGGTCCTCTGTTAGGTTCTCCTGTTAGACCTATTAGTGCAAACATATGGTATCTGTCCTTTTCTGCCTGACTTATTTCGCTTAGCATGACACCCTCGAGGTCCATCCACTTTGCTACGAATGGCCAGATTTCATTCTTTCTCATTGCCATGTAGTATTCCATTGTATAGATGAACCACATCTTCTTCCTAATCCATTCATCAGTTGATGGACATTTAGGCTCTTTCCATGATTTGGCTATTGTC
>CM053560.1:47987192-48003271 GCA_028646485.1 Cryptoprocta ferox | reverse complement strand
TCTTTTTTTTCTGAGGAGCCTGGCTAGAGGTTTATCAATTTTGTTTATTTTATCAAAAAAACAACTCTTGGTTTCATTGATCTGCTCAACTGTTTTTTTGGATTTGATATTATTTATTTCTGCCCTGATCTTTATGATTTCTCTTCCTCTGCTGGGTTTGGGGTTTTCTTGCTTTTCCCGTTCTAGCTCCTTTAGGTGCTCTGTTAGATTTTGAATTTGCACTTTTTCTAGTTTGTTGAAATAGGTCTGGATTGCAATATATTTTCCTTTTAGGACTGCCTTTGCTGCATCCCAGAGAGTTTGGATTGTTGTATTTTCGTTTTCATTTGTTTCCATATTTTTTTTTAATTTTTCTCTGTTTGCCTGATTGGCCCAATCATTCTTTAGTAGGGTGGTTTTTAACCTCCACATTTTTGGAGGTTTTCCAGACTTTTTCCTAGGATTGATTTCAAGTTTTATAGCATTGTGATCTGAAAGTGTGTATGGTATAATCTCAATTTGTTTGTTTTTATGAAGGGCTCCTTTATGCCCCAGTGTGTGATCTATCTTGGTGAAAGTGCCATGCGCACTTGAGAAGGTGAATTTCCTAGCTTCAGGTTGCAGAGTTCTAAATATATCTATCAATTCCATCTGTTCCAATGTGTCGTTCAGATCCATTGTTTCTTTAGTGATTTTCTGTCAGGTTGATCTATCCCTTGCTGTAAGTGGAGTGTTAAAGTCCCCTGCAATTAACACATTCTTATCAATGAGATTGTTTCTGTTTGTGATTAATTGTTTCATGTACTTGGGTGCTGCCAAATTTGGCGCATAGATGTTTATAATTGTTAGCTTTTCCTGATGGAGTGACCCTGTAATTATTATGTACTGTCCTTCTTCATCTTTTGATACTGCCTGTACTTTAAAGTCCAGTTTGTCTGATATAAGTATGGCTACTCCGGCTTTCTTTTGACCACTGGTCGCATGATAGATATTTCTCCATCCCCTTACTTTCAATCTGAAGGTGTCTTCAGGTCTTAAATGAGTCTCTTTTAGACAGCAAATGGATGGATTTTGTTTTTTTTATCCATTCTGCTACCCTTTGTCGTTTGATTGGGGCATTCCGTCCATTTACGTTCAGTGTTATTATTGAAAAATGTAGGTTTGGGTTAATTGTATTTTCTGTAGAGTTCATGTTCGTGGTGGTGTCTCTGGTACCTTGTATTCCTTGCAACATTTTCCTCATAGAATCCCTCTTAGGATTTCTTGTAGGACTGGTTTTGTGGTGATGAATTCTCTCAATTTTTGTTTATTTGGAAACACCTTTATCTCTCCTTCTATTTTGAATGACAGGCTCACTGGATAAAGGATTCATGGCTGCATATTTTTCCTGTTCATCACATTGAAGATTTCCTGCCATTCCTTTCTGGCCTGCCAAGTTTGATTAGAAAGGTCTGTAACCACTCTGATAGGTTTCCCTTTGTATGTTAGGGCCCATTTATCCCTGGCTGCTTTCAGAATTTTCTCTTTGTCTTTATATTTTGCCAGTTTCACTATGATATGTCGTGCCGAAGGTCGATTCAAGTTACGTCTTAAGGGGGTTCTTTGGGCCTCTTGGATTTCAATGTCCATTTCTTCCCCCATATTTGGGAAGTTTTCAGCTATAATTTAACCCAGCACCCCTTCAGGTCCTTTTTCTCTTTCTTCATCTTCAGGAATTCGTATATGAATATTGTTCCGTTTGATTGTATCACTCAGGTCTCGAATTCTCCTTTCGTGCTCCTGTATCAATTTCTCTCTCTTTTTCTCAGCTTCCTCTTTTGCTAGAACTGTGTCTTCTAGTTCACATATTCTCCTCTCTGCCTCTTCAATCTGTGCAGTGGCCGCCTCCATTTTATTATGCACCTCATTTATAGCTTTTTTTAACTCGACACAGCTATTTTGAAGGTCCCTAGTCTGTGTGTCAATAGCCTCTTTGATGTTTTTTTCAAGTCCAGCAATTAATTTTATGACAATTATTCTAAATTCTAGTTCGGTTATGTTGCTTAAATCTGTTTTGAGCAGTTCTGTGGCTGTGACTTCTTCCTTAGTTTCTTTAGAGGCGAGTTCTTTCATTTCGTCATTTTGTCCAGCTTTCTGTCTCTTGTCAGTTTTAAAAGCTCATTATGCATTGTGCACCTGTTAGTATTGCTCTATTGAAGGAGGCTCATTGACTGTCCAGGGCCTGTCCATTTCAGAACGTGTTCTTTTAATGGTGTCTCTCGGTTTCTCTTGTGCCTTTGATTATTTTACTTCCCTGGTCAGTGATATTTGGGACTCTCTACCATGTGCACTTTGTCTTGTTTCTTGATGTAGCCCTGAAAAGGAACACAGACTAACATACAGGAAACAAAATGCAAACGCTCAGACAAATCAAACAAACAAGCAAACCAAAAGGGGAAAGGAAGTAAAGAAAAGAAAGGAAAGGAAAGGAAAGAGAGAAGAGAAGAAGAAAAAGACAAAGAAAAACAGAAACAAAAACAAAAACAAAAACAAGGGGGGGACAGAGACAGCAAAAGACTGTGGACAGTCTAAAAGTGTATAAGCAGCCAAGAGGAGAGATAAGAATAAGATAAGGGAAATATATTTGGATGGCAGGAGAAAAGAAGGGGAAGCAAAGAAAAAAGGGAAAAAAAGAAAAAAAGGCAACTTTCCTTTGTGGATGGGCGTGGTTTGGCATAGGTACGTGGGTCTCGGGGGCTGCTCTCTGAGGCCCCACCTTGGTAGTTGGGGAGAGAAGAATGGCAGTGCTTCAAGCTCTGCTGGAACCAAGCATTGCAAGCCGCTCTTCTGAGTCTGATCTCCCTGTGCTGCGGGCGAGCCACACTGTATTTTCCAAGCTCCGCCTCACTTCCAAATCCTAGTCCATGCAGTTCAACACTGTCACCGTAGATGAGATGCGTTCCCGCTGGTGGCCGGCCTCCCAGCCAGGATCACACAGGGGGCGGGGCCGCCTTTCCCGGTGCCGCCTGAAATGGGCGCCGCTGCAGGGGTTGCGCAGGCGGTGGGGGCTGCCTTTCCTGGTGCCGCTTGGAACGGGTGCTGCCACCATGGCCGCGCCCAAGGAAGATTTCGCCAGCCAGATGGGACGGATTTCTCTCCCCGCGTGCAGCATTCCCAGCAGTTATATATGGGGAGATGGGTGAGTTTTTCCTCCCTTAGAGATGGTTTTATGTGCGTTTTCCATCTCTCTTTCTCTTCCCCTTGTCTCTCCGGGGCACAGCACGCTCTCCCTGTGTTGGGCTGGGGCTCCTTTCCCCTGCACCTCTGGGGCCCCCGTCCTCCAATTTCCCAGATCACAATCACTCATTCAGGCATCTTTAAGGTTGTCTTTTTTCTGGCGTCTGTTTCTTCTTTTCCCTCACTTGCAAATCAGCGTATTCTCCCTTCAGTCCTTCTCAGTTCAATCTATGCAGGCGAGTGCAGATTACAGAGCTCCCCACTTCTCCACCATCTTAGGAAGTCCTCTCTCTTGACAATTCTTTATTGCATTTGTGGAAAATGGCAACTCCAAGGACTTTCTGCAGCCCTTCAGTAAATATTTTTTGAAATTAACAAATGGACAAATATGTGCTTAGTTTTAAAGATATGCTTGTACATATTTTTCATTGTTGGGTGGAATCTAGTTCCTGGTTAGTATCATAAAGTTCTTAGAAAGGAAGATCCCGTAGAAATCCAGGCAAGTCTAACAATTAGTTAGACAAACAAGAGAAATAAATTCACAGTTTATATGCAGATATCTAGCTATTTTGCTTATATTTGCTCAAATTTCTATCAAAATTTTAGGAAAAGGAGGAGAATCATCATGTGTTCCTCTTTGTCTGAATAAAGCAGTAGGTTGTATTTGATATTTAGCCTTTGTGTGTGCATGTAGTATACGAACAGTACTAAATAAAACCAATAATTTTTATTTACTTTTAAGTATAAAAGATTTATTTAATCATGTCTCACTCTACCAGTCTAACAGATGGTCAAAACACTCATTATTCCAGCTTGTTCTTTGTTGGTTTTGCACTCAATGTCCCAGAACATTATTTATCCTCCTAAGAACAACCAGAGTGCTACTTCTTCCTTTCTCATTCTTTATCAGCAAATTTCCTCTTCATTATATCATGTCTCCTCCCTTTGGAATAGAAGCAAATGTTAGTATTTTGGCTTTTTTGTCTCTTTCTATATATCTTTACCACTTGTTTCAGAAAAATCATGTAATAGAAGTGAGCTTCTTTCTGTTTGAAAGACATGGTATATCATAACACAGCTTTAATATCTATTAATCAAAAATTGCCCAACATTATTACAAGTACAAAGTAAATGCATTTACTCATTTTTTTATTGTATATCACATCGGCAGTTTCATAGTGTCAATTAGTTACACTTTTAAAATTATGCCAAAGGAAATGTTCAATATGAATATAATGAGAATTAAGTAATATTCTTGTCTTTGTTGCCAATTTAAATCCTAAAGATTTACATTGAAGGTAGAAGTTTCTTTCTTATTTTTAATGGAAGGAAAAGACCAGAATCTACAACCACTTGGAACTGCATCCACTAGTTTACATAATACTAGCTTTTTAGTTTTCAGATTACTGACATTTTTTTCTACAGTTTTCCCTTTAGTGGTCTCCACTTAGGGTAGAGTAAATGTTAAGAATGTGCTTTCATTTATGAAAACAGTATGATGGGTGCATTTCTAGTAAAAACTGAAAATATATTGTATAGTCAACATGGTGAACAAGTGTTTCTAATGAGCCACCAACAATGTCTTCTGACTAGTTTTTAAAGTTTTTTATTTATTTATTTTTGAGACAGAAAGACTATGTGGGGGCATAAGGGCATGAAAACAGGGAATAGGCAGAGAGAGAGGTAGGGAGAGAATCCCAAGCAACCTACACTCTGCCACCTCAGAGCTTGAGGAATGTCGAGCTTGATCTAAAAAAAACCATGAAATTGTGACCTGAGCCAAGATCAAGAAGTGAATGCTTAACGTACTGAGCCACCCAGACACCACTTTATGACTACAATTTTTGAAAAACAATTTAAAGGTGTGTTTAGTGAAAATTTGCAGGAAGGATGCAAACTGCTCTATTCAGGGATCAAAACTATGATTGTCAGTCTTTAGCACCTTGTTCTATGCCTACAATATTTGGCTAAATATCTACTAAGTAGGAAGCTTGCTTAAGCAGTGAATACAAAAACCTCTATGTTCAAGTCTTGCTAATTAAATCTTAGGTGTTAATATCATTGAAGCCATATGCTACCTGATAAATGGCTTTGTGATTCTCAAGGTACACAATAAATAAATTCTAAGCATAGAGAGAGTAATTAAAGCAATCCATTAGAAAATTGCAGACATGGATATGTATGGCTTTCATCTTTAAAAATATATGTGCACAGCCTTGAATGATCATTAGTGAGTGCATCATTGTGACTTACTGTTCCTGTCATTGAATATATACTCAGTAGGGCCCACCCAATCCTCAGTCTATAAATCATGCTATAAAATAGCCTTATGAGGGAGTCATCTGTGTCTCCTCAGTTTTTCATTTCTCTGTCATAGTCAACTATTTCTAGCCTTAGATGGTTTCCTTGTCAAGAAATTCAGAATGGTGTTTTATTAGTCTTTCCTGGTGTGTACAAGTATTATTTTATCTTTTAGTCTCTGTGTACTTCCTTTAGGATGTATGATACAATTTGCTAGAGGAAATACAAGGAAATAATTTATTTGTAAACTACTTTTGAAGGTTGAAGAAAATAAATATGAATCTTTTTTTTCCTCTAGCATTAGTATACCCTCTGGACACTAGAAACTATAGTAGATTAGTTTTGCATCTCTAGTCATTGCTACACAGTTGTGTTTAGAGAGTAGGTTTGAGAGCATGACTTCATCTATAGATCTCAGAATTAAGACTTGAGCAGCAGCTTGAAACCCTGATTTCAACTCTGATTATAAACATGAAGATATTCCAGAATGTATAGTGGTGCCCAGTAATAACCTTATGTGTTCCCAAGGTCTCTAACTCTATCTCCATTACTTACCAAACAGCTCATTACTTGAAATGTATCCTTTTGGGTTTTGCTACTTCCTTATTCATAGAGAAAAGACAGTCTTGATCTCTACTATCTCTAACTCAACAGAAGTCCTTTGTAAGGTGTCACAAACATGCAGAATAAATTTAAACATTTGTTATATTGTAATGCTAATAAATCTTCATTTCAGGCATGTGCTAATTATGTAAGCCAGAGACAATAAATATTACTTTAATGCATACACATGTTTAATCCCAAACTCTTCTCTGCCATTAAATCATGGTCTGTATTTCTTCTCATAAACTTCTTTGGTCATCCTATAGCAGGTAGATTTAATATTCCGTTGGACAACTCTAAATTTATTAGTAATGTAATAAAATGATAAGACAGTACAACATGATATGAGAGGTGAGATATTGGACACCCTCCAATGACAACCATGTCCTAATCCCTAACACCTGTGAATGTATTCTGTTACATATAGATAAGAATTAAGGTTGTATATGAAATCAATGTTGCTAATTAGCTGACTTTAAAATAAAGAGACTGCCCTGGATTATACAGGTAAACTTAATATTGTTACAAGGGTCCTTTAAATGTGGAATACAGAGAAGCAGGATGTTAGAGTCAGAGAGAGATTTAAAGATGGTATGCTCTAACTTTGAAGAGGGAGCAGGAGACTGCAAGCTAAGGAAAATGGGAGACCTCTGAAGCTGAAAAATCCAATGAAACAGATTATCCCCTAGAGCCTCCAGGAAGGAATATAACCTTGTTGACAGTTGAGTTTTTGCCCAGTGACACCCATTTCAGACTCTGAACTTCAGAATTTAAGATAATGAAATCTGTGTTCTATTAAGCCATTAAGTTTGTGGCAATATATTACAATAGCAATAGGAAACTAATACACCTACCTTAGGAGACAAAGGATAATAGTTCATTGTTGGACCCTTCAGGCTTGCATATATTAATTGCTCTGGAGAACTATAACAGTTTTATCCTTTTATATGTGTTACAAGAACAACTATAGATTCCATAAGATACCACACACTGTGCAGATACCTCACTATCCTGGGTCATAGCTTCAAGTGCTTAACAAGGACAAAAGTCCATGTTCAGTTAGCTCTGCTTCACATGAAGCAAGAGGTGAAGATATGTGTAGTTTTGATCTTCACACACACACACACACACACACACACACACACACACACAGCTTTGCTGTATATTTTTCTCCTATTTTTATTCTTTTAAGTTTTTGTATTTTGAGAGAGAGAGAGTGTGTGTGTGTGCAGGGGAGGGGCAGAGAGAGAGGGGGAGAGAGAGAATCTCAAGATCATGACCTGAGCCAAAACCAAGAGTTGTACACTTAACTGACTGAGCCACCCAGACACCCCTGTTTTTCTTCATAAGACATATTTGTTTAAAAATATATTCCTGGATAGCTGGGAGGCTCAGTCATTTAAACATCCAACTTTGGCTTGAGTCATTATCTCAGGGTTTGTGAGTTTGAGCCCCGCGTTGGGCTGTGTGCTGACAGCTTGGAGCCTGGAGCCTGCTTCGAATTCTATGTCTCCCTCTTTCTCTGCCCCTCCCCTGCTCGTGCTCTGTCTGTCTCTCTTGCTCGCTCTCTCAAAAATGAGTAAAACATTAAAAATTAAGTAAGTAAGTAAGTAAGTAAGTAAGTAAAAATACATTCCCAATTTGAAGAAAGGTAAATTTCTTCTGTAAACAAGTCCATTCCAATAACTACCATTAAGGACTTTTCTTTTCTTCATTTTTCTTTCCTCCCCACCCTTCTTTCTTTGTTGTTCTTTCTATTTATCTATCTATCTATCTAATTTATTTTTTCCTACCAGGCTGATTTATTGTTTTTATACCAGTCAGGTGATCAAGTATTCTATTTAAATATTTTCCTTATATTTTCACTTTCCAGACTCACACATGTAAATATATTTCCAAAGTCTTCAGAACTATTATTTTAATACTAAGATTATTATTTTAATACTAAGCATACAAAGGAGTCATTCATTGTACCCATTTATCCTGTAAATCCCAGGAATGGAGAAGAAGTATATATTTTTACTCCCAAGATGAATAAAAATAACTTTTGTTATCATCATATAACTTACAGTATTTTCCATATGAACACTAATACAATGTTTACTTGGAGAACTGGACTCCAAATTTCCATTAAAGGAAGCCATTAAATTAACTTGCTGGCGCTAATTAGATTCAGAGAAAGCCTGCAATAAAAAATTATGCAAATAACCAATATGAATAGAATAGAAAATAAAATGTGAAAATGGCTGTTTCACAGTAGGATTCTTTTGGAAAGGACCTTATAATTCCCCATGTACTTGAAAATAAATCTTAAAATTAACAATAAAATATATATATAAAATTAAGTTCTTCAAGTCATGTAAGTATAAACATTCTCTATGACAGGTTAATAAATTCCTCTAGGATAGAACCTTAAAAATGAATGTTTTATTCTCAACACGGCTTGCCTATTTGTATTTATTATAAATTATAAATTGAATGGTTTTTTATTTGGTCATGAATGGATTTAAAGAGCAAAACATGCAAATTTGCTTTTGTTGTATGTAATATTTTTTTCAGGGAAGGTACAATAAATTCCCATGTTGCATAATTTACATCAAAGCTAGTATTTTATAAGCATTTGCATAGCCACATAAATTCAAATATGTATCATTTAAATTATAATAAACAGCAAAACAAGGGAACTATTAAATAAATGCTGAAAAAGTTAATTAAGTGAAAATATCCCCACGTGATATTATGTCTCATTTTATAGTACCATGGGAAAAAAAAATCTTCAATTATTACACATTATTTTAGGCAAATCTCTGATAGTCTGAATAATAAGTCTATTGGTAACACATTTGATAATTAAAAACTTTAGCCATAAATATATCTTTTATTTATCTATATTTATTAATGTTTCTAAAATAATATTCCCAAAATCAATTAATTTGAATGACTTAACAGTGAGAAAATTGGTGATTTTTCTGTATTTCACAATACTAATTTTAGTTAAGAATATTTAACTACAATTCAAAGTTTATAACATTGTTTTTTATTTTTTCTTATAAAATGTAACAAATGTCTCTTTAGCCAAAGTTTTATATCTTAAGAAACTAGATTATCATTAAAGAGATTTTCATTCACTATAAAATATTTTCTCACATTGGATTTCAAATTATATACATTTTAAAATAACATGTGTTTCAGAAATAGGAGCCAGTAGACTAAAAGGATTTACAAAATTTATCTAAAAATTGAATGTCTTGTTTAATAGCAGCAGAGTCAATAATGAAAGCCACCAACTTTTCCTAGTGTTATTTCCACAAAATGTTAAGCCTACCTGAATTGAACAAATGATTGCTTGAAAGAATGGACATTTGGAATTTAGTTCTGGTACAAATTTTGTGTAGATTTTCAACAAGTCATTAAAATTATCTGAACTACACTGTATACACAAATAAGGTGCTGCTCTGAGACACATAGGATATATTTTGTGATTAATAGTTACTGTGAAAATATACTAAACAGTTGAGGAAAAAAGTGTATTTTAAAAAAAAAGTTATCAAGAGTACCTCAGGTAGACTAGACAATTAACTTAGAGGAAATTTTAAAAATATTTAAGGATTAATCTGAAGAAAGAAAAGTTACCAGGTCTAGACTCTTTGACCTCTGAGAGCTACAGAACCATCCATACTTTATAAACATCCCAGAACATTGAAACTTATGGGTCATTTTCTAGATGATTTAGTGGGTTAGGATAACTCTCATACCAAATCCAAACCATCATAAGTTTTTTAAAGTGTAAATATAGATTGATTTTATTTACAAACATGTAGGAATTTGTAATTCTTAAATATTGATATGCATGTTTAAAGAATGAGTCATTACCATCTAAGATCTTGTCCAGAAATACAAGCATGGTTCAACATTAGAAAAATGTTAATTTAATCTAGACTATTAATTAGTTGATGGAATAAAATAGAAGTGTTAATCTTGCTTAAAAAACATCTGATAAAATTAATGTCGCTGAATTCATAAAAGCTCCTAGCAAATTTGGAACAGAAGAAAATAAATTTAATTTGTTAATAAAGTATATATCTTGGAAACATGAAACACCAATAATCCTTATTGGTGAAATTTAATGCAGCACCATGTAAGATAACAATGAAATAATTTCCTATAAAAAAGTAAGAGGGAGAGCTGGAGGGGCACCTGGGTGGCTCAATCAGTTAAGTGTATGACTTTGGCTCAGATCATGATCTCGTGATTTGTGAATTCGAGATCTGTGTCGGGCTCTGTGCTGACAGCTTGGAGCCCGCTACCTGCTTCGGATTCTGTGTCTCCATCTCTTTCTGGCCCACCCCCACTTACGCTCTCTCTGTCTCTCCCTCTCTCAAAAATAAATAAACATAAAAAAAAGAGGGAGACGTTGGTACCAAGTGTAGTGTACTCATTACATGAAGCAAGTAGATCTGAGTGGCAGAAAGGATAGAGTATACCGTATGCTATTACATACTACCCAGATGCCACTTTCTAGGATCAAGGCACTCAGTCCCCAGTGGTCAGGATTGTTGTTAAATGAGAATTCATATCTCACTCCTTTCCCGGCAATTTCCTTTAACCAAGGTGGCTGCTTCATCCAAGTCTATGCCCTTACTTAAAAGTACTTGTTTTCAATCGCTGGTAGATACGGGAATTACAAAACCCTAGTTCTTTTGTATCAGTTGGTTCCATCTCATAAAGGGTCAGATCAAATTCAGTATATTCTGTGGGATTGTCTAAGGCATTTGTTGCAACTGCATATTGGTACATATTCTCCCTCTGCCCAATCATATTTCCAACACCCTTTTATAAGATTTGTTCCTGTGATTATTGCCCAATAATTTATCTGTAAATGATTTGTGTCAGAATCTTTTCCCTATAAAAAAGAAAACTGACTGCAACAAAGTATAAATTGGTAGAATCTATTTTGGGAGGGCAATGTAATAGTATTAAAATGTAAATGCATTCATCCATGATCTGGCAATATCACTTAATGAATGTAATCTACACACATACCCTTTTTATATGTATACAAAGATATGAAAACAAATATGCTTATTAAAACATTAAATTTAATACTTTAAAACAGAAATCCTTAATGACGAGCAATAAGGGAAGATATAAATAATGGCATGCTGTATTTTAGAATGCTGGTACATTAACCATTAGAAACTGAATTTCACCTATATATATTGACATGTATTTATAACACATCTTCATTGTAAAGGAAATTTAAGAGCAAAACACATAAATTAACACATTAATTTCTAAGAGGTACAATTAGAAAGACTCCTTGGCAATTATTCTGAGCCTTTGTTTTCCTTCTCAAACAAATCTTGATAATTAGTAAATATTCTAATTTCCAGAAGACTTTTCATGTAGGGAAATAGAGAATAAGCTGAAGGAGAAATCTTTAAATAATAAAACAGAAAAACTCATACTTTGATCTTTTAAAAAAGGTTTCATTATTAAACATTTCAAAAGTTTAATTCAAACGAGTATAGTAGTCCCACAGTTGCAGAGGCTAAACAAATAAAGATAAGAAATGATTGTGCTCTCAGTACTATGGCCAGGAAAAACTAGTTATATGGCTATGAATCAGGCTATCTGATTCTAAATAGATTTATTTATTACATATTTAAGTTCAACATATTAGCATATTTCTAACATTAGTTGATAATTTCAAACATAATTTAAAGTACATTTTAAAAAATGTATTTTCAAAGATACATTGACGGGCTTTAGGTTACATTAATATAATGTGATGTTGAATACAGTAATAATGATCTACTCTTGTACTTGAAATGTCACAGTTATGGTTTATTAGAGTGTATTAATGAACAAATATTAATTATTTAAAAATAGACCAAAACAAACCTCCCACTGTGGCTGCTTATTAAATGTTTTTTTTCTACTGATTATTAAACACGACTGAAATGTCATTGCAGTTATGATTTCTTCTGTCTAAGTGACATTTGACATCTCACATTTTCAAGTTATTTATAGATTATTATATTATGTTGTATGTAAACATTATTTACAACTTCAGAGAAATATTTAAATTCTTTTATGTCTCCCAGAAAAAAAAATCACACTCTGTGTTTCTTAAAAACTCTATTTGCTGCTTTACTAGTTTCAAAAATAAATGTCATTATAAGGTTAAAATGACTTGGTTAATAAATGAATACAGTTTCTATTAAGCCCATGATAAGCAAAAAAATATCAATATATTTTAAAGTTAATATTTTTAAATATTTTATTCATACACGGTACTGGGCTTGATTAATGCAAATAAAGACAAGATCTAATTAAGAATTTTCAATAACAACAACATTAAATAAAATAAAGATTAAAAGATTTCCACAAACCTGAAATAAAGAAATCTCAAATTACTATAACTCAATGATTAAATCTAATAGTGGAAACACAGAAGTTGCTACAGAAAGACATGTGGGGGTTAAAATAGAATAAAGGTGTGGAGTGGCAGAAAATATGTTTATCCCAGAGTAGGATTAATTTCCTTACAGCCTCTGCTTTTTTAAAGCATTAATTCTTAAAGATTTTTAAATCAAACATGGCCAAATGTATATTGTTTTATCACAGTTTTTTTATAAAATAACAAACAAAGATTATTTCTTAGCCATATTCAATAATTATTTCATTTAAAATAATTAACATTTTGGTGTTCAACAGCAATGCATTGTAGGAAGGTCAACACACAAAACTGATTTCTCCACTTAACTATCAAAAGATGCAACCAGTCATTTGAAGGCAATAAAGTCCACAACATAGTCAAGGCATCGACAATTACAGTGGCCTTCAGCTCCTCTTTCTCAAATGAACATGAGAATGTTGTTCAAACTAAATACATAAATATATGTTACAATTATATTGGAAGATTTTTAAAAAATTATCAGTAGAGTTGAATTTATCTATGAAAAGTACAGTTGATCCAGGCTTGGAAGGATGTAAATAGTCATAATCACTTTAAGTCTAGATAAGGAATTTGAAATTCTTTTCTAAGTAAGGAAAAGAAGAGACATTTAAGGACAAGATGAGCTTTAGAATTAGTGATAGCTGAATTTGAATCCAAGCTATGTGTCATTGGATAAATGAGTAACTGTTTTGAACCTCCTTTTCTTCTGTCAAATAAGAATGCCTCTAAGTATTCTTTCACTGTTTGTGTTGTATAAGACAAGGTAAAACTTTACCTAAGTGCTATGCTTCTGGAAAATCATATGGGGTTAAGAAAGATTGTCTTCACTTGTTATGCTCCCTTTTCTCATTTACTCAACTATCCTGTAGAATAATGTCATCCCTGTCATTCTCTGAAAAGTGCTCACATCGAGGAAGTAACAGTGTCCTTCTTATTTTTTTTTACATTTATTTATTAATTTTGAGAGATAGTGAGCAAGCACAAGTGGGGGAGGGGCAGAGAGAGAAGGAAAGAGAGAATCCCAGCCAGGCTCAGTGCCAACAGCACAGAACCTGATGCAGGCTCAAACTCATGAACCATAAGATCATGACCTGAGCAGAAACTGCGTTAGCTACTTAACCAGCTGACTCACCAACATATCCCAAATGTGTCCTTCTTATTAAGTCTAATAGATCATTATGTTTTCTTTTTTTTTTTTAGTATTTTGAGGAAGTGTCATTTTCTTTTCTCTGTTATAGATATTTCTTATTTTTACCCTTTCCATCTACTTTTATTATTTTTCCTAGGTCCAAAGAACCATCAGATAAGTTTCAAGGGTAAATTTAAGTGCCCCCCAAAGTGTATACCTACCTAAGGAAAAAATGACCAAAAGATATTCTAAAAGCGCAAAGGTACAAAGATGAACAAATATAGTATTTATGTAAACACTCCTTAAAATACAAGCGTCTGACCTACTATAGCAAAGACAAGAAGTAAGAAAAGATAGGAAACATTTTGGCAGAAGAGATTTTATGCTAGACAATTATGTTAATTATATTATTGATTCCCATGCCATACTTTACAGTAGAAAGAGCATATTTTTCTTTTGAGCTTTTGTTTGGCCATATGAATTCCTTTGGTCAATGAACAATCACTTGCCCTGATGTATGCATCATCCAAGAAGAAGTTTTCCATGCACTAGCATGGTTTGTTTCTATTCCCTTACTCTTACTTTTCATCATGTGAAAACACATGTCTCATGGTGCCTATTCCTTTAGCCTGGGTTTCAGATTGAGAAGACATGGAAGTGAGCTTTGCTAAGTACAGTTGAGCCCTGACAACTCAGCACAACCACTGCCAAACAATAACCCTCACATAACATAAGAAAGAAATGTTTGCTATTGTAATACATTGAGTGACTTAGTTCAGGATGATGTAACAAATTACCATACATTGGTAATCAAACATTATTTCTCACAGTTCTGGAGTCTGGGAATTCCATGATTAAAGTGCAGTATATATGGTTGAAAGAGACACAGGTCCCAAAGGTGTGGTGAGTAGAGAATTAAGAAGCAGGGGGCCAAGACTCTAAAAGAGCCGAAGCACCGGTCTCTCAGCTCAAGCCTCTTTTATTTTGCTATTTGTCTGGTAACAGCAAACATATTCAACATAGTATTTGGCATCTTGAGAGGTCATGCACCTGCAGTGTATTCCATACTGGGTCATGAGTACATCTAGTTCCAGACAAAACATTCTTATCCCTGGCCTGGCACACAAATGATGTCCTTCTGGGGGGAACAAGCAGTCCTGGCAGCTTTCCTCTGGGAACGGAACTGCTTTCAGTTCCTTGCTGCTCTGTCCCTTTTCTTCAGGACATTCTTATGGTGCCTCTGGCTTCTTGTTCTCCAACAATGGTATCTGGTGAGAACCCTCTTCCTTGTTTGCAGATGGCCATCTTTTCTTTGTATCCTCACATAGTGGGGAGGCGAATGGTCAGGGAGGGGAAGACAGGAAGAGAAAGAGATAGAGAATGAGAGAGGGAGAGGAGACAGAGAAGGAGAGAGCTGTCTTGTGAGAGAGCTCTCCTTATAAGGGCACTAATTTCATTCAGAGGGCTCCCACCCCACCTCCTAATACTATCACATTAGAGGTTAGGATTTCAACATGTGTATTGGCGAGGGGTGGAGCAAACACTTAGTCTGTACCACTGAAATATTGAAAATGTTTACTATTACTGTGAAAACAGACTAATAAAACATTAAAACAATTAAGCATAACAATGTAAATGGTTGTGTTGCTCAAACATAATGCACATTTAAAAATAGCATGGTCTTTTGTGTGCCTACTGTGCACTGAGAAGGCATTAAGAATTTAAGATGCATTTTCTCATTGTTTATTAGATTATGAGGTAGGCACTATTAGTAAGGCAGTTTTCAATTTTGGTTTACAAGACATAAATCTAAAACAAAATGGCTATGATTGTTTAAGCAAGAAAAATATAAACAAATATATAAACTAGTAGGAGTAGCAGAATTAATTTAATGCTGACAAAACAATGCAAAAATCATAAAAATAGGAAAAGAATATCATTCTCTGTTAATAAACCATAAAGCATATAGTGAAGATTATTGTTAATATCTATTATTGACATTGCATTAGAATATATAAAACTAAACAAAAAATGTCAGAAGGAAATGATAAAAATGCAATATTAGTGGAAGACTTCAAAGCAGTCTTACTCTATAACAGAGACAAAAATACTAATATAGTTAGTAAGCATATTTAGTATATAAAATTTATAATTTTCATAGTATAAACTCATTTTTATTTTTTTTTTATTTTATTTTTTTTTTAACTTTATAGTTTATTGTCAGGTTGGTTTCCATATAACACCCAGTGCTCTTCCCCACAAGTGACCTCCACCAAGACCATCACCCCGCTTTACCTTTTCCCCTTCCCCTTCCCCCCTCAGTTTGTTTTCAGGATTCAAGAGTCTCTCGTGTTTTTTCTCCCTCCCTCTCCCTAACTCTTTTTCCTC
>CM053560.1:47946660-47986692 GCA_028646485.1 Cryptoprocta ferox | reverse complement strand
GGAAGATGTGGTTCATGTATACAATGGAATACTACATGGCAATGAGAAAGAATGAAATCTGGCCATTCATAGCAACGTGGATGGACCTCGAGGGTGTCATGCTAAGCGAAATAAGTCAGGCGGAGAAGGACAGATACCATATGTTTGCACTCATAGGTCTAATAGGAGAAACCCAACAGAGGACCATGGGGAGGGCAGGGAGGAAAAAGAGTTAGGGAGAGGGAGGGAGACAAAACATGAGAGACTCTTGAATACTGAAAACAAACTGAGGGCGGAAGGGGAAGGGGGAAAAGTAAAGGGGGGTGATGGTCTTGGTGGAGGTCACTTGTGGGGAAGAGCACTGGGTGTTATATGGAAACCAACCTGACAATAAACTATAAAGTTAAAAAATAAAAAATTAAAAAAAAAGAGTCCTGGAAAATCAAAATAATCTAAAAAATAGATTTGAAGAAATGAATTCGGAAATGTAGCATCATGTAGCCCACAGTCTCTCAACATAATCTTAAGACACTAGAAATTAATAATCAAATGTCAATATTTAAACCTCATCCCCTTATTATCTGTAAAATAGTAATGTTTTAAACAAGAAATACTAAGTCCAATTTACATAATTTTGAAATAACAACATGTAGAATCTGACTTATTTGCTTATTTGGATGAAAATTATTAATATAATAAAAAGTACATGTAAAATTATTTATATATGAGCATGTATATGACCATATATGAAATATATATGATATATATGTAATATATTTGGCTAAACATGTGTATATACATGAACACACAGACTAATAGACACACATATGTGAATGGGTTTATGTATTATGTGTGTATATGTAATTTTATATATAGACATAGATGAGATTGATATAGATATAAATTGATCCAGGTTATTTGTCCAGTTTAGGGATTACCTCACTTGAGTCAAATCCTTCCTTGGAGTGTTAGCTGTGGATAGCAGAGAATATGGTTATTTTGAAGGCAGGCCAACTTCCTTTTGAAGATAGTAGGCAAATATTATAGTAAATATCTATTTCTAATCCTACATGTTAAAAATTATAGGATATAATTCTGAAATATCTATAAGTAAAAATCCTAGCACTGAATATATTGTTATTAGTTGGAAAAAATAAAATACATTGAAAGCATTCAGTTTATAAACTTTGACAAATGAAACAAAACCAATATAAAGAAAGGATAAAAGCAAATATCAGTGAACTAAAACCAGGGATGCCTCAGAATTGATAAGAAGCATAAAGGTTGTTTTTTGAGAATAATAATAAGTAAATATCAACTAGCCTGAAAATTTTAATAAAAAAAGAAAAAAAATAGGAAATGAACATAACTAGATTTTTTTAAGTGCTGTATAATTAGACTTCTTCTTTGCTGATTTAGATGCCTTTTATTTCTTTTGTTGTCTGATTGCTGAGGCTAGGACTTCCGGTACCATGTTGAACGATGGTGAGAGTGGGCATCCCTGTCATGTTCCTGACTTTAGGGGAAAAGCTCTTATTTTTTCCCCATTGAGGATGATATTAGCTGTGTCTTTCATATGTGGCCTTTATGGTGTTGAGGTATGTTCCTTCTATCCCTACTTTCATGAGGGTTTTTATCAGGAAAGGATGATGTATTTTGTCAAATGCTTTTTCTGCATCTATTGAGAGGATCATAGGATTCTATGCTTTCTTTTAATAATGTGGCATATCGTGTTGATTGATATGTGGATATTGAACCATGCAGCCCAGGAATAAACCCACTTGATCATGGAATAATTCTTTTAATGTACTGTTGGATTCAATTTGCTACTATCTTGTTGAGAATTTTCGCATTGATGTTAATGTGGGATATTGTTCTGTAATTCATTTTAGTGGGGTCTTTGTCTGATTTTGGAATCAAGGTAATGCTGGCCTCAGAGAATGAGAAGTCAAACTTTCACTCTTCTCAGATGACATGATAATCTATGTAGAAAATCTGAAAGACTTCACCAAAAATTGCTAGAACAGATAAATCAGTAAAGTCACATGATATAAAATCAATATACAGAATTCTGTTGCGTTTCTATACACCAATAATGAAACAGCAGGAAGAGAAATTAAGGAACCCATCCTATTTACAATTGTACCAAAACCATAGGATACTCAGGAATAAACCTAATCAAAGAGATAAAAGATATGTACTTTGAAAACTATAGAATACTTATGAAAGAAATTGAAAACACAAAGAAATGGTAAAATATTTCATGCTCATGGGTTGTAAGAACAAACATTCTCAAAATGTCTATACTACCCAAAGCAATCAATGCAATCTCTATCAAAACAACACCAGGATTTTTCAGAGATCCAGAACAAGAAATTCTAAAATTTATATGGAACCAGAAAAGACCCCAAATAGTCAAAGTAATGTTGAAAAAGAAAAGAAAAGTGAGAAGCATTACAATTCCAGACTTAAAGCTGTATTACAAAACTGTAATCATCAAAACAGTATGGTGGTGGCACAAAAACAGACACATCAATCAGTAGAACAGAATAGAGAATCCAGAAATGGACCCACAAAAAATATGATCTTTGACAAAGCAAAAAAGAATATCCAATGGAAAAAAAAAAAGACAGTCTCTTCACCAAATGATATTGGGGAAATTGGACAGTGATATGCAGAACAATGAAACTGGACCACTTTCTTACACCATACACAAAAATATATTCAAAATGGATGAAAGACCAAAATGTGAGACAGAAAACTATCAAAATCCTAGAGGAGAAAACAGGCAGCAACCTCCGTGACCTCAGCTGGAGCAACTTCTTACTAGACATGCTCCAGAGGCAAAGGAAATAGAAGCAAATATGAACTATTGGGACCTCATTGAAATAAAAGTTCTACACAGTGAAGGAAACAATCAGCAAAACTAAAAGGCAACCTATGGAAAGGGGGATGATATTTGCAAATGACAGATCAGGTAAAGGGTTAGTATCCAAAATCTCTAAAATCTTATCAAACTCAACACCCAAAAAAATAAATAATCCAGTTATGAAATGGGCAGAAGATATGAACAGACATTTCTCCAAAGAAGACATACAAATGGCTAACAGACACATAAAAAGATGCTCAACATCACTCATCAGCAGGGAAATACAAATCAAAACCACAATGAGATACCACCTCACAACTGTCAAAATGGCTAAAATTAACAACTCTGGAAACAACAGATGTTGATGAAGATTCAGAGAAAGGGCAATCCTCTTGTACAGTTGGTAGGAATGCAAACTGGTGCAGCCACTCTGAAAAACAGTGTGGATATTCCTCAGAAAGTTAACGATAGAACTACCCTATGACCAAGTAATTGTACTACTAGGTATTTACCCAAAGGATACAAAAATACTAATTTGAAGGAGCACATGCACCCCAATGTTTATAACAGCACTATCAACAATAGTCAAACTATCAAGAGTCCAAATGTCCATTGACTGATGAATGGAGAAAGAAGAGGTGGTATATCTACTATCTCTATCTCTCTATATATAGCTATAGCTATATATAATGAAATATTACTTAGAAAGAAGAGGTTTTATATATATATATATGTATATATATATATAATATATCTAATGCAATCGTAGAAAGAAGAGGTATTGTGTGTGTATATATATATATATTTTATATATATAATGCAATATTACTTAGCTGTCGAAAAGAACGAAATCTTGCCATTTGCAATGTTGTGGAGAGAACTAAAGTGTGGTATGCTAAGTGAAATAAGACAGCCAGGGAAAGAAAAATGCCATATGACTTCACTCACATATAGAATTTAAGAAACAAACAGATGAACATAGGGGAAAGGAAGGAAAAATAAAAAAAATTAGATAAAAACAGAGAGGGAGGCAAGTCATAAGACACTTTAACTATACAGAACAAACTGAGGGTTCATGGAGGGGCAGTGGGTAAGGGGATGGGCTAACTGGGTGATGCGCATTAAGGAGGGCACTTGTTTTAATGAGTACTAGGTGTTATATTTAAGCGATGAATCACTAAATTCTACTAAAACCAATACTATATTTTATGTTAACTAACTTGAATTTAAATAAAATCTTGGAGGAAAAAAAGTGTTGTGTAGATTTAAAATATAAGGAATATAGCTACAATAAATCATGCAACAAATCTGATAACCCATTTGAAAATAGAAAATTATCATAAAATATATGATACACAATTTACTCATTATGTAATAAAATCCTAAATAGAGTGACAACTTTGGTAATATTTTTTAATTAGCAAAGAATTACATCCACAAAGTTTCTGGAACCAAATCATTTTAGAAGAGTTATTTGAAGGTTTTATGAAATAGCTAATCCCCATTTCATATAACCTATTCTGAATCATAGAAGATGCAATCAACTAATTTCATTTGGTGAAGGTAGCATATCTTTTATACTTAAACATTAGAGCACAAAAAGGATAATAATAAAAGACAAATCACAGTTAAGGAGATGGAGAAAAATAGAAATAGGAACTCCCAAACAAGCCGTCTAACAAGGAATTTCAAGTAAGTAGGTTTTATCTCTATAATATAGGACAGTGAATTAAATCTAATAAATCTGATACCTCACTAGGTCCCATAAAAAGGTATATTTTATAATATACTAAAATTGATCAATAAAATTGAGCAAATATTACTATTGTATATTCTTAGAAAAAGTAAGAACTATTAGAGAAAATAAAATATTTCAAATTATATTTTAAAAGGCACTTATCAAAAATAGAATATATATTCTTCTCAAGAGCATATGGAATACTCACCAGTACAGATGAAATTATAAAAAATATATCATTTGGGAAATTTACACAGTATAAAAATAAAATTACAAAATAATAATTTCTATAAATAAAATTAAATCATACATAAAATAATTGTGTTCATTCTGTGAGATACTTCAGATCAGAATGAGTAGTTTTAATTGCATTACTAGGCAGTTTTTGCCTGGTGAGAACAGGGTGTTATGTATAAGGCTAAAGGAAATTCTGGCAATTGAAAGAATGAGATCACTTCATTTTATCCAGTGAACCTAACATTTTGAGAGGCAAACTGAAATATTGGTACAGATGAAAAATAGGCAGCTGGCCTGATATTTGATATACTACAGGGATATAATTCTATTGCTTATGTATTTTTCTACCCCAAATTGCCAAGAATAACAAAGAACAAATTAATATTTTGAATATTTCTTGGTGATGATGTAGGAAGAAGCACCAAAATGAAGTAGGGAGAGACAAGCAGAGGAAGTGGACAGATCATTGACTAAACTATCACTTATGGAAACACCTGGAAGGAAAGATAGAAAGTTATTTTGACAAGTAAATCATATGAATACCACGGTCTTCATCTTAAATAAATAGATAAAAGCCCCTTTACTCTTTAACCATTCATTCTCTCCATCTTATCTTTTCTTGATATTTTGCTCTTGACATTTTTAAAGTAATAATAAACAGAAGGAGAAAATATGGAAATCCTCTAATGGCAAGGAAAGTAGTATTGCTTGTAAGCATTAATAAAATACATAACAATAATATCACTTTTTCAGATGCCTGGATGGCTCAGTGTGTTAAGCCTCTGACTCTTGATTTCGGCTCAGGTCATGATCTCACATCGTAAGACTGAGCCTCACCTAAGGCTTAATGCTAAGTGTAAAACTTGCTTGGGATTCTTTCTCTCTCCCTCTCTCTCTCTCTCTCTGCCCCTCCCCCCATCAAAATAAAATTAAAACACACACACACACACACACACACTATATATATATATATATATATATATATATATATATATATATATATATCACTTTTTGAGTTCTTAAAATGTGTCAGGCACTAAGCTGAATGTGTTATATATATTGTCATACTCAATCTTCTAAAGCAATTCTTGGAAGTAGTATTAGCATTCTCATTTTATCAAGGAAGTCATTTTTAGCGACCCACGAGTAGTAATCCTGTCAAGTGCTCCTTCCCCTTCACTCTAATTGTCTCAAATCACTAATTTTCTCACGACATGCATGCTCCACCTTTCCATGTCTGGGACAGATGACTCAAGAACCCCATCTAATGATTATTAGTTCATGATCTACATTTTAAGATGTTTGGAATGACAACTCATAGGCTGGCTTGCTCATATACGGAAGTGGAAGAATTCCCTGTGTCAGGGTGGTGGGCCTCATTCCTTCCAGCCTACCATTTAGGTTTTGGGAAAGACCGAGGCTAATTAGTTCCCTAGGCACTTCACATCACCTTAATTGCTCTATTTACCTAATACTGCACTAGGAATTATGGAAGAGGGAAAGCATCTTCGATTGGCTCTGACCCAGAAAATTTGTTCAATGTCTTTTCCTATTTCACCTCAAAATATTTCACTATACAAAGAGCATCTGAATCTGCAAATAATACATTTCTGGGTTTATTTACCTAACTTTTGGTATATGCTCATTGTCACATTTTAAATAGGTAATATCACTGACACTTGTATAGTATTTGTCTTCTAGTAGGACCAAATCTTTTACAACCAGGGATAATACTCAGCATATTTAACACTTATGTAGAGAAAGCACCAAGCAATCAGAACAGATACTAGACTGGGGTCCTGGATAACTTCTGATGTCTTAGAAATTCACTCTGAATAGTAGCATAGTCCTCAAAGTCTCTAGGAAGGAGTCATAGTGAGCATATAGTACAAGGTACCCTCAGGGATTGGGGACAAGAGATTTGCACCAATCAATAGAAAAACATTTCAGTAGTTAAGAGCTGACATAGGAGAAGATTGGCCCTGCCTTGAACCTACAAATCCTCTTGATGTACGTAGCTGATTTTCTCTAAAGTTCCTATATAAAGATTATTTTATTATTTTGTAATCTTAAAGATAGAAAAAGACGCAGAAAGCTCATTTAAATAATTGGGGTTGTAGTTTTAACAAGTTGGTGTCAATCTCTTTTTGTGGTTGCATATTGAAAATGTATTTGCTTAAAGTCAACATGCTATCAAATACAGGTGTCTAGAACAAATGGCTAACATGAAATGAAGAGAAATACATGTGAATAGAATTTCAAGTGTGGGCTGAGTAGGTAGACTGTAGTTTTTATTACTCTGAAGACAATTGGAAGCAATCCTTCAAGTTTAGAAAACTCAGCTGATACCTCACATCACCTCACCTAAAAGCTGTGTCAAGGCAAATTGCATTTTTTGAATATGTTTGTTTTCTGTACTTTGTGAAATTTTCACATTTTTCAATAAAAAGTAGCTACAGAACTAAGATACATTATATTGTTAAATAATTTGCAACACAAATATTCTGCTTGAGGATAACTAAACTGCCTATTATTAGATTTAAATATGTGACACACAAAAAGTTTAAGATAGCTTTTATTACTCCATTCATCCTACATGGTTTCATGCTTTACATTGTGAATTAAACAATTGTATAGTATTCTCTTAAAGAGAATTCAATATAACAGTGCTGTAACTCTCAAGAAGTATAAAGTGTGGGCACAGTAACATTTCAAAAGAGAAAAAAAAGAATGCATAAAAAGTAAAAGAAACCAAAATCTAACTTAATAATTAGTTAAACAAAAACAAATATGCCAGGTTTCTAGGGCAGGAATAAAGCTATACATAATCTTTTATTAAACCTCAGCAGTGATATACCTAGAAAAACTCCAGTTCAACTCTGAAATAGCAAAGGATGAATGTCAGTAGGCATAACATTAGCATTTACAACAAAATCTAAGGTTAGTGTTTGTGAAAGTATTCAAATTAGTTTGGTTGGGATGCTCCAGTGAGACTGGTCTGACACTGCCCCTATAAGTTTTCCAGTAATTGATTGCATCTTAATTTACAGCATCTTACTGCTGAAGAGATATTTCCTATAATCATATTTTTAATTTCTGTTTTTAGAAACTATGAAATTATTTATGGGATGGCTGCATTGGACTTCAATTAATTAATTAAACCTTTTTAACTGCTTGGAGTTGATCTTACAGTTAAAAGGTAGTAGGGTTTAATTAACAATTAAATTAACAGCATTATAATTGTGTGGGGTTTTTTGTTTGTGGGTTCCCAAAGTACAAACACTTTTGAAGATAAAAGTAAAAACTTTGCACACTAGTACTTTCTGGGAGAAAAGCAAGAAAATCTAAGTCTAGTATCAGTGGGGTCTTGTTTAGTTGACTATTTTCAGACTCCTGCTGTATGAATTCCAGATTGGCTCTATATTTGCAATATTGAAATAATTGATGTATTAACAGGTTAGGAGAGCAAATCTTAAATGAGACAAATCAAATAGTATATTCTTTAATATATTCTATGAATTACCAGTTAATAAAATTTTTCAGAGATATTTCTTAAATGTTTATTTAATTTTGAGAAAGAGAGAGAGAGACAGAGTGTGAATGGAGGAGGGTGGGGGAAGGGGGATGGCAGCCCAGAATCCAAAGGAGGCTCCAGGCTCTGAGCTGTCAGCACAGAGCCTGACACAAGGCTTGAACTCATGAACCGAGAGATCATGACCTGAGCCAAAGTCATACACTTAACCTACTGAGCCACCAGGCACCCCTCAAAAAGATATTTTTAATAATTGGACAATTAACATGTCTTTAATCATTAAAATATTTATTAAATGATAATAAAAATTTTTATTTTAATATTTTATTTAAAAAAATTTTCTTATGAGCTAAATAGAAACTAATCTCTCATTTTATCTTAGTTATATTTGTCTTTTGAAAAAAATGTATCATTTGAGAAGTTTCCTCAGTATGAATCTAAGATATAAAATATTAACTTCTACAAAGATTAAACTCTACATAAACATTTTAGCCATACTATAAAATCTATATATTGTACAAGTTTATTCCTCACCACTATAAACCCAGGACTTAGAAATATGTGGGTGCTCCTGAAATATTTCTTGAATAATTTAATAAATAAAAAGAATACAATTCCTCATCTATGTACATATAGTCTAAATTTGGAAACATTTGAAAAATATTGGGACTCACAAAACTCATTGGCCCTTCTATAAATTTCATTTTATCATTTTTAATAAAATGAAAATCAAAGATTCTCTTGCAAATTATGTCAACTATAAAAAGAAAAGTAAATATTTCTTAACTATCCACATGGATGTACACAGTTTATTAGTACCTTGAGTTGGAATATTCAAATGTTGTTTCCATTATAATGTCTCTGACATTTCTCGTTATATGAAAAATAGATATTATTAAATGCTTTGTTCAGAATTAGCTATACTTTGTCTAAAGCTATACTTTGTCTAAATAGGGAATTAAATGTAATGGAAAGACATTAATGTCCATTTCTAATATTACTGTGAAATAGATGTCCTGAAAATGAATTCAAACCTAGCCTTTTTTTTCCCCTAAATAATAATCACACATTTTCTAAATGGCCAGGAGTCAAAAATAAAAGGCTATAGAAAAATAAAAGTGCAAGTGGATTCTGAAATACTGATTTCCTGATGTTGTCAGTTTTAAGAACCTAGAGCCTTGAGTTGTATGGGATACTTGAGAAACAGACATAAGATGGGAGTAAAAAATGAGACCATCATTTAAACCCAGGATACCAGAAAAGACTACATATTCAGGAAATGGTGTGCCTTTGTCTACTGGAAAAAAGATGATAAGGAAAATTTCCTAACGTTTGGGTGGAAAAATTAAAACATCTCCTTTAATAATCTGCAGCCAAAGGTTGGCCCCTATGTAACTCCTACTACCGGCAGTTTCCACAACATTCAAAGTTAGGAAATTAATTTAATATGTATCCTGGGTTGATAGGACCAAAAAACCCCTGACAAGAGGGAAAAGAGAAAAAGCAAAAGCAAATATTCTTTAAAAACCAAGTGTAAAATGAAACTAAATATTAGTAGTTTCATTATTTAAATAAAGGACATGGCTCTGTTTTTGATGTTTGATGATAGCTTTTAAGCTTTACTCCTTCTTCCTTCCCTCTGCCCCACGTCTGGGCAAGCATAGAAGAAAGCCTGGGTGGTCTCTTTTGCACTGGCAAGTTCAAGCAACAGGTGCTATCTCTCACTCTGTCCCACCTCCTAACCAACATAAGAACCTCAAGCCAAAAACATTTCTTTCTCTGTCAAGCCATTTTTGAACCATTTTTGAATAGGAGCTGCCCGATTCTCCTCAGAGAGCCTCATTATGCTACTAATAAACCTTTTCATAATTTTTTGATGTGTGTGTGTGTGTGTGTGTGTGATCGTTATTTTCAGTATCAAAACCAAATTTAGGTAGAGGTCTATCCTGAGGCTATGAAAAAAAAATGAAAGAAAACAAATAGGACATGTTTTTCACGTCCCAGCCTTTCTCTTTAAAAAAAAAAAAATTATGTATTTTGATAGAGAGAGCATGAGTAGAGGAGAGGGTCAAAGCAAGAGGGACAGAGAGAATCCCAAACAGGCTCCATGCTTAGGGCAGGGCCTGATGTGGGGCTCAATCTCATGACTGCAAGATCATGACCTGAGCTGAAATCAAGAGCAGGATGCTTAACTGACTGAGCCACTCAGGCACCCTACTCTACCTTTCTCTTGATGAACACATAACTGATTCAAAAATTGCTTTTGTATTGTTATTAAAGTTAGTTTCATAAGTCTATACTTTGTTATATCCATCTGTCTTTGAGAAACTGAAATATTTTACATTTTCCAGACTTGAAAAACCTTCCTATTTATATGATAAATTAAAGATGACCAAAATTTATTCATTAATACCACCACATATTTTTGTACTGTGCTTATATGTAAGGAGTTTAATACATGTGAGTTTCACTCAGATCAGCTAGAAGCTTTCCTATAGCTTCTTACATAACAGGAGCTTTTATCTTATCATAGGTGCTCATAGGATCTAAAATTCTGAAGGCTATATAGGTAGCCATTAACAGCAATGGCTTTGCAGTACACTTGGTGTTTTAAGATGCTTTATCATTGATTGTGTAAACTTGAACACTTTTCTTATCGTTTTGATCTTGAGTTTGACTATAAAATTGGTGTTTAATTCATGTCTTACAGGGATATTTTACATATTAGCTTTTAAAGTTTCTGGGAAACACTGAAGTTAACATAGCAATAATAAAGTCTAAAACCAACTTACCCTGTAACTAGTTTAAATTAATCTCCTGCATTTACAGCCTGAAAAGAGATATACCCACTGTTAGGCATAAATTCTTTTTAGCTTTCTCTCTCCTGTCCTACACAGGATGTCTAGCATTCAATCGAAAATTATAAGGCAAACAGAAAAAGCAACAAAAACAAAATAATAAATACAATTAGAATCAGAGGATACTCAAATGTAGGAACCATCAGATAGGGATTTAATAATGTCACTGATTAACATGTTAATGAAAATACTGGAAAAGGTAAATAACATGATGAACAGATAGAGAATTTCAGAAAAGAGATATAAACTATAAGAATCAAAGGAAATGCCAAAAATATGATATCAGAGAGATGATGATTTTAGACATACTTATCAGTAGACCTACTACAAAAAATAAAAGAATCAATAAACTTGAGAATAAGAGAGTAGATATTACCCAAAGTGAAACACAAACAAAAAGGATAGAAAAGAAATAAAAGAGATCCCAAGAACTGTTGGCCCAATATCACATGGTCCATATATTGAAATCCCAGAAGGGTAAAAGTAAAAGAACAGAGCTTAAGAAATATCTGATATATAATAGCTGGAAATTTCATTAAAATAATGAAATAATAGAATGTTAAAAATCCAGTAAAACACAGAGAACCTAAGTGATTTAAGTGAAACACACACACACACACACACACACACACACACACTTACATGCATCATATTCAAACTGTTCAAGAAAAAGATAAAAGGAAAATTGTTAAAACAGTCAGAAAAAGGCATTTCACATAGTGAGGCAATGATACAAGTCAAAGCAGACTTTTCTTCAGAAACAACAAGTTAGAAACAATGAAGCAATATCTTTAAAGTACTGAGGATACCTGTGCTTACAGTAGATGCTGTGATTAAGAAGATTTAGTTTAGGGTTAAAAATCCCATCATCAGTTTTCAGCTGTCCCTGCCACTTAGTGCTTCAGAAGGAGTCTTATCTCTCTCTTAGAGTCAGAGTGATGTTGCTAATTTTTCAGTGGTTGCTAATCATGTTGTGGGAACCTAGGGAGTACTCTGTTGTCCTGATCCAACCTCAGTACTATGGAGGACACATGTGCCTAGGTCTCAATGTTGGGGATTTCTTAATGTCCCTGTCCTTCTTGGTAGCCAAATCCTACCTTTTATCTGTGATAGTCATTGTGTGGAAGAGTTTCATGTCCTGAACACAGAGGAAAGAGGTCTCTATTGTACTAGATTAGAAACCTGGGCTCAGGAATGTTTCCAGTCCCTCTTATAGAAATAGTAGTTTTTGTATTTTCACTTCTTATCACAGTAACTGAGGATGTTTACTGTTTCTCCAATAGAGACATAAAGCTTTTGACAGAGAAGCCCAAGTGGGAGGAGGGGGAGAACTTTGTGACTCTTTTACAACAGCAGCCATTTCTCCTTCCTGGATTGACAAAATGGGGGGCGGGGTTCTTCAAATATTCCTTAAATATTGTTTTTCATGAGTATTCAGTGGATGGTATGAGGAAACAAATGTGTGAATGGGTGCAAACCCTCATTGTGTCTACATCTCCCAGAAAT
Source organism: Cryptoprocta ferox (assembly GCA_028646485.1). NCBI lineage: Eukaryota > Metazoa > Chordata > Mammalia > Carnivora > Eupleridae > Cryptoprocta > Cryptoprocta ferox. Next base: position 47,973,973 of record CM053560.1, on the reverse strand, counting down.
TCTATACCATCCCAGTAGCCTGTAGTTGCTCTTTAACAATTCATTAAAAAAATTGTTGATTTCTTCTTGCCCCATTATTATTGTAGTCATGCAGTGATGACTGACCTCTACCCACCAGATGCTATTAACATTTCTCTAGTTGCAATGATCAGAATGTCTCCAGATATTGCCAAATGTCCCCTTAAAGGGAAAAACAACTTTGGTGAGAACCACTTCTCTAAATGAATAAATATCAACAAGGTGTCATTCCTCCTCTCCACTTGTTTATGACGTATCTACCATAAAAATGGGCATTCAACAACATTAACCTATATATGGACTATTTTTAGAAGAGGGAAGGAGACTTCCTTAATCCAAATTGACGTCCAAAATTTCATTCTCAGTAAATCCTTCTTCGGGACTCCACAGTCTTTTCTGCCCAATAGTACACCAAAACCCCTTACATACCCTATATATAGCATAACAGAAGATGGGAGCCAGGTGGCAAGTCATTCATACAAAAAAAAAAAAAAAAAAAAAACTCTTTAATTCACTATTCTGACAAAAACTGAGTAGTATTTATCAGCCACCATACTAGGAACTGTGAATACAGTGTTGAACATGGAGGCATAGCACCTGGCCTCACTGAGTTTACCATCTAGTTCGTGAGTAATGGGGAACACATGAAACAATTAATTTTATAATTTTTGTAAATAGAGTTGAATTAAGTGCATATGTTTAAATAATTCAAGCAATTACACACTCTCCTTCATGTAGGGAGTAGAGTTTTGCCTTATTTTTCAGTTTCTGATGGCATTTAGTTAACATGACATTCTGTCACATGGAATGCAATTCTAACCTAAAAATACATATTTTTAATTTATATGGCAGCTAAATACAACACAATTACTTCATATAAGGCATGTTATAAGTAACAATAGTCTTTTCTAATCTTGGAGGAATTGGCTTACTTGGGCTCACCTCCAATATTACACTTTTCTAAAGGATTTCAAAGCATACATTGTCTCTTAAAAGCTGACTCTATAAACATATACCACAGAAATATATAATTATTTTATCAATAATATAAAGAAATGTATAGTGTTTCACAGATTAATATAAGAGAGAACATACTCTAATCAAGGGGCTGCATGCGACAAAAGTTTAAGTCCTTTCTAAAGAAATAATACATAGATGCAAACTTGCTTGATAGGTAGGACTAACTCAAGCAAAATAAGATGTAGTTGTACGTGGAAAAGGAAGCAGGGAATTGCAATGGCAGAACAGCACAATGATGTTTCTGATAGTGGGAAAGAAGAAACACCTATGTAGAGGAAGCAGAGAAAAATGTAATTACATATGGCAGAAATACAATAGGAAGAAGGATAGTGACTGGAGATAAAAGTTAGGTTCTATTACCCAGGACTCTGTATGTCTTATTAATAATTTTGAATTCCATATTATAAATAGTTGGAAAGATAATAAAATTTTCTCCAGGCATTTCTGTAGCCAGACATATATTTGCAGTTATTCCAGATAAGAGATATGATGGTGACTTAGACAAGGGTGTCATAGGGAGACATCAGGAGGCATGCTTCTTTCTTCCTCTACCGCTTGTGAGGAAACAAGGGGAAGATGGCCATCTACAAACCAGAAAGAAAGCACTCACTAGACACTGATCTGATGGTGCCTTGATCTTGGACTTCCAGCCTCTTTAACTGTGAGGGAAAAAATGTTTATTGTTTAAGCCATGTCATATTCTACTATGGGTAACACTAAAAATAATAATAGATCAGCTGTTGGGAAAGAAAACAAGAAAATGGAGATGCCAATGTGACATTCAAGAGAAAATGTCAAAAAGCAAGTGAAAGATCAAAAATTTTTCTATATAGATCTGGGCCTTAGAAGAGATGGCTGGTCTGGTGATAATAATTTGGTAATTATCAAGTTATAGAAAGTTTTTAAAGCTATGGAAAATAGATTCATACATCTATGAAAAGATATAATGTGAGAAAAGAAGAAGGGCTCTGAGTGAGCCCTGAGGAACTCAATGCCATTAGAGAAGTTATCTATACAAGTTTGTGCGAGTTTATACAACTTTGAGCTCAATGTGTATATGGCACATCCAAATCCCAACTTAACACCTACCCAGAAATTGCATCTCATATATCCAGACCATGTGTTTCTCATTCATAAGTCATAGTAAAACTGGTTCTAGGTAGTCTTACCATAAATATCTTTGCCACAACCATTTTTGCTGTATAACTAATCAACTGCAAGGTGGTTTTGATGTAAAAGAGAAAATCATGAAAAATAAAAGAGGGGCATTCATTAAAAAGACACAATGAAACATAAAAAATGAACAATGAAATTAAAGACTTTATTCTATTTGAATGAAGACTTTATTTAATATATACATTATTGGGGCACCTGGGTGTCTCAGTCGATTAAATGTCTGACGTCAGCTCAGGTCATAATCTCATGGTTCATGGGTTCGAGCCCCACGTTGGACTCTGTGCTGACAGCTAGCTCAGAGCCTGGATCCTGTCTTCAGATTCTGTGTCTCCCTCTCTCTCTGACCCTCCCCTCCTCGTGCTGTCTCTCTCTGTCTCTCAAAAATTAAAAAAAATTTTTTTTAAAAACATAAAAAGACTTTATTATATTTGAATACATTTAAAATATGTGTAGATTCATGGCAAGGCAGGACAAATAACTGATTTTGTATTGTGGATTGTACCTTAGCATTTGTCTTCAAAGTCTTTCATCCATAGTATTATGTGTAGTTTTGGCTTGTTGATTCGTCTCCTCATTTGGCATCCCACTTTTTCTTTTTTTACTAGAATTTCTTCCTTCATGAAGAGAGGTATCAGTTTCCAAACCTAAGGTGCATATTTGTATTTGAGCTCTGTATTGTGTTGTGAAAGCCTTCTACCCTGTTATTTGTTCTTGACATATTGCCACATCTGTTTATTTCAAAGTTCTGCAGGGGATGTGAGTTCAAAACCACTGTATAGATCATTACAAAAGCTAAGATTTATACAATATAAAAATGGGAGTATTGAATCAATAGAGAAATGAAACCAAACCATCAACCAGTTCATGAAACAATCAAATTGTCAATCACTTTCTTTTTTATGTTTTATGGCAAAATTGCCTTACAGCCAATTAGTTATGTAGTAAAAATGTTTGCAGTAAAATGCTTGTGGCAAAGATGCTTATCATGAAAATACCATGCGTAAGAAAAACAGAACAAAGACTTAAGTTTTCTAATAGACAAAACAAGAGTCTACGCTTTGAAAAGAAGAAATATTTAGGGGCTTGGAGGGTGTCCTAATGCCACATTTGAGAACTGAGTGTATGGAGTGCAGGCAGTCTAAAATTGGAAATACAATGCAATGTCCATGTTACTTATGAGAATGTCACATTCTCCTTTTTAAATTTAATTTCTGAAAGTAGAAAAATATAAGACAGTTTAATTTTGCCATATTGTCACATGTCTGAAAACTTAAATTCAAAGCGTGTTACTTATGCTCACTAATAATTCTATATACATAGTAATGCTTCCACTAATGTTCACTACTCTCCAGGAACCTCCAGAAAAATACATAAATTATTTTAAATTCTATTAACTTCACAAAGCCTTCAGAGTCACTAGTACAGTCAGTGACAAAATATAGTGGGTGAAGATATTTCTGCCAAGTGATTTGGCCTTGATCTCTATGAAAGCATATACAAATATACAGACTCCAGACAAGGAACAATATTACAGGCCAAACCATTTCTGAACTAGAATCAATTCAATTATTCTAAAGCTTATTGTGCAATTTATGGATTATCTAGCCCTGTTCCGTTTCTTTTTTCATCCTGATCCTTAGATTTTGCCAATTTTTCTGCTTATCATAACTCTTCCATAAAGTGGTCCAGGAAAAAGAAAAAAGAAAAAAATCTGGACCAAAATATGGCTATTTATGGAAAGCTATCTTGCTTAGGGAAAAATGGTTAGTAAAGTAGAAGGCTGGATATATTTGCTAAAATTAAATTGAAAGATTTTATGTGGATTTAAAGTGTATATGTCCTTAATTATTTTAGAAAAGTAGGTTTAAATGATTTGGGGCTGTTTGCCGAGCTCCTCTTACATTCTTAATCTTTCTATAACATTATTTTCCCGTACATAAACTTATAAGGAGCTTTAAAAACAGAACAGTTAATTACAGTAATTACAGTTCCTGTGGGTGAAGCAAGAAATGGGGACCTGAAGCTACACTCCTTTAAACACCTCTTACAAATACCTGCACACACATATACATGTGCTTTCCTAAATATATTCTGATCCATACACGTGTACACTCATATACATATACATACACTCATACACACACGCATACACAAACATACATAGACACACACATACACATACTAGCCCCTTAAGAAAGCCCTTAGGGCACCTGGGTGGCTCAGTCCATTAAGTCTTGATTTCGGCTCAGGTCATGATTTCACAGTTTGCGAATTCAAGCCCTGCATCAGGCTCTGTGCTGACAACACATAGCCTGCTTGAGATTCTCTCTCTTTCTGCCCCTCCCCTGCTCAGTCTCTTTCTCTCTCTCTCTCTCTCTCTCTCTTTCTCTCTCTTCCTCTATCTCTCTCTCAAGCCCTTTGGCCATCTCTGCGCAACTCTAGGACTCTACACAGTTTGGAAATTACTGCCATAAATCACAAGCATTTCATGTGGTGAAACAAAAGTTCTGTAACTTTGTAAGCCATCAGAGAAGAGTACTTGATATGGACATACACAAAAAGAATGATTATCATAATCAGCTAAGGTACAGGTTAAAAGTAGTATAGTATGTGTAATGAAATGCTTATTTATAATTATTACATGAATAAATGGACAGAAAAGGCAATTATTGTTTAGACAAATATTATTAGCATTTTGTACATAACTTGATTACACATATTAGGATGGACATCTAGAAAGACAGAAATTCTCCACTGCTTTCAGAGGAACCCAGGATCAGTAACGTATCCAGACCCAGACTTTTCTACTTCATCTGTAGCAGATGGGTTTGACAGGTCATGGAGGAACACTCTTGCTCCATATCCCTCTTCGGTCTAGTAATACACTTCGGTGGAATAGAAATGTGACTTAAATTAAACCTTGTTACCTTTATCACATTTTTTCCCTTTGAGGACAGAGTACTTTCTTAAACTATATTAAAGCAGATTTTTCAGACGCTAACTCTGTCAATTGCTTATAAACTTTCTGTATCAGTAAGGTTGGTTCACCTGCCGAAAAATACCAAAATGAAAGTAGCTGTTAAAATATAGGGGTGTATGAGGCGCCTGGGTGGCTCAGTTGGTTATGCATCCGACCTCAGCTCAGGTCATGATGTCACAGTTCCTGGGTTCAAGCCCCGCGTTGGGCTCTGTGCTGACAGGTAGCTCAGAGCCTGGAGCCTATCTTCGGATTCTGTGATTCCTTCTCTCTGTGAACCTCCCCTGCTCATACTGCCTCTCTCTCTCTCTCTCTCTCTCAAAAATAAATAATAAAAAAAACATTTAAAAAATATATAGGGGTGTAATAAGAAATTCAGAGTGTGAGAATGTTACTATTTGTCATGAAGATAAGTGTATAACTTCACCCATTTTAGTTTTGCAATTCACCCCCACCTTCTTATAACTGATTGTTGTTACAAGAAAGCTCTGTGATTCCACATTTGTAGAAAATAATCATTATGAGGAAAGGAATACAGGGTCTAACACCATTCAAACTATGTTCCTTTTGTCACCTCTGTAATCTGCCTTCAGAAGTGGGCATGTGAGCTTTTCTGGGTATAAATTTCCAGGTAGAGCCTGATATTTGTTGTTTCCCCAACCCCACCCCAATTCTGCCTTAATTCTTAGCTATTCCATGGTTTGCTATACCATTCTAAATTCTTCTGTCCTCTTTGTAATTTCCAGAAGGCTATTACCTCTTCTTTTCCCTCATTTATCATTGGTATAAGACTTTTTTTTCTTTTGTATTACCATTTTTTTGTGTGGAGTTTGGGGAAAGAGGCAGGAAAAAAACTGCATAAAATCAATATGCTAGATTAACTGCAGGTAATGTTTATTTATATCATATAGGCCAAAATGGCGTAGGACTTTATAGGCATAAATGCCTACAACATTACAAAAAACAACTATAAATAAAATACTAATATTATGTTAACTAACTTAGGCTGTACTGTTATCAACTTCAACAATGCTGCTGCTGACATTTGTTAAGAACAAGCAATGATTTATGTTAGGCTACTGAGGTAAAATAAGTTAGTGTTCATTAACTGGCAAAACTGTAGGATAAGACAGGCTGACAAAACAATTTGTGCTGATAAATTGTTGTGTACTTATTTGCAAGGCTGGCATAAATAATCTTCTTTCTCAAGGTGCAAACAATAGATAGCAGGAGACCACTAGATGTCATGCCAAATGGAGGCCCACTAGAGCAATATGGCATTCTCAGGGCTTCCTGCATGAGGACCATTAATTTCCATTTTCTAGTATGTGAGCTCATTTCTAAGAAAAGTCAAAAAGTCCAGTTCCAATAATTTTCAATGATAAAGTAGTAATTGTCAAAAAGAACAAATCTAGCTGTCTTTGTGCTATTATTTAGGAGGAAAAAAGCCTTTGCGATCATAAAATTCATGTATTTTCATCTGAATTCTGATATGAATCAAGAAGAGCAATCATTTTTTGAGAAGATATTTTCTCAGTCATCACTATTTTGTATTGGTTGGCCCTAATTTTCAAATAGGTCCTTTTAGATGGTAAATTAATTTGTCAAGCTCAAGTTCTATAACTGTTCAGTTAAGTAATTCTCTCTGCCATCATCAGAAGGAGTGGTGCATGCATGTGGTAAAACATTACAATATTTGAAACATAAGGATATTATTACTGTGATTGAATGTGCTAGTGAAACTATAAGAATTAAAGTAATTCCGCCATATGTTAATACATTATCACAGCATCATATGAGAGTTTGAACTTTATCATTAATTACAAAATGAATATAGAAGCTATTGCAGATTAGATTAAAAGAAAACTACTCAAACTTGAATGTAAAAAGTGTCCTTAATTTAATTTCATCCTGCAATATAGTTCCATCATTCAAACAAGTTATTGATGAAAACATTTTAAGTAGAAATACAAATTTCCACTTTATTTCTCAATCCTTTGATGCAAAAAAAAAATAAAGACGAGACATCTGGGTAGATATGGAATACAGAACATTGGATGTCACAGTCACTGAGTTTCATATTGAGATTTATGGGCTGTGTCTTGATTCCGTTGGAAGGCTGAATTCTATTCTAGTATTCTACTCTATGATTAATTCTTCATCTATGCTCTCTAGCCTACTTTTTCTCCACAATTTCCAAGCCTCCCCAATAGGTCCCATTCAAGTCATGTAGGCTGTTCTTTGTTCTTTAAGCAGTTGGCATCTGCTTCTGTTTAAAACACAGTAAATTCAACTGTCATTTTTCAAAGAACAACCAATAATATGCTCAAATAATGATTGAAAATGTCCAACAGTAACTTCCTAATTTAGACACTTTTCATATACAGTTAATTTCCTTTTTTCATTAGAGAATATTAATGCTTTGGATTTCAAAATACCAGCTGTAGATTAATACAAAAGGAGACAATACAATATTGGAAGCAAGTTATTATGTAATTTAGGTAATTTCGATGGACTACATTATTTTTGGCCTCCATTTTCACGTAGTGGAAGAAATGAGATTTTTTAAATTTATAATTTTATTAAATTTGGTATAAAAAACAAATATCTATCAATGTTCCTTTTAAGGTATTAAAATATTCCTTTGATATTAAAAAAACTCAATTATGCACTTATGAGTTTATACATAGACAGATACTATTTCTAGGACATACACCCTAAACCATGTATGACGTATGGTGTTTGCCTGTAAGCTGCAGAAAGGCCTACTTTTCATTATTTTTCATTATATTTTGGCTTTGTTCTATTTGAATGATTTTGTTCAGGGCATGTGTTACATTCTAAATCCACTCTACTTAGGTGTAATTTACCTACTGTAAAACACAATCAAGTAAAATGTGTAGATCCATATTAATTTTTCACAAATAACATAAAACCTCATAAACACAACTCATTCCTCAATCAAGCAACTGCTGATCCTATTTACATCACTATAGATTATTTTTATATTTTCTAAAACTTTATATAATAGAATCATACCATATGTATTTTATTGTTTTGTCTTCATTCACTCTCCATTTTTGAGATTCATTCATTTTGTTACATGTTTAGGTAGTGTATGCTTTTTTAATGCTTGTTGTGTTGTATTCCATTGAATAAATATACCACAATCAGTTTATCCATTCACCTATTGATGGATACATGGGCTGTCTCTAGTTTGTGGCTCTTATGAACAAACATATAAACATGCGAAATTATTGTACAGTTGTATGTTTTTATATCTCTTGGTAAAATACCTTGAAGTAGGATTATATGATAAGTGTATTTTAAAGTTATAAGACATTGAAAACCAATTTTAAAAGTGACCATAACATTTTACATTTCCATCTGAAATGTATGAGAATTTCATTTGCTCCATATCTTCACCAATACTTGGTATTGTCATTTTTTTTTAATTAGCATTTCAGGTGTGTGTGGAGTAATATATATTATTGTGTTTTATTTTTCATTTCCTGATAACTAAAGATATTGAGCATCTTTCACCCATTTTTGTTTGGTCATTTGTCTTCTAATTATCCTAAGAGATTTTTATACATTTTGACAATAAGCCCTTTGCATCATTAGATAATGTAAATATATTCTGTCATTTGGCTTTCTTTTTCACTTTTTAATGTTGTCTTTTGAAAAGAATTTTTAAGGAACACCTGGGTGGCTCAGTAGGTTGAGTGTCCGACTTCAGCTCAGGTTATGATCTCATGGTTTGTGGGTTCGAGCTCCATGTCGAGCTCTGTGCTGACCACTAGCTCAGAGCCTGCCTGGAGTCTGCTTCAGATTCTGTGTCTCTTTCTCTTTCTGCCCCTCCCATGTTCATGCTCTGTCTCTCTCTGTCTCTCTAAAATAAATAAATGTTTAAAAAAATTTTTTAAGAAAAGAAAAGGATTTTTAAACCCTTGCTTTAGAGGCTTTTTTGTTTTGTTTTGTTTTGTTTTACAATTTAAGGGGTTTTGTCATAAGAGATCTTGGCTGATATCCTGTTCACAATTCTTTTTTTTTTTAATGTTTTCTTATAGAATTTTATACTTTTAGGTTTCTATTTTGGTCTATGGTCCATTTTGAGTTAATTTTTCATATTTTATGAAGTAGGGGCTGAAGTTCATGTCTTTTTCCATAGACATATCCAGGGGCTCTAGCATAGCATATGGAAAACACAATCTTCCCAAACTGAATTATGTTGGCACCCTCATTAAATCATTGATCACTTACACATGTCTTTTTATGGTTTCCATTCTGTGATATTGATGTTTGTTTCTGGACTTATGCCAATATGATATGCTGTTTAATTCTATGTAATTACAGTATGTCTTGAAATAAATACTATACACCATTCAACTTGGTTCTTTTGTTTTAAAATTGTCTTAGCTGTTCTGGGATCTTTACATTTTCACAAAAATGTTAGCATTAGTTATGTAGACAAGTATTTTTGCAAATAAGGACAGTTTTATTTCTTCATGTCCAATCTATATCCATTTCACTTATATTGTTTGCTTTCTTGTATTGACTAAAAATTTCAGTACAATATTGAATGAAAGTAATGGGAGCAGATTTGTTTTTACATTTCCTGATTTTCTGATTTTAGCAGTTATAAGTCTGTGTTTCACCATTAAATATGATGTGATTTGTGTCTTATTAGAAATGTTTAAATTTCACTAAGTTTTAAAGTTTATTTGATAAATTGTTCGTGATAATCCCCTATCATCTATTCAATGTCTGAGGATTAGAGGGTCAACAGTGATGCCCCTCCACCTTTACTGATTGTTTTTCTCATGGATCACAGTCATACATTGATTATTATAACAAGTGTGAATATACCTTTTTGTCAACTTTTCTAGTTGGTCATTGCAGAAAGACAAGACTAGTAGAAATTACTCCCTTATGACTTCAGGTGGAAGTATGTGAGAAGGTTTTTAACTGCAAATATACCTCTTTTAATAAATACAGGATAGTTCAGATAGTCTGTGGCACATTGTTTGTTTTGATAAGTTGGTTTTAACTCATTAAAATTATTAGCATTAAGTGTGCTATTATGCTTATTTGTATCCTCCATTATTCTTACTCTTCTTTTTCTCTAGGATCTGTAATATTGCCTCATTCATTCCTGATGTTATTGACTACTGTTTTCTCTTTTCCTCATTATCAGTCTAGCAAGAGGTTCATGGCTTTACTTCTACTTTTCAAGGATGCAACTATTTTTCAATAATTTTATCTATCATTTCCTATCATATTGATGTTCATTCTCTGTTCATAATTACCTACCTTCTAATTTGGCTTTAATTTGCTCTTTGATCTAGTTTATTAATTTGGTAGCTTAAATAATTGACTGTAACCATTCTCCTTTTATAATAAAAATGTTAAAACATAAATTTTTATGTAAGCATTGCTTGAACTATATTCCTCAAATTTCATTATGTTATGCTTCATAATAATACCATTCAATTTTCAAAACTTTTCTGACATCTTTTCTGATTTCTTCTTTGACCTATCAGTTATTTAGAAGCATGTTACTTAATTTACAAAAATCTGGGAATATTTCTGATGTGTTTTGGTTATTGATTCATAATTAAATTTTATCCCTTCAAAGAATACATTTTTTATGAATCCAATCCTTGTAGGTTCACTAAGACTTGATTTATGGCCCAACATAATGTCTACTTTGTGAATATTCCATTTTCACTTTAAAATAACATGTACTCTGAAATTATTAAATGCAATCTCTATTGATTAGTTTAAAATATTTCAAAATAATTTTAATTTTTATATTCTTACCAATTTTCTATGTATTTATTCTGTCAGGTATGAAGAGAGGAAGGTTGAACTCTCTAACTATACGTGTGACTTGAACAGTTTATTTTTTCCATCTGTTTATTGTCTTTTAATGTACTTTGAAATTCTATTGTTAGATGCACAGACATTAGATTTGCTTGTCTTCTTGTTTATTTGATGTTTTTATCAAAATAAATACCTTTTCTTGTCTGCTAATATTCCTTTAACTGAAGCACACTTTGTCTGATATTCATAGAGCCACTTCAGCTTTGTAATAATTAGTGTATGTATGTTCCAACTTTTCCACATTATTTTACTTTTTACTTATCTATGTCTTTATATTTAAAGTCTGGGTATTTTTTATATCATATTGTTGAGTCTTCCTTTGTGTTTATATTTTAGTGTGCATTTACCTTTTGTAATTCTACATTCACTTGAGTAGATATATTTTCTAACTAGAATCATTTTCCTTCAGCCTAAAGTACTTATATCATTTTATTTTATAGGACAGGTCACTTTAAATAATATATTTTTCTCCTTTTACTTATTCATTGCTAAATATTCCACATCTATATGCAATAGAGAATCATTGTAAAAGAACAAAAATCTTGTGTACCCCCCACAACCAAAACTAACAGTTTTAAAATGATACTATATTTTGTGGATAGAACACAGAAGTTAAGGAACACTTTTTCCATTTATCCACTTATCCATTTATTCCACTTATCCATAAATACATTTTCATTCACCCATTCTCTAGCTGATAGACATTTAAGTCACTTCTTTCTTTCCCTATTCTCTTTCCAGCAAACATTGATATAATGAACATTCCTGTCAATAATTATTTGTACAGATGATTTCAGCCTTCTCTAAAGTATATAACTTGAATAAAACTGTAGAACCAATATTTATATACATCTTTAAAACTACTACTTATTGCTTAGTTGATTATAAGGCAGTTGTAACAATTCTATGCACCGTTGGGGTGGAATTAAGAATCAGTGTACAGAGTTGCTACAATATATTACATAAAATGTCCAGTTTCCAACAAAGTTTACGTAACATAGAAATACAAAAGTGTGACCCATTGACAGAAAAAAAAGGCATTAGAAACTGCTTTTGAAGGGGCCCAGATTAGCAAGAAAGATTTCTAAGAAGTTATTTTAAAGAATTTAAGACAACCATACAAAGAGAAAATAAGGGCAAATATGGTTAAAATATTCCATTAAACAGAGAATATCAATATACAGATCTAAATTATTGATTATTAAATAAAAATTCTGAAATGGAAATTTTATATCCACATTGTTTTAAAAAATTACTAAAATTAACAATAGTTTGAGATAGCAGAAGGAAAAAATAAACTTGAAAATATATCAATAGATATTATGCACTCTAAACAGAAAAATAATAATAATGAAAAAATAAGCAATGCCTCAGAAAAATGTGGAAGACCATCAAGCACAACAGTGTACATATGCCAGAAGGAGAAGAGAAAGATAAAGAGAAAAGAGAGAGAAAAAAGAAGAAAAAAATGTTGTCAATGTAAAAATAAAAAGAAATATAGAGGTCTGGTATGAATAATTGTATCCCAACATATTAGAAATCCTAGATGAAATGGACATATTTTTGAAAAGTCACAACTATTAAAAATTATTCAAGAAGAAATGGAGATTATAAATAGACTTATACCATTTAAATACTTTTATTGATATTTTTAAAGACTTCCCACAAAGAAAAGAACAAGCCCAGATGACTTCACTAGCAAATTCTAACAAACATTTAAAAACCAAACTGTAATCTTACCAAGTTTCTCCAAAACCAAAATATAGATGAAGGGGGAGTCCATTACTTACCTCAACTCAGCTTGTCTGGGATAGTCACCAGAACCTGGTATCTGTATGCTCCTGTAGGCTGCACCTGCTAACCCATAGCCAAAATGTATGAATATATCTCCATCTCCACTGGCCAGGCTGGTGTCCAGATTGGCAATGACGGCCGGGAGCTCTGTTGCCTGGAATATGACATCCAGCCTGATGGCCAGATGCCAAGTGGCAAGATCACTGGGGGAGGAGATGACTCCTTCAACACATTCTTCAGTGAGACAGGTGCTGGTAAGCATGTGCCCAGGGCAGTGTTTGTAAATTTGGAACCCATCATCATTGGTGCCTACCACTAGCTCTTCCACCCTGAGAAGCTCATCACAGGCAAGGAAGATGCTGCCAATAACTATGGCCCAGGGCACTATACCACTGGCAAGGAGATCATTGACTTTGTCCTGGACTGGACTGAAATTGAAAACTGGCTGACTCATGCACAGGTCTTCAGGCCAACTTGATTTTCCACAGCTTTGGTGGAGGAACTGGTTATGAATTCACTTTCCTGCTGATGGAACGTCTCTCTGTTGACTGGGAGAAGTCCAAGCTGGAGTTCTCCATTTACCCAGCCCCTCAGATTTCCAGTTTTACGTGAACCCACAGCTCCATCCTCACCACCCACATCACTGTGGAGTACTATGATTGTGCCTTCATGGTAGACAATGAGGCCATCTATGACATCTGTCATAAAAATCTTGATATTGAGTGCCCAACCTACACTAACCTTAGCTACTGTGTTAGCCAGGTTGTGTCTTCCATCATTGCTTCCCTCAGATTTGATGGAGTCCTGAATGTTGATCTGACAGAATTCCACACCAACTTGGTGTCCTATCCCTGCATCAACTTCCCCCTGGCCATATATCCTCTTGTCATCTCTGCTATGAAAGCCTACCATGAACAGCTTTCTGTAGCAGAGATCACCAATACAGGCTTTTAGCCAACCAACCAGATGGTGAAATGTGCCCCCCATCATGGTAAATGCATGGCTTTCTGTCTGTTGTACCATGTCAGTGTGGTTCACAAAGATGACAATGTTGCCATTGCCACCATGAAGAGCAAGCACAGCATCCCATTGGCTTCAAAGTTGGCATTAATTACCAGCCTCCCACTGTTATCCACTGGAGACCTGGCCATAGTACAGCAAGCTGTGTGCATGCGGAGCAACACCACAGCCATTGCTGTGGCCTAGGCTTGCCTGGACCACAAGTGTGACCTGATGTATGTCCAGCATGCCTTTATTCACTGGTATGTGGGAGGACATGGCCTCATAAATCCTTTATGAGATTTTATGATCTTGAGAAGACTTATGAGGAGGTTGGTGTGGATTTTGTGTAAGGAGAGGGGAAGAAGAAGGAAAGAAATACTAATTACCATTCCTTTCAGCCCTGCAGCATACCACACTCAGAAATTTAGCTTTCATATTAGCTGATAGGCATCAAAGCTCTCTAGTTAGATTGTCTTCACTTTTAACCGTGATCATATCTTACTTTTCCATGTGTACCTTTAAGATTTTTCCATTATGTCTCAAAGTAAAGGCTTTAAGAAAGAAAAAAAAAATAGATGAAGAGGGTACATTTTTCACCTCAATCTATGAGGTCAATATTTCTCTGATGTCAAAACATAGTCACAAAAAACCCTAAAAATTAAAGTTTCTTGAGAGTACATATGTGAAAAAATCCTGAGAGTACTAGAAAACTAAATCTAGCAACATATAAAAGAATTATAAACCATGACCCAGCAGGATTCATCCCAGTAATAAAAGGTTGGCTTAATATCCAATGATCAATGAATGTAATACACATTTTAGTAAAGTAATGGCCTTATGAAGAGCTCCTGTGGTGCCATCATTAAGTGTCCTCTGTTCACCAGAACCTGGGGCTTTAGGGGTCTCTCCTAAGTGTGTTGCATGTGTCCTACTATTGTGGTTGAGTTATATTTGCCTTCAGTCCAGTTGTCTACAATGCTTCCCTTTACCTTTTGTAGGCAGGGTTTGGTTTCTGTGTTGTCAGTGGGCCAGTATGGGACCACCTTGAGCCTGAGTTGAGCTAGATCAGGCATTTGGCAAAGCTGCAGGAGCACTGAACTGCAGGGTGCTCTCCTTTTGTCATCCCTTGAGAAGCTTTCATTGGTGGGTGAAGCCTGCAGTCAGACCAGTTGTCTGCCCCAGCCCACTGCTGGGGCTGCGGTGAGACTGGTGTGTGTGTGGTTATCTTCCCCTTTTCCCAGGGCAGGAATCACTTTGGTGTGGTGCTGGCCCCAATCAGGGCTGCTTGTACATTATCAGGCTGCGGCATCATGTTGGCTTTGCCAAAGGTGTATTCGAGGCATGTCCACAGGAAATCACAGGGGTAGAGTGTGTGGTACCAGCAAGTTTACTGGTAGGTCCCCTGTGCAAGGGAATCTGTAGCCTCTGGGAAAACTCCTGCCAAGGCCTTCTTGGAGCAGACAGATTCACAAAAGTGCCAGGGGGTCGGGTGCTGTTAGCATGCTAGGTGGAAAGTGTTGGCGCTGTGCTGGTTCCTACAGGTGTCCATTTATCTAGGCTGGGTGGGGGGCAGAGGTGGAAAATGGTACCCACCAACTCTTTTGTTCTTGGAGAAGTCTCTTGAAGAATTCTCCATCCCATACTCTGAGATTAGTAAATACATCTGTTTACAGAATATCCTAGGTATTTTTCAAAGTGCTGCTTCTATGCTGTATCTCAGCTAGGCTGTTTGTTGTGTTGTCTCTTTAAAGGTGTCTAAGTTTCCTATTGCCCTTTGGTTCTCCCAGAGTTGAGTCTGCTGATTTTTAAAGTTCCAGGTGTTGAGCCCCATTGGTTATAGAAACTCATGAAGCCAGAGCCCTCTGCCCTTCAAAGTCAAATATTGTGGGAATTCATCTTCCCAGTGTGGGCCCTCCCATGACTGGGGAGTCCTATATGGCGGTCCACTTGTCTTCCATCTTCATGCCTCTGGTGACTCTCCCTCCTGTGGATGTACCCATGAGTCTGTTTGGCTCTTGACCATCTCTGCCTTTCCTACTCTTCAATGTGGTCTCTTCTCTACATTTAACTATGGAAAGTCTGTTCTGCCACTCTTCATGTTGTTTTCTGGTTTATTTCCATTGATGTAGGTGTTATCTAGTTGTATCCATGGGCTGAGGTGAGCCCAGATTCCTCCTACTCTGCCATCTTCCCCAGAAGTCCTAGTTATTACTCTTTTTATTAAATATAAATGGAACAGTATGGGAAACTTGTGTAATAGTTTTCTGTTGTAACAAATTACTACCTAAGTAGTGACTTAAACAACACAACTGTATTATCTTAAAGTCTGTAGGTCAGAAGCCCAACATGGGTCTCACTGGGCTAAAATCAGTGTGAACAGGGCTCCATTTCTTTCTGGAGGCTCTAGGGAAGGATCCATTTCCTTGACTATTTGGGTTGTTAGAAGAACACAATTCCTTGTATTTGTAGTTCTGATGTCCCATTTCTTTACTGACTGTCAGCTGAGGTCCATTTCCAGCTCCTAAAGGCCAGCCACATTCCTTGGGTGAATCCCCCACACTCCCCCTCCAAAATCAGCAATGGTAAGCAGAATTCCTCTCACACATCAGATCTCCCCCACTTCTGTCATTGCACCTCTCTGGACCGGTCTTCTTTTTTCATCTTCCACTTTTAAGGACATATATGATTAGACTGGGCCCACCCAGATAATCCAGAATAATCTCTCCATCTCAAATTTTTTAACCTTAATCATATCTGCAATGTTTCTTTTGCCGTGTAACACTATATATACACACATTCTGGGGATTAGGAGATAGAAAACTTTAGGGAACAACTTTCTGACTGTCATACCCTAACTGACATAGATGTGGGAAAAGAAGCATCAGACCAGGATTGTCTCTGATAGAAAAGCTTTGGTGAATCACAAGAGAGTACAGTGTATAAATTAGAAAGATAGGAGGGTATAGGAAAGAAGGTCCTACCTCAGATGGAAAGCAAAGGTGGAAAAGGGAGTTGCCTCAGGGACTTTTAGTAATATAGTCCTCAAAGAGAAGTGTCCAAGGCTAATTGTGTCTTCCCTGGAAACCTACATTAGAGATGCATGTGCGTTCTTATAAATGTAAACCTTGAATTGAAGTACCTTCACAGAAATAGTAAGCTTTGAGGAAGTTTATGAAGGCACATGTGTTTTAAATTGTCCCATCCCTACCCCTCACTGGAACACCTAGCATAATCTCACATAATATCGCTGTCTTGACAATTGTTTACATGGATCTCTGGAAATGAGTAGTTGAAATTGGAAAATGCCTTACAATGGACATAAAATAGCACATTGAAATTTCCCCCCTAAAGATTAGAGTTTACCTAAAATTTGCAGACTGCATCTCTAAACTGAAACTTTGAATAATTGTCAAGTCTCTATAATTATAATAATAATGTAGTTGTAGGCACATTTCTTTCCACTCAGAAGTCTATGTGAAAGGATTGTTTGTGTACTTGTTTTTCATTTATATAGATTTCAAATTCCACACCAGTACAAAGTTGGAACTTCTAGTTTTAACTGAATCCTATTCCATTCTTCTAAAATCCTCAAGCTCAATTCTGCAGCCAGTTACAATCAAAATGTCTTACCAGTATAAAGATTTTAAGTGCTTACAACTCCAAATTTAAGCTTCAGGCCTCTAGTGTTAAATGTCTGTAATTCATGCCAAGTGTCAGAATCATTGTAATGAGAAACAGGAAACAGTGAGACATAGTGCCATTGTTACATGTCATCTGTAGAGTATCAAAAATATCTTCAATGTCAGTGTTAATGCTATAATTGTAGGGGCCATTGGTGACATATTAGAGTCAATACTTTAATATGAAGAGGCCATCATCATTAATCCGTTGTACCCACTGGCTGAGAAATGGCTCCATTTTCATAGCTTAAAATCAAAGTGGTTTTTCGGTCTTTGTGTAAGTTCTAAGCCTTTCTTTTCAAAGTCATTGACTAAGCCTTATTTTCATGAAGTTCAGCATGAAAGCAGAAACAAGAAAGAATAATTTCATACTCTTAATGACTTTTTTCTTTAATACTTAAACAGGAATTATTGCTTTTTAAAGGACCCTTTGCTTTTATATTAAAATTTGTTAAGCTCAAACATTAGTACTTCATTAAACTGTTTTTGAGTTTTCTAATATAATAAGGTCTAATGGCTTAATTTAATTAAGCAAACATAACATTTAGCAGGCATGCTGTATTTTCTCCAAACTACTGATTTTCAATCTTTAAATTCTTGAGGGATAAGATAGTTCTGCATTCAGATCTTTTACCACATAACATCTTGCACCACATAATTAAAACGTTTGCATTTCTTTCCAGATAAACTACCTGATTTAGGCCTACCTTTTTCCCATGATAATAGAGATGTAAATTGAAAGAAAGCATTCAAGAACTAGTGAAAATTTTAAATAGCCCCTATGGAGATTTGAAAAGAGGATCAATTAGGAATAAATAAAAGGATTTGCAATTAGAGAACAGGTTGCAAAAGGATTGTAGGATTGAACAATTCCTACAATCTTAGGAGAGCCAATAAGTAAGACTTTGGGATGTATTTTCCCCCTCAAAGCAATGCTCAATGTCACAATAACATGATAAAAACAAAAGGATAGATGCAAGGGGTATATGAATAAACAGTACTTGATGATCTGTTGGAGTAAGAATCAGGACTCTAAGATGACTCCAGGGTTTCTAGCTTGGGAAATTGTGAATAGTAATGCTTTCTTCACATAGAAATCTCAAAACAAGATGAAACTGTTGTAAGATGGAGAACATTCACCTTCAGTCTCTTGAGGTCATGTTACTTGAGAGACTTCCAGGTGGAAAGACTATGAAATTCAGGCATTCAAAATCAAAATAAAATGAAATTTATTCAGTTTTGGCTTCTAGTTGTCGAGTAAACTTGGGCCTTGGCAAAGAATCCTATTTCTTTAGGAATCAGATGGTTCATCCTAGATGAGGAAAAATAAAAGAAAATTATTCTGTAGTTCTCAAGAGAATGGTGTTGGCAGTTCTATAATCACACAGTCTGAAGCAATTTCCAGAAGATTATTAAATATACAGCGTTTGATGGAGGATCCATACTATGTTTCCTGTGTAACTCCCAAAAATATGTGATATGTGGAACTCACTCAACTGTGTTCAACTAAGGAGACTGTTAACAGTTATTTAACACATTTTTATTTTTCTAATGGTACATGAAGAAGAGGTATGTCTTCCTATTGGCCAATTCAGTTATTCCTCATTTTTTAAACATTTGTCATATCTGTGACTAGGTTGTCACCTGTGTAATCAGGTGGAGAAAAGGTTTATAATACTAATAGAATCTACACTAATATTTGTTGCAATGCTGGTATACCAAATATATTCAAATTTTGTGTATTTTAGGCTTTAAGGATTATAATTTTACCTGAAAATGTCAGACAAAAGCAAAAACTATAAAGCCATTCTTTCTGAGAAAGATATAAAGAAGTGAAAATTCATCTCCAATACCCTTCCCAGAAGTGACCACAACTAACAATTCTTGTTATTGTTTCAGTTCTTGCAAACAAACTCAGTAGGGTGAAGGAAAGTGATACTGAGTAGAATAATAGAAGTACTGTGTAAGAAGTAAAAAAGCAAATGTAAGAAAAGTAAATAGGAAAGACTATTACCTGTTTAAAGCAACAAGGTTAACAAATCACCGTGGTGTGGATAATATATATATCTGACAGTAAAATATATAACAAAGAGGTAAATCTGCCAGATGAGTGAAATAGAGTTAAAACAAATGTTTTACATTACACTGGACCTTGTCTAATTTAAGGTGTATGGTAATAAGTTATGGATGCCTTTTGTAATTTCTGAAGTAACCAGCAAAAAGAATGACAATTAAAACCATAACAAGTCAGGGGCACTGGGTAGCTCAGTCAATTGAGCCTCTGACTCTGTTTTAGCTCAGCTCATGATCCCAGGGTCAAGATTTGGATTAGCTCTCCCTCTCCCCTACCCCTTCCAACTTGTGTATGTGTGTGTGTGTGTATGCGTATGTTTTCTTTGTAAAAAAAAAAAAGCCATAGCAAGTCAGATAACAGAAGAGATACACTAAAATAATAAAAAATATGCAATTAATACAAAAATCAAGAAAAGGGAAACAAAAGGGCAAATAAAAGATACTGCAAATAGGAAAATAATGAGGAGGATTTTATTCTCCAACCCATATATATACACATGTACACACACATAGGCATATATGTTATGTAAACATGCTATGAAAGCAAAAACAATGCTGGTTTGGCTATACTAATACACTACAGATTATTATATTTTTAATTTATATTAACATGTAATATTACTATAGCACAAATAGACTTAAAGATAAAAATAACAGGAGAGATAGAGAGGGACATTTTGTAATGATAGTTAACTTAATAAGAATATATAACATTAATAAATTTATATAAGCTTAATAATATACCTTTAAAATATATAACCAAAAGTGACAAACCTAAAATAAGAGATCAGTAAATCCACAATGTAAGTGGGAGGTTTTTAAACATTTCTCTTAGTAACTTACAGAAAAAGAAGACAGTTACAGCACACTTAAACATCATAATGAACCAATTTGACCTAATTGAGATTACATCCAAGAAATGCAGAAGTGTACATAAAACATTTATCAAAAGACATTTATCAAAATATTTATCAGTATATCCTGGATATAAATCATGTCTCAACACATTCCAGAGGTTGAAAATAGGACAGTGTATTTTCTGTGAATACTGTAGTATTAGATCAAGGCTCAATAAGGAAAAAATAACTAAAAATATCCACATTTGTGGAAATGAATTGGAACACTTCTAACTAACCTATGCTTGAAATGCAAAGTCAATCACGAGGAATGAGAAAATACTTTGAACTCGATGGTAATGAAAATACAGCTTACCAAAATGTTAAGTATGTAGCCAAAGGAATAAAAAATGGGAAACTCCCATTCTATAGTACTGAGGTCCACAGATGCACTTCAAGATAAGAATGTGAGAGATGATGTACCTTCAGACACCTTATGTGTGTGTGTGTGTGTGTGTGTGTGTGTGTATGTTATCATATATATTTGGGGGGAGGGGGAGAAAGAGCTAGAGAAAAAAAGAAAGTGCATGCCCATGGGGGCAGAGTAGAGAGAGAGGGAGAGTGAGAATTCCAAGCAGGTTCTGTGCTCAGTGCAGAGTCCAACACAGGGCTTGATTCCATGACCCTGAGTTCATGACCTGAGCCAAAATCAAGAGTCAGATGTTTAACCGACTGAGCCACCTAGGCACCTCCAGACACCTTTTTGTGCCAGCTTGGAGACCAAGGATCTTGAGAAAATATTCCTCAGGTCACCTTTGCAGGCAAAATTAATATCATCCCCCCTTTGTTTCATGGTGAAGACTGTTGTCTGGCATTCGGCTGAGTCTTCTGCCTTATCTTCCCATCAGGTTATTAACTTTGTCACAAGACATTGAATTATAAAATTTAGAACCTTGTATATTATGTATTTCACAACATAAAATCAAATCATCCATATCAACATAATAAAAGTCAATACTAAATTTCAGATGCCTACAGTTTGAAGACTAAATTGATATGATTTCAAATGGAGACAATAATATGTAAAGCTGACCTCCAATCATAGTGCTTAGATGGCTCTCTGAAGATTTCCAATCCCCTCTCTGGACAGATGCAGGGTTCTCTGAAGAATTAATCAGCCAAGAACCAAATGTATCAGTCATTTGAGCCAAGCTGCCTCATAGACTGCTGGCATTTGAACAAAAGAGGTAGCTGGCAAGATTAACAAAATCACTCTGTTCCATTTTTATAAATTTAGCCAGAAAGGCTCACTGGTTTTTAAAGAAGTAAGAAGATTAAGATATTTCAGGACACAAAGAAATCAAGTGAGAAACATGGAAAAAAATTCTCTATGTTCAACAAAAAATAAAAAACATCACAATTAGTACAAGCATGTTAAATTATCCTTAATCATTAAAATTAATGTATATGATACATTCTTTCCATTTTGTATCTTTCAAATTACTTCAGCTTTAATTAGCACCAATATTACTCTTAATCACTTTCATGAAAATGAGAGTTATCTCTAAAAGAGTCTGTTACATTGGGTTCTCTTAAATTCCTAATCATTTCATTTGTTAGGCAAATATTAACTTGATTGATAAACATCGGATAATCCTTATTTTCCTCTGCATTTTAGAGGATTTCAGAGGGTTTCCAGATACTGGTGTTATTTTCTTCTTAATATTAGTTTTTATTTCAATAATTTGGAAACTAGTGTGTTTATTTCATATCCACATATGGGTTTGTTGTCCCCAAATATTCATGATAGATTGAATTGCATATTTTAGGTGTGGCAATATTTTCTGGATGGCAAATGCCAGGTTATCTCCTCACACACAAAAGAAAAATCATGCTTAAACTAATGTTTTTCTGATGCTGGTTCTGAATCCATTTGTACTTGGTACAAATACTGACAGATTCTACCCCAGACCTATTAAACAAAAAGCAGGTAGAGGAACAGGCACCTGTATTTTTAATAAGCTCCACAGGTGAATTCTGATGTTCACTCCAGTGCATAAGAATACTGGGGACAGATATATAGAATATAGCATTTTAATTTTATATGAATTATTTCATTTTTAAAAAATAGAGTGAACTGACAAATTCAGTGTCTAGAGTGGGTATTTTTTAAAAAAATGGAATCTATTTATAAATGTTGGAATACCATCTGAGCTCTCTCATAGAGACAGAATGGGTTAATAATATTTTGATAAACAGTGTAGGTCACTGAGAATTTGGGACGAGAGAGAAAAAAATAAGAGAGAAATGGACAGAATTGTAGAATGATTAGTATTCTTGTCATTTCAAGAAAAAAAATATCTTCTAAGGCATTATGATAATTAAAAATTAAAGCTGTTCTGCACATACACCATTCCTGGTTACCCTGGAGATAGGACCTTCACCTTATTAAAGCGACCTAATAATAATAACTGGGTGCAAAAATAGTAAATGAAATTGAGAGGAGGAGTCTCACTTATTCTAGGTAGGCTGTTTGAGAAACATTGCTGAGGCCAGGCCAAAATGAGGGCTTGTGAGGAAGAGTAGGAGTGATGTACACAAAACAGTTAACTTGAGTCTGCATATCTAAGAAAGAGAGAAACCTTCATTCTATGTATTGCTGAATTGTTATTTCATGACAATCTAGTTGGTTTTGGCATTAAATAATCAATTATGCCCCAATATATTCATGCTCTTTTACCTGGTTAATTCACTGGCCTCTCAACTTGGAAAGGGACCTAGGATCAGAGACAATGGACTTGGAAAAGATGAGTTTCAGTAGCCCAGGCACCGGGATGCTTTAAATGGCTTTTCTCCCTGCTCTTAGGAGTAAGGAGCTGTCCAAAATACAAATACTAGTCCTTTCATTCAGGTGGATAGCTTTTATTACCATGTTTTGTATTCTTTACAGATTTTAAAAATCAAAATAATACATGTACATTTTAAAATTCTAACTATAGCAAAAAATAATGGACCCCTTCCCTCACTTCTTCCTAATCCCAAATCCTTCTCCCTTAAATTTTGTAGCTACTTTTTCTGACACCTACCTACATGGTTATAAATAAGAGGGTTATTCTCCAATTTTTTGATTTACCAATTTAAGAAATTAACAGCTCCCTTGTATTATGTAAGAAGAGGCTTTAGACTTTCCCTTATTCTTTTAAATGCCAGCCTCTCTCCCTCTTCTGCTTTGGATATCCTTGAGTATAGAGCCTCTAGTTCAATTTCACCACCAAATAAACCTTTATTCTCTTTCAGGGAGTGAGAGAGACAGCTGCATGGCTGCACGAGATTGGAAAGAGGCTCCTAGATTCTTACAAAGACTTGCAGTTTATCCTCTTCATTGTTTGCCTTTACCGTACCTGCTCCTCTAGTGTAAGAACCTTCCATTGAGAACTCTCTTGCTTGCCTTTGACATTCCTTTCCATCACTTATCTACTTTCCAGCACTGAAAACATGTTGTCACCTCCTGTCTGACTTACTTTTTGGTTTAAACCATATTTATTTTTTCATCCTCCCACTTGGCTAGGTTTCATAAAGAAGCTAGATAAATGCATATGTACAGTGCCCTATGCTTAACCCCAAATCTCCTGAATAGATAGTATAATCCCTGTCTTGCTTCTTTGGATCACCTCCATATAAATAAAGTCACCAGTTCTTGTTTTGTACTGGTTTAGTTTAATTTTGTGGAAAATATTCTTACCACTTTAATTCTGATAATACAATGAGAGTACAGTAAAACAGGCACTCTCCTCTCTTGGTCATGATCACTCATACAACCTTTTGGAAAACAATTTAGTGGTATACATTTAAAAGCCTTTACAATTTTAAAGCTCTTGGGGCCGGTAAAATTCTACTTCTAAAAATCTATTCTAAGGAAACAATCTTAAATGCAAGAATAAGAAAATTATGTATGAAGATACTTATCATGCACTTAATGCACTTATTATAAGAGAATAAAACAGATAATAATCTATTATCAGTAAGAAAATGACTAAGTAAAGAAAGGTATAAATATCTGATAGAATGGTATACAGATATTTAAACAATGAACATGGAAATGGGGCTGAAGTCCCACTCAAAAAAAGTTGTAGGCTCAGTGAGAAAGGACTTTTTAGAAATAGAACAAAACCTGGTAAAAAAAATAATTACTGAGGATATATTTATATATTCTTAGTATGTTGGAGTTGAAAACTCAGTCATCAGTAGTCAGTAAGCCTTGGACAACACTTATTAAGCATTTAAAATACCTTCTAATTCTAAGAATTGATTCTTAGAAAATTATAAGCTGTGGTTTACAGAACAGAATCCAAGTACTTGAAAAACACAAGTCAGTTTGGCTCAAAAGGACTTGGGGTATATTGAAATCAGCATAACATGTTTATAGCAGTACTAAATAGCTTCTGAATGTCTAGTCTGATAATGATGCATGAATATTCTTACTCCAGGGGCCACTGCAACTAATTACTTTGAAACATTGGTGTTTTAAACTTATTCCAGGATTGTTTTTCTTGAGGAGTGCAAACCACCTCATAAAAATTCAACCCATTTGTTTGTATTATTTCCAGCTGATACAGGTATGAAGCAAATAGTTTCCCAAACTTATAACTGGTAAACTACAAAGAATATTTGGTATTGTGTTGAAATTTATATGATAGAATCCAACTTTCCTGTACCCTAAGTCAACTGTTCTTTGTACTCGCCTTCACTGTCATTTCATTAGATTGAAAAAGCTTCCCTCAAGGATGATCCACTGTAATGCAGAGGAGATTAACCTCTCACTTCCTGATGATGATTTTAGCGTATTAAAAAGTTACAATGAGCCTGAAGCAAGTGAGAACATTAATGATCAATTATGTTTGAACAAAGTTTATGATTGAAATTCAATGACAGAAGCCATTGTGACAACATTACTCTAATAATCAGAATGGCTTAATGGCTTATGTCGAAATGGAGTATCACTATATATCATTTATATCATCTTATAGGCAGTGAGAAAATAACTAACGAGATATTTTACGCTATTTGCAAGGATTGTTTATTTAAAATGTGTAAAAGGAAACCCATCCCTCTAGATTCTACTCACATGTAGTGATTCTACATCTAGATACATGATTCTAATCACATGTAGTTCACTGCCTAAGGTAAAAATTTGACCCATAATTAATATTGTGCGTTGACTGATTCTCCAATGTAGACTGAATTCCATCTTAATGACTATTATCATAGCCTTTCATTCTATGTAATAACTATTTCCATTTTCCCAGCAAAAGACTCTACTAATGTTACTTTGGTGCTGTAAATATAATACAGTCTATTAAAAGAAAGCCGTATGGGGCACCTGGGTGGCTCAGTCAGTTGAGCATCCAACTCTTGATTTCCACTCAGGTCATAATCCCAGGGTCATGGGATTGAGCCCCACATCAGGCTCCACGCTGAGCATGAGGCCTGCTTGAGATTCTCTCTCTCTCCTCCCTTTCCCTCTCCCCCTCTCCTCTGCTCATGCTCTCTCTCTCTCTCTGTCTCAAAAAAAAGCCATATAAATACATATGTATGATTGTAAGTACCTGTCTACAAATCTGTTTAAAATACGATCCTTTTGTTTCATTGCATGTCAGTGTAATTACTTTCTATGAATGCGTATTTAAGTGCATTTAATATTAATATTTAATATTAAAGTGTGTTATGATTTTTTAGTAGCAAGTGGTACTGTACCATGTGGGATAGAGATGGAATTATACTAGGAACTGGGCTGTGAATAGATTTTCATCCTTTAGTCATGCATGCTAGTAGCAATATGACAATCATCTTCCTTAGACCCAGTTACACAGTGATTTGAGAAAGAAAAAAAGGAAAGAATTGTGTAACCTTGGGTAACCCCAAGGCTTACCAGAAATGAGGCATGTTCCTTAATGAAATGTCAGGTCCTTGTGATAAGGTGGAAAAACGGAAACACAACTGCATTGAGAATAAGATTTAAGTCAGTAATTCTACTGTGCTACTAACTGTCAAATTTCCACAGGAAGAGCTCTTTTTAACTGGAAAAATAAAATGTCTGTACTCACAAATCATCAATACAGTATTTTTAATATACCAAATTGTATTGGAAATATATTCAAATACAGTTGCTCTCTTCCTTCAAGACTCTAATCAAATAATCCACTCTTTTTTAGATTTTTTTGGATATATTACTTCTTCCCAATAGATTGGTGCTCAGATTTCAGGATCCCAATAGTATTGTGTACTTAATTTTCAGCAAGTAATTCACTATTGTGTAGTAATTTGTGTTCATGTTTATTTCTTCCACTAAGCCGGGAGTTCTTTAATGTCTGGGACTATTTTACTTATCTTTAGATTCCAAGTAAGAATCACAGTGCTATATAGACAATTCTAAATAAATGTTTAAAAACAGTCATTTTGGAGGGTGCCTGGGTGGGTCAGTCAGTTAAGTGTCTGACTCTTGATTTTAGCTCAGGTAATGATCTCACAGTTTGTGAGCTCAAGCCCCACATCGGGCTCCATGCTGGCAATGCGGAGGCTGCTTGGGATTCTCTCTCTCTCTCTTTCTCTCTCTCCCTCCCTCTCCCTGCCCTTCCCCTGCTCACTCTCTGTCTCAAAATAAATAAATAATAAAATAAACATTTAAAAGAAAGTTTATTTTTTTTTGTTTTTTGTTTTAAACTTTATAGTTTATTGTCAGGTTAGTTTCCATATAACACCCAGTGCTCTTCCCCACAAGTGACCTCCACCAAGACCATCACCCCGCTTTACCTTTTCCCCTTCCCCTTCCCCCCTCAGTTTGTTTTCAGGAT
>CM053560.1:47888664-47946160 GCA_028646485.1 Cryptoprocta ferox | reverse complement strand
AACAGAACCAATCTTATTGATAAGAATGTGTTAATTACAGGGGACTTTAACACTCCACTTACAGCAATGGATAGATCAACCAGACAGAAAATCACTAAAGAAACAATGGATCTGAACAACACATTGGAATAAAAGAAAGTTTAAAATAATAATGTTTTAATCAGGAAATATTTATCAAGTCATGTGCTAAGAGCAATGGTAGGCATGGGGGATTCTAAGTAAAAAAGCTAAAGCTCTTAATGGAATTTACATATTACTGTAAGATAAAATACAATACATAAATATATATTCATATATATTATATATATACATATATATGTATATATATAGTCTGTTTATATTATATCAGTAGAATTTACTGTTTCTTCCAACCACAACCTGGTGGTAGGCAGTTAGGCCCTGGAACTCCTTCTTAGAGCTGTTACTTTAGAAAGATTGCAACTATAAATTCTTTCTCTGCCTCCTAGAGATGTAAATGTCCTAACACCCAGAGCTGTATTCTCAAGGATCTGAGAACTAGTGTCTCTTTGAAGTGCAAACATTCAAGGAGGTAACTGTCCTCACTCTGTTCCTAGTCTTTGCAGGAGGGAAAGGACCCAACGTTGGTAGACGCCTGGCTGTAACTTAAAACACTGCTTCCAGTTATGAAAGTCCAGCCATTTGTTTCTCCTCTGGATAAACTCCAATTAACAAAGCCATATGGCTTAGTCACAGGGAACCAACACCTCTTGTTACCCTGAGTGCCTTTGCCTCAGCATACCTCAGCCTTTAAAAGGGCTCCTGCCTTTGTTTCATGAAGTTGAGCTCAGTTCACACTGGACCCTCTTCCCTATAATGATAGTCATCACTGAATAGCATCTATCCTCAGCACAATTGTGTCTGGCTTTGTTTATCTTTAACAGGTGTACATGTGGAGAATGATCTGTCGAGCAGAGGGAAAAGGTCTCAGGTTGAAATTTGCTTGGTGCTTTTGAGGAATACAAGGGAGTCAGGGAGGCTAAACTAAAGTGAAAGAGGGGAAAGTGGTGGGAATGAGCTCAGAGCAGTCTTCGGCCTTATGCCGTGGGTAGAACTTGCAACATTGGATCATAAGATGATCATGAGTAAGATAGAAAGCCATTGGAGGAAATTAAGCAGGGAATATTATGATCTGACTTACTTTATAAAAATTACTCTGGCTGAAGAATGGAGAGCAGACCAGTGGCAAACTTGGCACAAAAACTGGAAGAAGCAAGGCCAATTAGGAGATGATAGCAAAGTCCAGAAGTGAAATAACATGGACTGGACCAGGTTGGTGGTGGTGACGGAGGTGTTGAAAAGTAGTTGGCCTCTGTATAGAATCTGGAAGAAAAGCTGACAGAATTTGCTATTGGATTGGTTGGGATGTTAGAGAAATAATAAGCAATAGGTTGAGCAGGAAAAATAAATACACATATTCTCATAGTTAAATAATTAAAGGCCATTCTTTTAGAAGTAGTAAAATCTCACCTTTTGTGCAATCTCTAATTTGCAATATTTGGCAAATAAAGTATCTTCCAAAATTTATCAGATTTTGAATTTCAGTGCATGTCCTCTGAATTATGCATTTTTACAACAGTTAGATTTACAGTTCATCTACTATGTAGCAAGGTTTTTGTAAGCAAGTCTACCTGGTCAGGTATGGAGAGTGGTCCATGCCCTCCTGTCTTTCATACTTTTTTGATAAAAATAAAATCAAGACATGTCATCCACGGGCTAGAGTGGTGGTCCTTTTGGTACCAGGTGGGCTAATTACCATCATCTTACTAATGATTGATGCATGAGTACTTTTTGCACCTTTCAGGAATCTTAATTCTGCATTAGAGATAACTTGATGTGTATGCTTTTGATCCATATTCAAAAGATAGTCCATAGTAAATAAGCTAGTCTGCTGTACTTAATTTGGAAAAAAAATTTTTTAACTTCTTAAGACCATGGGGGAAATTTCTCTGACAGCAATAAACAAGTACCTCACTGAGTGATTTCGTTCACCTTCACTAGTCATTACAGACAATAATTTGAATACTTAAGGCTTATACAATTCAAAAAGAATAATAGAAAATATATCCAGGAGAGACTACCTAAAAACATTTCTACAGCCAAGAATTTTGTAAAGCCTTTGTATTGAATCTGGGAAACATAGAGTTTAGAAAAAGGATTACAAAAGATGTTGGGGTTCAGCTAAAATCCCTATGTCTAAAATATAATCCCAAATAAAACCACTTAAAAAGCAATAATCTGGTAACCTATTTGAGCTCCATTTGAGATCCAGTATAGTACCATTCATTCATACATTCATTGAAATTGTACAGAGATCCTACTGTAGGCCAGACCTAGTATTGCACACTGGATAAATCAGTGTGTTCCATAAAGTGCTCATAACTACTGTCCTAGCTCCCAGTAGAAACCTCATCCTCTCAGCCTACTGACAAAAACCAACAGTAGCTTTATTCCTTTCTTTATGGTGCTTATCTTTAGTGTCTGAAGCAATTCACATTTGCATTGAATCCAGACCCTGAACTCAGATTAGTTTTATGAACTAACAAATTCTTGATTTACTACTATGTAAAACAGATTGTGGAAGAAATGATACTGAAATCCCATATCTGCATTCCTCTCTCAGAGTACACTAACATTTTATTAATTTAGAATAATTTTTAAAGATTGTATTCATTTGTCTCTAGCTGATTAGTCACTTCAGAGATAGTCTCCATCATCTGCAAATGACTGTGAGGGCCACAGAAGAAGTATGTCTTCCAGGAATTTTTTCAAAGTTATTTTAGAAGAATTTTGAAACCACAGTAAATCATTCTAAAATCATCATGTCATAATACCCTTTAAAGGCTTAAGCAGTTCTCAAAAGTTGAAACTTCCATTAACAGGGTAAGGATAGACTATTATGATCTCCCTTGAGTATGAACTCTCTTCTACATCAACTTTTTATCCTTCCAATTCAGACACTGTGGAAATTCTTCATTCGCTTTGCATCATATTTCTTTCAGAAGCAACTGTGAAGATTAAGATATAAAATTCCACTTGTCCTTACATATATGATCCATCCAGAGTTATTTCAGGGTTAACATTCAGCATGGACTTATAGTTTCCAAAACTGGAAAAGACAGAGTCTCACTTGTAGTCTTATTTATTATTTTCATTTCTTTGATTTTGACACAGAAATTTCTCCTCCTCCCCCCTTCTCCCTCTTTCTTTTCCTCCTTCTTTCTCTTCTTCTTCCTCTTCTTTTTCTTTCACTTTTTTTTATATCAATTCTAGTCTCCCAGGAGTATTGCTTTGTAAAGTTGTACATAAAAACTGAAATGAGGGGCACCTGGGTGGCTCAGTTACTTAAGTGTACGACTCTTGATTTCGGCTCAGGTTATGATCTCACAGTTTATGAGCTCAGGACCTGCATTGGGCTGAGAGCTTAGAGTCTGCTTGTGATTCTCTGTCTCCCTCTCTCTTTCTGCCCCTTCCCACTTACTCTCTCTCTCTCTCTCTCTCTCTCTCTCCTCTTTCTCTCTCTCAAAATACATAAACCTTAAAAAAAACTGAATTGAAAAGAAATAAGGTAAAGTAAAATAAGGAGGTAAAATGTATCTTTTACTCCTTTCTCTATCTGTAGGGAACGTTAGTAGTATCATTAAAGTAATTGTGAACATTTTTTTCAGGTCCTTATGTGATATTAAACATTTTGGTTTATAAATATTGATGAAAAAAGTTAAAGATAACTTTAATTCACATTATTGTCAGAATATCTTAAAACAGATATGTTACATTTATAAAGTAGTTTACTTGGTCAAATTACAATTAAATATTGACCATTTTTACCAAAAAATACTATATAAGTTTTTAACTAATTTTTTTCACCAAAAATCTAATATAAGAAACTTATTATTTTTTAAAATTAAGAAACTTAAGCAAAGAGCAACTGTAGAAAAGTGGTTACTTAAAGTAATGTTCATTTTTCTGTTTCCTTTATGTAGCAGTAGACATCATACATCTAAGTGCAGAGTTTTAAGCAACCTCAATCCTTGATTGCATTAGTATGAACCACTTCTGTCTTAACTGTCTAAAAAGTGTAAAAGAAAATGCCATGAAAAAAATATAGATACTCATTATTACCTTTGCATTTTTATATATAGCAGTCAACCTTATAAAATTGACAAGAGAGGAGAAAAGGAGATGAAATAGACAACAGAAACTGACATGAGAACTAAATAATAAAGGTAGCGCGCACGCGCGCGCGCGCACACACACACACACACACACACACACAAATGATAATTCTCTCATGAACATAAAGGACAAAAATGGATAATTTTCAGACAAGGACTGGAAACTATGTCAAGAATAAAATGGATATTCTCAAGTAATCACACTATATACACTGAAGATAATAAGAGAATTGGAAGATAGACCAAAGGAAAGTACCCACACTCAATAACAGAAATACTGAATGATGGAAAATAATAGAGGAGGCTCAGGGAAATATTCACTTTGTGAAATGGTAGAAAAAGTTAACACAAAAATTTAATTAGAATCCAGAAGGAGCAAAGAGAGTGGTAACACTTGAAAGATAATTGCTGAGCTTTCAGAACTGTTGAAAGACATCAAGTCAGAGCCTCAAGAAGTGCAGCAAATTCCAAGCAGGACAAATACAAATAAAGTGACACATTGAAAGATCATAAAACTGAAGAATTAAAGACGAAAAGAAAATGTTAAAAGGCATGTTGCTTTCAAAAGAGTCTAAAAAATTGCATATCAATAAAAATAGAAATCAGAAAACAATAAAATGGTATCTTCAAATGGTAAAAGTAATTGACTGCAAAATTAGAATTTTATATCAAGCAAAAGTATTGCTTAAAAACCAAGATGATTTAAGGCATTTTTAGACATACAAAACTCAGATAATGCAGCATGACCTGATTAACAGGAAAATATCACAAAATGTTTTTAACACTAAGGAAATAATAACAAGTTGGGAATTCAGGAAAGAATGAACATAAACCCAAAGGGCAGATATGTGAGAAAATATAAATTAAAAATGACTATATTTTTTAAAACAGTAGAGAAAGTTAAAATAGACATAAAAATAAAATCCTGTGCAACAATACACAAAAGTTGGGAAAGGAATAAGTAGAGTTAGTGTTCTAAAGACCTTGCTTTGTCTGGGATGTAGGGCTGCCAATGTTTCCTGGGATAGTGATAAAGAATCAACAATCAGAGGAGAAAACTGGGATTGTTTTCCAATTATTGGAATGAGATTGATTCCAACTGGACTGATTCAATTGAAGGAAAGAAAAGGAAAGGAAAATAAAAGTGGAATAAATGGGAACCGAATTCAAAATGGCATATATCATATAACACTTTAACAGTGTTAAAATTACACTGAATAAATAATTCAAATTAAAGGACAGCAATTGTCAAGCAAGAAATAGACAAAATCTATTCCAACCATATGCTGCTTATAGGAAGCACACCTTAAATATAAGTACACTTGGAGTACCTGGATAGCTCGACTGCTTATGTGTCTGACTCTTGATACCAGCTCAGGTCATGATCTCATGGTTGTGGGATCAAGCCCTGCCAGGCTCTGCGCTGAGTGTGGAACCTGCTTGGGCTTCTCTCTCTCTCTGTCTCTCTCAAAATAAATAAATAAACACACACACGCACACACACACACACACACACACACATATATACACACATATATATAGGTTAAAAGTAAACAGATGGAAAAGTCATACCATTTAATTGTTAACTAAACAAAATGGATAAAAGCTATACTATTATAACAAAAATTGTAATTTAAAGAAATGACTATTTGTAGGTAGAGCTATTTCATAATCAGAAAAGAGTAAATCTACCAGGATGATATGACCATTGTAAGTTGACACGTCATATCAAATATACATCAAGTTGATATGTACCATATAATACAGTTTCAGAATGTATAAAGGAAAAAATTCACAGAATCAATGACAAATAAAACATGCAGAATTATACTGAAAGATATTAAATATATATATGTGTGTGTGTAACTAATCAAACTAAAATTAACATTACAAAAAGGTTAAACAGGATTTATAAACTAATTACATATATAGACTATTATAATCAACATCTCCAAATTAGATAATTTGAATAAATTTTATTTTTACAGTATATTTAGTTTCACAGCAAAACTGAGCAGAAGGTACTGAAATTTCTCATTTACCTCCTGCCCACACGTGCATAGCCTCCCTCATTATCAACATCCCCCCACCAGCGTGGTACATTTGTTACAACTGATGAACCTACATTGACTCATCGTTACCACTCAAATTCCATAGTTTACATCATGGTTACTTTTGGTGGTGTACATTCTATGGATTTGGAGAATTGTATAGTGACATGTATCCACCACTATAGTATCATATAGAATAACTTCACTGCCCTAATTATAATTTCACTTTGTGCTCCACCAATTCATTACCTTCTTCCCTCCAGTCCCTGGCAACCTGATCTTTTTAATGTCTCCATACTTTTGCCTTTTTTCAGAATGTCATATAGTTAGAGTCCTGTAGTACGTAGCCTTTCAGACTGGCCTTTTTCACTTAGTAGTAGGCATGTAAGTTTTCCCAAGCCTTTTTGTGACTTGATAGCTCAGTTCTTTTTTAGTACTGAATAACATTTCTTTATATTGATGTCCTACACTTTATTTATCCATTTATCTACTGAAGGACCTCTTAGCTGCTTTCAACTTTTGGCAGTTGTGAATAAAACTGCTACAAATATCTATATGCAGGTTTTTGTATGGCCATAATTTTCAACTCCTGTGTGTAAATATCAAGGAGCACTATTCTTAAGTTGTATGATAAGAATGTGTTCAGTTTTGTAAGAAACCACCCAATCGTCTTCCAAAATATCTATACTATTTTGCATTCCCATCAGGAATGAATGAGAGTTCTGTTGCTCAACATCTGTCCCAACGTATGGTGTTGTCAGTGTCCTGGAATATGGCCATTCTATTAGGTGTGCAGTAGTATCTCATGGTTGTTTTCATTTGCATATTCTAATAACATATGCTATAAGGTAGCTTTTCATATGCTTATTTGCTATCTGAATATCTTCTTCAGCGAGGTGTCTATTAAGGTCTTTGGCCTGTTTTTTAATTGTAGTGTTTGTTTTCTCATTGTTGAGCTCTAAGAGTTCTTTGTAATGTTTGGATAACAGTCCCTTACCAGATGTGTATTTTGCAACTATTTTCTCCCAGTCTGTGGCTTGTTTTTCCATTCTCTTGACAGTGTCTTTTGCAAAGCAGATATTTTAAACAAAATTTTGACAATAGAGCAAAAACAGTCTTTTTAACATATGGCACTGGAACAACTAGACATCCACATGCAGAAAATGATTTAGACACAGACCTTACAACCTTCACAGAAATTCACTCAAAATGTATCATAAGCCTAAATGTAAAATGCAAAACTATAAAACTCTTGAAAAGATAGCAAAGGAAAGAAATCTAGATGTCCTTGGTTTGATGATGATGTTTTAAATACCATACCGAGGCATGATCCATGAAAGACTAATTGATAAGCTGAACTCAGTAAAATCTTTATCTCTTTTCACTTTACAGATTTTCTTTAGACAATATTATTCACACTAGCAGTTTCAACTCTCATTTTTTGTTTGAACTATAAAACATATTTAATATAGACCTCAATCTTGAGTTCCAGATCTTTCTTTTTCTTTTTTTCTTTTTCTTTCTTTCTTTCTTTCTTTTCCTTTATTTCTTTCTTTATTTGTTCTTTTTCTTTTTATTATTTTTAATGTGATTTATTTTTGAGAGAGAGAGAGAGAGAGAGAGAGAAAGAGTGTGAGCAGGGAAGAGGCAGAGAGAGAGGGAGAAGAAAATGCAAAGGAGGTTCCATCCTGTCGGCGCAAAGATTTACACGGGGCTCAAGCAACCATGAGATCATGACTTGAGCTGAAGTCGGACACTCGAGGGACTGAGCCACTCAAGTGCCCCAGATCCTTATTTATTAATACCCCTTTGTATTTCCACACAGATATGCCACAATCATCCTAAGTACAACTTTTATGAAGCCTTCTTTTTCCAAACATGATATTCATACTTTAGTCCCTAAGTTGATTATTTTATCACCAGTCTTTCCATGTCTAAGTTACAAATCAAGTATGTCATTCTAGACCTCTTCTTCTTTATCACTGATTAGATGTCCTTGTATCACTTACTACTTTATCACTGATTGTCAATTCTATTCCTTGTATACTTTCAAAATATTTATTAAGTTAGTCTCTTTCTCATCTCCACAGTGTTGTTGTTAGTCAGACACTCATAATTTTCTCACTAGGACAATTGTGTTAGCCTGCTTCTCTGTCCCTCTAAACTTCATTCTCCATAGGGCTTCAACCATATAAAGTAGAAAATGTGAATCTGACCATGACACTCATCCTCTTGCTTTTAATCCAGTAATAACTATCTATAGCACTTGGGATAAAATATAAATTCTATAAGATGATGTACAACTTTCTGGATTTTCAACCACTTCTCCATCTTTCCAAAATTATCTCTTATGTTCCTTTCTATTCACCCTGTACTGTGTTCATACCGAACCACCTCATTTTTACAACTCTCTATGCTTTGTCTCAGAATCAGGTTTTGTTATGTACTGCTGTCTCTACTGGGAATGGAGTCCCTTGTCTTTAACATCTGGCTAATTCCTCCTCATCTTT
The DNA here is from genome assembly GCA_028646485.1 of Cryptoprocta ferox. NCBI lineage: Eukaryota > Metazoa > Chordata > Mammalia > Carnivora > Eupleridae > Cryptoprocta > Cryptoprocta ferox. The sequence goes on along the minus strand of CM053560.1, from coordinate 47,937,406 downwards.
CCTAATTTCAACATTACTTCTTCCTAGAACCTCCGTTTCTTCTAGGCTATGTTTGGATCACTCCCTGTGCTTGCTTCCATTATCACTTTGTGCAAACATCAATTTGAACACTTAGCACATTGCATTTTGATCGTTTGTGTGTGTACATGGCCTTACTAATGGCCATATTACTTCTAAACCATACTAGATGGCTAGTACTCTTTCTTCCAAGTAAGAATTTCTAGATGGGATTTTAAAATCTACTCTACTATAAGTTTAATAATATATGAACTACATTATTTGTATTTGAAAAACCTGGGTTCAAGCTTGGTTTTGTCACTGATCTTCCTGACTGTTGAAATATGGAGGGTTAAAACACTAAACTGTCAGCTCCTCAAGACCAGGAATGTTGCCATTATTGACAACATAGTAATTACTAGGTGATATCTATTCATAAGTGTTCCTGAACCGATAATTGTCTCATGAACCTTAGGAAGAAATTGTTGATAGTGATGGGTGGTTCAGCACCACTGCTCCAAGGTGATGATGGGGTATAACAGATCTAGTCTCAGAGCCAGGACATCTTGGCCCACTCTCACCCCAGTCTGGAAGGCTGTGTCTGCGTCTCCAGCCTCCTTAAGCAGATACCTCAAGCAATATTTGTTGGAGGGTATTATCAGCCAAAAACTTTTTTTAAACCTTTTTTTATTGTTGCCCCTATGCCTTCCTTATGTTGATGGAAATTGGACATGTTTATTTTATTGGGAATTTTTCTTAAATGTTTATGCAAAGTATACAATTCTATAATGAATGGGACCTAAATCATTGAAAACCATTTAATTACTCTGCCTTCTTGAATATTTTTCCATTTACATTTCTCTTTAAATAACTAAACATGTCCTGTTCTTCAGGGATGTTTTTCTATAAACCTGACAAACGGTCGTGGATTTTCTTCTCTGTGGTCTCTCTTCTGCTAGAAAATGAAGTTAAAAATTAATCACAAATCAGAGCAGCATAATTTTTCATGGTCACAACACAAAACAAGATCACAAATACATATAAAACTTTTAACTCTGGCCTAGAAATGAATCATCTAAAATTTGCTTTATGCTGAGAGGATAAAGGTAATGATATTTGTGTTTTCTAGGCCAGAGAATGACAATATACTCTGGAATACATGAGTATTCTCAGGACAAAAACTATGTTTCAGACTTGGAAAAATGCTCAGAAATTTTAAGCCTTTGTAGCAAGACTGATGTGTTAAAAGTTCAAAGAGTTTCCAAAGTCCAAACTTTGGAGCTTATATTAAACTTGCAAATAAAAAGCAATGCCTAACTGTAGGCTGTATTCCTCTTAAGTTAGATGTTTGGACCTTTTTCCTTTTTTTTTTCAAGTAAATATTTTCAGATGTGATTATTAGATGTATCACTTTAACATTAAATGAGTTACATTATTTAGATTTGGAAAAATCTCTGTTCAATTTAGGCTTTGCCACTGAACTTCCTGGCTACTGAATTTACGGGAGATCTGCAATCTCTCAGAACCTCCATCATCTAATCTCTAAAATGGTGATTGCAAATAATACACATGTCACATATTATAGGAGTGCTCTGAATATATAAAAACATTATTACTAGAGTTTTATATACTATAAAATATTCTACATTATAGTTTTATACTTTTTCATCAATATCCTTTCTCCTCAATTAATGGATTGTATATTATATAGATTATAGATTACATGACCCAACCATCATATCTGTGTTTAACAGAGGTATTTAAACATTATCCACTAATTGATTCAGATAATAAGTACCAGCTTGTTTTGTTTGGTGGGTCTTAAATGGTAGAATGAGTTTGTAGATGTCAATCAATTGAAATGGCATATGGCCCCTGAAAAATAAATCATGCAGCTCCTGGTCTTCATTAATTACCTTTTAGCCTGACTTTTTGAATTATTGCAGTTCATTTATCCATTCTCTTTATCATTCATACAGCAAGTTATTATTAAAACTCATGTGATGTTCCAGGTATTGGATTATGTGAATAAGACTAAATCCTTAAATTCAAAACAGTCATCATGTTGGAGAGAGAGAGACAAGCAAACAACAACCAAAATACTATGTACTAGCACTAGGATACATGTATGCAGAGGATATTATGGGAGGATGGCTTCCCAGGGGATGTGACGCCAGAGTTGAGCTTTTATAAGTGAGTGGTAGATGCAATTACCTCCCCAAAATGGTACAGTAAGGGTAGGATGTGGGGGTGGTAAGGAGACGTTCCCAAGGCAGGAAAGAGCATGTGTTTTCCAGAGGGAGGAACATATGTAACAGTAGAAATAGAAAGAAAAGGAGTCTATTTCAGCAAAATTACTGTAATGCTTACCTGCAAGGGCCTCTTCCTTGCTCTGCAGAGAGAGAAGAGCATATTCAGAAACTCTAAGAGATTCAGTGTGGTGGCAGCACAAGCTGGAAATCACAACATGACTGGAGTGAGACTGGGAAGAGAGGCATACATATACATCACAACATGACTGGAGTGAGACTGGGAAGAGAGGCAGAAGACAGCACACACGATATGAGCTGTCCTGAGGAGTTTGAATTTTATTATTGAAGACTGTGATGGCTCTGCAAGAATTTTGGCAGAGTTGTGACTTGATTGGGTTTGGATTTCATGTGTATTAAAATCTGATGGTGGTGTGGAATGTGGATTTACCCAGCTAACCCTGGACACTGATGTAACGACCTGAAGGAGCCAAGAAAAAAGGTGTGAACTGAGAACTTGTCAGTGGAGACAAACTTCGGAGAATCTCAGGGAGAAAGACTTGTCTCCCTTATTAAGAACCATTGGTGTCTTTTCAGTTCCAGTAAAAATAAAATCCAAACTCCTTATCATGCACTTGAAGTCTCTGCAAAATCTGGCTCCTAAGTGACAATAGATGGCAATGTAACACAGTGTCAAAAGAGTGAGCTTGTCTATATCTCAGTCTCAGCTCACCAATTAGGATGTGTGTAAATTGCTTAACCTCCTTGTGACTCAGTTTCCTAATACCCAAAATAAGGGTAAAAATCATAAAGTAAATATGAGTGTAAAATGTATAATCCACTTCAAATTCTAGCACAATAATTAGGTTATGCAAAGCACTCAATGAATGCCACCTAATGAACACATCTCAAGCCGCTCTCTTCATTCAATATACTTCAACTTCACTGGCTTCCCAACAGACCACAGAATGAACTTACCATTTTTGAGGGATTGAAACTTCCTGTCCTAAATTTAGCCTGGAACACTCTTTTTCCAATGGATTTGTTCCCTTACATCCTTCAGCTCCTGGCTTGGAAAACCTTCCTGGTACATTGTGTAAAATATGTCCCCACCATTATTATTTATCGTGCCAGCCTGGCTATAGGCTTCATAGTATTTAACATGAGCTCTTATTATTTAGTTTATTTATTTGCTTTCTTCTTAATTGTGTTTCTTCCCAGCTAGACTAACAGCTTCATGAAATCCCTTACTCTTGTGCACCTCCATATTCATTGATCCTGGGTCAGCATCTGGTGCAAAATAGGTTTTAATAAAGGGTTTTTTTTTATGTTACATTTAAACAAGAGTCTATTATTCTTAAATATCTACCAAAAGCAGATTACAATGCAAAAAGATCACACAAAATGAACTTCACTTCTAAGTATTACAAATATTTGGAATAGAAAAAGACCAGGGATGGGTATTATAAGAAATGTATGAAAGAAGTTTGCTTTAAAAAAAAGTTTTAAAATAGATTTTCCCCCCTAAAGTCCAAATAATTGTGGTCTAGGTAGCCATTAGGGTAAAGATTGCATATGCTCCTTCCTTTGATAAGAATAAGTTCTTGAACTGTATATCCAAGTGTGTGTGCAAGAGACACTCACATGCATCACGCACACAAGCACATACACTCACAGGGACAGGCACATGGCTGAATTGTTGTTCCAGGCACTTCATATCCACACTAAGTCTGCCACCTTCCCATTACATTGAATGAATTACTTCTTCAGAGGCAGGACATTTTCTTCAAAGAAGCCCTGTTTGACGACATTCCCTGCTGGGAAGTATCAGGCCACCATGAAGGAAGACCCATCACTTGCAGACACCTTCCTTACTCCCATCTTCTTTGATTTCTTCCTTGCCATGACCATGAAGTTTCCAGTCCCAGAGGCAAAGCCAGACTGCTGGAAGTTGTAGTTCTTGATTTCACTGTACCATCCATCAGCCACCTCCTTTCCTGCTATGTAATCGTGGGCAAGGCCTTCCCCTCTCTGGGCCTCTGTTAAATATAAGCAAATATAGTACAACACATAGACTTGAAGAGTGATCCAAAGTAGAAAGTATGGACTGATGGCCAGTGAGAGGCGATCAAGCATGATGAATATCAGAGGAGGAACAATCTGGGTAGTGAAGAGAGATGACTTCAGATTTAGACACAATTGTGGACATAAGGGAAGCTGTGGACAAGGTATTTGAATTCCAGGGCTGAATCTCCAAAGAGAGGTTTGAATTCAAGATAGGATCAAGAGATAGTAGTAGTTATAACCATTAAAATAGAAACATTCACCTGGAAAGGGGTTATTCTGTGAACAGAAACAGGAGCTTGGCAAAGAACCCCGGGAGCACCACAATTCCACATGCAGATGGAGAAAGTGTGAAAGGGAGAAAGACTGATAGGGAAGCTTAGGAAAACCACCAACCAAACAAAATAGGTTTGAGTGTATTATGGAAGCCATTGGAGAAGTTATATTAGAAAATCCTTAAATATAGCCTTGTGGTCCAGGTTTTTAGATCTTTCTATAAATGTCAGGGATTCAGGCATTCTTCATGAGGCATCACTACTCTTTTCTGGTGTCACCCTGTCCTCAAGAGAGCACATTGTTCTGGGCTTTTGTCTGACTTGCTCCCGGTCCCCATCTTTCATTGTTTTTCCCTCTGTTTCATTAAGCAAAATTATGTTTTCTCCTATCCTTCATTTTATGCAGATTTTAGCTACATGGTCCAGAGCCCTCACTTTTAGCTCTCACTTCCTTCACTCTGAATTCAGTAGAGTCTCTAGACCACAGGATTAAAGATGCCTGAGATGCCTTTACTCCACCAAAGTTTCTCAAGTGAGTATGAAATTTGGCCTTGTTACTAACATTCTTTACCTCTCACGACATAAGAGAACACAGGCATGTACACATAGTGCATATACCTAGAAAGGACCTTTATGATGGTCTGCATTTAGTGGACCTATTTGATGGAAAGCTACATGAGCTAGAAAAATAAGTGAACCAGCATAGTAAGCTGGACTGCTGATTATTTTGGTAGGAAAAGGGGGGCGGGGATGTTTTGTTAGGAAAAGGTAAGATTCTCTCATTAGGAAACCTTCCTGATTGTATGGAAACAAATGTAGTTTTAAAATAAATTTGGAGCAGATTGTGAGGAAAGAAGGGAGGGATAGTCTCTGGCAGGTTATCTGCTTGTTTTGAATAAAGATATTCTTAGGAATCTGTGAACAGGGAATCTGGACTCCTAGTGAAATGGAAGATTATTATTAGTGAAAACAAAAACCTACACTGTCTTTCCTGTTCCAAATGTGCTGGGTGTTCTGCCTAACTTCATCACTGGGGTTGTAACATGATAACTCTTTGTCTTATGAGTGATTTTTTGAGCATCTCATATACAAGAACTCTTGTCTAACAGTAGCCCAAGACACTATGTGACGATTCAGCTGCTGATTCCAATTGAAATTTGCCATCATCCATAGAATTCCATTTGGATCTGCCTAATTATGTGGCTGAGGGGATTCACCGGAGTACCTTGGGAAAAGCTGGCAGAAAAGAACTAAATAATTAAAAAACTTGACACAATCAAGATTATTTCTGCTCAAAACAAGCCTTTCATTATTTTGTTGAATTTTTTGTTCCTGCAGATCTCCTCTTTTTTACCCCTAGCCCTTCTGGAATACTTGTGCAGAATGGCTTAATGCTAACAAAGCAAGTCTCAGGAAATGAATATGGCATCCATAGAGAAAGAACAGAATTAGAGGAAAACAGATAGAGGCTAACGAAATCGCGCATACGGCTTTTAAAAAGGACAAGATCAAATAAAATACCTTACATTTATCATTATATGAAACCTGGAGACAATTTTTGACTCAATAGGCAGGAAATTAGACACGAGATTCAGGCATTGTTAATATGACTTTCATACTTGAGTCCTGACTCATTGTAATGAAAGTCACCTCTCTGCCTCTCCTGGAATTCTAGCTTTTATGACATTTTTGCCGAGCTACCCCTCTATCCTTTAGTCATTCATCCTAATAGTCTACAGTAGCACAGAGTCCACATCACAAGGTACAGCCTTTCTGCTTCTGTAAATGAGTTCAACCACTTCAAAAGCCACTCCCTTTGTTCCTTGATTTCTCTTTGAGCTCCTAGCAACCACCATTGTGTCAGAGTCTAAATTTAGATGCATTTCATGCATCTCTCTGAATCTCCAAATTATACTCCATCAGTGCACAACTGAGATTAAACCTTGGGCTCCTCAGTCGGTGTAAAGCTAACTACTGTACACTTATTTCTTTTTGCATGGAAGCCTTACCAAAAGTAGGTGCACAGGAACAAAAAGGCAATGCTGAGATCTGTTACAAACGGTGGAGCTACTAGGTCAGTCATTTGTTACTTTCTGAACATCCCTCTTTCTTCTCTTCTCTGTCATTATGAATTCCTCACAATAAATTCCATACTTCATTTCTCAGCACCTCTCATGCAAATAATAATTTCTAATTAGGTTGGCTCATGAAACCTGATAATTTAAGTCAGGTAAACTCTCTTTAGAAAATTAAGAAAGAGGCAATAGGTCTACACAGGGTGGTTGAAGAAGCACTCCTCAGCATTTAAATCCATAAAAGGATTATGCCAGCATTTAATAGGCTCTACCTTCCTTATCTGAATTTTCACAGTCCCATTAGAAGAGAGAGACAGGGATGCAGTGTGATGCCTAGTTAAGACCTGAGGGAACTGGTATATTACAAACCAATCAAGGCATAAAATGCAGATGCTGTGAAGGATGTGTTTCCAAACACTGGCTAGACATCTGACGAAGTCTACACCAATGGTGTTCATTATTATTTTAACTCCCTTTTCAAGAGTTATATACTGAAAAGGAATCTGAAAGTCCATTACCTTCATGTTTTACATCCTGATCAACTGTAATAATCTAAAATCTCTGTCAGGAATTTATCCTGTTTTTAAAGATATTCAAGGAATAAAGTGTTAGGCATTTAGTAGGAATTAGTTCCAGCAGTTCCACATTTAGGGGAATAGAAAACTCACAGGTCATTTCCTTGATCATCTTATTTGACAATTACAAGAAGCAAAGGTTAAGAATAAGTTTTCTGGAAACCTGACGGGATAGGCCTTCAAAATCAGCAACTACAACAGTAAAATACCTCCTTACCCATTAGCAAGTACACATTTTGTCCTTGTTAGTTGCCCTACAAATTCATAATGTGTAGCACATAGTAAACCACCCAGTAAATGTGTCACTGAAAAATACTATGAAATAAAGGCATATCAGTCACTAAGGCAGCCAAGGGTACATTGCAAATGCACACAACCCCTGCTTCACTACCCATTTCCTGGATGACTCAACTGAGTTTTTTCTACCAGGTCGGCATCTGATCCAGTGATTGCTCATACCTTCAATGTCACATCTTTCTTAAGGCATATGTTTTCAATGTAATAGCCAAAATGATTGTTTTCATTTTTTCATACTCAAAAATTAATAACACTGGACTCGGCATTCTTGGGTTTATCATTTATAGTTGATTATTGGTAAGTGTTTCCTAAGCTCATGACTTGGAAATGGTCATTATTTCTGAAGCATTGGTTTAACCCTGAGCTTTATGAGCCTGGCATGCAAACACTGGAGAAGTATTAAGTGTAGCTGATGCTGTCTGACATCTTCATTTCAACAGATCTTTGCTTATCATGGTGGGATCCTAAGTCTTTATGTTTGCAAGAACTATCTGAAATTGTGATCTTCGAAATTAAGGTTATGTGAAGGCTTTTTTTCAAGGGATCTCTGATGAACAAATGAAGGAGAAAAATCAATTTTGTAAGGGAAGCCTAGGACAAGCTTTATAGTGGGGAAGACTGTTCATTTTCATGTCCAAAGATCAGTAGATCTTTTCCAGGGGTACTTGATGAGGGAGAGATACTTAAGGGTCTGTGAAACTAGTATATGCAGACATGAAAGTGCGAAACAACCTCATGGATGACAGAGAAGTAGCTCAATATGGCTGAAACATAGGGCATATGTAAGACATGTTCCTGGAGGATGTGCTTCATTTGGTAGGTTATGAGGGGCTCATTTCTGAGTTTCAGGTTCAGAGATAACAGGATTGGATGAGATTTTAATGCCTGTCATGTGATCAAAAACTACATACGTGTAAGAATGCTTTTTATATTCTATTTTTAAAGGAATTTCTTCCTTTAGGGTTTCTCTGGAAGTTGATCCTAAAGAAAGCTTGGAGTAAAACCAATGTTTTTCTTTTAAAAAGTTTATACATTTATCTTTTTAGGTAATCCCAGGACATCACCTATAGTATTGTGACAGTAATACAGATGAATTTATCATGCTAGTTGCCTTTTTGCATGCCTGTAGACTAATCCCGCAGGGATCCCTGACAGTCAGTGTCAGGAGTTTCTCATCCCTCTGAAAGCCATCTGCTCTGGCTTCCTGAGCAGTTGACAAAGTGGGTATTCTTGGCCAGAAAAAACTCCACAGCAACTCAGTATGGGTGTTGGTAGGTGGATGTCACTCCGGTAACAAGGGCAAAAGTGTATATGCTAGGGCACCAATGTCATCTACTATCAGGAGGGTTCCAGGTATACACTGACAGGGAGAAAATACTGCTTATATTTGTACAAATCCATCACCACAACTAGAAAACTATTTTAAGACATATAGGAGAGGGTCATCTGGTTCAAATATCATGCTTCTCTACATACTCCTCTGCATTGTTGAGCTCATGGAGTTTTCACTTATTTCAATTTTATTTGATTCTCCTATGACCTCTGGACGTATGTAAGACTGATAAAATTATTATCATGTTAGGGATGAAGAAATGGAGTTCATAGGAATTAAAGATTTTTTCATTTAGCTATAGTAAAATCTGAGTATACTTCCTACTGTTTTTTTTCCCATTTAACTGCCATAAAAGGAACATTTAGCCTGTCCATATATATCTCAATGGTGATTCATTTAAAAATTAAAATGATTTTTATTGGAATGCAGAAACAACTTGTTAGAAGGTAGGGGAGGGTCAGTAAAGTATCCTTCAGAGAAGGCACTCTAAACAGGAAAATGAAGCAAGCTAGTGTATACCACTTACACAGAGTTTAATTCAGGATAACTTACTGATGGAGGGATCAGGTGGACAAATGATCTGGGGGCTATGCAGGTATTCTCCACGCCTATTCTCTGTCAAGTCCAGACCTTAATCATTAGCTCTCATAGAGCAAGGGGAATGGTGGTGTAGTCACAAGGTAGGTTATCTAAAGTGGCACCATCTGTATACCAGAGGATATCTACTAGTCTTCTACAGTGAGGCCTTCTGTGTGCCATTTTAGGGAACATCAGAAGAAGCCTACCTCATTTTGGTCAGGGTTTGTTTATATTAAACCTCCCTGAGGCCTGGAATACATAGCCTCAAGGGAGGTCATTGTGCAGGCGTGAATAAGATGGAGGGTCAAAGATGAGATCAGCCTTGTCAGCACTCCTACACAATTCAAATATTTATCATTTGCCACTTATTTTTCTATTACATAAGAAGATTGCATGCAGAGAATTGTCTCCTTTTCTGACTGGGGCTATAAAATGTTGTGGGTCATACATAAGGAACAGAAAGAACATGTGAAGGCTGGAGTTGGGAAGATTGGATGGTACTTGGTAGAGTCACCAACTTGAGAGAAGAGTCATGTTGCAGGACAGAAAGGTATTACAAAACCAGGGTTGAGAGTCGATTGTTACTCTGTGTGCTGAAGGGTTACTAAGTAGATCAGGGTAGATTGTAATCAGATACTCAGGAATATTAAAAAGATCAGTTTAAATAATCAGTGGTCAGAAACTCGGCAGGCAAACTGGAACAAGGAGATGAATTACAAAGGTTAGATGAGGTGATCAAAGATTTGGAGCATGAAAAATGAATCTAAATATACCAAAAATGTATGACAAACTCGGAGGTCAGCTATTTAGATAATTGGTCTGGGAAGCAGGAAATGGGAAGACATTGTAGGAAGGACAGAACTTGGACAGTTCATTGGCTGTAAAACAATAGAATTTAAGTTCCTAACATTTTATGACCTTTGGGAAACTTTTCAAAAATGTTCCTGCTTCAGAGGAACCAATTCCATGAATTAGCATTTGAATTCCATTCCATTTGTTCCATTAATGGTCAAAACATTCTGTATATATTTTTTTACTGAAAATAGGTCATATACAGACATGCCTCATTTTACTGTGCTTCCTTCTATTGCAATTTGCAGAGACTGTAATTTTTACACATTGGAAGTTTGTGACAACCTTGCACCCAGCAAGCCTATTGGTGCTGTTTCCCCAACATTTGCTGATCTGTGTTTCTGTGTCATATGTTGGTAATTCTTGCGATATTTCTAGCTTTTTCATTATTACTATATTTGTTATGGTGATCTGTAATCAGTGATCTTTGATGTTAACTTTGAATTTTGGGGTGCCACAAACTATGCCAATATGGCAAACTTAATCAATAAATATTTATAAACAAATGTTGCTCCACCCACTGACTATTCCCTCATCACTCTCCTTGTTCTTGGGCCTCCCTATGCCTGAGAAACAACAATATTGAAATTAGGTCAATTAATAACCCTACTATGAGCTCTAAGTGTTCAAGTGACAGGAAGGGTCACATGTCTCTCACTTTCAATCAAAAGATAAAAGTGATTATGCTTAGTGAGTAAGGCATGTTAAAAGCAGATCCAGACTGAAAGCTAAGACTCTTGTGCCAAACAATGAGTCAAGATGTAGATGCAAAGGAAATTAAAAGTTCTACTTCTGTGAACGCACAAATGATAAGAAGGCAAAACAGCCATATGGCTGATAGGGAGAAAGCTTTAGTGGTCTGGATAGAAGATCAAACCAGCCACAATATTCCCTTGAGCCGAAGCCTAACTTACAGCAAGGCCTTACCTCTCTTCAATTCTATGAAGGTTGAGAAACATGGGGAAGCTGCAGAAGAAAAGTTTGCAGTTAGCACAGGTTGGTTCATGAGATTTAAAGAAAGAAGCTGTCTTCATAACATAAAAGTGCAAGTGCTGCTGTTAAAAGTGTGCAAGTTATCCAGAAGATGTAGCTCAGGTAATTAATGAAAGTGGCTACAGTCGACATTAGATTTTCAGTGTAGGTGGAACAGCCTTCTATTGGAATAAGGTGCTATTTAGGACGTAATAGCTAGAAAAACAGAAGTCAATGCCTGGTTTCAAATCTTCAGAGGACAGGCTGACTCTCTGGTTAGGGGCTAATGCAGCTGCTGACTTTTATTTGAACCCAATATTCATCACCCATTCCAAAAATCCTAAGGCCCTTAAGTGTTATGCTAAATCTACTCTGATCATGCTCTATAAATGGAACAAAAAAGATGGATGACAGCACATCTATTTATAACATAGTTTGCTGTGTGTTTTAAGTCCACTTTTGAGATCTACTATTCAGAAAAAAGATTCCTTTCAATATATAACTGCTCATTGACAATGACCCTGGTCACGTACAATGAGATTGTTTTCATGCCTGCTAACAAAATCCATTCTGCAGCCCAGGAATCAAGGAGTCATTTAGACTTTCAAGTCTTATTGTTTAAGAAATGCATTTCATAAAGCTATAGCTGCCATAGATAGTGATTGCTCTGATTTGGACGAAGCAAATAGAAAACCTTCTAGAAAGGCTTACCATTTTACATGCCATTAACAACATTTGTGATTCATGGGAAGAGGTCAAAATATCAACACTAACAGGAGTTTAGAAGAAGTTGACTACAATACGCACGGATGACTTTGAGGGGGAAAGACTTCACAGGAAAAAATCACTGCAGAGATGATGGGAACAGTGGGAGAACTAGAGTTAGAAGCAGAATCTGAATATGGGACTGAACTGCTCTGATCTCAGGATAAAACTTGAATGGAAGAAGATTTGCTTGTTACAGATAAGCAAAGAAGGTGGTTCCTTGCAATGAAATCTACTCCTGGTGAGATGCTGTGAAGACTGTGGAAATGACAATGATGAATTTAGAATATGACATAAATTCAGTTGATAAAGCAGTGTCAGAATTTGAGAAGATTGACTCCAATTTTGAAAGAAGTTCTACTGTGGGTGAAATGCTATCACACAGCATCCCATGCTACAGAGAAATCCTTGGTGAAAGAAGGAATTAGTTGATGCAGCAAACTCATTGTCATCTTATTTTGAGAAATTGCCACAGTCACCCCAACCTTCAGCAACCACCACCCTGATCAGTCAGCAGCCATCAGCATCAAGGCAAGACCCTCTACCAGAAAAAAGATTACAACTCGCTGAAAGTTCAGGCGACAGCATGTTTCAGCAATAAAGTATTTTTTAATTAAGGTATGCCTATTGTTTTTTTAGATACAATTCTATTGCAGACTTAACAGAAGACAGTATAGTGTAAATGTAACTTTTATATGCACTGGGAAACCAATAAGTTGTTTTGACTTGCTTTATTGCAACATTCACTTCGTGATAGTAGTCTGGAACCAAACCTGCAATATCTCTAAGGTGTGCCTATATAGGAAATAAGCTTAAAGTAATAATTGTTCGCTGCAAACATGCAGTGCACTTTTAATGAGGAGAGAAGATACTGGCAGTGTTTTTCAGAGCTATTATGAGCAGCAACACTCTGGGAAGACCTGAGCTCCGAGTGGCTTTTATCAATAGCATCCCCAGACAGTTGCAAGTCTTGTGAGGCAGGTGTTACTGACTTGGTCTGTCCATTCTGAATACTGTAGGAGTATTGGCTGCAACATACTTTTGAGTCACGTCAGCTCAGATATACTTACTGTTTTAACAGTGGACGAGAGGGATCTTTAACTCAGAACTTAAAAATGAGAACAAAACGTTTACTCAAAAACTATTCAATCTAACTGAAAAATGATTTACTCATAGTTCCTATAACAGTTAGCTTAAACATGAATAAACAATAATAAATTATAAAGGACATGCAGTTTGGTTCTGATGGTAATCTGCAAACCTGTCTACACCTGGAAATTGGTGAAAGCCTTAGGCAGTTTGTGGTAAACATTCCTGTCTCTTTCTTTGGTCTAGTTTATCTGTCAACACTCGCTTTCTTTGGACTGGCTCTTAGTTATTCACTCATTCTTTTTTTTTAATGTTTACTTATTTTTGAGAGAGAGACAGAAGGTGAGCTGGGGAGGGGTAGAGAGAGAAGGAGACACAGAATCTGAAGCAGGCTTCAGGCTCTGAGCTGTCAGCACAGAGCCTGGCACAAGGCTCGAACTCACAAACCGTGAGATCATGACCTGAGCCAAAGTCAGACGCTTAACTGACTGAGCCACTCAGGTGCCCCATCACTAATCCTTTCTCTGCATCCCATAAACTCTGTGCCATCTGTGTTAGAATACTCGTGTCATTTTGAATTTTGAATTTTCAGACAAATTGCAGAGAGCTTTTGGTGACTATCTGTAAGTTTCTCAAAGATCAATATTAGGTATCCTTTCTGCCTCTATGTCTGGCCTGTCTTTTCTCTCTTTTGCTTCAGTTAGCTTGATTTAGCTTGATTTCACTGTCCCCTTCCCTTCTTCACTTGTACCTTTCTCTGCTGCTGACCCTGGGTTTGGAGAATGGGGACCGAGAGAACAGAGAGGTACCCAGAAGGAAAGTTTCCACCTGCTGTATTTTTAAGTTACTAGATTCTTTGCTTGTGATAAACTTTCAGGATTATTTACCTCCTACAAAAATGTATTCAGTATATATATATATATATATATATATATATATATATAAAACATGCGTTCTTAAGTGTGTGTTGCAAAAAGTGTGTGTCTCTTGGAGTTGCATAGCAGTGTTGGAAAAGGAGAAAAAGGCCTTAATTTTTAGTACACAAATAGAATTTTCTGATTAGATAGGATCTGACAATCTCCTCCATTGCTCATAAAGTATTGTAATCTAAGGAATCATATAAAAAAATTCCTCCCAGTTAGCTCATGACTATTCTTTGGCCCAATTTGTATACGTCTCTAAAGTTGTCATGGGCTGAACATAAGTTGGAAGACATGGAACTACACACTCTGTTGATTTCCAAATTCTTCCTAGTTAAAAAGATGTCTCACACAGAAACAAAACCTCCTTACTAGGCAAAAGTCCAAGCTGAGTTTAGTTCAAAATCAGCAAAGCAGTTCATCTTTGGTTAGACAAGCCATTATTTAAAAAGACAAACCTAAATGTATAGCTAAAGGAAGGATTTTGTATTCATCATGTGGCAAATTTCAGGTCAAGCCTTAATGGTATAAAACTACTGAAACTGACACAGGGTCACTGGACAGGAATAATGCTTTTAGGACATGTAGTCCTTGATTAAGAGGTGACAATGTAGTACTTCCATCACACTGGAAATTGTTATGCTGTTTTTCAGCATAAAGTATTTAACATACTTGTTAGCTCTAAAATAAACACAAATTTTTATATTTACTTTAAATTCTATTTCAAGTTATATACTGAAGAGTAGATGTCTCCATATTTCTCTCCACAGCCCTGGGAATATACCTCAGGAAGCTGAGAATAAATTTGTTTCCTTAGTGATTTCTCTTTCAAAGACTATGTAGCCCCAGACCACCCCTCCTCGTTCCTTTCCCCAGGCCAAACTTGACATAATGCCTTCTTTTAGGTTTCCCTGTCATGGACATAACACAAAAATAAATGACCTGTTTCTCCCTCCTTTGTTTCTATTTCCTTTCCTAGATTTGTTGATCTTCACTCCATTACCTCACTCTTCCATGGAGAGTGATGGCAGAGTTAGAAGTAGTGAAAGGCAGGAATTTGACTACAGAAGGCTCTCTTTCATGTGTGTAGAAGTGCATTTGAGGCTGACAGTCTAAGTCAAAGCTCTGTAATGATTTGACATTGAATAACAAATTGAAAAGATGTCAGAGGACAAAAAATATCTAGAGTAACTAAATAGGAGTTTATTTTGAAGGTATCAAACCATGAATACATACTAGAACCAAAGTTAAAAGGTTAAGCTGTGATATGAATAAGGAGATCATTCAAGGAAACTTGATTTTCCTTTTGAATGCAGCTAAAGGAACAACTGACAATAAAGGCTAAAGAAAATGTGGTAAAGAGAAGAGGTAACTGAGAGACACACCTGAACTGGTCTCTCAAAAAGCCATCAAATAGCTCTGATGCCTTCCAGATGTCTCAAAAATACATATAAAAAGAAAAATTTTGCAACCTAGTATCTTGATATAAATATCTTTTAAATATTTCTAAGACTTATAGTAAATGCTTCATCATTTAATACTTAAAGATAACACAATTGTAATGAGAGTAAAAGGGTCGTAAACACCATCATATTGTATTTTATTAAATGGTATATGGACCATTTAATGTGCTGTTGAATTCACTTTGCTAGTATTTTGGTGGTGTGGTGCTGTGCCTGCCTGGAGGAGGGGCAAGGTGTTTGAAGCGAAACTGATCCTCTTACTCCTCCAATGTGTCCTCTTTTGCTCCTCCAGATCCTTTTTCTGCCCTTCTCTACCCTGCTATCCACAGAGGCTGACCTATTTGGACCCATCAGATGTCTTCAATAGCTTTTGTCTTGTGGCCAGATTCTTGAATGTGGAGCACAGGGAGGAGTCTCCTGGAAGAGAGCAAACAGAAGCCAGAGCCCTTAATTCCCTACCCCATTCTCTTCCTCTGGGGAGTCACCACTGGCCAGCTATTTCCCATAATGAAAGATCTCAACTCCTGCCAGCCTGTCTATATAGTTCCCTTTTTACATACTGTTTTGATCATGAAAACAGCCATACTTTCAAGGTAATTATTTTATTATTACTCTTCCTCTCTTTACCCATTCAGAGTAGTAATAGAAAGAACCTTAATACTAGTTCCTAGGTAAGGCATTATCCCTTAGAATTTCCCTATACCTTCCATGTTTTTAAATATAGCTTTATTGAGATGTAATTGATATACAAAGAAGTGCACATATTTAATGTATACAATTTGATGAGTTTGGACATGTGCAAACAGCCATGATACCATCACCACAATCAAGGTAATAGGCATAACCACCTTTCAGAATTTCCCTTTTATTTTGTAAGTATACTTAACATGAAATCTACCTTCTCAACACATTTTGAAGTGCACAATACCGTATTGTTAACTATAAGTACTCTGTTGTACAACAGATCTCTAGAACTTATTAATTCAGTATAACAGAGACTTTATGTGCATTGAATAACTCCTCATTTTCCCCATCCCCCAGCCCCTGGAAACTACTCTTGTATTCTGTGCTTCTATGAGTTCCACTGTTTTAGATACCTCCTATTTATCCTTCTGTGACTGGCTTATTCATTTAGCAAAATCATCTGTGTTTTTATACACTAACAATAAACCATCCAAAAGGGATTATGTACAATAGCCAAGATACAAAAACAACCGGTGTCCGTTGACAGATGAATGGATTTAAAAAATGTGATAAATGAACCTGGCTAAGTGAAAACAGCCACGCTTTCAAAGTAATTATTTTATTATACTGTTCTTAAATTATCCAACTTGAACCTGCCATCTCTTTCCTGCCAGAACCCTGAGAGATACAGAAGATATTAGGCAAACTAAGTAGAAGCACTCCCAATATTTTAACATATTAGCTATGTAAATTAGGCAAATAGCATAGCTTCTTTGAGCCTCACTTTTTAAATGTGTTAATGAAGATAACCATTCCTATTTTTAGTAGGCGTAATAAATGACCCTCAAAGATATTTACTTCCTGGGGCGCCTGGTGGCTCCATTGGTTAAACATCTGAAATCGACTCAGGTCATCATGTCACAGCTCGTGAGTTCAAGCCCTGCATTGTACACTGTGCTGACAGCTCAGAGCCTGGAGCCTGCTTTGGATTCTGTGTCTCCCTCACCCTCTACCCCTCCCCCACTCATGCTCTGTGCCTCTCTCTCTCTCTCTCTCTCGTCTCTTTCTCTCAAAAATAAATAAACATTAAAAAAAGATATTACTTCCTAATCCTCCAAAACCTGTGAATTGTTATGTTCTATGGCAAGAGTGAATTAAGGTTTCAGTTGGGATTAAGGATGTAATGGGCTGCACTTGAGAGTAATCTGGATGACTCAGGTGGACCCAATGTAAAGACAAGCATACGTAAACGTGGGTTAGTATTGATGTGACCAGGTGTGAGAAGGACCTCATTGGCCATTTTTAGCTTTGGAGTTAGAGGAAGGAGCCACAAGCCAAAAAATGTGAACAGCAAGGAAACAGATTCTCCTCAGAACTTCCAATGGGAGCACGGCCCTGTCGATACTTGATTTTTAGCCCATAGAGATCCATTCTGGACTTGTGACATCCAGAAATGTAAGCTAATGAATTTTTGTTGTTTTAAGCTGTAATATTGTTTTAAGTTGCTGTAATTTGTGGTAGTTTGTTGCGGTAGCAATAGAAAAGTACTATTCCACGAGTTTGTCTTGAGACTTGGATAAAATAATATAAAAACTAATGTTTTAAAGCCTGACAGCTGGAGTTATATACCTCTGTTGTGAGCCTCTCCCCAAATAAGAATGGTATGGAACCCAACATGAGGGGCCGTTGCTTGAAAGGCTCAAGAGGTGAATTTGGATTGGAAAGGAATTTGAGCTTTATGCAAGAGGCCCCTACCTGGGGACAAGGCAGACTCTTGTCCAAAAGCCCACTCTGAGGCTTCTGCCTGGCTCAGGGATTTTTAAGGGAGTTTAGGGTAGTTAATCAGTGAGGGGCGTGCAGTCGTCTGTAACATTTCTTCATCACATGCAGACTAGATGGTACCAGTTAGGGACATTATCTCCGTGCTTGGGGGTTGCATGAGGGGGTCCGTTTTCTGTTTTGTGATGTGCAGGAACACTGTTCTTTCTGTAAAGGAGTGCAAGTTCTTCAGATACACAGAGGAGGTTAGTAAAATCATTTGTGTGACCTAAGAAAAGAAAAAAACATCTTGCTAAAAAAAATTGCTAAGCTAATCAAAACACCAAGGCGACTTCAAACAGATTTGCTGGCCTGTGCGACCTGGGCAAGCTTTGGTTCTTCGGTCCTCAAGGCAAGTGTTCTGTCCGCTACAGACCAAGGGACTTAGGTCAGCAAGTTAGGAGGGTGTTAACTTGAAGCAAGTTAACCTTTCAGAACAGTTGGAGTCCTATTACAGTAACTGTTACTTTGGTTCAATTATTTAACATATCTCCGTGTCTTCATCTACATATAGGGAGACAATATCTGGAAATACAAAATTTTTGTCAGTTTATTCTTCACACTTCTTTATACTTGATAATCTCCCTTGTTGACCAGAATTGTATACATTTTCTCTAGAATTTATAATGTAATTCACAAGGAAAGGATCTTGATAATCAGAGGAGGAAGATTAAGGGAAGCCAGGAAGAGAATTTATGCCAGAGGGGTAATGTTGAAAAGTGAATAGAGTTAGAGTCAGACAATATTGCCTCCACTCCTGAAGAGTTTATAAATGGTCCGTTGTCATATGTTAAGGGTGAAGGGGTAAGCGGAAATGCAGGAGAGTTTATAAATGGTCCATTGTCATATGTTAGGGGTGAAGGGGTAAGCGGAAATGCAGGAGAAACAGAGGCTCCTGTCACCCACACTGGCCAGTTACAGAGAGCTGGAGGAACACTACCAGCTCCAGCAGGTCTTCCTTCAGCATTCTGTGTAGACCGTGGTTCAACAATGCAGGAGAAATGAGCTGTCTGCTGCTTTGGATTCTGTGGCATAAAAGCCTCCCATTTACAAATAACTGCACGTGATGATGATCTAGGAGAACAACCATTTTGTTGACTATAGTCTCTACAGAAACTTACGTAGACTGTGTGGACAATGCTCCCTCACTGCCAATCTCACTGGTTCAAGATACCATTACCCCAAATAGAGTAAGGTGTCTCTGTCATCTGAAGAATTGGGTGTTGAAGCTAATAAACCCCCCGCCCCCGGGCTCCTGCTTTATTACCGAACAACAATTAAATAGCACCAGCCTATTCTTGATAACCCCTCACCATGTCAATGGAGAGTTAATCCAAATTTCAGAGGATTGAATGAAGTAATGCTAAGACCCTGATAAGAACAGCAAACAATATAATTTTCAATTAACACTATAGCTTCATGCCATTAGTAAGACTTAAATGTATTATTCCTTTTTATTCTTATAATAAAAACACAAAATACAGAATACAATAGGTTCCAAAGAATGTACTCATTCCCAGCCATGTGGTTTCCCCTTCAGGGGCAACCACTTTTATAGATTCTTGTATCCTATCAAAATATTCCATATATTTATAAATATTTACTATTGTTTCCTCAAAAATTACTACATGTCAAACGGTTTTTGCCCTTGACTTTTCCACACAACTATATATGCCAGAGTATTTTCTGCATCAGTAAAATTTGGTCCTACCGAACCATAATTATGAAAATGATTTGTAGGCTGTGAAGTGTTTATAGTGGGTATTAGTTTTCATAAAGTCGATATTTACATGGAAATTAAACCAGTTCTGAAAAGGATTTTTATATCTAGCAGAACGGGTTGCTACCCCAGATTAACACTTTTTTTTCAACTTTGGACTGATGAAGATGTGTTCCAAAGCATAGGGGGTATATTTTGACAGAAAAAAAAGCCAGTGCAGGTTTGAACAGTTCTCTCTATCCTGGTGCTTTTTAATTCAGAAATGTCCCCTTAATGGTAGAGTTGGAAACAGGTGAAAGTAGACAAAACCTGTTGTGCGTGTATCTTTGTGATAACTGGCCCTCTTCATATTATGTACAGAAGACTGTGTTCCTTCAAACACATTGTGTTTTTAAAGTGTATTTATTTATTTATTTTTGAATGAGAGGGAGAAAGAACACACAAGTGCACTTTCAGCACAGAGCCTGATGCGGGGCTCAAACTCACGAACCATAAGATCATGACCTGAGCCAATGAATGCATGCAATGAATATAGACTACAAGACTATTTCAATCTGTGGCCAGAGATGGATGTTCAGTCAGTGTTTGGGTTTATAAATGCAGCCTTCCACAGTAAGCAGGATGAGCAGACATGTAGGAGGTCTAACCAGATGCTGCAAACGCAGGCCCTTAGGGCCTGATTACAGAGGCTGTATGGACTGGCCTACTGCATGCGGGTCCAGCCCCTGCTTGGCTCCCTGGGCCGAAGTCACTATCTTTTAGGCTGGAATCCAAGTTTGACACCATTTATCTACATGAACAGGTGCTCCCATAAAATGAACCACATAAAAAGCAAATGCTGTGGCAGAGCTCAATGATTTCCCACTTGATGTTTTTGTAGAGGGTATATTTGGAGGCAGGCAGGATTTCTCTACAGTCTCAAGAAGCCTAACAGAGAAATATAGAGATCAACATTTTCCAGTGAAAAATAGCTGAAATTTCTAGAAGGCTTTATTTTTAATAACTTCTTTAAAAACCTACCAAATCCCCAAATTCCTTTAATATGGTTTCTTCTAGATTTCATGATGTCAGAATTTATATTAACATATGGCTTATCTTTGGGACAATATTAGAACAAAAGAACAATTGGTGGAATGTATTTAAAAAGGCAAATGGGAAGCAACCTATTTAATTCCAATCAAATGTTTTTGGAGCTCTTGCTATTGCCAAAGTACTGAGGTCACTATTGAAGATAAAATATCTCTGGAAAAAGTTAAGGAAATTGAACTGTGTCTTTGAAAAGAGATGAAATTATAGAATATATCTAATAATATAAAACAATAGTGATTTATATGTCTGACAATTAGGACATCAGGTCTTCAACTTGCACTTGTTTTAAAATGTCTCTCTGGTTTAAAATTTTAGAAGGGAGAGATCACTTTAAAGTGAGATTGCTTTAAACCTTGGTTAGAAATCTCTTCTGAATTTCTGAGGACTAAGTAATCTGAGGACCTATCCAATCTGCATAAATACCCATTTACTAAGGCATATTCTGTTAGTCTCACTGCATCAACTCAAAGTCTAAACCTCCTCAAACTCTAAGAGGACAATGCAAGATTTGAGGGCTAAGGGACTCTTAGAAAATCGGTATGATATTTTTATACCATTTCTTCATTGTTAACACAAAATTAAAATATTACTGCTTAGCAGGGGGAAAACAAAAAAGAATTGATCAATACCTTAGAAATAAATCCCCAAATTTTATTATTTTGAAATATATAGCTTTTAGATTAAAGAAAAAAATATAAGATGAAACTTAGAAAAAAAGAAAAATAATATCTCTACAACCTTCACATAAATTGTCACTGTGCAAATGAACTGTAGCCTATAAATGTTGGCTTTATTTTGAATTTTATATTTGAGTTTTGATGTTTTGAGAGGTCTATTCTTAGCTATATGATCTATCATGTGGTTAGATGCTACTTTTTATCTGCTAATTAGAGTTAAAGAATCTGATTTTTTTAAAAGATTTTGTATAAATTGAACATCTAGAGTCAGCTCCCTCCCTCTCAGAATTGTTCAATGGATACTAGGATGACAAGTTTAAAAATTGCAAATCTTTAATTGGTCCAATATTTTTATCTTCAGATACGGATACACATCCCTTTACAATTCATCTTTTCTCTTGCAGGAGTCTTAGCTAAATCTCTCTGACCACCTATCCCTACTTAAGATAAAGACAAATTAAAGCTGTCCTATACTGCACAGTTAAAGTTAGCTTACATTAGAAATAGTTTTGATGAAACACAAAACAATTATTTGCACAATGTTGAGTATCTTCTGCTGGTAAGTACACTTACTATGAGGGTAAATGACACTCAGAAGTGCGCAGTCACAATGGAACTACTTTTTCAGTGATCTGTTAATGTTAGTACTTCGGTCTTAGGAAGTCCTGCCTGTTTTCTTTAATCAACCTTAACTGGGACGTTCTATTTTATATTTCATGTTATTCCATTCATAAAATGTGGTTATGGGAGGATAGAGCTTCTGGAAAAGGTAAAGTGTAATTTAATATCTGCTTTCTGAAAGCTGAAGATAGATTCTGCTTTAAAGATTTACCCAAGAGCAGACTGTTTCCATTCTCTTTGTGAATTCTTCCTGATAGTCTATATTCTTTTTTGAATTGGGGAAGAACTGGCAAGTCTGGTGTTTATTTTTATGTCCAAGCAAGTAGCTCAGTTAGTGGCCTCATATGGATACAGGTAAAGGCGATTTAATATGCTTGGGTGTCAGGCAATAGAGTTGATCAGGAGGCATTGTCATCAGGAAAGGAAAAGTTATATATTCAGTAGATATATTTTCATCATAGCCACCCTTTAATGGGTTAAAAGAGCAATGAGATTGATTTACATGGGAGACCTCTCTCTGGTATACTATGATCTTCATGTGGTCACAGAACCGAAACTTTATAGTTTATATATCTAACTACGTTTGCTTCTTTTTCCAACTCTGCAGTACTTCCATGGGAACATGAAAATTATTAAAATTCTGATTATTAATATGAACAAAACAAAGAACATCTTCAAAATTAAAATTCAGAGAGAAATTGAATCCCATAACAGAGTATTCATTTATATTCAAAGGATGCTAATAATCTTCAGTCTCTGTACATGAGATCTAAAATTCAATCAGTAAATCACCTTAACAACAGAATCCAAAAATGAAAAAGCAAAGTAGATTTTTTCCAAGATAACTACTTGCTGCTACTGATCAAATCTTGATCTAGGTTTATACACTATTGACAAGCTACAGATGGGATTTTATAGATTTGTCAATGTAAATGTATCATCACCAAATGTTTCAGTAATGTTTTCTGTTAGCTATCACTCTTGGTTGTAACATGAGCAAACGCAGTGACTGTTCTTTTTTTCTCTTGTGCTAATCATGCTCCAAAGAATGAACAGCTTTAGGCAAGGAGGTGATTCATGTCTTTATTTGCCAGACAAATGCAATTGATTTGCTAGTGTGAATTGCATAGGTACGTCCTACCCTGCTGCTTACTTAAAGCCAGCTTTGTTACTACTCGCGTTCAGTATGATTTCATATTTATGGGTTTTAGGGCATTATTTAAGATACAAAGGTGTCAAAAATTAAATGATGCCAGAAAATA
The DNA here is from genome assembly GCA_028646485.1 of Cryptoprocta ferox. Taxonomy (NCBI): domain Eukaryota; kingdom Metazoa; phylum Chordata; class Mammalia; order Carnivora; family Eupleridae; genus Cryptoprocta; species Cryptoprocta ferox. The sequence continues at coordinate 47,914,030 of CM053560.1, read as the reverse complement.
TTACTTCTCATTGTTATTATTGCAATGGACTTAATAAACCATGTGGAAGAATTCTTATTTATAGTTCATTACCTCTTCTGAATTTAGGGGCTCAGTGTTAAGGAAGTCAGTGAGCCTCAGAGCTTTAGAAAAATCCTGGTGTTTGAGGCCAGGGAGAGATCTTCCATGCATGAGGTGTCAACACAGAGAAAAAGCAGGAGCATCTTTCTCTTCCTGTATAATTAATTTTTTCTATTGTTCCCCTGGAGTAAGCTATACAAATATTTCCAGGTGAGTTATAATATAGCACACTGAAAATGGAGATCCTAAGGGGCACCTGGGTGGCTCAGCTAAACATCCAACTCTTGATTTCAGCTCAGATCATGATCTCAGAGTTATGAGATCAAGCCCCACATTGGACCCTATGCTGACCGTGGAGCCTGCTTGGGATTCATTCTCTCTCCCTCTGTCACTTGTGCTCTCGCTCTCGCTCAAAAAAAAAAGTTAATTTAGTTAATTAAAAAAATGGAACCCCAGCATTTGAGATTCTGTCATTGTATTTGATGTTCCTCCTTTTCAAGGCTCTTATATTCTATCTTTCTTGAAAGGCCCATACTCAGTCCTCTCCCTTAGATCTCAGTGCTGGTTACTCCAGGAGATAACTATGGATGTCTTTAGCTCTAATGGATACCCAAAGTGATTTCCAAATATACACATAATCCACACTTTAAGACCTATCACCCCAGACATAATTCCCAAATTTGGTTAAAATTAATCCTGTTTTCATATGCTAGGTGTTATACCAGATTTATGTACATGATTATCTGTAATCATATAAAATTGGAGCTTCCTTTAAAAAGTTAGACACTTAATTAGGCTGTTAAGTATCCTTATATGGCAGGAATATTACCCTCCAGTTGGGAGGATAAAGTCCCCAAATCTAACCTTCCCCCTAGTGTCCTTCAGCACAGCTGGACCTGTTTCCTTCCCATCAGATTTCCTCTCTGTCAGATGAAACATTGTCTAAGATGTTCTTTTAAACCCCCCTCCCAACCCCAGAACAATTTTTGTTGAGGATTTATTTGGCCAAGAAAAATTCACTAACTACAGGCACAATTTTGAAATGATTCTTAGAAGGTTAAGTGCATATGTATGTGCTTTTTAATTCTTAAGATCATGGTGGCCATGTGAAATAGAGCCTAATTGAGGGAACTTCTTTTTCTGTCACAGCACGAAAGGAAAAAGTTTTAGCAAAATTTCATGAGGCTTTCATTGCATTAATCAACTAATTTGTTCATGTGTTCATTTAAATATTAGACATCTCTATTTGTGTATTGCTCTAGCATTCCAAGAAGGTTTTGGGTTTTAGGGCAGGGACAACCAAGTTGCTACCTTTTGGATTGCTAAATATCTAAGTGACTAAAACACTGTTTCTGTATTATCATCCCTTTGAGACTCTTCAACTGTGATATTCCTACATGTTTTCAGAATTCTTATAAAATACCAGGAGCAGGTTTCAGATTGAGGAAGCATGTCAACTGTGAGTAACTTAATCAAATACCATGGTGTGGTAGCATTTTTTACCTTATAATATTCCTTGATTAATTGATATTAAAAGTAGACTTTGTTGTTTAATGTAATATAGTTTCAGTTAGCTTTAAAGCACTTTAAAAAGTTAGAATATTTATAAATCATTTTCACTTAAAGCAACAGAAATTAAAAAGGTCAACACATTCCCCATGACCACTGGTCATTTTGCAATATTAAATGTCAGTTCAACCTTGGGGATTCTAACTTCCCAGAACCTACATGAAGAGATTAATGAGAATAAAAATCACTTTGATTTCTCTTGTCCAATATGTGTAACATTATTTTCCAGGTCAATTATTATTAACTTTTGAGGCGCATTTAAAAATAGACTTGAAAGTAGTAACTAAATTTCTGTAGCTGACTATACAACTCATTGAAAGGAAAGAAACCAAGAAAGTTGTTAAATATGCCTCAAGCATCTTCATCATGAGCATAAACAAAATTGTTAATGTCATTTGAATATATTTTATAAAAGCAGGCTGATGTTCAAAAGCTGTGGTTTTGAGTGACTTTTGTGATGTTGCCTTTAAAGCCCATTATTCCACATATATTTTTCTTGACTCTCTATTCTCATCTGAGAAAGCCATTTTCCCAGATGGCAGAGGGAAGAGGGCCTCCCCAGCATTCTCTTTCTGTAACTCGCCTCTCTGGAGTGTGTACCTCCTCATCTCCAGGACACATTTACAGTCTATGTGAATACTAGTTTGTCACTTCTCTGGAAGCAGAATAGAGAAATGTCATGTACCCATAGACTGGGTAATTGCTACCATCAGAATGCACATATTATGCCTTTCTAAATAGTAGAAGAAGGAGGAGGAGGAGGACGATGAAGAAGGCAGTTGCAGTGGTCTGTCTCGCTTGCTTTGGCACCCTGAGTAAATAATTCTTTCTGATTTGAGAGAAGACCTGTTGTGGTAACACTACAAATAGGACAGGCCTTTTATACTGTTTTGACAGTAGTCCATGAGCTTAGGGCATGAGCTAAAGTAAAGTATAATCAGAGTCTGGTCATTCATCATGCAGTTGCACATCCAAAGGCGCTTGGCAAGAAAACCATAGGAGCCAAACCATCTCCTGTCCTCAAGGATGGGACTGTGAGAAGCAGAAGGGATCTTGCCAACCACGATAGGGATGTGAGTTTCATCAAGCTAAGAGGATTACTCAGAACTGAACTAAATTGGAGTCCAAACATCTACATATAATCCATGAGCTAAGTGTTCAAGTTTCCAAAGCAAAGATAAACACATGCCAGGTCCAAGATTTAAGCAGTTAAGGATTTAGGTTTAGAAAATCCAGAAGGTAGTCCCAAAAAAGTGAAGTTCAAACAGAAATAGAAAACCCATATGGGGGCATCCCAGTAAACAGAGTATAATATGGCCTGATAAACCAGAAATGTGTCTAGGCTAAAAATGTCTAGTTGCCTCATATTTAAATAAACTCCATGAAGTCATGAGTAGGGCTGCACAAAATGAAGGCCTGAATATGCTGGTAGGGAACAAAAGTGGCTGACTTAATGGTAGACTCTGCCTAATTATTCACCATAGTGTACATTTTTTTACCGACAGGTATAGAGGGTGCTCAGCGACCATTAGCAGGTTCAAAACAGTCTTGTCTCTGAAACCAATCCTGGCTTTAAACAGAATAAAAAGAAAAGCAACCTAAGGCTTAAAATTCACTCTTTCAACCTCCAAGTCAGCCTATTGCTATATTTAATGCTATATATTGGACTTCTGACTTTTTTAGCAGAACCTGATCCTATTCCATGCTGTCTCTATCTTCTGGATCATTATGCTTTTCCCAGTGACCAAACCTGTCTCTGTTTTTGACCAATACCTCAGTCTCTTTGCAACTACGGCCTTGTCTAAGTTAGAGAGCAAGGCCTATCTCCAAATGTCAGTGGCCAGGGAATTGTTAAAGAGCACTTAAAGAGGCAGGCATTGTGTTGAGGTAGACATATTTAATATCATTTGGCATCGTATTTCCCACATGAGGAATGTCAACGCCACTGGATTACTTTAGTTTATGTTTGGATGTTGTGCGTGGTCTATCAGTCTGGAGTTTTTCCCGGCATCTGTACCAACTTCGATGATGATGTTTAGTTCCACTTGATGGCTTTTCCAACTGGCTGCATACCATTAGGTTGGACCAGAGCACTTCATTCATTTAAGATATAACATTATGCTACCATTCTATTTATTTCCCCTTTATATGAATCTTAGGATGTCCTCCTTTCAAATAACTGCAAAAGATCAACATGTGTATTGCCTAATGAATAGAATGTATTACAATGCTATTCATAAATTTTCCCATGTTAATTCAAATATTTATTTGGAAGCCAATAGTATAATAATGGAGATGAAGGAGTGCCTGGATGGCTCATTTGGTTAAGCACTCTACCCTTGATTTCAGCTCAGGCCATGACATCATGGTTCATGGGTTCAAGCCCCAAGTCTGCACTGACAGCCATCAAAAAAATAATAACAGGGATGAAAAGGTGAACATTCCCTGTTCTTAAGCAATTGACATTATTGTGAAAGAGGCTTAAATAATTATGTTTTAATATGACAAGTATTTATAAAGGTAGTAAACAAATGCTATGGAGTGGCAAAAGAAGTTTACAGTTTTTGCTAAAGAGGGTGGTACTAAGAGGGTGGTAATTATTTTGCTATTTTTGCTCAGTTCTATTTTTTTTTGTTTGGGTTATCAAATGAATTAAAGAATCCTGGTATAGTATTATACATTTCTTTATAAATCTAAAACCTATTTCCTTGCCATGTATTAAAGGTAATTCAGATTTTCCAAAATTACACGCCAGCTTGTTGCTATGCTTATGATATCCCAGTAATCTTCTTAATTTTAAATATACCTTTATCAAATATGATTTCCATGCTTTCTGATATTTTTGAAACTATAGTCAACTCCAAAATCCTCAGCTTTGTTATAATGAGTGAATGAAATACTTATAGAAAACAATATGATGGACTTGTGCATATTTTAGTCACTCTGCTCGATTTGAAATAATATTTTCCTGACATACTGGAAGAGATTTATCAGCATAGCGCATTCTGAATCAAGATGATACAGCAGTTTTACCCTAACCTTTTCAAAATTGCCTTCTTAAAAAAAGTTTTCTTGCACTTCAGGAGATAGGCAGTCCTGTGAAGTCATCCTGGGAGCAGACTAAAAGCCCCATCCTAAGCAAGGAGCCTGATGACCTGAGTTAATTGGATACCCATCCTGAGATCTCTGTATAGTAAAATGTGTTAATTGCATTGCCTTATCACAACATAATGATGCAATTAACTTGGATCATCAGTGTGGACTGTTTGTTAGCATATGTCTTATTTCAAAGATATCAATACCCACAAAGAGCTGCACGTGTTCTGTCTGGCAAGCTTTGACATATAACTGTGCTGAAGTGTGCTTTTTAGTGGATATGCAACCTCTAGTGACCACTATCTTTGGGGGTGGGGGAATGTTCTCAGCATGAAGGAAAAAGAAAGGAAAATGACGCTCTCTTGAAAAATTTAACGAATTTACATACTTCATTCTTGCTCAGCGAATTTACATCTAGTGATCCTAGTTCAGCAAGCATTTTCTTCTTCCTTTCGGCATGTTTGGCTTCAGGCTTCTGCACAACGTCCCTTTTTTGCAGATTATCAGTATCTCAGTCATTAGCCAGAGGGATACATATGTGTGCTGTGGGGGGGGGGGGGGGTTGGTGTGTGTGTGTGTGTGTATGTGTGTGTGCATGCGCCAAAAGGCTCTTGCCATTTGGGACAACATGGATGGTCCTAAAAGATATTAGCTATAGCGTTTCAATTTTTTTTTTAGTAGAGATAGAGAAAATTAACAGCAATATCCAGTATTTGTATAGGTAGTAAATTTGCCATAGTTTCAGAATCCTGGGTATAACATCTCTGTGAGGGGAAAAAAAACACAGGTTGAGAAGTCCATCTTGGACTTGTTTCTTTGTGTAGACGAAAGCACCTGCATATACCCTGTGACTATTATAAGTTGCCTTAAGGTCATGGAATTAGGGGCCATAAGGATTTTTACCACAATGTTCATTCCCTGTTGTTTTTGAAATACTTGATGCTAGTAGTAATGCTAAAGATAGTAATGACATATTTGAAGTTAGCATCTCTTTGCTCCAGATGTGGAGAAAGATTCGGTATTCATGTGTTCTCTCTCCCCACTCCTCTCCGCCCCCGCCTCTCGTTCCTAGGCTAAACAGTTTAAGCAAGTACCTTATGCATTTTCTCTTCTCACTATGATTTATTTTAGTATAATGTTGATATCTAAAAATGGGAAGCGTTTCCATCTGTTTTGCACAATGTACATTCAGTAAATAGTCTTGGATGACTAAAAGATCCAAGGACCTGCTCCATAGCTAAGCCTTGCCAGATGCTTGGAAATATCCAGGTATATTGTAGGCACTTACATTCTCTTTTTATCAGTTATAAATTCATATATTTTCACCTTTCAGATAATTTAAATTCAGTTTTTAGGAACACAGTTTTTGTAATTTATCTGGTCAACTTTTCTTTTTTGATTAAATTTTTAAATTGTTACTGTTCTTATAATTTCTTTGTTACTTTTCCCAGTCTGATTTTTGTCTCATGTCGTTCTGAGAAGGCATATGTTAGATTAGTGTTTTCATTTCATCCTTGACTGTACTCTAACATGGAGCTGCATTGCTTTATGCATGATGGTAGAATAAAAGGCCCCCTTTGAGAGTTAGGTAAGTTCATTTTCTAAGATTCTGAAAGCCATTATTTAATCTTATTATGCAAATAATTAAAAGTCAATAAGGAAGGGAAATAATTTTCCTCACTATCATACTTAGTCACAAGGTGTATATAATTTTATGCTGAGTTGTATTTGTCTCTGCCCATGAGTATTTAATATAGTAAAATACTGGGTTTTTTTTTTTCAGTAGTGATTAAAGGACTATTTCATTACCAATCAGAACTGTAATGGTGGGTGTAATTAATAAACAACTTGAATCAAGATATCATTAGGTGATTTTTGGAATAATGCGTATCAATTATGGTGAATGTTTCATATTTTTCTCAATACAACAGAGGTATTGTTTCATACAAAGAAATGCACAGAAGATAAACCTATTTCTGTGTTAAAAACTCCTGGAAGAAAAGATGGATGCTACACTGGGTTCTGCCAATTCTTTGCCTGGTTTTATAGCAGGCAGAGACCCAAGCCAATGAGAGGTAAAGAAAATTACTGATGCTTGTGGTCTATAAAACATGGGCAGTGTCCATGTTAATGTCACATGCTAAATCTTTTGTCTTTTCAATTATAGTTCGTTAACAATATGAGGATTTTGACTTCTTGGGATCTCAGACTAACACTAAGATCAAGAGATTTTTTAAAAAATCAGACTTAGAGAGTCTTTAGTATGTACTTTATACACATAAATAATCTCAGATATTTTGTGTAGATGTATATACATATATGTGTGTAGATATGTATAGATATATATCTAATATATAATTTGCATGATCTTAGGACTGGGGAGTAAGCTGAATGACTAAAAGTGAATGGTATTATGATCTATAGGACATGTTGGACTGAAAAAAAGGTGTGAGTGTGTGTGTGTGTGTGTGTGTGTACTCACAAGGTCTCAAAGTGAATAAGTAGGCTTAATGGCTGAGTACATATATGTCCCCTTGCCAATAAGAAATCTTTCCAGAGTTATTTTCCTGCAACTTTAGCACCAACTGATCCCTTATACTTAAGGAACAGCTTCCTCATATGTATGCTCAATTATCATAAAACACTCCACAAGGAATAGACATGTTACATGGAAAACAAATCTGGCTGTGCACATTAATGTCACTACTTCCATCAATACAAGTTAATAGGTGTTCTAAGTAAGCATTATATTTAATTTATTAATAGCTTATTTGGGGGCAATTATTAGCTCCTACTTTGACCTCTTTTCAATCTATGTTCTTTTGTATTGTAAGTAAATATCTTCATCTTCAAATCATAATCCCCTTTTCTTCATTTTGTCTAGTATGAAATATTAACCTAAGTTGTTAATAATGTACTATGATACCAGAATTATATAGTGAGATCAAGATCACAACCAGATTTTTAAAAATTATTGTGTTGGGTGCTAAACAAAAAGACAAGATAGAAATAGCATAAAGAAAGTATTACATGCTAAAACTCATAGCTTGACTCAAGATCATTGGCCATATTTGTTCTTGGTACAGATGCCTGTGTTTATCTTTGTTGGATGTTTAGCAGAATAGTTTCCTTACTCAAATGAATATTTTTCAATATATCTGGTGTGTAACTAAATAAAAAGCTGACCATCAAGTTGCCATTTTTTGACCTTCTTTTGACCTGGGGTGGATTCCTTTTTTGTTATTGTAGTTCTGAATCCTTTAAATTTATTTTGGTATATTGACCTTCTTATCTCTCTTATTACAAAATGCTTATTTAAAAATCTGTTTTTTGCCTCCTTGTGAAGACAATATCATCTTAATATATACTTTGTTGTTTCAAAGCTATTGGTAAAACAATTCAAATTTTTCCTTGCTCCCTAGGAACTCTGAATATCTACTATTCTTTAAGGCATAGTATATTTTTTTTTATCTCAAATATGAGTTCCTGAAGAAGGTGGAGTGCTTGCTGAAAGATGATGCATACATGTTGTATTAATTCCACTTCTAAACTCCCCTCCTTTCCATTTCCAGTGCTTATTTTCCAAACTATCACACAAACTAAGATAGGTCTTCCAAATCGTTCTCCCATTCCTTTCTTACATTCTGATATAATATCTGAAAACACATGTTTAAGATTTCACCAAATTTTAAAAAATGATGTTTGTATGATAAAAATCAAAACTCATAAGTGTCAAATTGAATATCCTTTATTTGGACCTGGATTGTTTTTCCAGAATTAATTACAATAACTATTTTATTATAACTGTTTTAACTCTGCACTAGAACCTATGGATTCTTTGCACTTTTCTGCATTGTTTTAAACAGCATCATTTCTGTGGAATGACCTCTTTTATACTTTCTCCTTCATAAATCCTCCTGTCCATCAATCTTCAATCCCAGTATATTCTTACCAGATAGAGAGCCTTTTAACCATAACTCTTAACCATGTACAGCTTTCCCACTTGTATTATAATTATGTACATGCACATTCTTCTTAAGCAGTGAGCCCTGTAGAGATAGAATCTGCACATGGTTCATCTTTGTATATCCCTAGTATGGCGTTTTGCACTTAAAGAGCCCTTAATTACTTGATGAATAAAAATGAATTGGTGATTTAGGTGATGCTATAGTGTTCCTTTGTGGTCCATGCTGGGAGTGGCCCTCATAGGTTAGAAACAAACAAGAAGATCAGGTTTTAGTATTCCAGGAAAGCTTACCATAGGAAAGGATGTTAATAAGTTCATCAGTACTGTCTTCAAGATCACCGTCTAGTTGGGAAGACTAGGTACGGTACAGGAATAAATAATACAGTATAGTAAGGCCCAATAAGTGGTATAGAACATAAATGCGACACAAATATGGAGTGGGGGAAGAGGGAACATTCCTGGGGAGGGGTGGTCAGTTAAGACCTCACAAAGTTGAATGTTGAGTCATGTACAATTGCTAGAATTTGAATACACACAGAAGAAGTGGGAATGACCTTCAAAATTGAGTTCTTGGTTACTAATGGTTTCAGTGAAGGAAAAAACAAAATAAAAACTTAATATGTGGCATATAGATGTCATCTTGCATGAATTTCTAGATTTTGTTCCAGAAATAGACATCGTTCAAGGTCATTGCCGGATTTGAATAAGAATCAAGCCAATTTTTATTTACATACCTCTGTTTAAGTGTCTTTGAAGGATCTAGAAGTTTCATGTAAGGAGAGATGTTCACTAATTTTTAGAATTAGAATGTGTGACACCTCTATTCTTTCTAAAACCAATTCAAAGTAGGTATCTTTGTAGGAAAGTCAATATCAATGACTGCTCTTAACAACAATAGGCTATTGCCCCTTTACCCAATGGACCCTGGAAGTTATGTTGGGAACTCATTGCGTTTCTGACTGGTCCGTACCTACATCAATTCAGACTTGTTCTTTTTTTTTAAACACTGGTGGTATATAAATTCTATTTGTTTAAGTTTATTTATTTTCGAGAGAGAAAGAGAGAGAGAGAGAGAGAGAGAGAGAGCTTGAGCAAGCAGGGAATGGGCAGAGAGAAGAGAGCAGAGGATCTAAAGCAGACTGCTGCAGCAGAGAGCCCGATGCAGGACTCGAACTCACGAACCGTGGGATCATGACCTGAGCTAAAGTCAGACACTCAACTGACTGAGCCACTCAAGTGCCCCAAATTCTAAATGATACTAATAACACAGCACAAGAATAATTGATTGCTTTTATAATATTTAACATTTTCAGCAAATTTCCATGGTCCTCAAGACCAGTGTTAAATGTGTGTAAAGTGTTAAAGAAAATAGTGAAGTTTCTGTGATTTTATTAATTGACACCCTAAAGACGTGACCTATTCACCTGCTAAGAAGCTAACTATGCAAAGGTTAGAAGGTGTGAGCAGAATTATAATTAGCTGGCATTAGGCCAAAAAAGAATTCTCTCTCTCTAACTTAATGGCACATTTGGTAGTTTACCAAGGGACCAAGGTTTGCAGACTTTCCTTTATTAATTTTGGTATGTTTCATACAATCCATAGTTCTCTAGTAATAGTAAAATTATTACATTTAAAAGTCATGATCTTGATCTTGCTCTCTTATCTCTTTCCAAATTTGCATAAGGTGCAGATTTTCTCAACTTCACTTACACCTAAACTTTCACTTAAACATTACTTAAACCTTCCATATTGCTTCTCCTTTTTTTTTTTTTTAACTTAAAGGGTCTTCCTACAAGTCCAAATACTAATAACCTTGCAACTTGCAGTAGAAATTCCACTCAACCATAAACACTTTATTTCCAACCAACTGGAACACTAATCTTTCCCCTTCTAGAAATTTCTATATGTGATCTTTCCTCTTAGGTTCCTGTGCTTGTATATATTTATCACTTAACAGCATTCCTCAGTTATATAATTGCATTCTAAAAAATGATAGCGAAATATGAAACTTTAGTTTTAATGCATGTTCTATGATTATGTAACATGTTAACATAGGGGGAAGTTGGGTGAAGGGTATATGGGAAATTTCTGTACCCTATTTGCAGCTCTGAGTTAAATTCTTAAAATATTCACAGACCACAGGATTAGTCATTTTACTTGAAGAGAATGTTTGAGGTCAGCCAAATGATGGTGTTACATAATTATAGATTTGAAAAAATGTACAAACAGGAGGATAAATAATAGATCTCCAACTACAGACTTCGTAAGTTTTCCCTGAAGCACTAAAATAAAAGTAGAGTTGACAAAAGATGAAAAACATTCCAGAAGAGAGAGATTCCTCATTTCAATGTTTTTGTCAATTCACAGCTTTCTCGAGATCATTTGCTGACCAATCGTCCTTTCCCAAGTACTTTTTTTTCTGGATCAAATTTAGGCCACTGAAATCTTAGTTGAAAGAAATATTTATGAATACATTGTCGAGGAGGGCAAAAAGGGAAATTTTATTTAAATGAAATTCCATAGCCTTGTCTTAACTTTTCCTTGAAATAAGTGCCTGTTTAAAAGCAAATGAGGATTTTTAAAGGAATAATTAATTCAAAGAACCTTAAAAAAATTTACAAATCCCACATATAGTGACAAAAAAAAAATCTGACATCTGCAGTTGATCCATTCATTAAAATAAGACAATCTGTGCAGCCCATTTCTGTAACTCTTTTGCAGACTGCCTTAACTTCTCATTCTCATAAAATTGGAGATGGGCTGTTTGTTTTATTGGTAATTGCAGCAGCAGCAGAATGGTCCTATACTTGCCAGTCCACAAACTCCATAGATGTTTATCCACTCACGGCAGTGCCAGCCTGCTGCATTATTTCAGCAAGTGACGTTCTTCAATGAAAAAACAGCAGCTGCTCACTCAAAATAAACTTGTTTTGTTTATGCTGTCAGCAGAAAGCTGTTTTAAAAAATCATTAGATGCATCATGCTGTTGCAGTATGTTAAATTGTGAAGTATAAAGAAACATTTCTGAAAGATAAGCACCATGTTACTTCCATGCTTGCAACGCAGAGTTTCTTTTTCTGAAATATTCAAATACAGGGAAGATTGTCAATCTTACATGTTTAGACACAGTGTTAATGATGCCAAGATGATAAGTTGAAACTCCTTGCAGGTTAGTGAACTTTACACAAAGGAAAACCTGTGGAAGATACTTCAGTAAGGTTGGGGACCTGGCATGGATGCTGGCTCTGCCAACCGCAATCTGTATGACCTTGGAAATGTCTCTTGATCAGTCTGACCTATATCTTTTTCATCAATCTAATGGTCTCCTGAGAGCATTACACTTTATTATGCAATGTTTTCATTGTTAGCACTTTTCATACCTTGTAAGAGTATGCGTGACTGATATAAATTTATTCTAACCACAAGTCAGTTATACAAGACACTGTTCTAAAGCAATCAGTGGAGATATTTTTGTATTAAAATGAGACTCTATTTCATTTTTTCAACTTAAAATATTTGGAAGTAGATTTTTGAATTTTTTTTCCACCAGTGGACTTTGGTAAAATAAATTACAGCTCAACTATAAGATAAATTACTATACCACTAGTATGGTATTCACTTAGAAAATTGCATCATTAGAATGCTATATGAACTGACACAGAGCATCAAAAAACATTACTTTAAAAGAAAACAAGTAGAAAAGTAGGTTACACGGTGCTTGCCCCCTTTCCATAAAACAAAAGTATGTGCATGTGTAGACACACAGACACAAAACTGCAGAGTAAGCTATTATCAAACTATTTTAAAGTGGTTTGCTCTGGGGGAGGTATTAATATAGGAAATCTCCATTTTCATGTTTTATATTTTTATAATTAAAAGTTTATAGTTAACATAAATGACTAAAATACATTAAAATATTTAATAAAAATATACTTATAATATTTTTGAGATAAAATTTCAAGTGTAAGTTTTTAATCAATTTTGAAAAATGTATGTATTTGTGCCACTATCATCTTGAAAAATGTCTTACAGCATTTTGTAGTCCATCTTCCCACACCAACCCTTGACCCCAGACCATCCCTGATCTTATTGTTATTTTTTAAAGTTTGTTTATTTATTTATTTATTTATTTATTTATTTATTTATTTATTGGAGGGAGGGATGGAGAGAGGGAGAGAGGGAGGGGAAGAGAGAGAGAGAGAGAGAGAGAGAATATGAATGAGAATGAATCAGGAAGGTGCAGAGAGAGGGAGAAGGAAAGAATCCCAGGCTGGCTCAGCCCTGTCAGCACAGAGCCCCACACAGAGCTCAAACTCACAAACCATGAGATAATGACCTGAGCTGAATGAGTTGGTCATTTAACTGACTAAGCCACACAGGCACCCCTGTTTTTCCATTCCTCTCGATTGAAATTTGTATTATTTCAATTTTTTTCCTATTATGAATAATGCTACTGTAAACATTCATGTATAAATATTTTTATAGGCAAATCCTTCTTTTAGGTATATACCTTGCACTAGAATTACTGGGTCATAGAATAAAAGTATGTTTAATTTAATAAGAAACTGCTAACTAGGGGCACCCGGCTGCCTCAGTGCATTGAGAGTCTGATTTCAGCTCAGGTCATGATTTCATGGTGTCTGAGTTTGAGCCCTGCGTTGGGCTCTGTGCTGACAGCTCAGAGTCTGGAGCCTACTCTGGATTCTGTGTCTCCCTCTCTCTCTGCCACTCCCCTGCTCACGCTAGCTCGCTCACTCTCTCTCTTTCTCTCTCTCTCTCTCAAAAATAAATAAACGTTAAAAAAATTTAAGGAAACTGCTAACTACTTTTCTAAAGTGGCTGTACCATTTTTGCACCACCATCACTGGAAATGGCTAAGAGTTTTAACTGATCCACATACATGTCAGCATTTGGTACTGTCAGCTTTTTAAATGTTAGCTATTCTTATTCTTATGGTATGTCTTTAGAGTTTAAATTTTATTTCCCTGATGATGAAAGGCACTTGCCATCTTTTCACATGCTTAGTCACATCTTCTTTCGTGAATTGTCTTTTCAATTTTTTTGTCCATTTGAAAAATAATGGGTTTTCTGTCCTTTTATTATTGGGTTTTAAAAGCTCTAACAAATACATTTTCAGCCATTTCTGCTGCAGGCATTTTCTCCATGCCTGTGGCTTGCCTTTTTATTTTCCCAATAGTACGGTGAAAAGTTGAATGTTTGACTTCTCATGATCTCCAAATTGGCATTTTTTTTAAGGTTGGTGCTTTTCGTGATCTAGATAGCTTTGCCAACCTAAAGGTTGTAAAGATTATCTCCTCTATTTTCTTCTATTTTTTTTTTAATTTTATCTTTTGTGTTTAGGTCTTTTTTATATTTATAATCAGAAAATATAGGACAATATAGTGAAATCATGGTACTTTTAACATAAAAAGGTAAACTACTTTCAAATTGATCTCTCCATCGTGTTTACAAAAGGTCTACTTTATAAAAAGGTAGGAGTCTATCTTAAGGAGGAAAGCTGCATTTTCTATTATATCCTTAGCCTACCCGCAGAGGATTTTTTTTTTTTTTGCCTCATCTTTTCATACCGAAACATCCTTCAGTGTAATAAATTGTCTTAAGTTGGCAGTGCTCAACACAATCACTTAGAAATGTTTTCTAATTTTTTACCATGTGTCCCACAATTTGCTATGCTAGAAATAATACACTATTTCTGCAGGACTTAATCCATGCCATGGAAAAGTGGGGTCAAACAAACCTAAATAAAGAGATCATTACAATACATGATATAATGGAAGCACAAGGGGGGCAAACGGCCATTGCTGACACAGAATGGGCTTATAAACTGGTTTGGGGTGATAGGGGCCTCCAGGGATGGGTTTCAGCATCCAAGTCATGATTAGTACCAAATGTGCTATGTATTCCTGAGCAGGTTAAACAATGGGGGAACGTGGTTTGAGAAGAGAAAATAATTGTACTTAGGATGTTTTCAGTTTGTTGTTCTCCAGCTTTGGTTGGTAGATAGGTCGTTATGGGTACTAAATCAGTCTACTGTACCCCAGCGGTTCTGATATTTTTTAAGTTTCTGAGTCTCACAGACAAATGGGTCCACTATAGACTGTCTGCTAGGAATAAAGCACCTGTAATGAATGCAGGGCTTCTGTTTGAGTTTTTTTCCCCCTAGGGTTATATTTACCCATCTTCACTTTCATTTTAACTAAGTCTCATGGTCCAGGTAAATAATGCTGTTCATAGCCAGTGATTTTTGAGTCTGCCTGCCACCGTTCCTTATGTAGCTGGTCGTCTTAACATAGTCAGGATATGGTTGGTAATTCTGCTTTTCCCAGGATGCAGATTTTACAATTACAGAATATACATGCAAGAATAAAACTTTGGAAATCTTTTATTAACTAATAATTTTAGTTTTATTCATTTAAAAAAGTATTTATTTATCACTTCCTGTATTCCAAGAACTATGCTCAGTGCTGTGATTAAATTGAATAAGACAGACACAGCTGCTGTCTTATAAAGCTGACAATGAAGTGAGAACAGATGACAGTGAACATTAATTAGAGGTATGATAAGTAGTGTAAGGACAAGTGCCACGCTCTAGCATATATAACACAAGGCTGAAGAAGTGACATTTTGGTTGACACGTGAGTGGGCAACAGAGCAGGAGCAGAAGAATTCCATGAAGATGAAGTCCCTACAAAACAACTCTGAGGTAGAGATGTGCGCAGAGCATTTCAAGAGCTGAAAAAGAGCAATATGGTTGGAATATAGAGAGGAAGGAGGATACCAGCAGCCAAAGAGTCTGAAGAGAAAATTGGTGCCAGATCTCCGTTGGTCTTGAAGCAGACTAACCAGTTAAGATGTCATGGGTCTTGGGGGAGACATTAGAAAACCTTGCCTCCACTGCCTTCAATAAAGAAGGAATTTTTTTACATCTTATATAACATGAAGTCATAAAGCAAAGCAGCTTTGAGGTTGGTTAATTCAACAGCTCATTATCTAATTAAATCTATTTTTTTACAGTGCAACTTACTAAGTTTATTTAAGTAGTATGGAGACAGGACCTGTGGGCAGAAAAAGCTGTACTTTTGTATGAAGCTAGTGGTTATATGTTTAGTGCTCAAGGAGGAGGGGATGTCCAGGGAGTATTAGATCATAAAGGTTCAATGACCTTCTCAGAATTGCAGTAGTTCCCCCTCATGTTCGTAAGATGCACATCCTCACATAACACTATCCAGAACTGTAAACATAGTATATTTTTATATCTCTTTTTAAGAAAAAAATATTTTCATAAACACTGATAAAATTCTCTTTCATCTTATTAGCCAGAATGGGTCATAGGATCTTTGGTTTTCTACACTATTCACCGGTAAGGGGAATATGACCACTAAAGCTAGTCATTTGGGAAATACATAGGAGTGGGGGGAGGGAGGTAAATGGAGGCATTGAATGTATACAATTCTTTACACTTGTTTGTCTGTGAGGAGGGAGATAAAATGGTCAAATGTATGGAATTAAGCTCCCTAAGGTCATTAAGACAAGTCATAGTGTTCTCAAATTTTTGACAGCAGTTTAAACTGTGGGTGCTACTAGTCTGCTAGGAGGGGACAATGATTATTGGGTGGGCCACCAGCAGTGCCCAGGGTAATGACTTTGAACTTTATCAAAAGAGAGTTGGGAAGCAATTGGAAGGTTCTAAGTATGGAAAAAAAATATGTAATACAATTTTTGTTAAAACTATAATTTTCTTCAATATGGAAAATGAGAATTTTTAAAAATTTTAATAATTAAAGGTGTATTTATCCAACATGAAAAAAGGAACAAGAAATGATGCAGAAAAAACACTTTTGAGGCTGTTACATTAATGCATGTGGGATAACTTGGAATAGTTAGGATAGAGAAAGAATGGCTATAATCTAAACATCCTTAATACCTAACATCTAAAAAAAACCTGATAATCACAATTGGCACTTGAAAGAAAGGGAGAGGTCAAGCTTGACACTGGGGATTCTGATTTGAACAACTGGTTAGAAGTGCTATTAATGGAGATGGAAACACTGCAGGGTAGCAGAGTGGTGGGGTTTGGGTATATTGAATTTGAGATGTCAATAAGATTTTTAAAAGGAGATACTTCATCAATATAAGTATGGAGCTGAAAGGACAGGCTGAAATTTAGATATAATTTTTTTGGTATTTAGTATAAAATTGAAATAAGACATGGGTCATTGAGGAAAACTAAGAAAATACAGAATGAGAAGAAAAGAGTGCTTAATCTAATCCTAAAAGACATCAATCTTCAAGAATCTGGACAGGAAGAGTTTCTGACAAAGGTAACATGAGAATGGCTCTGAGAAGTTGGAGAAAAACCAGTGGAATGTTAAAAAGGAAGCCATTTTTCCATGAATAAGGAGTAGACACCTGTATCAAATACCTCTGATAATTCTGGTAAGCTGAGGACAGAAGTGCAACCATTATATTTAGTGATATAGAGTGGTGCAATTTGGGGCACCTGGGTGGTTCAGTTGGTTAAGCATCCAACTCTTGCTATTGGCTCAAGCTCCATGCTGAGTGTGATGCCTGCTTGAGATTCTTTCTCTCTTTCTCTCCCTGTATATTCCTCCCTTCCCCTGCACATGCACATGTGATCTCTCTCCCTCTCTCTGTCTCAAAATAAACTTAAAAAATAAAAATAAAAAACAAAATGGTGCAATTTGTATGAATAGTTTCAGTAGAATGGTGTCACAGTTCCAACTAGAGTAAATTGAGCAGTGATGGAAAGCAGGAAAAGGGATTCCAGAAAGAAAAATATTGGGCAGAACAAAAGTTGTCTTTGTCTTTAAGTTTTCATGCTTGTCACAGTACATATTTTATACCAGGGAAAAGAGTTTTCTTAGTCCTTAAATTTTTATACTGGAAATGGTAGGGTGTTAATCCCCAAAACAGAGTAGGACATGCAAAAATGAGATGAAAATGGGGTATCTGTTGTGAATCACAGTCTATATGTTAAATACAACTTTTCTTTCATAAGTTATTTAGGCCATAAAGGCAATTGTTTGGCAAAACTTACTGTAACCTGTCACACAATGTTGGGGCAAATAATACCACATAACAGAGAAAATTTCACCATTGTAATACTTCTTTAGAAGGTCTAGCCTGCTTTGATTTCTAAATTAATATTCTTCCAAGATCATTAAGGAGACTCCTTCAACCATCAGAAAGTACATCTGATAACACCGAACAATAGACTCTGGCATTGGACTAGATTACCGAAGTGTGGACTATGAATGGAAGAGAACAGAGGTGAAAGCATCATCGTTAATCAAGGTGCTTTGTAGATGACTGGTTATTGGACACACAATTTATATGCTTCTTCATTCAGTTTCATATGAAAAAATATACCCGTCACTTGATAGGTTGAATTAGCACACTAGGAATAAAACAGACTGTGTCCTATATTGAGAGCTAATTCTAGTAAAACTATTTGTGAATTTACACGTGGTTCAAAATGTGTTTTTAAAGTGGTGTATGTGGCCTAGGAAAGTATTATGTTTTTCTCTTCTTTGATAAAGTTATTCTAAATGGGAAAACCTATTGTATAAGGGCTTGTTAAATTAAAACCCCTTTAAATGGAATATATTAGGTGGATTGACCTTGATGATAGACCTAATAATTTTAAATACGCCAGTGACTTGAGTTGAATGAAATCCATCATTTATTTACCTTTTTTCTCCCCTTATCCCCTCACTGACCAGATTGACGAATGGTATACCTTGAAGCCTATGAAGTAGCCCTAATGAGCCAGGCCTATACAAAATATCATGATTCTCATATTTTTAAGTATCATATGGAAAGATTACCCTAATGGTTTGTCCTGAATGGTTTCCATCCTTGCTCTTTCCTTGTAGAGTAATAATTTAAAATTTATTTTTTCACTAATGTGTAGTAATTTCTGGGCTTTGAACATTTGATGTGTGTTCAGAATATATTCTGTTGTCTATCAAGTAAAAACAGTAACACATTTATTAAGTGCTCCAGTCAAAATTAGCCCAATATTAAATGCAGGATCTAGTCAGCAGTTTCATCTTTTGATAGATCATGTTGTCAAGGCTTTCAGTGAGTTGACAATTTCTACTTGTAAGCAGTTTTTGAGGAGAGAAGACTGTGTAAGACCTTAAATAATATCTGATCACCAAATAATCTTGTATATACTGTTGAGAATGAATTATAATAAAGCCACACAATTTAAAGTTCAGGTCTCAGGTTGAGTCTATCTCAACATAAATGAAAAATGTCATTTAAATGATTTCATGTTTATATGTATTTTCTACAGAATATTCTTTTTAAAAATTTTTTAATGTTACTCATTTTTGAGAGGCAGAGAGAGACAGAGCAAGTGGGGAGGAGCAGAGAGAGAGGGAGACACAGAATCCAAAGCAGTCTTCAGGCTCCAAGCTGTAAGCACAGAGCTCAACATGGGGCTCGAACTCAAGAACCATGAGATCATGACCTGAGCCAAAGTCAGACACTTAACTCACTGAGCCACCCAGGTACCCTTTTGACAGAATATTCTTAAATGTTGTTAAAGAGTGGTTAGCCATGATCCTTAAACTCTCTTGAAGGAAAAAATACAAGAAAACTTGTTTCATAATTATATTAATATATTCATCTAGTCAGTCATTGAATATTTATTAAATGATTATACACAAACTCCTGGTTTTCAACCAACCTTTTGTTTTATCCCATTTCACTTTGCCTTTTAGGCAGCCCTTTCTATTGTCTTGCTTACTGTTGATTTTCCATAGAATATGTAGAGGGCCTCTGTTTTTACTCACCTCTCTAGAGGTGAGTGTACCTACTTTTCCTTTTCTTATAGAGAAGAAGTAACACAATACAGCAGGTAAGTCTTGAGTTTTGGAGTGATGTGAAACTGGGAAATTGGGCTATGACTAGGAATTGGAACTTGATTTTATGAGTAACAGAAGGATCTTTAGCACAGAGGTGAGCCAAGGAAAATACTATGACAAATGTAGGAGTGATGGTGACAGAATGCCTATGCCTAACCACAAATGTCCTGACAAATGCTTATCCTGTTCCACTCAGAGCGTGAGATCCAGCCTTTACAAGGGAATTAGTCAAAGGAAGATGGACAAGTAATCTCAAATTTTAACTTAGCTAAATTATAAAAGAGCTTTTCCTGGCCTCACATTAAATCAATTTCAGTGATAGAAGCTTTGGGTTAATCAGCTCCAGCCTTAATTATCTAGGAAAGGAATGATCTTGTTCTAAATGCAAAAGATAGGAGGGTAGGAAGGTAGGGTTCAGGGGAGGATGAATAAGCTTATTCATGTGTAGTGATTCTCCTTGTAGCTATCTTGTGAATGAATTACATTTTGCCCTCCTCCCGCCTTCCTGTTCAAGGGCAGTTTTTAACCAATAAGCAGACTCTTAAGACCTCAAAATCAGAGAGATTTATTGGACAGCTGTTGCTATTGCTTGTTTTCCTTATCCTTTTTTGTAACTGTACATTTGATTTCTTTGGAGAACTATTTCGCTTCATTTCAAATGGTTATAGTGGAATTAATTTTCAAGATGCCAATTATCTCTTGGCCAAGAGGTGGGCAGTGTATCTAAGTTCAGCTTCTTCCTAAAACTTGGATGTTTTGTGAAGTGATATGAGGTGAAGAAATGGTTGAATATAGTTCATTCAATAATGGGGACCTGAAAAGACTCTCCATGTTCCTTCTCCTTATAATGCCAGAATTTCTTGGCTCCTGAACTTCCCAACATTTGGTTTTTCAGGTTTTCTTTTAGTTCTGTAAGTTATCTCATTCATATACTGCCATAAAATTACCTAGATTTCAAGTTCTAAGATTTGTTTTTCATTGGTGGCAATAAAATATCACTAATTTTTGTTAGATATTTTTCAAACCCTTAAAACAAATTAATACATTTTAAATATTTTAATAGGGCATCAAATAATTTGTTTTAAAAAGAACACTTCTTAGTAAATGCATATGGATTTTCACATGAAGACACTGGATAATTGAGTGACAAAACTCAGATGTTTTGAGCTGGAAGGGCAATATTATTTGGTACTTATGAGTACAGTTCCCCAGATGTATTGTTGAAATTAAAATCCTGACTCCATCATTATCATAAATATATATAAATATAATACCGTGGATAATTTTCTCACCATCTAAGTTCTTCCATTTCTTTAACTATAAAATGGGAGAAGATAATTTATGTGATGTGCTTACAACAATACATACCACATGGTAAAATACACACACACACACACACACACACACACACACGCTCCATACTCAAGCTACCCTACTACTTTATGTCAAAACTCAACTTTGAGCTTCTTATATATTCCTACTTCTGAGCCTAGTTGGTGCTCTTTCTTTTTTCCCCCCAGTGGTTACACTGTAATGAAACATCTGGAGTTTGTTTTTATATATGTGTTGTAATTGTATTAATAGTCCCACAGAAACCTGACATCAGCTATAACTTTACTGAGAACTCAATTATAAGAGTTCAAACCTATTATCCTTTTCCTACAGAGTACTCTGGCTTTACATGGTTGTACACTTATATAATTTTTCATTGTTTATTTCCTTCCCAACTAATTGTTAGAATACCTCTAAATAACTAAGACTCCAAAATTGGTTCTCTACCTTGGCTGCATATTAGAATCACCTGCAGAGCATTCACAAGCACTTGTTCCAGTTTACCCCAGATTAATAAAATTAGACTCTCAGGAGATAGCACCTAGATGTCAGCATTTTTCACAAGGCCTCGGGTAGTTCTAATGTGCATCCAGAACGGAATCACTGTCTCTTGAATTCAGTTAGACTTTCCAAGTAAAATACCAGTAGGTCTGAAAAGTTTTGGAGGCTTCTCTTTTTTTCCTTTTAAGTGTATATAATTTTAGAATTAAAGAATTTTGAATATTGGCTGAATTGTTGGACTATGGTTTGCTAACAGCATTAGAGAATGGGAAAAGAACTCAAGAAAAAGTCTGTTTATTCTTTGTCCTCCTTGCTCCGTACATCATCAGAGTAGAAGAAGCTACATTGTTTCATTGAGAGAAAATAGAATCGCCAGGAAGCTGCTTGAGAATTTACTATATTTTTTTAGTTTATTATGTCTATGTGAATACCTAGTCTCTTAAAGGCCAGGATCTGCACGTGATCAGATTGTATTTTATAATAGCATGTAAAAGTAGCATGTAAAAGTACAAATTAAAATGAAATCATTTGGATAATAAAATTTTGAATTTATATTAAGACCCTTGGGGGCATGAGTTTTGGTTGGAAAAAGAGGTGATTTGTGTGTGTGTGTGTGTGTGTACATATATATAATTTGTTATCATTTTTTCTTGTGATACATACATTGTTTAAAGCCTTAACCACTTCTCAGACATTTACAAACAGTTAAAATCACCTCCAATTTTCTCTTTTCTATGGTAAACACAGGGCATTCTATATATGCCATGGTTTCATGAACATTCAGTATGCTCACTGTCCCATTTAATCATAGCTGACATCAAACATCAGTTATGTGTCAATACTGTTCTAAGTGCTTATTATGTACTAAATCTTGCCTTTATCACAGCAACTCTATAAGGGAGAAGCTATTTTTATTTTACAGGTCAGAAAATTGAGGCACAGATATGTTAAGACATATTTAGAAATCTGCCAGAGGTCTCCATTACAGTTCTGGCAATTCTGGGTCTGCTTTCCCAGTCACTACACTATAATGATTTATATTCTATGTGAATATGTAAAAATTCAATTCTATAGAATCTGTAAAAATGCAACCGAACTACTACTCCATTGGAAAGTGTGGGCGAGGAAAGGGAAATGTTTCTGAATTTAATTTAAAATAACTTTTCAGTTTTTGGTCTGCTACATAAGGTAAGAATTTGTATAGATCATTGTGCTGTGATGTATTAGACAAATTTTAATCCTCTAGCAAATGGTTAAAACTACTGACCTGTTCCATTTTGATCTTGCTCGTGTGTGCCATCATTGAAAGGCAATGCTTTGAGAAGTGACATCTAATGTAAGAGTCCCCAGTGTTCATCACACCTATAGGTTAATCTTTTCTTTAATGTCCTGGGTACTCACAGGCAATGAGGCGGGATAAATATATCAATCCCAGCACATCTGAAGTAACAGACAGGAGAAGTCTGTGCTCAGTGGTGCAACGTGGCAGGAGAGAAGCTAAACCTACTGGAATGTGCACTACTGAATTTGAGCAGCTGGCCAATGTTTAACACCACCAAGAGAAGTGCAATTTTATTTTAATCATCTATTCTTATGTCAAGGCCAGGAGCAGCATTTCTACCAGCTTCTACTTCTCCATCAGTTACAACAATATGCACTCTACAACTCTCAGAGCAGGGAGCACAAATTTGTATGCTGGTAAAGCAGCAAAATACATTCTTTTAATCTTTGGAAGGTGGGATGGAGAGATAATCATGGAAGCAAGGACCAGACATTTCTAAACCTTTCAGTTCTAAAACATACCAGCTGAGGCAGATAACATTTGAATTGTGATGTCAAAACACAGGAAAACAATGTAGTATTTTGGAATCTACAGCTTAAAGAAACAGAAAATTCAGACTTCCTTGTTCTTTTTTTTTTTTTTTAGAGATAACATTTAGGTCTATCCTATACTCCTGAAGATTGGAATACAGATTTGCCACACACTCAACTGAAATATTTAAGGTATAATTTTAAGTAAAAATAGAGTCTGGAACTACCAAATCTACAATTTTGATGAGACTAATTTAAGTATGTATACAGTCCTCTGAGAGTTCTCTCAATGAATTGTCTAGACTAAAATAGTATTTGTACTTGATACATATGGAGTCATAATTAAGGGTGACAAAGAGCCGCTCCATCACAACTTGCAAAATCCTCAAGGGAATGAGGTCAAATAAAAACATACTGATATTTTATTTTGATCTCATCATATCTTTTGTACAAAGATATTTTGCACAATCCCCCCTTTTTATGCCACTCCAATATTCTGTATGTTCCACACACAGTTCAATCTCTCGTCCAAAGTCAGCTTGACCTTCCTCTTCCCCATTCTCCTCTCTCTACTGGAACCTTCTTGATAAATTGTAGCAAAGCAATGCCATCTCTCATTTGATCTCTTTTGAATTAAGTAATTTTACTATAATTTAGGGGTATATATACTTTTAAAATCTTTAATAACAATATTTCCACTTACCAAGGCTTTATTGGATGACTCCAAATTGCATGATATCTCATTTATTTGCATTTTTGCTTTAACCCCTAACTTGACCGGTGGCTACAGAAAACCATGGACTGTTAGTCCTGTTATGAGCCATGGATGTCAGCAGTCAAGTCCTCTTTTTGGTGTTTGAATCTTCTCTGTAGTATTCCAGACAACTGGTTTTCCAGGTTTGCCTGGATACCTGCAAGGTAGGGAGCTTACCACCTCACAAAGACAGTTATATTACTTAGTATTGTTCATTATATTGTACATATATGTGCTTTAAATTAATTGTTAGTTGGTCCTAATTTGCTCCTATGATTAAAGTTTAAAACCTTATTCACCTTACAACTTCTGATATTTACAAATACTTCTTAATTATTTTCCTTTTTCTGGAATAGGCATGGCATTTTCCATATATGCCATGGTTTTGTTAACATTCAACATAATCCCTCTTCTCATTAGTCTCTTCGGAATATGCTCCAGGTTTTCCATCTATGTCATATGTGGAAATGTCCTACTCGGACCCCTCTTCAAACTGCTGCCCAGGTGAGGTGAGTGAGATCAGAAGGCACTCTTCAGCTATTCTCAGGATCAGAGTCCACTGCAAAACCAAACTGTCACAAGGCCACTACTTCCCAGGGCAGCCTGCATCCTTTGACTGAGAGAGGCAGTCATGCAAAAGCCCAGCCATGTTTGTCCAAACGGAAATGACTGATGGGCAATATTAGGTTCATAGTTCCCCACTATTGGCCTGCTTTGTTTCACTTCTTCCTCTGTCCAGTACTGCTTGTTCTGGTCTGCCCCTCTTCCCACCTTTCCACATATGTTGATCCTTAATAAACATCATATACTTCAAATTTGCTTCCAGAGGACCTAACTTAAGACAATATTTCTTTCTGCTTATATTGCTTTTTGCGCAGACTAGTTCAGGGTTGGGAAATAGGACAAACTGTCCTTATCGGACCTCTGTTTTCAGCACTGTCCTCGTGCATGAACTGTCCTTATCGGACTTCTGTTCTCAGAATGCTGGGAACATGGGATTTGATGAAGCTGTATGAGGACGTGCAGGACAGAGCATCCCTGGTCATTAGCCAAGTGCGTCAAGAAACTATGGCACCAGAGATATACCCATGCACAGTTGCAAGCTGTCCCTGATCTGTCTTTTCCTTATCCGCACCTATTGTTCTGGTTAAAACATTTACTGCTGACTAAACATTTACTATGCTCTCCATGCTTGCAAAGAGGGTATAAAATAAGATGCTGTTCCTAATAAAGTTTGCCATTAGCCATAGCTCTTGGTCCGTCTCCATTGCTCTCAGGGATGTACACGTTTCCAGTGGTGTCTGGGAACGTCCACGCTTCCATTAAGGAGCGTCCCATTGCGTCGCTCATCGTCTTCCC
>CM053560.1:47836490-47888164 GCA_028646485.1 Cryptoprocta ferox | reverse complement strand
TGCTGACTAAACATTTACTATGCTCTCCATGCTTGCAAAGAGGGTATAAAATAAGATGCTGTTCCTAATAAAGTTTGCCATTAGCCATAGCTCTTGGTCCGTCTCCATTGCTCTCAGGGATGTACACGTTTCCAGTGGTGTCTGGGAACGTCCACGCTTCCATTAAGGAGCGTCCCATTGCGTCGCTCATCGTCTTCCCGGGACTCCTCCTCGCGAAGAAGAACCCACCACAGTTCATAGTGTATTTTAAACCAAGTGCAGAACTTCTATTCATTTATATTAAATGTGATTTTAAAAATATTGTACCACAAAATAGCTTGTCAGGATTATTTTGGATAAATTTTTACTCTCCTGTGTGTTTGTTTCACTCAGGTTTGTGTCCTCATACCATATGATTACTACCATTTCCCAGTGTTTTTGTTAAATGTTAACGAAGTCATTTGTGAAGATAGAGTCCTATCTCCAAGCCTAAATTAACACATACCAATTAGTGTTTATTTGTTATAGTTATTCAGTTAAGAATCCATTTCACTCGGTTTTCATAGTAGTAGGGTAACAAATAACTTAATACGCTTACATAATTTTTAATTACAGTACAAAGTACATATAGAAAGGTGCATAAAACTGAAGTCTACTATTAATGTATGGTCACACTCCTGTGTCACCATGCGGATGATGAAATAGAACACCAGCAGCTCAGAAGCCCTTCAGGTCACTAACTTCTCCCCCTCCCTAAAAGTAACTGTTTTCTTAGCTTTAATATCATAGATAAATTTTCATTTTATTTTAGTACTTTTATATAAATTGAATGTTAGAGTTGATACTCTTTTGTGTGGCATCATTCATCAAATATGTGAGATTTGTAAATATTACTGTGTATAGCAGCACTGCATTGATTTTTGTTGCTGTATTGTGTTCCATTTTATGAATATAGTTCAATAGGTTCCTTTTATTGCAGGTGGGCAATTTTGATTATTTCAAAAGTGTTACCTTGAAAATTTTCATACTTTTTACGTGCTTACTATGGGTTTCTCTTGGCTGTACACATAAAAATGCAACTGATGGTTCATGGGATATACCTGTTCTGGACACATACTGTCCGTTTTTCAAAGTTGTACCAATTTGCACTTCTACCCACAGTGTCTGAAAGTTCCAGTTGTTCCATGTCCTTACCAGCACTGGTACTGTCACTGTTTGCTTATTAGCCATTCTTGTGCTGAGAAAGTAGTTGCATATTCAACAATTTAATTTACTTTCACTGACAAATAGTGAAATAGAGCACATGGAATTAATGATTTGGATTTCCTCTTCTATGAAGTTCTTGTAAATATTTTTTATCATGTTTTTGGTCTGTTTTCCTCTATTAACAGTAAACTTTATATAGCTTGGATACAAGTAGTTTGTTGACCATGTGTCTTTAAAAAATCCCCTCCCCCACATTCTATGCCCTACTTTGTAACTTTGTTACTGTCTAAAGATAGACTATTTAAAAATGTTTATCTATTTTGAGAGAGAGTCAGAGAGAGAGCGAGAGCGAGAGAGAGAGAAAGAGAAGGGGGTGGGGCAGAGAAAGAAAGGGAGAGAGAATCCTAACCAGACTCCACACTGTCAGCATGGAGCCCATCACTGGGCTCAATCTTGTGAACCAGGAGATCATGTCCTGAGCTGAAATCAAGAGTCAGAGGCTTAACCAACTGAGCTACCCAGGTGCCCCTAAAAATAGACTTTTTAAAATATGTAGTCCAAATTCCAACATTTTTCTTTACAGTTAGTATTTTTTATATCCTGATCAGAAACCTTAGCTTGTCCTAAAGATCTTGAAGATAGTGACATACATTATATCCTAGAAACCTTATTGTTTTATTGTTTAGATTGTTCATTTAGAGATGCAATCACCTTGAAACTGTTTAAGTTAAGGGATTAATGTTTTTTTAATACATAGATACAGAATTTATTGAAAAGATTGTTCCCCACTAATGTCAATGTCAACTTCTATTTCTAGTCGCTAAGGATTTTCTTTTTCTTAATAATAAATAGTTGTTGAATTTTATCAACTGCTTTTTCTGTTTTCAATGAGATCATACTTTTTCGCCTTTATCTTGTTAATGTGAATTCCATTGTGGTTTTCTTTTTAATGCTAAGCTTACTTTGCATGACTGGAATTAACTTTTTTTTTATGGTGTATTCACATTCATGAGAAATTTTCATCTGTACTCTTTTTTTCCTTACAATGTTCCTACAAGGTTTTGGTATAAGAATTGTGCTGTTTCACAATTAAGACTATTACTATTTGACTCCTGAAAGAGTTCATATACTATTGTTTTGTTTCTACTGTAAATTGTGAGTGAAAACTCAACATTAAAGCTCTCTAGGCCTAGAGTTTTCTTGGTGGGAAATATTTTATTTACAAGCTCAATTAGTCTAATATCTAGAGGGCCACTGACATTTTTCTATTTTTGTGGCAGTTCAGTAAGTTGTGTTTTCAAGGAATTTTTTCCATTTTATCTAACTTTTCCAGTATGTTGGCATATAATTTTTATAATAGCCATTTTTAAATTTATTACATCTGTAGCAACTGTAGTGACCATCCTTTTTTCTTTCTTGATGTAGTTGCTTTAGCTCTTTATTTTTTTCTTAACCTGCATGGCTAAGATTGATCAATTTGGTTAGTGTTTTCAAAGAGCTAACTCTTGGCTTCCTTAGTTTTTCATTTCATATTTTTCTTCCTAATTGACTGATGTCCTTATCTTTAGGATATTCATTTTTAGACTTTCTTGTGTTTAAATATACCATTTTTCCAGAACCTAGAAAAACTAGAAGCTAAAATTTTGGTTCTCGATATGGAAATTTATGCTACAGTTTTTTTAAATTTATTCTTTGCTAATATAACATTTAAGTACTCAGTAGAGAATTTCTTTTGGCAACCCTTGCCCACGAAACTCGAGAATCTTGCAGACGGTTCTTTTTTGCCAGAAACTATCTTCCTTTTTTTTCTTAAGGTTTTAGTTAAAGTCCAGTGAGTTACAGGATAATACTAGTTTCAGGTATACAATATAGTGATTCAACACTGCCATCCACCACCAGGCGCTCATCACAGCAAATGCATTCCCTAATCCCTTTCACCTATTGAACCCATCCCCTGACTCTCTTCCCTTTAAGTCTATATTTCACTTTAAGATCTGGTATACTTACATTTCATAATGATGCCATGTTTTAATTTCAATTTCAGGCAGTTCGAATATTTTTAATTTCCCTTTTGGTTTCTTCTCTAATATATGAGTTTTTTAGAACCATGATTAAATTCTAAATATTTTTATATGTTCTATCTTTATTGTTTTCTTTTTTTAGGTTAACTCCTCTGTAGTCAGAGAATATTCTCTAAATGTTTGAAATTTTTTAGATTTATTGAAGACTAGCTCATATCCAAGCATATGGTCCATTTTCATTATTAAGTCATGTTTTCTTGAAAAATATATATTCTGCAGTTATTGGGTATAAAACTTATATACTATGTCAATTTGGTGAATAGTGATTTTTTTAAGTTTATTTTGAGAGAAAGTGAGAGGGCAAATGAACACTAATGAGAACAGAGGAGGGGCAGAGAGAGAATCCCAAGGAGGCTCTTCACTGTTAGTGCAGAGCATAGCATCTTGGATTCCATCTCACAAACTGAGAGATCATGACCTGAGCCAAAAATCAAGAGTCAGATGCTTAACTGACTGAGCCACCCAGGTTCCCCAGTTAATAGCGTTGATCAAATATTCTATATTATTTATTGATTTTATGTCTTCCTACTTCCACAAAATTGTTTTATGTCAATTACTGGACGAGGAGTAGTGAAATCTCTAACCAGGATTGTGAATTTGTCTGTTTCTTTTTTAATTCTGTTAAATTTTGCTTTATATATTTTCAAGCTGTGTTATTTGATACATACAGACTTGGAATTATTGTCTTCTTAATAAAGTGACCCTTCTATCTCTTTTATTATTAGAAGTAGTTCTCATTAGGGGAGCCTGAGTGGACTCTGGACTCTATTCTCTTCCATTGATCTATGTGTCTACTTTTGTGTCTGTACCCTTCTGTTTTCATTACTATAGCTCTACGGTATATACTGAAATCTGGGGTTGTGATACCTTCATCTTTCTTATTTCTCAATGTTACTTTTATTTAATATAACTACTGATTTATTTGGGTTAAATCTATTGCCAGTGTATTTGTTTTCCTTTGTCCCATCTGTTCAGCCTCCAGAATTCCTCCTTTGTTTCTTATTTTTCCTGGGAATAGAATTCTGTGTTGGCAAAAATTTGCATCTTTTCATAAAGAGATCTACCATATGTCTTCTTGTTCTTTTGTATGTGATAGATCTTTTATTTTTGGCTTTATGTATAATTTTTTCCTTGACTTTGATTTTTACATTTTTATCCTGGTGTATTTGCTTTGATTTTATCTTCCTACATTTGCTGAGTTTCTTGAATATATTGTCTTTTAAAGTCAAATTTTGAAAAATCATTGACAATTATTACTTAAAATATTTCTACTCCAAAGTTGCCATTCCTTTCTTTCTAACCCTTCCAATTGTATATATGTAATATCATTTCACTTCACAATTATATATATGTAATTTCATCTCAAATTCTCTTATGTAGGTTCTGTTCTTTTAGTTTTTACCTGACTTCATGTTTCCTAATCTTGTTTTTTGTTATGTTTGATCTGCTGTTCATTCATCTAATGGTTTTTTTATTTCATGCTATTTTTTAGTTTTATAAAATATATTTTATAATGTTTATATTATTCTCCTTATCTAACATTGTCTATTTTTAAATTTTATTTCCAATATAGTTAACATGCAGTGTTATGTTAGTTTCAGGTGTGCAATATAGAGATTCGACAATTTTATTCATTACTCAGTGGCCCTCTTTATAAGTATATTCTTTAATCCCCTTCACCTATTTTACCACTTCCCTGCCCACCTCCCCTCTTATAACCATCAGATCTTCATAGTTAAGAGTTTGTTTTTGTGCCTAGGTGGTTCAGTCAGATAAGTGTCCAGCTCTTGATTTCAGCTCAGGTCAGGATCTCACGGTTCATGAGATCAAGCCCCGCATTGGGCTCCAGGCTGACAGTGCAGAACCTGCTTGGGATTCTCTATCTCCTTTCTGTGTCCCTCTCCCTGCTAGTGCACTTGCACTCGCTCTCAATCTCTCTCTCTCTCACTCTCACTCTCTCGCTCTCACTCTCTCTCTTCCAAAATTTATTAAACATTAAAGAGTCTATTTTTTGGTTTGTCTCTTTTATTTTTGTTCATTCATTTTGTTTCTTAAATTGCACATATGAGTGAAATTATATGGTATTTGTCTTTCTCTGACTTATTTTGCTTAGCATTACACTCTCTAGATCCATCCATGGTGTTGAAATGGCAAGATTTCATTCTTTTTTTATGGCTGAGCAGTATTCCATTATATGTATATACAACACATCTTCTTTATCTATTTATCTATTGATGGACACTTGGGCTGCTTCCATAATTTGGCTATTGTAAGTAATGATGCAATAAACCTAGGGGTACATGAATCTTTTTTTAAGTAATACTTTTGTATTATTTGGGTAAATACCCAGTAGAGCTTCTGGATCATATAGTAGTTTTATTTTAAATTTTTTGAGAAAACTCCATACTGTTTTCACAGTGGCTACACCAGTTTGCATTCCCACCAACAATGCACAAGGGTTTCTTTTTCTCCACATCCTCGTCAACACTTGTTGTTTCTTACATTTTTTATTTTAGCTATACTGACATATATGAGGTGATATCTCATTGTGGTTTTCATTTGCATATCCCTGATGATGAGTGATGTCAAGGTTCTTTTACTGTGTCTGTTGGCCATCTGTAGGTCTTTGGAGAAATCTCCATGTGTTCTACCCATTTTAAATTGGATTATTTGTTTTTTTGTGTTGAATCAAATGAATTCTTTATATATTTTGGGTATTAACCCTTTACCATATATGTCATTAGCAAATGTCTTCTACCATTCAGAAGGTTGTCTTTTAGTTTTATTGATAGTTTCCTTCATTGTGCAGAAGTTTTATTTTGGTGTAGTCCTAAATGTTTGCTTCTGCTTTTGTTTCCCTTGCCTTAGGAGACATATCTAGAAAAATATTGCTGTGGACAATGTCAGAGAAATTAGTACCTGTGCTCTCTTCTAGGAGTTTTATGAATTCAGGTCTCACATTTTGAGTTTATTTTTGACTATGGTGTAACAAAATGGTCCCATTTCATTCTTTTGCATGTAGCTGTACAGTTTTCCCAGCACCATTTGTTGAAGAGAGTGTCTTTTTTTCCATTGCATATTCACTCCTCCTTTGTCAAAGATTGACCATATAAGCATGGGTTTGTTTCCAGGTTCTGTATTCTGTTCCATTGATGTATGTGTCTATTTTTGTCAGTACCATACTGTTTTGATTATCACAGCTCTATAGTATATCTTAAAATCTAGGATGTGATACCTCCAGTTTTTTTGTTCTTTTTCAAGATTGCTTTGCTATTTGGGGTCTTTTGTGGTTCCATACAAATTTTAAGATAATTTGTTCTGTGAAAAATTCTATTGTTGTTTTAATAGAAATTGCATTAAATTTGTAGATTGCTTTGGGTAGTATGGACCTTTTAACAATATTTGTTTTCCCAGTGCATGAACATGGAATGTCTTTCCATTTCTTTGTCTCATCTTCAATTTCTTTCATCAGTGTTTTATAGTTTTTGGAGTACAGGTCTTTCACCTCCCTGGTTAAATTTATTACTTGGTATTTTATTATTTTTGTTGTAGTTGTAAGTGGATTGTTTTCCTAATTCTCTTTCTACTGATTCATTATTAGTGTATAGAAATGCAAAAAAAAATTCTGTATATTGATTTTGTAATCTGCTACCTTACTGAATTTATTTATAAGCTCTAATAGGTTTTTATTGATGGAGTCATTGGGATTTTCAATATATAGTGTCATCTTATCTGCAAATAGTAAAAGTTTTACTTCTTCCTTACCAATTTGGATGCCTTTTATTTCTTTTTGTTGTCTGATTGCTGTGGCTAGGACTTCCAGTACTATGTTGAATAAAAGTAGTGAGTGGAAATCCTTGTCTTGTTCCTGACTTTAGGGGAAAAGCTCTCAGTTTTTCCCCATTAAGGATGATAGAGCTGTAGGTTTTTCATAAATGAGCTTTATTATGTTGACGTAAGTTCCCTTTAAACCTACTTTTTTGAGGGTTTTTATATGAATGAATGTTGTATTTTGTCAAATGCCTTGTCTACATCCATTGAAATAATCATATGGTCTCCTTCTCTCTTATTGATTTCTTTATCACATTTATTTATTTGTGATTATGGAACCACTATTATATCCTAGGAATAAATGACACTTGATTGTGGTAAGTGATTTTTTTTGGCAGTATTGTTGAATTTGGTTAGTTAATATTTTGTTGAGGATTTTTGAATTTAGGTTCATCAGAAAGATTGACCTGTAGTGTGTTCTCTCTCTCTCTCTCTCTCTCTCTCTCTCTAATGTCTTTCTCTGATTTTGGTATCTGGGTAATGCTGGCCTCATAGAATGAACTTGGAAGCTTGTCTTCCTCTTCTAGTTTTTAGAATAGCTCAAGATGAATAGTCATTAACTCTTCTTTAAATGTTTGTTAGAATTCACCTCTGAAACCATCTGGTCCTAGACTTTTGTTTATTGGGAGGTTTGTTTGTTTGTTTTTAATGAATTCAATTTCATTGCTGGCAATTCATCTGTTCAAATTTTCTATTTATTCCTGATTCAGTTTTGAGAAGTGGCATGTTTCTAGGAATTTATCCATTTATTCTAGGCTGTCTAATTTGTTGGCCTATGATTTTCATAATCTCTTATTGAGATTCTTTCTCTTTTTAATTCATTTTTTCCATTTCCTTTATTATCTTTAATATATTGTTAATGGTGTTCTTTCAAGTCCTTAAGATATGAATAATCCTTGGGTTTGATTTTATGGTCTACTTTTTTTTATTATTATTATCTGTTGCAGTTCACGAATCTTCTCATGTCTCATAATGGATAGTATGATATTACACCAAATACCTGTGGAGATAGAAGTTGATATCATTTATTCCTAGAATATTTTTTCGTTTACACAGATGTTGTGAAAGGCTAATACTTCAGTCTAGTCAGATGTTGAGCTAGGTTGTGACTGGGTTACAACTTCAGTAAGTTTCAGCCCACCTTTAAAATCTTATAGGGAGAACTATTATGCTTATTGGAGACTCTCCTTCTCATGGCAACTAGATTTCGTAAGCATTGTATGGCTTCAGAAGAAGATAATACTTTTATGCCCTGTACTGCACCCTTTCTTGTTTTTGGCTAAATCTGATCATTCTCTTTTTCTACCTTGTTGAAAGTTCAGCCCTACTGGATGTCTTGAAGTTAACTCTATCCTCACATTTCAGATAATTAAAAATGGAAAACATGTTGAGAAAGAAAGCAACCTGTCATACATTTCTTGTAACTTCTTTTCCTAAGATGATTTTGTCCCTTTATGGGAAATCTCCCTTTATATTTCTGAACCGGCTCTCTAGTCTCTTATGTCTCTTTGGCACTCAACAAATATCTTGGGGAAAACTGATCCTATTACTTGCCAGTGATTCTCTCGATTTTAATCCATGATGGCAGCCTACTTAGTCATAGATTCTGTTGCTTTCTATTTCTCCCTTTGCCTATGTCAAGTCTGATAATCGATGCTTGCCCAGGGTTGGCAAGAAAGGAAGAAACTGGCTTGTGATCTCAGCTTACCTGGGAAGGTCTCTTCCCTCTCTGGGATTTAAGTTTATTCGGTTACCTTCATTTATGTAATACACTTGTGTCTTTAAATTTTATTTTTAAATTTATCTTACCCACAGTTGTTAAAATGAAAGTAGTGGCTGTTGCCTCTTCTTGTAAATATAACCACTATCAGTAACAGTGGTTCTGAAAAGTGCTAGCCCTTCATTGTAGGCACTTGCCACAGTATAACTTTTGACTTGGGGAACAAGATGTAATGTGTTATTTTGCAGGTAGAACACAAAAGAGTTATCCTATGTTTTTGAAGGCTATTTCTCTGGATATACACCTCTAAATTAATAGCTTTTGGTTCTATTTTAGCATTTTGAATATTTTATTCCGATTTTTTCTGATTACCATTGTGTGTGCTAAAGCCAACTGTGGATGCAATATTTCTCCTCTGAAAGTAATGTGTCTTTTCCCCATTGTTGCCTTTAAAATGTTTTCTTTGCCTTTGTTTTTCTACATTTTTATTATGATGTACTTGATGTTCTTTCTACTTATCCTGTTTGGTATTGCAGACTTTCTTGCATTGTAAGTAGATGCTTGTTTAGAGAATCTCAAGACTGCTCTTCTATTTGGTACTTTGCTAGGGAGACTCACAGGATCCAACATACAGGTGTAGTCATGAAAAAGATTTATTATAGTGGCACAGTAAGAAGGAATAGCTGAATGAGTAAGAGAAAAATGCACATAAGGCAAAGTTTGGAGAAACTCAGGCACATGTTTTCTGTGTTTTGCTCTCTCTCTCACCTCCAGCCCAGGAAGGGTCACTCTGCATACTCCTTTCTTTAGCAGTAAAGATGCAGCAGCATGCATGCAATATTTCTGTACAGGGAAGCCTGGCTGAAACTCAGATTTCAAGCTTTCTGTTGGGTCTGGGGACACAGGCACTCTATGGCCACCAAAATCTGAGATTGCCAGAAGGAAAGCAGGTGTTCACCATAAATCACATCGTTTGTACATTCTAAGCAGACAGACATAGCAGGAACATTAGAAAACATTTCAAAAGCCAAATTCCCGAACACTGGCCATGTAACAGGCCTGCAAGCAGGCTCTTCAAAAGACTGGGTCTGCCATGTGAGCACTCTCCTGATAGTGTCTTCTGTCAGTTTGAGAAGACTCCCAGCCATTATAACTTCAAATACTGCTTCCTCTATTCTCTCTCTGTTCTCTCTCTCATATGCAAATTCCATTTAGTTAGAACACTTTGCATATTCAATATGTCTCCTGTTCTTTTCTCTATTTTTCATTATTTTAGTTCTCCATGCTCTAGTCCAGTTTTATTCCTGATTCCTCTTTCATTTGTTCTTATTTCAACTATGTCTAATTCTGTTATCGCTAAGAAGAGCATCTATTGAGTTTTTAATTTTAACTATTTTTATTTTAAATTCTGCAATTTCCATTTCTTATTTTGTAAATAAAATTTCTGCTGAAATTTTCCTTTTGTCATATAGTTTTTCAATACATTAATCACAGATATTTTAAATTCATGTCTGGTAACTCTCCTATTTGAATTTTTTGTTAGACTGTTCATTGATTGTTCTCTTGGCTTGCTGTCATATCTTCACTCCTTTTATAACTGACAAGTTTCGATTGAATGTTAGATACTGCATATAAAAATTTAGAAATGGTTTGAGAATTTACTTCTATTTCTTTTTTTATGTTTGTTTATTTTTGAGAGAGAAAGAGACAGAGTCTGAATGGGGGAGAGGCAGAGAGAGAGGAGACACAGAATCTGAAGTAGGCTTCGGGCTCTTAACTGTCCACACAGCCCAATTCAGGGCTTGAACCCATGAACCCTGAGATCATGACCCTGAGCTAAAGTCAGATGCTGAGCCGACTGAGCCACCTAGGCACCCCTAGGATTTACTTCTATTTCTGACAGGTCTATGAGCAGGACACAATTACTATAATTCCCATATACACTTATTTGAATCTGGGCTTCATATTTGGTACTGGTGGATCTATTTCTGCATTGTTTTTATTCTTAGGGGTGGTCCTCCAAATGTTCAACATAAAACCTGTGGTGTTTACCAGGGTCTCTCTTCATTCGGGGCTCCAGATGGCATTCTTTATCCTCCAAGACCCATGATGCTGCCACAAACTCTTGTCAACCTCTCAACCACTCAGCTGTTATTTTGTGCTCAATTTCCTAGTTTCTTACTTGCTGCTTAAAAATTGGCAAATGACTTAAGGGGAGAATTTACACTATGTTGGCTTTATGTCTACACCTTAATTTTTTATCTGGATTTTGGCCATCAGATCCTTACAACCTTACATCCCTTTCTCTCTCTATCTCTCTTTCTCTCTCATTCTCTCTTACACACACACACACACACACACACACACACACACTAATAATGACATATCCTAAGAAAATGATTAATGGTGTTTGCTCAAAATAAATATAGAAGAAACTTGACTAATGCTGGATAGTGTTCTATTGCATGATTAACTAAAGTCTGCATGTACTTCTCATTCCTACACCCACATGTTTCTCATGTTCCCTCACATAGGATTACCTTTTCCACTCTTCTGAAAACCAAAACCCACAAGATTCAAGTAATATATCAGTGTTTCCAAAACACTTTACCCATATTGTTTCTCTTCTAATTTGTTAGAATTCACTTCCTCAACCATGTATTTGTTTTCTCATCACACAACTCCTTTTGTGTACTTGCAAACGGTGTGTATATATCTTATTTACAATCATATTATATTACTTTGTAAACAAAGATCAATATGCCTTCCTATATCAACCTTATTTATTTACTTCACTCTGGGCCATAACTTCTCTCTCCTTTACATTGTGGCTGTAGCAGAGATGACAAGTCCTATGTAAGGGGCTTCTGAAGGAGAGCTAATCCCTGAGTGTGGACACCACCACAGAGGTGCCACAACAGGGAGGCGTGGGTTGATTGGAATTGAGAGAACAAGTCTAGTTTCACATGGATTTTCATGGTTTTCACTGTAGAATGACCCCAAACCAAAGAGTTCTCCAGTTTGATCTGGGTAAGCACTGGACTACAGAGGCTTCATGGGCTAGTTTACTTATTTGTAATGCTTATTAAAGAAAGCTATGCCTATAGGAAACATTCAAGATATATTTGTAGTTGAATTAGTGAGGTGCTTTCCAGTTTTCTAATTGGATAGGTACATTCATTTCTCATTAAGTATATGAAATCAGATGGTCAGAGATATTTACTATTTTAATGTCAGCCTTAATATAATATCCAATCTACCAAGCCTGCGACACCATCTCTTCTTATGCTGAGCAGAATTTTGTTAGCGGAAAAAAATAAAGTACATGGTCAAAAAGTTTTTGAAACACTACCTCCATTTGAATATTTCCAATGCATGTAAACACAATACAGTCTTGGATTTATTAAAAATAAATAAAACTTTTTTTCAGAATATTTGTTATTGGAGAACTTTTTTTTTGCCTGAAAGCCTATCAGTATCTCACAGAACACTAATACTCAAAGGAGCACATTTTGAGATAGTTGGCATAGGGTAATATCTATCTCCTGGTCTACTGTTAATTCTCTTTTGCACACTAATTTTTTTCTCTTACCAGTTACTTGGCTTTAACACTCTGGAAGCATTATGCTTAAAATGCATAAAATGCCTGAATCCCTCTGGCTCACCGAATATTTCCAAGGAGGTTCATATTATGGTTGGATACAAATTCTGGCATCAAAACATCTCTTTGCTTCATCACAACAACTATATTATTTTCTTATGGATGCTGAAATAAATTACCACAAACTTCATGTCTTAAACAATGCACATTTATTACCTTGCAGTTCTAGGTGTTGGAAGTCTGTGTTGGCTAAACTACTGGGCTAAAATCAAGGTGCCTGCAGGGCTGCATTTCTTTCTGGAGGCTCTAGAGAAGTGTGGTAGGCAGAGTAGTGGGGCTTCAAATGTCTACATTCCCATCCCAGGAACTTGTGAGTATGCTATGTTACTGGGCGAAGGGTAACTGAAATTGCAGATGGCATTAAAGTTGCTAATGAGCTGACCTTGAAATAGTTTATTCTGGATTATTTTGGTCAGCCTAATGGCCTATAAGACTGAAGCAGAAAGAAGAGTGAAGCAGGAAACAGAAGAGTCAGTGTCTAATTAGTACACCATGAGAAAGACAACCAGCCATTGTTGGTTTTGAAGATGGAAGACTGCCACAAGCCATGAAATGCTGGCAGGCTATAGAAGCTGGAAAAAGGCAAGAAAACAGATTCTTCCTTAGAGCCTTCAGATAGAATGAAGTCCTTCGACACCTTGTGGGATCTATTTCCACCTCTTACCACAATCATTATATCAAAATATGAAACTATTAACTTTGGTATTTGAAAACAAACCAATCACATGTTGATTTCCATAAATGTGCTTGGTCCATGCAATTCTTGTCCTTCAGTGATTCTTAATTTTCAGACATTGAGGATTTCCTGGATGCTTTAGCCCTAGTTGTTTGAAATTCTGATTTAACATAAAAGAAGGACTCTGTGATCATAATCAGCTAATAGGTTAAGTTCAGTTTTAATCTATTCACATACCTCTATATAAAATTCTCTGCAACTCTTCCTTGCATTAAAGCTTAGAATTTATTATATGTTAAGTATAAAAGTTAATTCATACATTACATAGGAATAACATTTTAGTAACCAACTTATTGTGGAAATGTTGTTAAGAAAGAAAATAAAGTCGTTTTGCTTTTAATCGCCTGACCTTATCATCTTAGTTTATCATTTGTCACTAGTACAAGAAACATAACATTTTCATATACAGGATATTCGATGTGTACTTTGGCTTTTGAATGCACAAAAAATGATTTAATTCAGCCTTTTATTTCATTTGCATCGCTTTTAGAAAATTACAAAGATGGTGGGGCATACTTTACTTCTCCAAGGCCAAAATCGTAGTGAAGTGTTGACAGCGCCTCTGTAGCTTCAGGCTTTAACAAGAGTTTTGGTTGCAGCAAAACCAAAGGGAGCTTAAGCTTGAGAGCAGAAAAGCAGTGAAGTCAGCTCCCTGCTGACAGATGTTTCTGAGCAGGCATGAGTCACTTCTCAGCCTTCTAAGAACAACTGCGTCAATGAGTCCCACTTGCCACCAGCCCTATAAATCCTAGGAAAGCAAGTATTACAGGTGATTTAGTATAGAATACTTAACCAGTGCTATTACTAAGATCATATAAGATAACTCAGCAGGAACTATTAAGATGGCCATTCTAATATACCAGAATAGATTCTTTTGGTTAACAAGAATGTAGGCTATAATAGAGTCCTCATGTAGGAGTTAAGAAAGCAGATGTACAAATAATGTAGCCGCACTCAGATAGATGGTCTGTGTTATTAGGCAAGTCACTTAACCTCTGTGCATACTTTTCTAACCCCTGAAAAATGAAGGACCTTGACTAGATTATTCCTAAAGTCTCTGTTAGTTCCTCTATCCCATTGTTCTCATGATAAGAAATTAGGAGTGCCTGGGGAGCTCAGTCGGTTAATTGTCTGACTCTTGATTTCAGTTTAGGACATAATCTCACCTGTTTGCTAATAGCACAGGGCCTGTTTGGGATTCTGTCTCTCTCTCTCTGCCCCTCCCATTGCTCTTTCTCTCTCTCTCTCTCTGCCCCTCCCATTGCTCTCTCTCTCTCTCTCTCTCTCTCTCTCTCTCTCTCTCTCAAAATAAGTAAGCTTAAGAAAAACAAGAAAGAAATTTCCCTAACTCCTAAGAATCACACCTATCTTTGCCTTTACTAGATTAAGTTTTATGAAATGGACTGTTTTGTATTTTAATTTTATCATTCATAAATGTTACTTGTATTTCCCTGGCTAGAATATAAACTTTTTCAGTAGAAATACTATATATTATATATCTTTGTATTCACCATAGCAATAAAGGAGATGCTTGGAAAAAAATTTCATACCTATTAAAGTGAAACAAACTACTTCCATATTCTCTTATGTATGACTGTTTTTATATTTAAGAGTTATTTTAAGGTAAGTTTTAAGGGCACATGGCTGGCTCAGTTGGTTAAGCCTCTTGTGGTAGGGACCCCTCCTTAAGGAATTAAAAAAAAAAAAAACCTGAAGGCAACCTGGCTATGCATATACCTAGCAATCCCTCAGGACCTTGTAACATGAGACCACTTAATCAGACTGCATATTTGTGTGTTACCATATATGGGAGACAAATACAAAATGTATAAAAAATTATGCCACGTGATGTTTGGGGCTCAGTTCTTCCGTTTGAACCCAATTGAGCCCTGCCAGCTGGAATAAAGTTGCTTCCTGGAAAGAAAAACCTCAGTGTCCCAACTCTCTGTATGAGAATCCTGCTACAGTCTGACTCTGGATTTCAGCTCAGGTCATGATCTCACAATTTGTGAGTTTGAGCCCTGCATCAGGCTCCACATTGGAGCTCCTGCACCACATTGCCAATGTGGAGCCTGCTTGGGATTCTCTCTCTTGGGACGCATGGGTGGCTCAGTTTGTTGAGCTTCTGACTTATCTCTCCCTCTCTCTTCAGCCCAAAGTAAATAAATAAACCTTAAAAATAGGTGGGTTTTAAAAGTTACAATCTTAAATATTGTCTATGTAGCTTGCTTTTCAGAGATCTAGAAATATTCATCTTCCTGATTGTGTACAATTTGCTAATAGACTTAATTAGCAAAAACTTAGTCATGACATTTCATAATGCTCCTGGCAATTAATAGGAACCATAAACTACCAGTTTCTCCTTGTCTTGTACTATAAGTGCTGTTGGACCTGGGAACATTTGAGCTGTGAGGACAATCTCAGGGGATCAGAGAGTAAGTCAATCGAATGCAGATGCCAGACATGTGTGCTACTCCATCTGGAACGTCAGTGAATGCTCTAGCCCTGAGGAGAAGAGGTCAGAGAAATTAGGAAAGAATTGTCAAACTGTGGCAAAGGAGTTGCAGGTGACCAAGCCATATTTAGGATTCAGGTCAGGATGAACAAGCAAATGCTGAAGTGCCCAAGAACTTGGCACTTTTTAGAAAATAAACTTGTCATGGAAGATTGTTTGTAATTGCTGTTTGCTATAATGCCAATTCCACTCAAAAGGCAGCTTTAGTAGGTTGCTGCCTAATTTAACTAATAAAAAAAATGTGGGGGTGTGGAATAGAAAATATTCAGCCTTCCAGGCTATAAATACCTTGAGAAAACAAGAATCTAAAAATGAATAAAACGTAGTGGCAGAAGAGAAAACCATGTATACTAATTTTTTTCTTGGTGGGGAAGGATGAGACTCGAATATATCCCTATCACCCTTCCAATAAACCTGAACACAGAGTCTGGATAATAAGGATAGCTGGGATAAGAATTCTTACTTGCTTAAGTAACACTATGAGGAAATAGAACATATATGTAGACATACTTTCTATAAGAAGTTCCTAAGGAACAATTTAAAAAGGATTAAAAAAGCTACATCACAGCTAAAATCAGGGAAGTCATCCCCATGTTCTGTTTGAGGTTGTTCAAAGCTAATAATAGAAGAAAATCTTCAGATGAAATGAGAATTGCTCCTGCAATATTTCAAAGGAAACAAACCATCAAGACAATACCCGCATGCATTATGCAAATTTTTGAAAGGTCAAGGATTTTCAGGAAGGCAAATTAGAGCATAAAATGTCCTGTGTTTTAAAAAATCACCCCTCACATTTCCTTGCCAACAAATCCACAAAATGCTGCATATATTTCCCATATTTTCTGAACTTGGATAAAGAGACAAAAAAAGCGACAAC
The DNA here is from genome assembly GCA_028646485.1 of Cryptoprocta ferox. Taxonomy (NCBI): domain Eukaryota; kingdom Metazoa; phylum Chordata; class Mammalia; order Carnivora; family Eupleridae; genus Cryptoprocta; species Cryptoprocta ferox. The sequence continues at coordinate 47,871,558 of CM053560.1, read as the reverse complement.
TTAGAATTAATTCCCTGTTAGCAATGTAAAATGAAACTTCTAAATATGTACAGTTTTTTATACTTACTAAATCAGTGGTCACTTAATTTTCTAGTTATATTTTTAAACCTGATCTTGGACTGTCCACTTTGCTATCAAATCAAACATAGACTTACCAAGTAACAATTAGCTAATAGGCTATATTTAGATAAAATAAACATAAAGCATTGAGAAGTAAAAGTTTCAGTTAATGCTATCTATTTTTTTAATGTTTTTAAATGTTTAATTTTGAGAGAGAGAAACATAATGCAAGCAGGAGAGAGGCAGAAAGAGAGAGAGATACAGAATCCAAAGTAGGTTCTAGGCTCCAAGCTGTCTGCACAGAGCCAGACCTGAGGCTTGAACTCACAAACCATGAGATTCTGACCTGAGCCGAAGTCAGAGGCTTAACTGATTGAGCCACCCAGGCACCCAAATGCTATATTTTTTATGTCTATTTAAATTTATTGTTTTGGGGGGCACTTGGGTGGCTTAGTTAAGTGTCTGGCTCTTGATCTCGGCTCAGGTCATGATCTCACTGTTCGTGAGATTAAGCCATGCGTTGGGCTCTGTGCTGTCAACACAGAGCCTGCTTGGGATTCTCTCTCTCAACCCCCCTCCCTCTGTCTCTGTCCCTACCCCACTTGCACAGTGTTCTCTCTCTCTGTCTCTCTCCCTTTCAACATAATAAGTAAATAAACTTTAAAAAATAAATACACAATTTTATTTTTAGAAATATATTTTAATGGTATTAGCCTCAAAAAGCATTAACATATGTATGACTCAATATTTTTTACAGTATGTTTTTTACAAATCAGATTCAGTATATTCTTTAACGCTTATATTGTTTCTATATTGTCATTCTCTATAATATTTTATTACAAAAATAAATAAGTTTATCTCTTTTCAGCATTTATTTAAATACATAGGCATGTTAAATATAGTTATTTGAGTAGTCTCATAATTTGAACAGCCTGAAATATCTAATAAATTAGAATTATGTTTATTATTCTAATGCTGGAGATAAAAATGATTCTAAATCTATCACTATGGATGCAGTAAGTAAAGTGTTAGTAAATGTAAGTCTAAAGTAACATTTTCTTGGGAATCCTTTGTAATGATTATAGAGGGTTCTATTATGTAAATTAGTCTTTTCTCTAAATTCTTAAATATTTGTTGAATGAATTAATACATTAATGAATGGATAGATCTATTTTCAAAGCCACACACACACACACACACACACACATTCACTCATTCATTTACTGCCTAAGACTGGCAGTCAGTTGTAGTTAAATAATGAAGGAAATTCATGAAGCCTTGCTCATCTTTCACAATCACTTATGCAAATGTTTGCATATGTAAAATTATTTTGGTATTTATCATTCTCACATTCTGAAATCTAGGCGACAAATTAGAAAATGACTCTTTTAGTAGAAAAATGTTACCCTACTAATGCACTAATATTGAAGTCCTACATATCCGACTCATAAATCAGGCATGCCGAAGGACAGTTCAGAAAAAAAATTAATCTGGAGAGTAATGTGATTTTTCTCTCCTCTTTCCCATTCCCTCTTCCACCTTTCTGCTAATCTTCCTTTCATACTATTGCAATTTATTTTCAAGAATAAAAGCCACAATATAACCAGAAAAAGTGAATTTGCAAACAAATTGTTTCAGGCTATTATTTGGGGTTAATTGACATGTGAACACCATGGAATTACTGGCCCAGTGAGAAGCTTTAATAAAGAAATGGACTCTGAACTCCACACAAATGCATTGGTCTCATCACAGTCCTAGGAGGGTGGCCTAGACTCTCTATTAGATTGTCGGTTACAATTACGAGGTACATTTTATATGATTTCTGTGTCATCTTCAATTCTTCTTAGGCTCAACTGACTTTAAAGTATGACAAAATTGAGAGAATGAGGAAGCAGGAACACTATGAGAATCCAAGCATAAGAAAAAATGAATAGTCTGAGGCAGATAACGATGATGTTTGTGATTAATACTGCTATGAATTTTATTTAGATAAAAATGCCGTTTTATTAGTTATCCCTGCACTGTCCAGTGTGGAGTGGGGGTAACACTTTCAGCTATCTGCAGTGACAATCTGTGTGTTGAGAAGCAGAGTCACATACTAGAAATAGTCATTACAAAAATTATGTATCTTTATACAGCGCCCGTGTTCCTTAACGATGTGTTAAGTTTGATGGTTGTTTTTAAATGAACTCCTGCTTTACCACTGGCATGTATTAGAATTTAATAGGTACCTTACTTTCATTTATTATTCAGTCAACACTGATTGAATTAATTTTATTTAATCATTTATTCTGAAAATTCTATTCCTCTAGACTTTCTGACAAGTGCCCAGTGTCTTTCAGAGCTTTCCATATAAAAGAATATTCTGTAAACTATCAAGTGAATATTAACTTCCTAAATGTTATCTTGTTATTTTGGAATTATGTATATTAGATTCTTTTTTGGCAAGACTACACACTTGTAACTGAGCACAGGAGCTTAATGAAAATTCTTCCTTATGACTAGTTATGTATTTCCTGACAAACATAAAGAAGCTTTAGAGTAGTAAATACGAAAGACTGGTAACTGTTATGAAGTTATAAAACAATTTATTAGAGTATATAAAAGCCATACTAACAACAAGAGTGTACTCATGATACTAACAAATACTGAAGGGTATCATTAGCTATAATTTTACCTTCTGGTATTATTTTCTGAGCATAAGCTATATAAATTCAGTGTTCTACCATTGGTTAAACTAGTAAAATATAGAGATGCACTCTGGAGTTTGCATACTATTAACTATATAGTGTAATTAAAAATGTTAATTTAGCAGCAAATTTTAATATTTAAGGTACTTAAGATTATTGGAAGTCACCAAAATAGACATTAATGTACTCTTTCATTGAAAATCTGTGTTAGTTTCTTTAAAAAAAAATAAAGTGGGGAAGTGTCTGGGTGACTCAGTTAAGTGTCCGACTTCAGCTCAGGTCATGATCTCACAGTTCGTGGGTTTGAGCCCCGCGTTGAGCTCTGTGCTGACAGCTCAGAGCCTGGAGCCTGCTTCAGATTCTGTGTCTCCCTCTCTCTCTCTGCCCCCGCCCCCCATCTCTCTTTCTCTCAAAAATAAACATTAAAAAAGGATACTAAAAAGAATCTGTGTTAGTTTCCTATTGCTACAGTAACAAATTATCACAACCTTAGTGGCTTAGAACAACACATATTTGTTATTTTAGAGAGCTGGAGGTCCTAAGTCTGAATTGGATCTTAAGCACTGAGATCAAGTTATGGACAGAACTGCGTTCCTTCTGGAGGCTCTAGAGGAGAATCTGTTTCCTTGCTATTCCCAGCTTCTAGAGGCCATCTACATTCCTTCTCTTCTGGCTTTCTTCTGTTTTCAAAGCACACCAGTACAGCCTCTGCTCCTGTCATCACATCTCTAACTCTGAACCTCCTGCCTTCCTCTTAGGTTATCAGATACCTACTGTATGCCAGACTCTATGCTACATGCTGGGCATATAATGATGAAGAAGACTTCTGTCATGTCAATGGAGCTTACATTTTGGTTGCAGAGACAGAATATAAAGTGTAGGAGTGAACACATTATCCACTGCACTTAGATGTCATTTTCTATGACTTATCTAAGCTTCTTGAATCGCGATGAAGATATTTTAAACTGGCAAATTTATCTCTGCAGTTTTTGTTTCAATAGTTTATTTTGAGCGTCTTCATTTCTTTTCAGCAAATGTGCCATCTTCCTAATGTCTTCCCCTCTCTTTCTTCCTTAGAAGGTAACTGGGGTAGAAGATGGAGATTCTTGACCTTCCAGAGGTACAAGAGGATCCAGTTGATACCCACTACCTCATCACTAGTCTTTGTTGTAATGAGCTGATCTGGTCTAGTTCCTGAATCCACTTAAACTGACTAAGATGAGGCTGCTGAACTTGTTTGGTTCTCTAGGAGAATTTCAGAGCTCGGAGGTTCTCTCTGACTGATTCAACCAATCATCTTTGTCTCTTAAGATGCTATGTACTCTGAAGCCTATTGTGGCTGCCCAGACATCCGACATGTGGACCTGATGAGACTGTCTACCTTGAAGCTACTTGCACTGAGGTTACTCACTTCTGTGTATTGTGGTTCCCAAAATCATGTTGCCATTCTGTATTATCTCTGGAACATGCAGTAACTTCTGGGTCCCTTTTGGAAGGTGAGGGAGTTTCTCCATGCCTCTCATTCTCCCTTACCTTTTTTTTTCCTTCTTTCTCTCTAATCATGCTTTTATTTGGCCACCATGGATCTTCTAAGGTTGATATAAGACCATCTAGCTTGACAGTCTTATCCCAAAGTCATATTATGAAAGCAAGACAAAAATGTCTCTGCTTTTGGCTTTTTTGGGGGGTGCTTTTTTTTGACTTTTCTTGCTCCTTATGCCAATACTTTTTGGGAAAAGGAATCCTAATACACTTCTCATGCCTTTCCTGCCCTCTCCTTACCTCTTTTTCGCTACATGGGTTAGATAGAAACTTTTTTAGCTTCTAATATTATGATGTCCACAGTGGTTAGCTTTTGATACATTGACAGAAATAAAACAGTTTAGAATATTGTTCTTTTATTAATTTAATGGCAAATTTTTCATTATGAATTAAAAATTATCTTTATGGTTGCGTGTTAAAATAAGAGCCCTATGTTCTTAGTAGTATCAGTTTCCTCCCTGACTCCATCCATTGATTTGATTAGTGGCAAAATGTAGAGCCAAAAGATTTTCAGGATTTGAAAATACTTTGTAATTACCACAGATTGTCCCTGATTATTATATTGTATGTAATATTTACAGGTTAGGAGTTAATAAGGGAATTATATAAGGAATTATACAGGGTGAAATTATGCAGGTGAAAATATTCACTTAAGGTACAAATTGAATGGATTTAATATTAAAAGAAGAAAAGTTTATTGATACAATTTCAGATTCTACACTGCAGCTAATCTTTAGAATACTACCACTTGATGAGTTTTGATGTAATATTAAAGAAGACCACTGACAAGTATCTTCAAAGACTATTAAAATAGTCTTCTGCATGAGACATGCTCTCCTTATACATTTCAATCACAACATTCTATCACAACAGACAGACTACTATATGCTAGATATGGTCTTGGTTACAGTCTTGGAACACACCATTCAACCAGACTGATGAGTCACTTGGTCTCATTGAACACACATAATTATATCTTGCTGTGTCTCTGGACCCTGGACAAATAGGTATCCAATGATTACTGATTTAACTTTACAAATAGTTATGTTCTGATTTTACATTCTCAGCTAATTTTGCTGATTTCTCTTTCACTATTTTCTACCCTTCCCTCTCAAAGTATGTATTTTTAGGGTACTGTTTTTATTCCCTCTGTACTTTCTTTCTGGGTATTTGTTCATCTTAAATATATTTACCTGTCACCAAATACTCTTGACTCTTAAATATATATTGGCCACTACCTTCAATTTCTAATTATCTACTTCACTCCTTAGCATGGAAATAGTAATAACCATTCAAAACCAACCAATGTTGCAAAACAATTCAGTTCTCTATCTCCACTTCTTCATGGAAGACTTCTTTTCTGCTAGAAAGACTGTTTCGGTCAATTAGCCAATTATATCACACCAGCATAGCATGACCGTATTTTTTTTCACATTAAAACTGAATAACACAGTCTGGTGTGTGTGTGTGTGTGTGTGTGTGTGTGTGTGTGTGTATTATTTAATTACTGTTCTCTTATGTTTCATTATTCTGCTTTAATTTCTAAAATGCTTTTGAGAACATTTTTATTGAGATAAAATTCACATATACTAAATAAAACAAAAGTAAACTATCTTAATATAAACAGTTTAGTAACATTTACTACATGAACAGTGTTTTACAACTACCACCTCTATTTAGTTTCAAAATATTTCTATCCTCTTCCAGCCCCTGACAACCACTACCCCTAATCATTCTGTTGGTATAGATTTACCTAATCGGGATAGTTGATATAAATATGAAATGGATTCATTTGCTTAGCATAATGTTTTCAAGATTTATGCATGTTGTAGCATACATTAATATTTCATGTTTATTTTAAAGTAACCCTTCTGATAAAATTCCTAGACACATGATGAAATTTTAGAAACCTCAGTCACAATGTAGAAATCATTAAGCTAGCTCAGAATTTAGAGATAACGTTATACACATAGAATAAAAATAGTAAAACAATGCCTGGGTGTCTCAGATAAGCATCCAACTTCAGCTTAGGTCATGATCTCACAGTTCCTGAGTTTGAACCCCAGAAATCCCCTGTCTCCCTTTCTCTCTGCCTTTTGTGCATGCTCTCTCTCTCAAAACTAAGCATTTTATTTTAACGTTTATTTATTTATTTTGAGAGAGCATGAATAAGGGTGGGACAGAGAGCGAGGGAGAGAGAGAATCTCAAGCAGACTCTGCAGTGATGGCAAAGAGCCCAATGCAAGGCTTAAACTCGTGAACCATGAGATCATAACCTGAGCCAAAACCAAGAGTGGGTCACTTAACTAACTGAACCACCCCGGTGTCTCAGAAATAAACATTTAAAAGAAATTTAGGGGTGCCTGGGTGGCTCAGTTGGTTAAGCGTCCAACTTTCACTCAGGTCATGATCTCTCATTTTGTGGGTTCAAGCCCTGGGTCAGGCTCTGTGCTGACAGCTTGGAGCCTGGAGCCTGCTTCAGATTCTGTGTCTCCCTCTATCTCTGCCCCTCCCCTGCTCGTGTTCTGTCTTTCTCTCTCTCTCTCTCAAAAATAAACATTAAAAAAATCAATTAAAAAATTTAAAGAATAAAAGCAGTAAAAAGTGAGTGTAAAATGGATAACTTAGCTATCATCAGAAACACCTTAGGAGACGATATCTTGGGGTGCCTGGGTGGCTCAGTCAGCTAAACATCCATCTGCAGCTCAGGTCATGATCTCATGGTCTGTGGGTTTGAGCCCTGCATCAGACTCTGTGCTGACAGCTCAGAGCCTAGAGCCTGCTTCAGATTCTGCATCTCCTTTTCTCTCTGCCCACTCACACTCTGTCTCTCTCTCTCTCAAAAGTAAATAAACATTTAAAAAAATTTTAAAGAAAGACGATATCTTGGTGAGTGCTGTTATTGGAAACTTGAGTGATATCATATCCAATCAAAAGAATCAAAATGTATACCTGGCCTAAGGAAAGATGGAATTCATTCACTTGTGTTGTAATCTTATTTTCAGAAATAACAATATGTAATCACTAGTAGATATAAAGAATTTGTTAGCATTTAGTTAACACAGTCCAAAGGAAATAGAAAATGTATTTGGAAGACACAGATATTTAATTCACAAGGAAAATCTATTTTGTTATGAGGCAGAGATAGTTCATCAGGCTTCTCTTTAGAAGGGATGAAATATCACTCAAGACAATCTAATTCTTTGTTTTTATTCTATGCTTATCAGGAGTCTTTGAGGTTATTTACTTAGAAGTTTTAGACAGATAAGTACTCCTATGGATAATGGACATGAGAATCTTCTTATGGAAATAAGTATACTGGTGTTTTGGATACAAGGAATCTGTTTAGCATTAATCAGTCTATAACACCTAGCAAAGAACCTGACACAAAACATACTCAGTAAGTGTAGTTTGAATGAACTAGTAAGTGAACGATGCATCTTTAATACTTTATGCTTAAAAATGGTGTACATAGAATAAGTTGAAGAAAAATATACGTTGTTAGTCATTTCACCCTCTTTACTGTAAAGCATTTGGAACGTAGTATTGTTGGGATGTTTAATCATTTCATTACTGGGTAGAAAAGAATAAGTGAATTAACAATCTGCCTAAGATAAAATAAAGAGATAATTTTCTTGGGAAGTTAGAATTATTAATAAAGATTTTAATATAGTAAACATCCAGTATAAATCAGGATAATTTTGTGAGATACTATTATCCAGAGATAGGATATATATTCTATATAGCAGGGATATTGTTCAACAGACACACTGGTTTCTTAAGAATGAATCAGACTCTCAAGGTATACAAAAACTCTCAAGATTCCACTCTGGAAAATACTCTTGACTTGGAGAATTCCTGATATAATTAACGTTGGAAAGCATGAGATCCCCATGGGCTTCCTTTTTGGTAAGAAATTTCAAGAACAATTGCAAGAGCCATTTTTTAATAAGATGGAGTTATATTGTTGATTAAGTTGTTTTTTTCGAAGTTACATTTTTGTAATTTTTTATTTCAAAACATTTCTGCTATATTAAAGCAATGTTGCAACTTGCTCAAAATTTAGCAGATTTTGTTCTCCAAGGATCCCAAGCCATCTTAGTATATTATTCCTACTATTAAATCTTCCTATTTTGGTGAATCTATTTTAAATGAGTATACATTTAAAGTCTTTTTTCTTCTTTGTAGTGATTTTCAAAAGAGAATACTATTATATCAAGACTTTATGAAAATAGTTTTCTGACTGTATTGCCTGGTGAAGGTTATGGCAGCTTTCAAAATCATTTTATATGGGTGTCATAGTCAATCACCATGAATGCTGCATGCAGTGAATCCAAGGAGATTTGTGGGGTGTGTGAGGGGGGAGGGAATGGTTAAACAGCATTTCTAGTGGGTGAAGTACGTGACTGCATCCTCCAAATTCCAACAAATGTTCAAAGTGCAACTACAAAAACGGTTGACTACTATATCTTGATTCATTCTCATGCTTTATTTCCTAAAAGAATCATTGTATATTTTGTGGACATCTGCAGCATTACTCAGTACCTTCAACAAAGGAGGCTAACAAATATCCCATCATTATCTCTGAAAGGGTTAGGTTAGAGCTGGCCAAAACTAAGAAGTCTTTTTATTACTTTTGTTAATGTAAAAGGATTTTTTGAATATGAAAATTTTAGGGCCACCATGCACTTTCTTATAAGAAAGAAATTTTCTAATAAATTTCTCCTAAATTATATATGCAGTTTCTCATTGAGTTTAGTTGGTTACTTTTTTTAGGTATAGTTAGATGCATAATTTCTATGTTCACCTAGTGGAGTTAAGTGGGAACATTTCCCCTGGTTCCTGCTTAGAGAGGATGGCACAGATTGATGTATTGCAGAGGGCTGGGTTGGCTTCTAAAACAGAAATGTTAACATTGAAATTTGAATCACCTTGAAGTGATTGATGAATCAAGAAACTCTTTAAGACTGGAGACCGCTGTATATCTTTAATATCTTTGAGTGTTCTATATCTATTTTTTATAGGATATTTTTACAAATTGACATTTGTAAGTTTATGTTGGAATATATAATTTGGTAATATTTTTTTAAGCTCAGCCAAATTTCCTCACTCTCCATGTTTAGATAAATTTCTCTTTATGTTTACATGAGAGTTACTGATACTTATAATAAAAATGTGCCTATAACTAACCAAACAAAAACTATTGAGCACAATTCCATTTATTTGGTTAACAAACTTATATAGATCATCTACCATAAGCCAAAACCTGCTGGAGACACACACACACACACACACACACACACACACACACACACAAATACCCTGCCTCTTCCTGCTGCTAATCTTGCAATGCAGATACATAAGAGTTGATATCATAGAGGGACAAACCTGGGGAGTCCTCAGAGAGGAGGAACTCTTTGAGGAGGCACTTGAGAGAAAGTAGACACTTTCAGGAAGACCAGAGAATGAGAACTAGTTCAGCTCTGTGTGTGTGTGTGTGTGTGTGTGTGTGTGTGTGTGTGTGTTTGGGGTAAAAGCAGAAGAGTCTATGGAAGCTTGAAAAAACACAAAAGCATTAAAGATCTGAAAGTCATTGAAAGGATCAGTAGTGCAGAGTTGGTGAGAAAGGAGTCCAAGTGAAACAGGGACAAGAGTACATGATAGAGAGCTTTACAGGCTGTGTCAAGGACTTGGAACTTTTACCTTCTAGCAGATGAGTAAGCACTGCAGACTTTTAAGTAGGGAATTTCTGTGTTTAAGAAATGTCATTCCCTAGGCATGTGAAGGATGAATTATGTAGAAACCCAAGAAGCAGAGAGATTAGTTAGGAAGCTGCTGATATTATCCAGGCAAAAGATGATAAATTAAGTATGGGAGTAGCATAGATGGAAGGGGAAGATCGAATCAGGATGATGTGTCTAGCTCAAAGCTAAGTACATAATGGATGCAAAATGCTTTTTTGCCCTAAGGAGATTATAAGTTACTTATATATTTAAATGTTGGGATACAGGGGTGAAAACTGATAAAAAATTGTTACAAAATGACTAAATGTGGTATAAACACACAGTGTGATAAAAAATGTACACTATTTAGTAATTTGAATACTTCAGAAACTAGTAAATCTATATGCTGACGCTATGGCTGCATGGTTACAAAAGACATTTCTAGAATTCTCTAGCCTCCCCATTAGTCTAAACTTCCTTCAATGTCATTTGACTATAGAAATAAAAAGTATCATCCTTTAGATAAAATAATAGCTTAGGATAATACCAAGGAGGAAGTGGTGATTAAAGGATGGGGGTGTTTTAGAGGGAAAGTAGGAATTTTGTAGTAGAGGGCTAGCATAAGCAAAGGTACAGAGGTAGGAAATGATACAGTGTATGGAAGAGGCAAGAGAAGGATTTGATTCAAGCAGAAGAAAATCACAAGAGAAAATACATTTACATTACTGTCCTGTAAAATATCCGTGTATGAGTGAAACTGCACAGTTCAAACCCATGTTGTTCTAGGGTCAACCGTACATGTTATAGTTCAATCTTTTTCCATATATATGTGTTCTAAATGTTCTCTCTTGGTCTAGGGCTTGCCTACTTTTTCTCTTAATGATGTGTTTTATTAAAAAAAAAGTTTTAGATTTTGAAGATGTCTGATTTATCATTTTTTAAACAATTTTATGGCTAATGCTGTCTAAGCCTGTCTAAAAAATACTTTGCCTAGATCACAGTGATATCCTTCAACTTTATACCTTATACTGTTGAAGTGTGTGACCATGTTCAAATAATTTTTCTGTGTGTTGTGAGGTTTCAATCCATTTATATTTAGTGTAATTATTAGTATGTTTAGATTTAAGACTGTCATTTTGATAAGCTGTATTTTCTTCTTTACTGCCTTTTCATTTTATAGTATATATTTTATTATGTTTTAATTTCTCTTGCATTTTTAGCTGTAGCTCTGCATTATTTTAATGGTTTTTATGATTAAGACAGTATGCATACTTAATTTATCATACTGCATTGCTGCATAAAACATCTAAGAAGACCCTTGAATGGTATAGTTCCATTTATCTTCATCTTTTGTCCTATAGTCCTATGTATCACATCTATGTGAATTATAAAACCTCTGGTAAATTTTTTTTGAAATGTGTTATTTTAACATAATGAAGAGAAGAAAAACATATTATGTTTAGCTGCATATAGAACATATCAGGTTTTTTCATTTCCTCCTATAAACCCAAGCTTTATCCTACTTTTCATTTTGAAGGGGTTTTTTAGTTTGTTTTCTTTTCACCTTAAGATCTAGAATTCTGAGTATATACTTTTTTCTTTCAGCACTTATTTTATTGTCTATTGTCTCCATGATTCCTGGGTTCATTTATACCATTATCTGCTTTCTCTAGTTATGTTAGTGATTTTCTTTTCATCTTTAGTTTTTAGCAGTTTAATTATGGTTTGCTTAGCTATTCCTTTCATTCTGTTTATTTTACTTTAGGTTCATGACATTTTTGGATCTGCAAGTATATACTTAAAAAATATTTTCAGGAAATTTTCTGCTAGTAATATGTTAAAACATTTTTCTGCCCCAGTCTCTCCCTTCATCTTATGACTAGAATTCCTTGTAAGCTAGATTTCTTGATGTTGTCCCTCAAGTAATTGAGGCTCTTTTCTTTCTACCCCATGACTTTTCTCTCTGTTCTTCAGACTAGATAATTTCTACCAGTCTCTTCAAGTTTACTGCCCCATCCAACTGATGTCCAGTCCATCCAGAAAACTTTGTTTAATTTTATTTTTTGTACTTCTCATTTCAAAATTCTCATTTGATTCATTTTCATAGTTTACCTTTTCTGAGATTCTCAATCTCTTTCTGAATTATGTCCATATTTTCCTTTAATTATGGAATATATTTTAAATAGCTCTTTTAACAGGCCTATCTGATAATTCTAACAGAAGTCATTTCAAGGCTGGTCTTTATGAACTGCTTTTTCTCCTGATTGTGTGACGTTGCCTGGCTTTTGGTAGGGGGGTGTTGTTGTTGTTGTTGTTGTTGATGATGATGTTTAAATTTTAAAAATTGCAGGGACACCTGGGTGGCTCAGTCAGTTGAGCATCCGACTGCTGGATTCAGCTCCGGTCATGATCTCACAGCTCACAGGTTCGAGCCCCACATCTGGCTCTGCGCTGGCCGCACAGAGCCTGCTTGGGATTCTCTCTCTCTCTCTCTCTCTCTCTCTCTCTCTCTCCCTATTTCTCTCTCTGCCTCTCCCCTGCTTGTGCTGTCGCTGTCTCTCTCAATAAATAAATAAAACTAAAAAAATCTAAAAATAAATTCATTTAAATGAATAAATAAAATTTAAAAAAAATTAAAATTGCATGTTGGACATTGTAGATTATATACTATAATAGAACTCTATAACATAATTCTGATGATGACTGGATTTTGTTCTACCAAGCAGATAGCTTGGCCAGACTCGAACACTTTCTCTCAGTGGAGAGCAATCAAAATATCTACTTCAGTCCCTTAGGCTACCATCTGCCTCCTTTCTTGGAGTCTTTCCTATATATGTAGTTAAGAGGTAAATCAAGGACATGGTACGTTTACACAGATTACCATGCATATCCCTCTGTATTATTCAGTTCTAGAATTTCCTGGGCACTTTCTACCTGTTCTGGCACATTTAAATTCTAACTCTTAATTCTTAATTTCTAAAGCTAGTATGACAGGGGATTTCTGCTTGAGTCCTAGCATACAAAATCTCCTTTTGGTGTATATCAGGGTATGCTTCCAGGCAAAAGGACACATAAATGCAAATATCACCAAGTGTAGTTTGCCTCTTTAAAAACTGCCTCCTCTATAGTCCCTGCCTATCTTTGATCATTATACAGTACTTTAAATGCAGTCAGCTCTGCTCTAACAAAAACATATGTTTTCCTAAAAAATAATTATGACATGCAAAATACTGCAACAAAAAACACAGGATTTATAGAGAAAAATGGGATTAGAGACATAACACTCAAAAACTTCATCTTGCCATCAAAAAAAAAGGAAGGAATATTGATAAAAATGGTATCCCAGTTCTACATATGCTAAATGGTTAAGAAACACATACATACTAAAATAAATGTAGCATCTTACCATGTAAAAGACATGACATTTATTTATAGAAGTGGGTTTTGGAAAGATTGCTTCTTGGGAGTTCTAAAGTTATCTACAATCTGACTGAGGTTATCTGAAAGTTGTAACACCCAACATACATGAGTGTAGTTCATAATACACATGATGAATTAAGGTGGCTAATATATGTGAGGTGTGCATGTGTGTGGGTGTGGGTGTATCTGCATTTTGCAGTTTGCTGCATTTCTTTAATATTTCTCACAGATGAAATTAAACATAAGCAAACATGAAACATTAATTGTTTTCAAATTATGTCTTCTTATATCAGTGGCTTTGGAACAAATTTACAGTTTCCAAATAAGCATTCTATCAGAAGAGACTGTACTCACTTTTTGAGATTTAGACAAAATTTACAATTGTCATTTATAGGATAATTAGTCTAAAGCTATTGCTGAAAGCAGAACCTCCTTTTTTTTCATTTTCAACATTATCTGTACATTTTTGGTGTCTGATATCTTTCATTAAGCATCATTTGTAAGATTTGTTGATGCTATTGCATGTAGAAGTATTTTATTTCTTATTTCTATATAGTATTTCATTTTATAAATCACAATTTTGTTTCCATTATATTGTTGATGGACATTTTGTTTACAGTTTTTTTGCTCTTTGGACCTAGGCTGCTTGGTTATATTTTGGTCTGTATGTGTTAAGAGTTCTGGGGTAATAGTATATATGTACGTATGTACATATATCTGTTGTAGATACTGACAAATAGTTTTTCAAATGAATTGTAACAATTTACATTCTCAGGAGCCTTGTATAAGAGGTCCATTTGCTCTACATTTTTACTAATACTTATTATTTTTAGTCCTTTAAGTTTGAGCTAATTTTAGTTGAGGTATAAACTCAACTATCTCCTTATGGTTTTAGTTTGTATTGCTCTAATGACTAGTGAAGTCGAGAACATTTCATATGCTTGTTCACCATTTGAACTGACTTGTAAAATGCCGTATATTTTTTTGTCCATATTTTAAATTAAAGTGGCCATTTTCTTACTGGTTTATAGGAGTTCTGTAGATGTCCTACATCAAAGCCTTTCATCATATTATGTAAATTTCATGTGCATTCAGTCTTTGGCTTGCTGTTTCGCTTTCTTAAAGCTGTCTTTCAGGGTTTTATGTTATTTATATCATGTGTTTTAATTCTTCCTATCTAAAACACCCGAGACTATATTATTGTGTGATCAATATTTACTCACATATTTATGCCTTGTTCTAATCTTATTCCTTCTTGTATTTTAATGCTTTCATTAGGAATTATTTCTTCAACAACTGCTTACATAACTTCCTTGAAGATTTCTTTTAGATTATGTCTCCTGGCAACCAGGTTTTTTTCTTTGTTTTTCTGTTTTTCTAGAAATGTATTGTTCATCTATACATTGAAGAATATTATCGTAATTACGTAATTTTAGTTTAGGCCATGATCATGTCATTTATTCCAGTGTTGTTTAGCATTTATAAATGTGTTTGTCTAGAAATGTAAATTATAAGGACTAGAGTATCATAAGGTTGAGGATAAGGAGAGATCATTGTGACCTAATCCTTATTTTTAGAGTATTGGATTTAAAGTATAGAATATGAAATAACTCAAGCAAAAACTAAGTAAAAATAATAGTTTGTCTAATATCCAATCATCCTGATAATTAGCAATGTTTCTTAAGCTTTATATATGTCCATAAATATTTATTCATGGAGTTAAATTTTTTTTCCTGTGAGTCTAACTCATGCTAGTACTATGCTAACCAATGGACAGATTGTACTTAGTGAGGTCTTTGGTATCTTGGAGCTTGCATTTCATTAATGGAAAGGATAATGAAAAATAGAAAATAGAATAAATTGGTATACAAGTTAATTTTTAGATAGTAGCAAATACTTCAGAACAAACAAAATAGGATAATAGAAAGTAACTTTAGGAAGAGGTGGCAATTTAAAATAAATACTGTGATTTAGGGCAGTCTCTGAGCTGAGACTTGAATGAATCCTGCGAAAATATAGGGGAAGTAAACTTCAGGTAGAGGGAATAATAAAAGGGAACAATAAATGCACAACCCTGAGGCTGACACCAGCTTGACTAATTTATTGAACCTATATGGAACAAATTAAATTATTTGTAAAATGGTGAAAGATAAAGTTGGAAGACCTTGCAAGGCATAGGATCAGTTAAGATATTTTAGGCTCTTAAGTAGTTACTATAGTGTTTAGATAGTAAAGTTACATGATCTGATTTGTACTTTAAACAAAAATTAAAAATATCTTTTGAACTTTTTGATGTTTTTGTTGGTACCTCCTATTGTAAATTATGGACATTCTTTGAAATGCCTTGTGACTGTATCAATTTCCTTAAATTTCTTATTCCCTATTCTTATTTAATACTCTGATGTTTTCTGGAGACTACTCTTTTACTCTTGAAAGCTGAGCAAAATTACCAAATTTTATTAAATATAAATTAATTGATTTTTGTCTTTCCTGATATTTACACATTCAATACCTTTTCTTATTTGCATTTTAGAAACATTCATTCATGATGTATTTCAGGCAGATTTAAGATGATTGGAATATGCAAATAGCCTCCAGACATAACATGTTTGAAGGGGAATCATTTGTGCTCATGTTTAAATAAACTCTAGTATATATGTTTAAAATTACCATTTTGTGCTATAACTTTTATTTCTTTGTTACTATCTGTTGTTTTTTACTGACTTAAATTTATGACCAATCTATAAGAAAGGTTCATTCACAGTAGATACACATACGTAGTCCATATTAAGTAATAATGTGGACATAGAGTTCATATTTGTGCTTCTGTTTGTGTCAAACTAAATGTGTCTTCCTCTGTATTTGGGGGAAGCAGGAAGTGTCAAAACGTGTCTCAGGAAGAAATTGAATGACTGAGGGTAATTCTCCATAATTCAAAGACTTGAAGTAGTCTAGAATAGTTAGATGATTCTTTACATGGGAGCACTTTATAGAATTTTCCCCTAATCTAGAAACCAAAGTACATATGTTTTTATATTTTGTGTGTTTGGGGAGGGAGGAGTAGTTTTAAAACATCATTGTAATGACTTTTTAGAAAAAATATTTTTATTAAGAGTAAATGAAACAATTGTAGTTAAAAATTCATTGAATAACTGATTACTGACTCAGAGACTCCCTAAATTTCAGTGTAATAAGTTTCGGTAACTTCATATTTCAAATATCCAGTCCTTAAATTAATTCATTGTATCCTTTCAATCAATTAAGTTTTTGTTATGGAAGAGTAAAATGTTAGTAACTGTAGACAGTGGCTACCAAATGATTATAATTTATCAAAACAAAAAGGCTTCCAGCAATTTTTGTAGGTATAAAGAAAAAGCAGTCTGAAAATGAAATTCCAGCTTGAAACTCATGCTAGTTTTTACCTCAAATCTTCATATGCCCTTAATTAAGTTTCCTTAAAATAGTTATATCAAAATTAATACTAGGAAATGTGCCTGGTGAATAGAAATTTTGGAGGAAGGAATGCACTATGCAAGTACCCATTTAGATTTTCTTTCTGACCTATGTGAGAAAAAATCTAAAGTTAAACACCTAAAATTATATAGCATTACTAATGCTAAAGAAAGGAAAAAATGTGAAAGAGGTGCAAGTTTTTCAAGGAAGCTCATAGAGGAATTTACTTAGTTCCCAAAGTCACTATAGTAAATAGGAAAAAGGTACAGTCCACTTCTAATTATAAGGAGTCTCTGGGGAAATAGATAAATGCAATCCAAATTTTCAATTCAGGCATTAGTTTCACCCATTGGTCACCAATGCCTTTGCCAACAGGAATTTGATGTGACAATTGTTTTTCAATCCATTTAATGTCCTCACCTTATCTCTTGTGGAAATGGTAGCAAGAGAACTAGAAGAAACCTAAATAATCACAACAAATTAGGTAACTGAGACTGCATTCTTCTTTTAGCTACTCATGATGTAGAAACAGTACAAGACAAGCAAATAGTTTCTAAAAGTCACACTGTTGATGGGAGTTTCAGGACTGCCAACCAGTGTCTTTAGAATTTCTAAGATAATATTCTTTCCTTCATCTAGTGTGTGTTGCTATTGTATTAATTAGTATAACTCAGATGCCATATAGGTTTCTATGTGAGAACACGGAGTATATTCAAATGGAAAAGACTAACAAAAACAAATGCATGTGTATATGTATCTTTATATTTGATCTCAAAGAAGAGGAGTTTCACTGCACTTGGAAAAAAGAAATAAGTAGAGACAACTCAAGGAAGAGCTTGATGGATTGTGTTACAGAAGACTTGACAGAAGAGAAAAATGCAATTGCAGGATGAAATCACTACTCTGGTGGGCAGAAAGAAATTAAGCTATTAAATTCAGACTCATCAGGACAGATTATTGCTCACTGCTTGAGAAGAGAGAGAAAGAATAACACAAACAGAAGAGATTATAGAATTTTTTAAAACTTAACTTGAAAGACTGAAAATAGAGACTTTAAGCATCTATTGATTTTTAAGTAAATGCTGAAATGATAGTCCCAAACTGAGAAAACCAGATTTTTTTAAACAGAAGTATTTGAGCATGACTTAGTTGTAGGATAATCAAATTCAGTTACTCTAGGTTTTCTAGGAATACCACAGTTTAAGAGGGTTTTTTTTGTTTTTTACCTTTTTAAGTTTATAAAAAGTAGACAATGTTGATAATGTATACAGGTATTTATCCTGCAACTTCAAACTTTTTATCCTTGTCACTATACAGTTAATTTTATTGATAGAAGCTTCTATAATGTCACCTGAGAGATCAATATGCATAGGACTCTGATTTTTTAAATATAACTTGCAAATTCTGCTCTGAACACTAAAAATATATTTTATTCAAGGTCACTTATTAAATGGTTAGTTGGAACTTTTGGTTAAGAAATACCTACATCAACATTTTTACTAATATTACTGTTTTGAAACTTACTATGAGCCTTGGCAATAAGTTTTACCTTCATTATTTGGTTATGTTAGAACTAATATAGTATATTTCCACTTTAGTTATCCTTTTTATATTATTTGAAGTGTGTGCAGGAAGAGCAGCTTACCCTAAATTAGAGGCACGCACAAAATCAGCAAACGACTACAGTTGCTTCTGAAAAACTATTAGCATAATACAGCTAGTTAGTTGTAACAATAAAATATGGCAAGAAATAATTTGAGTAATTTAGTTATTTTAGATAAATTTTGAATGTTAGAAATTTATACAGTTTAGTTATTATCTTAAGCATTATTTCATTGAGAAAATAAAAATCAATATTTTGTAGTTACTAAAGTAAATCCTTACATGTATATAAAATCCATGGGCATATTTATACTTTCCAAAAAGCCAGAGAGCTTGTATTTTCCAGGGTCATTGTAATTAGCAAGAAAAAATCCTTATTTTTATATAAAGTACTTTTTAGCCTGTCAATTATGAGTATTTTAAATTCTTTTCTTATTCAGTTCATAATGAGCTTCTTACATTGTTTATTGTTATTAATAATAATATTTTGAAGATATATCTGTGTCCAATCTACCTGTGATTTTAAAAATTAAAAAATGTAAAGAAAATACATCTTATTCTCTATTTGCATAATCAATCCTGTTTGATTTTTTAGTTAATAGTTTAGTTTTGCCCCTTAGAGCAAGAGTCAGAGGAGTTGCATTTATAATCAAGATTTGGAAATGCATTTTCAAGCTAAATTAATATCAACTAAACACCTTTTTATCAAAATGATATTTTCTGAAACCAACAATTTCATAGAAAATCCTATATGTGAATATGAGTTTGATATCAGATATTATACATCTATAGCAAAATTTCTCTGCCAGGACAAGAAAATATAACTATTGGTATGATTTTTGGAAGAAATAAGCATGAAATGCTTAAATCTATGCATGAACCAATGTAAGCAAGCAGTAGTCATTGAATTATTACCATTGCTCAAAATAGTTATTAGGCAACCAATAGTGGATTTGATGTGTCACAATAATAAAATGTTGTGCAGACATTGTTGAGAATTTACTCATAATCCAGTGGGAATGATTGTTGAGTGTAAATGTGTGTATAATTTAATAAAAGATTTAAAAGAAACACTAGATACCAATGTATGGCTTGAATTTCAATGTACATGTCAGTTTTACATTTAGGTCTTTAATTCATTTTGTATTTATTTTTGTGTATGATGTAAGAAAGTGGTCCAGTTTCATTCTGTTGCATGTTGCTGTCCAGCTTTCCCAACACTATTTGTTGAAAAGATGTTATTTTTCCCACTGGATATTCGTTCTTGCCTTGTAGAAGCCTAATTGATCATAAAATTATGGGTTCACTTTTGGGTTCTCTATTCATTCTAATGTTCTATGTGTCTATTTTTGTGCCAGTACCATATTGTTTCAATTACTACAGCTTTGTAATATAAGTTGAAGTCTGGAATTCTCTCTTTGCTTTTCTTTGTCAAGGTTGCTTTGGCTATTAGAGGTCTTTTGTGGTTCCACACAAATTTTAGGATTTTTTGTTCTACCTTGTGAAAAATGCTGGTGGTATTTTGATAGGGACTGCATTAAATATGTAGATTGCTTTGGGTAGTATGGATATTTGAATAATATTTGTTCTGCTAATCCATGAGCATAGAATGTCTTTTTATTTCTTTTTCTCATCTTTAATTTCTTTTATCAGTATTTTACAGTTTTTAGAGTACAGGTAATTCACCTCATTGGTTAGGTTTATTCCTGGGTATTTCATGGTTTTGCTGAAATTGTAAATTGTATTGATTCCTTAAATTCTCTTTCTGCTGCTTCATTATTGGTGTATAGAAATGCAATGCCGGAGTCCAGCTCCAGCAGGTCCAGGGTTCCCTGAAGGATGGACGGTGTCGGCGAAAGGGGAGTGAGAGAGCCTCGAGTTTCTTTCTGATCACCAGGCAGGCATCTCTGCCCTGTCTAATTTTTCAGCTTTATTTATAGCAGGGGCAACATGTGCCTTGGTAAATGATTTCACATAAATTCTTTTGATCAGCAGTATTTTCCAGAACAAGGATTTTGTAGAAGTTACAATTCTAATCTTAGTAGTAATGATTGTCATAAAAAACTTAGCTACAGGCACTCATGCTATTATATAGGAAGGGTAGGTATTTTTTAAGCATACACTTTTTTCCATAGGATGCATAAGACCAAGATATACAAAACCTTAGGTATATCCCTGAGAAAGCGATCTTTAACCATGAGGCAAACAGCATTGTTTAGTAAAGGTCAGTTTTTTAAGAGTAAGGGTCATTAGGCTGTTTATAGTTCTAAGAGAAGGTACCCAGAAAAACAGGATCCCCAGGAAACATAATGTCTGCTCTCACAGTCCAAAAGACAAATGATACATTTTTGACATTTATTGCAGTAGTGACTTTTGCAATGACGTCCAGGCCTAGAAAGTAGTGAGTTAGCAGTTAATTGCTCAGCTAGGAGGAAAATTGTATGTTGCTTGCTTTAGTCGCATTAGGGTGTGTCTAGTTTACTCATCTTTTCCCTGACCAGGTACAGTCATGCCTCAGGTACAGGGCAGGGGGACAGGACGCTCCTGATACTAATCAGCAAAGCACTCCGAGGTTTGGTGCACAAGCAGAAATGATAGTTACAAAAGGGTAAATATTGGTTGCTGCCTGGCGGCAAGAGACTTTGCAAACTTGCCGTATCCTCACCAGAAATTTTCACTCAACCGGTGAGTTCATGATGGCTCCCAACAATGCAAGTTACTTTAGTACATTGATTTTGTATCCTGCATCTTTACTGAATTCATTTACCAGTTCTAGTAGTTTTTGAGTGGAGTCTTTCAGATTTTCTATATAGAGCATCATGTCATCTGCAAATAGTTCACATTTTGCTTCTTCCTTGCTGATTTTAGATGCATTTTATTTCTTTTTGTTGTCTGATAGCTGTGACTAGGACTTCCAGTACTGTGTTGAATAAAAGTGGTGAGAATAGACATCCCTGTCTTGTTGGTGAACAGATAGGAAAATTTCTCAGTTGGCCCCCATTGAGCATGATATTAGCTGTACATTTTCATAGATGGCCTTTATTATGTTGAAGTATATTCCCTCTAAACCTACTTTGTTGAGGGTTTTTATAATGAATGGATGTTATACTTTGTCAAATGATTTTTCTGTATTTATTGAAATGATCATATGGTTCTTACCTTTCATTTTATTAATGTGATACATCACATTGATTTACAAATATTGAACCACCCTAGCAATCCAGGAATAGATCTCACTTAATTGTGGTGTGATTTTTAATGTATTGTTGGATTTGGTTTGCTATTATTTTATTGAGAATTTTTGCATCCATGCTCTTCAGGGATGTTGTGAATTTGGAAGTTTTCCTTCCTTTTCTATTTTATGGAGTAGTTTGAAAAGAATAAGTATTAACTCTTCTTCAAATGTTTGGTAGAATTCATCTGGGAAGCCATCTGGCCCAGGACTCTTGTTTGTTGGGAGTTCTTTGATTATTGATTCAGTATCTTTGCTGGTAATCAGTCTTTTCAAGTTTTCTATTTCTTCCCGGTTCAGTTTTTGCAATTTCTATGTTTCTAGGAATTTATCCATTTCTTCTAGGTTGTCCAATTTGTTGGCATATAGTTTTTCAAAATATTCTCTTATAATTGTTGTATTCTGTGTTGTTGGTTATCATTTCTCCTCTCTCATTTGTGATTTTATTTATTTGGTTCCATTCTATTTTCTTTTTATAGGTCTGGCTAGTGGTTTATCCATTTTATTGATTTTTTTTTTCTCAAAAAAAAAAAAAGCTCCTGGTTTTATTTATCTGTTCTATTGATTATTTTAGTTTCTATATCATTTGTTTCTGTTCTAATCTTTATTGTTTCATTCCTCTTTTGGCTTTATGCTTAGTTTATTGTTCTTTTCTAGCTCCATCAGATGTAAGATTAGGTTGCTTACTTGAGATTTTTCTTGCCTCTTGATATAAGCCTGTAATGCTAAATACTTCCCTCTTAGAACTGCTTTTGCTGAATCCCCAAAATTGTGGACCATTGTATTTTCATTTTCATTTGTTTCCATGTATTCTTTTAATTTATTCTTGGATTTCTTGGGCTACCCTTTCATTGTTTAGTAGCATGTTGTTTAATCTCCATGTATTTGTGGTCTTTGCAATTTTTTTCTTGTGGTTGATTTCTAGTTTCATAGTGTGATCAGAAAAGATTTATGGTATGGTTTCAGTCTTTTTGTATTTGTTGAGGCCTGTTTTGTAGCCTTATATTTGATTTATTCTGGAGAATTTCCCCTGTGCATCTGAGAAGAATATTTACTCTGCGGTTTTAGGATAGAATGTTCTGATTATATCTGTTAAGTCCATCTGGTCCAGCGTGTCATTCAAAGCCATTGTTTCCTATTGATTTTCTGCTTAGATTATCTGTCCATTGCTGTAATTGTGTTAAAGTCCACTATTATTATTGTCCATCACTGTAATTGTGTTAAAGTATCCTACTTTACTATATTATTATCAGTGAGTCCCTTTATGTCTGTTATTAATATTGTTTATTTCGGTGCTTTCAAGTTGAGTACATAAATATTAACAAATGTTATATCTTCTTGTTCGATTGTTCTCTTCATTTAATACATAGTGTCCTTCTTTGTCTCTTGTTACAGTCTTTGTTTTGAGGTCTAGTTTGTGCAAAATAAGTACAGCTATTCTGGCTTTCTTTTTATATCCATTTGCATGACGTTTCTCCATCATCTCACTTTTAATCTGCAGGTGTCTTTAGGTCTAAAATTAGTCTCTTCCAGGCAGCATATAGATGGATCTTGTCTTCTTATCCATTGTGACACCTTGATTGGAGCATTTAGTCCATTTACATTCAAAGTAATTACTGATAGATATGTATTTATTGTCATTTTACTACTTGTTTTGTGGTTGTTTCTGGAAATTTTCTCCGATCATTTTTCTCTCTCTTATGTTTTGCTGATTTTTCTTTAGTAATCTATTTGGATTTCTTTCTCTTTTGCATGTTTATTAGTGGTTTTTGATATATGGTTAGCCTATATCTGATATATGGTTTGTATATAACCTCTTTTTCAAATAGCAGTCCATTAAGTTGATGGTCATTCAAGTTTGAACCCATTTTCCCCTCTTCTCCACATTTTAGATATATGTTATCAAATTTCACGTCCTTTTTTGTGTGGGGGTTCTTTGACTTGTTTTTACAGAAATATTCATTTTTACTGCTTTTGTGTTTCCTGCCTTGAAACTCTCACTTTTTGTCTCTTCTTTCCACTTAAACAGAACCTTTCGATATTAGTTGGAGGGCTGGTTTAGTGCTCACAAACTCTTTTTGTTTTTATCTAGGAAACACTTGCTCTTGCTCTCTCCTTCTATTCTGAACGATAGACTTGCCGGGTAGAGTAGTCTTGGGTAAAGATTTTTCCCATTCTGAACTTTGAATATTTCATGCCACTCCCTTCTGGCTTGCCACATTTCTATTGAGAAATCTCCAGCTAGCATTATGGGTTTTTCCTTGTAAATTAAGGACTTATTCTGTCTCTGCTTTTAAGAATTTTTCATCTTATTTTTTTGCCAATTTTATTATAATATATGTTGGTGTTGGCCTGCATTTGTTGATTTTAATGGGAGTTCTTTGTGTCTTCTGGATCTGGATATCTGCTTCCTTCTCCAGATTAGGGAAGTTTTCAGTTATTACTTCTTCAAAAACTTTTCTGCCCCCTTTTCTATCTCTTCTTCTGGGACTCCTACAATATGAATATTATTATGTTTGATGGAGTCACTCAGTTCCCTACGTGTATTCTCATTTTGTATAATTCTTCTCTCATTCTTTTCTTCAGCTTCATTGCTTTCTATTACTTTGTCTTCTAGACCATTAATTTATTCCTCTGCTTCTTCCAGCCTGCTGCTCATTGTTTCAAGCCTGTTTCTAATCTCATATATTGTACCTTCATCTCTGATTCTTTTTTAACTTCATCTCTGTGGTAAGAGTTTCACTGATGTCGTCTATTCTCTCCTCAAGCCAAGTGAGTATCCTTAAGATTGTTGCTTTAAGTTCTCAATCAGGCATGTTACTTATATTTGTTTTGCTTAGATCTCTGGATGTGGCCCTATCTTTTTCTTTCATTTGGGATAAATTCCCCTGTCTGAACATTTTTCTCAGTCTCTGCCTTCTTCAGTGTTAGAAAAGCCAGTTATGTCTCCTGCTCCTGAAAGTGATGACCATATGAAAAAGTGATTTTATAGTGTCCATGGCCTGGAGCTTCAGGGAGACTTTCTGTGTGTGCTCCATGCACTCTGCTGTTGTATTCTGGCTACTCTATCCTTCAGGTCAGTTGTCTGCAGAGACTCTCCTTGCCTGCTGTGGTTATGTTTGGTCCCTGGCCTGAACGTGGCAAGTTTTAGATAGGTGTGCTCTGGTCTGCTTGTGAAATGAGACCTGTCACCACCTCCATCAGAACCGAGGGCCTGCAAATCTGTCTGGTTGGGAGACATTGTGTGGACAGGAATTTTTGCTTGTCTTCTGGGGAATGGGCTCACTACACTGGGACTAAGACAAGAATGACTGAGAAAGTCCACTTTCACCAGAGCACAGATGGTGGGGCTTGGTTTAAGCAAGTTAGGCAGTCAGTGTTAGCACTACACTGCTTCCCATAGGTGACTCTGTTTATGCTGAGGAGCCAGGGAGGGAAATGACACCAGCCAACTCCTTTTTTCCTGGAGAGGTGTCTCTGTGAATGCTGCCTCTCAGGACAGGCTTTCAAAAAAGAAATACATTCTCCGCTGTGTGCCCAAGGCACTCTTAAGATCTCTGTTTCCATGGTGTCTTCCCCCAGGTTGTTTCATTGTTTCCCCTGCCTTTATGCTAGGAACAACACAATGTCCTCTGGGCTCTATCCCAGCCAAGGCTACTGATGTTTAAAACTCCAGGCTTTAAGCCTTGCTGACTGTGAGAATTAAAAAAAAAAAAATCAGCCCCTCTTATTTTCCAAGGCAGTCGCTTTGGGGAAATGTTCTCCATGTGTGTTCCCCTGTGTGCTCCTCTCTCTCTCTCTCTCTCTCTCTCTCTCTCTCTCTCTCTCTCTCTGTCTTTCTCTGTCTCTCTCTGTCTCTCCCCACCCCCCAGCCCCGCGTACTTCTCTGCAACCATGGCTCCCTCTCTTCCACAACAGCTATGATCCATTTCTCCCCTACACACACTTCCCCTTCGTTGATGTGCCTTCTTGTTACATTTTAGTTGTGGAGTTTGTTCTGTCAGTATTCAGGTCACTTTATGGGGTATTTAGGATGATTTGATAGTTACCTAGTTGTGTTCTTCAGACAAGGTGAGTCTAGGATCATTCTACTCTGCCACCATCTTCTTGCTCCTCTATAAAAACATACACATTTTTGATTAATGGGTCCATCATCCACTGCCAGCAAAGATTACATAGACATTAATTTTTGCAAATACAATTGGTCTTGGGATACAGGTGCTGGCTATTCCTGCCACGTGATTTACCTGTGACATAATAATAAAATAATGATGGTTTAACTCTTTCAAATATTATCAAAATGTGGACACTGCTTTCTTGAAAAAGAAAGGATAAATCAAAATTTTGTTTTTCTGTTCAACATCTTGTTCTATCTCAGCATCCTCATACTTTCAAGCATACTATTTCCATTGATGTTGGGATTCAGAGCCAGTGGCCAAGAAAACATTTTTGAGATGTCTTTGGTGCAAAAAGGTGGTTTTATTAAAGTATGGACAAGACCCAGAAAGAGCTGCAGTGGAATTGTGAAGGGCAGTTGATTATATACTATGGGGTTGGAGGAGGTGAAGACAAGGGGAAATTTCCAAAAGGACTTTCATATGCTACAGAGAATTCACACTGTCCTGGAGCCCTAGCTCTCTATTATTAAGCTAAGGTTGTTTTTATCTCTGGCCAAGCATTAACATTAAGATAGTTGGGAGTTCCTGGAGGAGTGTCATCTTCTGCTTATCTCAAGTATTTGTCAATGGGCTGCAAGTTGCAAGGAAATTTAATTTTATCTACATTTCTTTCTTCCTTTGTTTCCCACATCACCATTATTTGGTTGGATGAAAGGAAAGGAGACACAGTTAAATGACTTTAGTGGAAAATAGTCATATTTTCAAAATGGGGAGACACATATTAGTAATTATTGGTGATTAAATAGATCTAAGGAACAAAAATATTCATCTGTGTGAAGTGACTATTACTTCTAATTTTTATTAGAAAACATTAGTTTATATTTTCAAGACAAGAACTCACCTTAGCCCCTTTGTGATTCAAAAAGTCCTAGTATCTTCATTATTAAAAAAAAATTTTTTTACCGTTTTATTTTTGAGAGAGAGAGAGAGAGAGGCAGAGAGGGAGAGGGAGACACAGAATCTGAAACAGGATCCAGGCTCTGAGCTGTCAGCACAGAGCCTGATGTGGGGCTTGAACTCATGAATCATGAGATCATGACCTGAGCCGAAGTCAGATGCTTAACCGACTGAGTCACCCAGGTGCCCCTCTTCATTATTGATATATCTTTACTTTACATCATTTCCTTAGGTAACTTACTTTGATAGCTCAATATGGGAGTGAAACCAAAGAGATAAATAATAAGTATATTCAGTCTGAAGTGATTAATAGGGTAACAAATATAGAACTAAAAAGCAAGAGAAATGCGAATTTGAAAATACTAGAAAAGAGCTTTACGTTTAATATATTTATAAAACTGTTATAGTCAGGATCAGAATTGTTTGGGAGAAAAGTTAAGGTCGGTGGCAGGGGACCTTCCACTGCCAGGCAGCTGAAGTTTCCTCCATAGTAGAGTAAAAACACAAAACCAGGGCAGCTTACAGACAGATTCAATCTTCACAACTCTACTATTTACTACATAGTTGTTACATGATTATTTAACTTTGTTTGTTTATTTATTTTGAGAGAAAGAGAAAGAGAAGGGGAGGGTCAGAGAGGGGAAAGATAGAGTCCCAAGCAGGCTCTACACTATCAGCACAGTGCTGGACATGGGGCTCCATCTCCCAAACCATAAGATCATGACCTGATCTGAAGTTGGACACTCAACCGACTCAGTCACCAGGCACCCCTGACTATTTAAAACGCCATGATTTTTATCTTAAATTGGGTTGCTATTGTCTATCCACAAAGTGGATTTTGAGTAATAATGAAACAATATGTGTATAACATTTGTTAGTTTTCACCCTAACAAATATTAACCTTCTTTCACTAAAATTTCAGGGTGATATAATTAAAAATGCCTTACTTTCCATTAACATCAAGACATGTAATCTTAAAAGGAGCTTTTATAATATTTATATTTCATGAAATGTTCCCTATATCCCAAAAAAACACATTTCTGTCTGTATTTAATCAGGTCCCTTTGTTGAAGTAAATAAAGTTATTTGAAGTGAGGACTATGTCAGAATCTGACGGGTGTGGTGTGATAAACGTGAATGAAAACATGATCTTTACAATCAGAAGAGTGTATTCAAATCCTGTTCCATCATTTTCCAATGGAGCAAGAGCTTGCTGCTGTGGCCTAGGAATATTATTGATTTGTAGCTTGGGGGAATGTAACATTTCTACTGTAAAAGAAAAATTGCTTTGAGTTCTGTAGTTATGGTACCTGAGGTAATATGTGTAAGGTAGTACCTGATCAACAGTGATTTGCTTTATGATGTTTACTTATTATTTCAATACGGGAGAGAAAAGTTATTGACATAACTTCTAGTTTAAAAATCCAGCTCATAAAGAGTCTGACCATGAAAAATTGTTTTCTTGGGATATTTTATAGTTTTTGCTAATATGGACAAAATGACTTAGAAACATTGTTGCTGAAATAGCAACAGGGATTAAAATAGCTGTAACTCTTGACAGAGGTTTGTGTTCTTTCCTCTCTCCTAACCAGAAAATAGAGCTTTTTTGTGACAGTATGCCTTTTCCTTCATAGGGAGAGCTAAATTTATTTGGTATGTTAGATCCAGAATGAGAGGAAGGGAACTGTCCAACAGACCTCTGCTGGCAAGTAGCACTTAGGCTAATTTATCCTTCCATGGCAATGACTCTGACATCTCTGACACTTCATGCCTTGCCAAGTGCTGACACCTGCCAGTCCACACCTGTAGACACCTGCTGACTGCAACAGGGATACTTGGCAAAGTCAGCCTGTGGGGAAGAGCATATCAATTCTGTGTATTACAGGTTTAATTTGTTTTTATTTCATTCGGGTTCCTACATCCTTGACCCTATTTCTTATGTTGTATTTTCTACATACTTAAAAAAAAAAGTAAACACAAGAAGAAAACATTAAGGAATTGCTGAAAAGCACATTATAACATACCATCCTAAATTTAAGAACTATTTAATGGTGCTGAAACTTGAGAAATGGTAACAGGATGACTTGCCTTCTCAGATGTATGGCTGGGCACACAGTAAAGCTCCACTCTTGGGCTATGTGGTTATATGGAAATAGTAAACATGCCTAAGAGAAGCTCTAGGTATTGGCCACTTGTTGTTGTTAACTAATGGTTAAAAAAATTGCTACTAGTTTGAAATAGAAGCAGTTCATACAAAACATTTATGAGTGTGATTTTTAAATATAACTTGATTAGTGACTTATGCTATAAGCTTTATCCACTTGAAATGTACTGTTTTTTCAGTTTTACAGATGTAAATTAAAAAATCGGAATATAAGTGTTTTTAAGTGGAATAGCACTGTGACTATTGTCACCCGAACACTGTTCAAATATGACGGGATCTGGGCTGATTATACTGATCGGCAAGAGGAAGTAATGAAAGCACCCTTGCTTCCATTCAAAATCTCTTTGCCTGACTTTGATTACTTGCTTAACCAGATTGTCAGTACATTATATGAACAAAAGGAGGAATATTGCAATGAAAAGTTTCGATATCTCAAAAAACAAAAGTTGGTAAACTAAATATGTTTTATTTCTCTAAACCATATTGTAAAAACAAAACAGGAAAGAAAAAACTCTCTGCTTTATTAGAAACTTAAAAAAGAAAAATCCCCTGAAAATCTCATCCTACCTTTTGATGGGTTAATATTTCATAGGACTTTCAAAGAGGAATATTGAGCATGTAGTTTGATAAAATAGAACTGACAAGAATTAGTCAAGTCTAACTTCTGAGGCATGCAGCACGGTGATAGTCTGAGAGACTGAAGAAAACTGCTCTTTTCTATTCTGCTCAAATAGTATGATGCTAAACTCCAAGACCTAGAGTTAAGATGTTTGGATGGAAATTTCAACTATGCCACTTACTAGTGCCATGAGTATGGCAGGAAGTGTCTAACCTATAAACCTTTTATCGATTTCAATATTTCCTGCTACTTTTCCAGAACCCGTTACTCTCTTCCACTGTACCAGGACATTTCTACAAATTGCTATCAATTGATTTCTGAAATATATTTTTATTTATTCCTGAGAGCAAAGATGATGCCTTTAGAACAATTTAGAAGAGAAATTCTTAGCCTTTACTAGAATACATCAAGTTCAGTATAGTGTAGTAAGGGAGTTATCGAGATCTTGGGCTTCTAGTTTGCTTGTTAAATTAGCAGACTGTTTACGTGAAATGTTGGCTTTTGCACCTCACAATGTTGAATGAAAATATTCTTGCCAAATAAGTACACAATAAAGATTGGGTGTTATTTTTGTTAGCAGCTAGGTCAGGGGGATGATGTCTCTTTTCACTGTTAGTCCTTAGACAGACTGATAAAAGCTTTCCCAACTCAAAATATTTTGTCCTTTTAAAAAAATCTCATTTAGCATAATGAACTTGATATCCTGTTGAAATAACAAGACCCAAAATATAAAGAATTTTTTTGAAATGGGAAACAAATTTAACTGTATTTGCTGCCATTATATGCATTCCTTCAAATTATTTAAACATTCATATTTTACATTTGATATATCATAGATGTACACAGCACTTGTCTCTAGAAGTCAAAACTCCAAATAGTCTAGACTTACATGGTGAGAAACAACCAAGGTGAAGAAGAATAAAAGGTACATACAATTACCTTTAGCATAAACAAGGACTTATTTTTACCTTATAGATAGTATTCTCTTTGCTCTTGAAGGAGTGTAGCGATCCAATGTTAAATAGGACAACATCTAAAAAATTTTAATCATTTATACTGCAAAAAGATGCTGTTTGTATAATATTTTAAGCCTAGAGTTATTTATATTATGTAAAGATAAGGCATAATGGAAATTAAAATAATATAACATCCTCCATCTTTCCCTAGAATGGAATACCAAAAAGGAGGAATATGTTAGGTAACATGGTAGATCATTGAACACTAAAATAATCCATGTTGGGGGCACCTGGGTGGCTCAGTCAGTTAAGTGTCTGACTTTGTCTCAGGTCATGATCTCACAGTTCCTGAATTTGAGCCCTGCATTGAGCAGCTCCAGCTCTGAGCCTGCTTCAGATTCTGTCTCCCTCTCTCTGCCCCTCCCCCTGCCTCTCTCTCTCTCTCTCTCTCTCTCTCTCTCAAAATTGAATAAACATTAAAACATTTTTTAAAATAAAAAATAAAATCATCCGTGTTGGTTGGATTATGGGTTAAAACATCACAGAAGAAAATAATTCACAGAGATAAAAAAGAAGCTTAAATATGTTGTCAGTGATCAATATGGTGGATTGCAGCTAAGCTCAGCTCCATTTTCACCTCTGTGCCAGTGTGTCTTTATTGTGCAGATTTTGGTAAATCCAACAATTCCATTTCCTGGACTACTTGGCTAATAGAGTTCTGAATATAACCAAGGGTTGGCCAGTTAGATGTATTTATGTATGATTTAGAAGGTAAAGATGAGACAGAGCATGGAAAAAGCAGAACTCTCAGTGTCTATTCTGCTGTTATAGATCATACCAGATATTTCTTGGTTAGAAAATGTGCAACTGTGTGATTTTGTCATACTGGCAGCTTTATGGTGGGTGTCTGGGTCTGGAGCTTCCTGATAGAGGACTATATATAGTTCTGAAAGAACTTCTGGAAATCTTACCATGATTTGTATTTTCAGCCCTCTCCAAAATTTTATAAGTCATTCAGTTCAGTATACTGTAATAAGTGTTTCCTGCTTAAACTAGAGGGCATTGTCTTTTCTGCATCTAATCCATGATAATCCTATGATAGTACCAAATAGAACTCTCAAGGATGCGGGGATTTGGGGGTTTGACTATATTTGGATTCAGTTGCTAAAAAACAAGATCCAACCCAGTTAATTTTAAGATCTAACTGGCTTTACTGAAGGATTCATGAATAGGGCTGCATCCCATTTAGCAAGTACAGAGTCCTAAAAAAATGGAAGGTTTTTATAGGAAGGAGGATGGGGCAAGAAGTTAATAGCAAAAAGAAAGGATCATTTCAGGCAAGGTCACTTTCCCTTAGGAGGCAGGCAAGGTCATTTTCCCTTAGCATGCAGATAACCTCATCTTCATTTGAGGCATGGGGAGAGCTCATGTGACAGACCTCACTGGTGCTGACCAGAAATTCTATATTGATTGGCTTAAAATTCCACTCCTGGAAAGGTTAAAGCTGCAGTCAAATATTGGTTTGCTATACTGGGGGTAAGTGATGTCACCTGTTGCCTGTTGTTTTCTTTTTAGAATTATTTTTTTTAACATTTGGGTTTTGTTTGTTTCTTTGTTTATTTGTTTGACACAGAGAGAGAAAGACGTGGGGGGGGGGGCTCTCACAGGCACATGCAGGTAATGGTGGGGGAGGCAAAGAGAGGCAGACAATCCCAAGCAGGTTCCTTGCTGTCAGTGCAGAGCCCAGCTTGTGGCTGAATCTCAAGAACCATGAGATCATGTCCTGAGCCACAATCAAAAGAGTCAGAAGCTTAATGGACTGAGCCACACAGGTGCCCCTGTAGTTTTCTTTTTAACACGGTGATGACTTCATTAACATCAGAAAATGAGACATAGGTAATGCATGTTACACTTGGCAAAACAGTTACTTAAATGGGGTTCTCTGGAATGCAGCCTATATTGAAGGAATGCTTGGCAGGATTGGTTACTGCTGAGATCGACCATTCTGGTGAAAATGGAGTACAATATCAGGAACCTCCCGGCTATTACTAACTATGCTGGAGAGCAAAATAAAAACACAAGCTCAGGATTTTAAATTCTTTCCTAAAGTCATGATCTAAGGACCAGGGAACTTCCTTAAAATAATTCTGTATCTCATATACAGTTTGCAGGATCTATATTTGCAGGATCTGATCCTGTGGGTGGACAAATTGCTTTGTAGGTTGAATTAACAAATTGTATCTTTCTCTTTTTTTTATTTATAGTTTATTGTCAAGTTGGTTTCCATATAACACCCAGTGCTCATCCCCACAAATGCC
The DNA here is from genome assembly GCA_028646485.1 of Cryptoprocta ferox. Classification (NCBI taxonomy): domain Eukaryota; kingdom Metazoa; phylum Chordata; class Mammalia; order Carnivora; family Eupleridae; genus Cryptoprocta; species Cryptoprocta ferox. Next base: position 47,838,704 of record CM053560.1, on the reverse strand, counting down.
CTCCTCCATGACAATCACCCCTTTCCCTCCCCCCCCCCTTCAGCCCTGTTTGTTTTCAGTATTCAAGAGTCTCTCATGATTTGCCTCCCTCCCTCTCCCTAACTTTCCCCCTGCCCTTCCCCTTCCCATGGTCCTCTGTTAGGTTTCTCCTGTTAAACCTAAAAGTGAAAATATATGGTATCTATCCTTCTCCGCCTGACTTATTTCGCTTAGCGTGACACCCACAAGGTCCATCCACTTTGCTACAAATGGCCAGATTTCATTCTTTCTCATTGCCATGTAGTATTCCATTGTGTATATATAAACCACATCTTCTTGATTCATTCATCAGTTGATGGACATTTAGGCTCTTTCCATGATTTGGCTATTGTTGAAAGTACCGCTATGAATATTGGGGTACATGTGCATCAGTACTTCTGTATCCCTTGGGTAAATCCCCAAAAGTGCTATTGCTGGGTCATAGGGGAGTTCTATTGATAGTTTTTTTGAGGAACCTCCACACTGTTTTCCATAGTGGCTGTGCCAGTTTACATTCTTACCAACAGTGTAGGAGGGTGCCCTTTCTCCACATCCTCGCCAGCACCTATAGTCTCTTGATTTGTTCATTTTAGCCACTCTGACCGGCGTGAGGTGGTATCTCAATGTGGTTTGGATTTGTATTTCCCTGATGATGAGTGACACTGAGCATCGTTTCATGTGTCTATTGGCCATCTGGATGTCCTCTTTGGAGAAGTGTCTCTTCATGTCTTCTGCCCATTTCATCACTGGATTGTTTGTTTTTCGGGTGTGGAGTTTGGTGAGTACTTTGTAGATTTTGGATACTAGCCCTTTATCCAATATGCCATTTGCAACTATCTTTTCCCTTTCTGTCTGTTGCCTATTAGTTTTTGTGATTGTTTCCTTTGCAGTGCAGAAGTTTTTTATCTTGATGAGGTCCCAGTAGTTTATTTTTGCTCTTGATTCCCTTGCCTTTGGGGATGTGTCGAGTAGGAAATTTCTGCGATTGAGGTCAAGGAGGCTGCTTCCTGCTTTCTCCTCTAGGGTTTTAATGGTTTCCTGTCTCACATTGAGGTCCTTTATCCATTTCGAATTTATTTTTGTGTATGGTGTAAGAAAGTGGTCTAGTTTCATTCTTCTGCATGTTACTCTCCAGTTCTCCCAGCACCACCTGTTAAAGAGGCTATCTTTTTCCCATTGGATACTCTTTCCTGCTTTGTCAAAGATTAATTGGCCATACATTTGTGGGTCTAATTCTGGGTTCTCTATTCTATTCCATTGGTCTATGTGTCTGTTTTTGTGCCAGTACCATACTGTCTTGGTGATGACAGCTTTGTAGTGGAGGCTAAAGTCTGGGATTGTGATGTCTCCTGTTTTGGTTTTTTTCTTCAATATTACTTTGGCTATTCAGGGTTTTTTGTGGTTCCGTACGAATTTTAGGATAGTTTGTTCTAGCTTTGAGAAGAATGCTGGTGCAATTTTAATTGGGATTGCATTGATTGTGTAGATCGCTTCAGTTAATAATGACATTTTAACGATGTTTATTCTTCCGATCCATGAGCATAGAATGTTTTTCCATTTCTTTGTGTCTTCTTCAATTTCTTTCATAATCTTTCAATAGTTTTCATTCTACAGGTCTTTTACATCATTGGTTAGGTTTATCCTAGGTATTATGGTTTTTTGTGCAATTATGAATGGGATCAGTTTCTTGATTTCTCTTTCTGTTGCTTCATTGTTGGTGTATAAAAATGCAACCGATTTCTGTATATTGATTTTGTACCCTGCGACTTTGCTGAATTCATGATTCAGTTCTAGAAGTCTTCTGGTGGAGGCGGTCGGGTTGTCCATGTAGAGTATCATGTCATCTGCGAAAAGTGAAAGTTTGACTTCTTCTTTGCTGATTCTGATGCCTTTTATTTCCTTTTGTTGTCTGACTGCTGATGCTAGGACTTCCAGCACTATGTTACACAACAGTGGTAAGAGTGGACATCCATGTCGTGTTCCTGATCTCAGGGGGAAAGTTCTGTTTTTCCCCATTGAGGACGATACTAACTGTGGGCTTTTCATAAATTGCTTTTATAATGTTTAAGTAAGTTCCTTCTATTCCGACTTTCTCGAGGGTTTTTATTAAGAAAGGATGCTGTATTGTGTCTAATGCTTTCTCTGCTTCTATCGACAGGATCATATGGTTTCTTTTCTTTTGTTAACTTGATGTAT
>CM053560.1:47748292-47835990 GCA_028646485.1 Cryptoprocta ferox | reverse complement strand
CTCCTATGATACGGATATTGTTCTGTTTGATTGTATCACTCATGTCTCGAATTCTTCTTTCATGCTACTGTATCAATTTCTCTCTCTTTTTCTCGGCTTCCTCTTTTGCTGTAACTGTGTCTTCTAATTCACCTATTCTCTCTGCCTCTTCAATCCGTGCAGTGGCCGCCTCCATTTTATTATGCACCTCATTTATAGCCTTTTTTTTTTGACTCATCACAGCTATTTTGAAGGTCCCTAATCTTTGTATCAATAGCTTCTTTGATGTTTTTTGCAAGCCCAGCGATTAATTTTATGACAGTTGTTCTAAATTCTTGTTCAGTTATGTTGCTTATATCTGTTTTGAGCAGTTCTGTGGCTGTGATTTCTTCCTGGAATTTCTTTAGAGGAGAGTTCTTCTGTATCGTCATTTTGGCTAGCTTTATGTCTCTTGTCAGTTTTAAAAGCTCGTTATGCATTGTGCACCTGTTAGTATTGCTCTATTAAAGGAGGTTCATTGGCTGTCCAGGGCCTGTCATTTCAGGAAGTATTCTTTTAATGGTGTCTCTCGGTTTCTCTTGTTATGCCCTTGATTATTTTATTTCCCTACTCAGGGATATTTGGAATTCTCCACCATGTGTACTTTGGCTTGTTTCTTGAGGTAGCCCTGAATGAAAAACAGACAGACAAACACACAGGGAACAAAAGCATGCAAACGCACAGACAAATCAAATAAACAAGGAAACCAAAAGGGGAAAGAAAAAAAGAACAAAAAAGAAAAGAAAGGAAAGGAAAAGGAAAAAAGAAGGGGGGGGACAGAAACAACCAAAGACAAAAGACAGTCTGAGAGCATAAAACCTGCAGAGAGGAGAAATAAGAATGAGATAAGGGAAAATATATCTGGATGGCGAGAATTGATCTAATCATGGCAGTGCATAAATATTGGTCTTTCCCAGACTCCAGGGGTGAAAATAGAAAAGAAGGAAAAAAGAAAATAGAAAAAAGAAAAAACAGGCAGCTCTCTAGCGCGGATGGGCATGGTTTGGTGTAGGTGGGTCTTGGGGGCTACTCTCTGAGGTCCCGCCTTAGTGGTTGCAGGGAGAAGTATGGCGGCGCCCCAAGCCCTTCTCAGACCACATGTTGCAAGCCACTCTTTTGAGTCCGATTTCCCTGTGCCACGGGCGGGCCAACTTGCTTTTTTCCAGGCCCTGCCTGGTTTCCAAATCCTAGTCCATGTACTTTAATGCTGCCACCCCAGATGAGTTGTCCTCCCACAGGCGGCCGGCTTCCTAGCTGGGACTGAGGAGGGGGACTAGGGAGCCAGATTTTCCCTGGCTTTGCCCAGAGTCAGGGAGCCACCGAGCCCAAGGAAGAACAAGCCTGCTGAGGGAGACGAATTTCTCTCCCCACACCCAGCGGCTATATATGGGATGGTAGTGTCTCTCTCCGTCCCACATGCGGCCCTCCATGACCCTGTGCCGCTGCTCCACACATGGCCCTCTGCACCACTGCTCTGGGCGCTCTCCCCTGGCTCTGCATTGGGCTGGTGCTCCCTCCCCTCAGAGCCTCCGGCCCGGCCCATCTTTATTTCGCACTCACTCAGGCGTCTATGAGGCTGTCATCTATAAGGACTCTGTGTGTACTCCTCCCACTCTAGCAGATCAGAGTATTGTGGCTTTAGTCCTTCTCAGTTTGATAGTTGTAGGCCTGCGGAGATTACAGAGCTCCCTACTTCTCTGCCATCTTGCCACTCCTCCCAAACAGAGCCACAAATTGTGTCTTTCATGTGGAAGTTAGGACATTGTTTGAGAAATGGGATCTCAAGTAATGTAACCTGGAAAATGTCAGTGCATTTCAATGATTTAAACAATCAAAGCACATTAAGATTATCTTGCCACAGAAGTTGCTGCTGCTTTCTTATGAGGCTGTTCTTGCTTTTCTTTAAAGCCCTATCATTATCTTACCTAGGGTGCACTATGCCAAGTGATATGATGGTGAATCACTTACTTGATTACCATATTACCTATAACTAGACATATGTCACCCTGGAAAAATAAGAACAAATCATCATCTAGGCAACAAAAGATTGATAAGACTTTTTATTGCAAATAAAAGCCAGGAATGGATTCCTACTGGAAGGGATTAATATGTATTTTTTAATTTTTTAAGGTTTTATTTATTTTCGAGAGAGAGAGACAGCATGAGCAGGGGAGGGACAGAGAGAGAGGGAGATATAGAATCCGAAGACAGGTCCCAGGCTCTGAGCTAGCTGTCAGCACAGAGCCCAATGCAGGGCTGGAACCCACAAACCGTGAGATCATGACCTGTGTTGAAGTCAGACGCTTAACCGACTGAGCCGCCCAGGTGCCCTGGAAGGGATATATTTTTAAGTTGAATGAAATTTCATGGGTGAGGGTAGACTTGGAGGAAAAGCTTGATTCCAACCATAGTCAAGAAGATGGGAATAGCCCCATTTGTTTTTTTAAGGTTTTTTTGGTTGGTTGGTTGGTTTTTGGCTAGTTCCTTGAAACATGAACTCAATTTCCTCATGCTAAGTGAAGTTGCAATGGCAAAAATTCCAAGGTAACCTGTAAAGGAGGAACCAAAATACTTAAAAGATAGGAAAGTTGTAAAGAATGTGTTATATGAAATCTTTTGGCCACTTTATACCTGTATTCCAAGAGGGCCAGGAAGATACACTTTTTTCAACAAAATATTTTAAAGCACCATATTCTCTGAATCATGCATTCACTTGAAAACTGGGATGTGAAAATGTGTCCTTGAAACCTATATTAAAAAAAAAAAAACACTAAAAATGGGGTTTGTTAAAAAGAGAAATAAGTTTACATCTTTGACCAATGGGGATGCCTTTACTTAAAAGAATTACTGGAAAAAAATTGTATTAATTCTCCTGTCACTGGGAGATAAGAAATTCTTTTAAAACATGAATATGGACTCACAAGTGAACATGATTAAATTTTGCATTTTCTTGTTTTTATCTTATTGAAACTGTTTCAGAGGAAAGAGAATCTGTATCTGTAGGGCATTTTGGTGCTTATGCATATTTTATCATTAAGACAAAGGCTTGAGTTGGCGTATTTGCTTGGCACAAATAAACTGCAGCACAGAAAACATAAAACATTTTTAGAATTAGCTAATAAATGGAAATCTTAATTCTGTTTCTATATAACACTTTTTAAATGCCTTACACTAAACATAAACCGAAGTCACTAAGTATTAAAGAATATAATTATAAACTTAAAAACCTTCAGTTGGTTAGGTTTGAGGCATAACTTATGTGCAATACAGTTAACCAATGTAAGCATATATTTTGATGTATTTTGACTGATTTACAGGGTCACATAACTATCATCAAAATCATCACAAAAGTTTCTATCACCCCAGAAAGTTGCTTCAAACCATGATGCATTCAGTCTCCTCCATTATAATGCTCTGAACACTGGCAACTACTTACTGATCTGTTTTCTATTACTATAATTTTTCTAGACTTTCATATCAAAGTGTTATACTATATAATGTTTGTGCCTAAGTTTTTCACTTATAATAATTTTTTAACTCATAATATCTGTTCTACTAGTTTTTTGCTCAAGCAAATATACATGTCCACTTTTCTGAGGATTTTGTGTATATCGGTAATTTTGCTAAATTGATCCCTGAAGTTTCATGTTTCTTGAAGCTAATATAAATTTCATGTTTTAAATTTCAATTTTATATTATCTGTTTCTAATATACAGAAATGGAATTTGTATTTATTGTCCCTGTATCCTGTGATTTTTTACTAAAGCAACTTCCAAGTTATTGTAGCTTTCTGTATATTTGTTAGGGTGTTTTTTTATATAGGCAATCACATTATCTAACCATAAATGTAGTTTTAAATGTAGTTTTATTTCTTCCTTTTGAATCCATATTTCTTTTCCTGTACTTCTTGCTTTCCTTTTCTTGCATTTTGTATTTTATGCCTTAGCCACTGACCTACAACTCTAGTAACACGTGGTGAACACATTGTTCAGTTCTCCACCTTAGTAGAAAAAATACTCAATGTATTATCATTTCATCTGTAGGAGTTTATAGATGTTATCTTTCAATGTGAGAATAGCTCTTATATTCCTACCTTGCTGAGAGCCTTTTTTTGTTAACATAGGTGATTGTTGGAATTTATTGAAAACCTATACTAAATTTATTGGATGATCACTGGTTTTTCTTTTTAGTCTGCTGATAAGACAAGTTATATTGTTTGGTTTTTTACAGTAATCCAAATTTTCACCTTGTATCCCTGATATAAACTGCATTTGACCATGAAATATTAAACATTTTATATATAATTTGATTCAATTTACCAAAATTTTTTTAAAGCCTCTTGTCTTCATGAATGTAATATTTTTAGTGTCTCTGATTTTGGTGTCTCCTAAAATATATAAAGAAGTATTACCTCTTTTTCTATTATCTGGAAGAGTTTGTGAAGAGTAAGCCAGTGAAGCCATCTGGGCCCAGTTTTTCAGTGGGTATGTTTTTAACTACAAATTGTGTTTATTTAACCTATTTAGACCATATATGATATCTGCTTCTTCTTAAGTAAGCTTTAGTGTCATCTAACATTCAGAGATTTTTTTTTTCATCTAAGTTGTTAAATTGGGTACAAAATTTTTACAATAGTCAACTAGTAGAGTTTTAATGTCTATCGAATCTGTAGTGGTGTCCTTCTCTCTCATTTCTTATATCTATAATTTGTGTCTTCATGTCTTTTTCCCAGTGTGGCTAAATGTTTATTAATTTCATCATCTTTACAAAGAACTAAATTTGGTATTTATCCATTTTTCCCTATTGTTCTGTTTTATACTATATGTTCCTTTCTTCTTTATTATATCCTTCCTTCTGCTTATTTGGAATTAATTTGTTACTCTTTCTCCAATTTCTTAAGCTTAAGTTTTAGAAGCTTATCAAATTTTCACGATTTTTCTTCTTCCCTAATTTATAAATGTTTAATGTTACAAAATTTTCTCTAAAGACTGCCTTGGATGTATCCCATAATTTTTAAAGTTTTATTTTCATGTTAGTTAGTCAAAAACACTTGGCAATTCCATTTTGATTTTTTTCAGTAGCATGGATTACTTAGAAGTATGTGGTTTAATTTAAATGTATTTTGACATTTTTTAGATATTCTGTTAATAATTCCTAATTTAATTGTTATTAAAGAAAATACTATTTCAATCCTTTTTTACTTTATTTTTATGGCCTAAAATATGGTATATTTTGATCACTGTGCACTTGAAAAAAATGTGTATTCAGTGTTTTTATAACTTTTTAAGTTTTTATTTTAATTCCAATAACATACGGTGTTATATTAGTTTCAGGTGTACAATATAGTGATCAGGACTTCCATACAGTCCCTTGTGATCATCATGACAAGTGTACTCCTTCATCCCCATTACCTGTTTAACCCATCCCCCCAGGTTTCTCTCCTCTACTACTATAGAGAACTACGAGTTCTCTATAATTAGGAATCTGTTTCTTGGTTTGCCCTCTCTCTCTCTCTCTCTCTCTTTTTCCCTTTGCTTGTTTGTTTCTTAAATCCTACATGTGAGTGATATCATATGGAATTTGTCTTTCTCTGACTGACTTATTTCATTTAGCATTCTGTTCTCTAGCTCCATCCATGTCATTGCAAATGGCAAGATTTCATTCTTGTTTTGTAGCTGAATAATATTCCATTTTACATATATACCACATCTTCTTTATGCAATGATTTATTGATGGACATGTGGGCTGTTTCCGTATCTTGGTTATTGTAAATAATGCTGCCATAAACAAGCGATGCATGTATTCTTTTGAATTAGTGTTTTGTATTTCTTGGGTAAATACCCAATACTATGATGAGTAAATCATAGGGCAGTTCTATTTTTAACTCTGTGAGGAACCTCCATACTGTTTTCCACAGTGGCTGCACCAGTTTGCATTCCCATCAAATGTATACCAAGGTTCCTTTTTTTCATACTCACCAACACCTGCTGTTTCTTGTGTTGTTGATTTTAGCCTGACAGGCATGAGGTGACATCTCATAATTTTGATTTGCATTTCCCTGATTAGTGATGTTGAGCATCTTTTCATGTGTCTGTTGGCCATCTGTATGTCATCTTTGGAGAAATTTCTGTTCATGTCTTCTGCCCCCTGACACATTGGATTACTTGCTTTTTGGGTGTTGATTTATAAATTCTTTGTATTTTTGGATACTAACCCTTTAACGCATATGTCATTTGCAAATATTTTCTTCCATTTGGTAGGTTAGTTTTTCGTTTTGTTGACTGTTTCCCTAGCTGTGCAAAAACTTTTTATTTTGATGTAGTGCCAATAGTTTATTTTTGCTTTCGTTTTTCTTGCCCCAGGAGACATATCTAGAAAAATGTTGCTATAGATAATATGAGAGATACTACTACCTGTGCTCTTCAGTATTTTTTATGGTTTCAGGTCTCATGTTTTGGTCTTTAATCCATTTTTAGTTTATCTGTGTATGGTGTAAGAAAGTGGTCCAGTTTCATTCTTTTGCATGTTGCCGTCCAGTTTTTCCAACACCATATATTGGAGGCTGTCTTTTTCCCATCATATATTCATTCTTCCTTTGTTGAAGATTAATTTACCATGTAATTGTGGGTTCATTTCTGGATTTTCTATTCTGTTCCATTAATCTATGTGTCTATTTCTGAGCCTATACCATATTGTTTTGATTACTACATCTTTGTAATATAACTTAGAGTTTAAAATTGTGATGGTTGCAGCTTTGCTTTTCTTTTTCAGGGTTGCTTTGACTATTCAGGGTCTTTTGTGGTTTCACACAAACTTTAGGTTTGCTTGTTCTAACGCTATGAAAAATGCTGAAGTTTGACAGGGACTTCATTAAATATGTCGATTGCTTTAGGTAGTGTACACATTTTTACAATATTTGTTCTTCCAATCCATGAGCATGGAATGTCTTTCCATTTCTTTGTGCCCTCTTCAATTCCTTTCATCAGTGTTATACAATTTTCAGAATACAGGTATTTCACCTCATTGATTAGATTTATTCCTAGGCATCTTATTCTTTTTGGCACAATTGTAAACAGAATTGTTTTCTCAATTTCACTTTCTTCTGCTTCATTATTGGTGTATAGAAATGCAACAGATTTCTGTACATTGATTTTGTATCCTGTGACATGACTGAATTAGTTTATCAGTTGTAGCAGTTTTTTGATAGTCTTTTGGATTTTCTATACAGAATATCATGTCATCTGAAAAATAAGGAAAGCTGTACTTCTTCCTTTCTAATTTGGATGCATTTTATTTCTTTTTGTTGTCTGATTGCTGTGGCTAGGACTTCTAGTACTATGTTGAATAAAAGTGATGAGAGTGGATGTCTTCTTGTTCCTGGTCTTAGGGGTAAAGCTCTCAATTGTTCCCCATTAAGGATGGTGCTAGCTATGGGTTTTCAAATATGGCCTTTGGTACATTGAAATATGTTCCTTCTAAACCTTCTTTGTTGAGGGTTTTTATCATGAATGGATGTTTTACTTTGTCGAATGCTTTCTCTGCATCAACTGAAATGATCATATGTTAGCCTTTATCTTACTAATGTGATGTATCATGTTGATCAACATGTGAATATTGAATCACCCTTGCAATCCAGGAATAAATCCCACTTGATCCTGGTGAATGATTTTTTAATGTATTGTTGGATTTGATTTGCTATTATTTTATTGAGAATTTTTGTATCCATATTCTTCAGGGATATTGACCTGTAGTTCTCTTTTTTAATGATTTCTTTATCTAGTTTTTGTACCATGGTAATACTGGCTTCATAGAGTGAATTTGGAAGTTTTCCTTTCTTTTCTATTTTTTGGAATAGTGTGAACAAAATAGATACTAACTGAATAGGTATTAGCTCTTCTTTAAATGTTTGATAGAATTCTCCTATGAAGCCATCTGGTCCTGGACTTTTGTTTGTTGGGAGAGAGGATTTGATTACTAATTCAATATCTTTGCCAGTAATTGGTGTGTTCAAATTTTCTATTTATTTCTGATTCAGTTTGGGGAGATTAAATGTTTCTCAGAATTTATCTATTTCCTCTACGTTGTCCAATTTGTTGACATGTATTTTTTCAGAATATTTTCTACAATTGTTTGTAGTTCTGTGGTGTTGAATATTACTTTTCTCTCATTTGGATTTTATTCGAGTCCTTTCTCTTTTTTATTGGTAAATCTACTAGATGTTTACCAATTTTACTGATTTTTTTTTTCAAAGAATAGCTCCTGGATTCATTGACCTGTCTATGGGTTTTGTTTTGTTTTTTAGTTTTTATATAATTTATTTCTTCTCTAATCTTTATTATTTCCTTTCTTCTGCTGGTTTCAGGGTTTATTTGTTCTTTTTTCCTTTTTTTAGCTCCTTTAGGTGTAAGGTTAGGTTGCTTGAAATTTTTTTTTTTTCTCCTTGGAGTAGACTTGTATTGCTGTAAACTTCCTCTAAGAAATGCTTTTACTGTATTTTGGACAATTGTGTTTTCATTTTTATTTGTTTCCATGTATGTTTTTAATTTCTTCTTTTGTTTCCTGGTTGACACATGCATTGTTTTAGCATGTTGTTTAACTTCCATGGTCTTTCCAAAATTTTTCTTGTGGTTGACTTCTAGTTTCATAATATTGTGGTCAGAAAAGATGCATGGTATGATTTCAGTCTTTTTGTACCTGTTAAGGCCTGATTTGTGACCTAGTCTGTGATCTATTCTGTAGAATATCCCATATGCACTTGAAAAGAATGTGTATTCTGCTGTTTTAGGATGAAGTGTTCTGAATATATCTGTGAAGTCTGTCTGGTGCAATGTATCATTCATTGCTATTCTTTCCTTGTTGGTTTTCTTTTTTTTTCTTAAAGTTTATTTTGAGAGAGAGAGCGAGAACATGCAAGTGAGTGGGGGAGGGGTACTGAAAGAGGGAAAGAAAGAATCTCAAGTAGGCTCTGTGCTATCAGTGCAGAATCCAACACGGGGCTTCAACTATGAACTGCTGCAAGATCATGACTTGAGCTGAAACCAAGAGTTGGACGCTCAACTGACTGACCCACCAGGTGCCCCTCCTTGTTGATTTTCTGTTTATATGATATGTCCATTGACCTACGTACAGTGATAAATTGGCCTAACATTTATGTATCACTGTCAACTGGTTCCTTTGTTTGTTATTAATTGTTTTATTTTTTGGGTGATCCTGTGTTGGTTGCATAATATTTTTAACTGTGGTAGCTTCTTGTTGGATTGTCCTCTTCATTATTATATAGTGTTCTTCTTTGTCTCTTGTTACAGTCTTTATTTTGAAGTCTAGTTTGTCTGGAAAAGTATTGGTACTCTGGCTTTTTTTGACCCATTTGCATGACATATATTTCTCTGTCCCCTCACTTTCAATCTGTAGGTGTCTTTCGGTCCAAAATGAGTTTCTTCTAGGCAGCATGTAGATAGGTCTTATTTTTTTATCCCTTTTATCACCCTATGTCTGGAGTGTTCAGTTCATGTATATTCAATTTAATTATTGGTAGATCTGTATTTGTTGTCATTTTATTATTTTGTGGTTATTTCTGAAGATTTTGTCTGACCATTCTTTTTTTCTTTCAGAGTTTGCTGATTTTATTTAGGAATATATTTGGATTTATTTCTCTTTAGTCTTTGCATATTTATTAGTGTTTTTTTGATAGATGGTTACCATTAGGTTTGCATATAATGTCTTCTACTTATAGCAGTCAATCTTAAGTTGATGGTTATTTAAGTGTGCAGCCATTCTTTCCTCTTCTCCTCCCCAGATTTTAGGTATATGTTGTTATATTTTACATCCTTCTATATTATGAGTTCCTTGACTGATTTTTTATAGGAATATTCATTTTTCTGCTTTTGTGTTTCCTACCTTTTTACTGTCATTTTTGGTCTGTCATTTCCACTCTGAGTCCTCTTTAATATTTCTTGCAGGGCTGGATTAGTGGTCATGAACTCCTTTTTGTTTATCTGGGAAACTCTATCTCTATTTCTATTCTGAATGATAGCCTTGCTGGTAAGAGTATTCTTGGTTGCAGATTTTTCCCATTCAGTACGTTTAATATATCCTGTCATTCCTTCTGGCTTGGAAAGTTTCTGCTTATGAAGAAGAGGTCCTGTAGAATGTGGTGTCTCCTCCTCCCCAGTGTCTGGCACTTCCAAGAGTGTCCCCAGTGTGTGTTACATTTTCTCTGCTATTGGATACTGGCTGCTTTATCCTTAAGGCCAGTCATCTGCAGATGTTCTCCTTGCCTGTTATGTACAATGTTTGGTCCCTGGCCTGAATATGGTGCATATTAACTAGGTAGGCTCTGGTCTGCTTGTGAAATAAGACCTATTGCCACCACTGCCAGACCAAGGCTCCACAAAACTCCCTCATCGGGAGCCATGGTGTAAGCAGGGGTTGGACTTCTCTTCTGGGGGAGGGGTGAGCCTCACTGGAACTGAGACAAATGTGACTGGCAAGGGTGGTTCCAACAGAGCATGGGGGACAGACCTTAGTGTAAGCAATTTAAGTAGTGAATATAAATGTTGTGCTGGTTCTCACAGGTGGATCTGAGCTTATGCTGAGGGGTTGGGAAGGGAAATGGTGTTGGTCAGTTCCTTTGTTTCTGGAGGGGTCTCTCTGTGAATGCTGTCTCTGGGATGTGCTCTGAGATGAGTGAATAGCCTACCCACTGTGTTTCCTGGGCACTCTTTGCCTACTTACTTCATCTCCAAGAAGTTCGCAGTGCCCTCAGGGCTCTAGCCCAGCCAAGCCTGCTCACCTTTAAAGCTTTAAGCCCTGCTGGTTGAAATTCAGCCCCTCTTGCTTTATTAGCCAATTGCTATGGGGACTTGTTTTCCCTGTGTGTTCCCTGTGTGCTAGTCTGTCTCTCATGCTTCTCCACAGCTGTGGTTCTCTCCCCACTGCTGTGACTACAATCTGTTTCTCTCCCAAACTGTCTGGAGTATTCTGTCATAGACTCTGGGTCTAGACTTCTTTCTTGTCTAGCAAGAAAGTGGGACGCAAGATTAAAATGCGAGAGATGGCCAATGTCCTGGAAAAGCCAAGAGCCCTGAATTAGGGTCCATGTTCCATATTTATTAAGATCAGAAGGCTTACAAACATGATGGATGTGCACAAAGAGACAATGAATCTGTGAACATTAACTCATGGGCATGAGGGAAAGGGGGTTTTGAAGATATAAGGTGTTAAGGATTTAGGTCAATATAAAACAAAATCCTGGCAATGGTTGTTAATGGCAGACATGAGGCACCTTGTCTGTTTATCTTAGCTTGCCTAGGGGATAAGACAGATAAAGCATGCTACCTTAGGGTCACAAGGCACCTTTCTTTTGCTAATTAGCTCCACTCTGGGCAACTTCACCCCCCATTTACTCCCTCCCCCCCACCCCTACAGCTCAGCGGTCTATAGCCCTATTTACCTGTTTACCTAATTTGGTCTTTCCTTACTGGGAAAGCAGCTTTCTGCTATTATACTAAATTAAGGAGCTAATTCCTCCCTGAATACTTAATCTTGTTTACCTCATATACCTTTGTTATATATTGGGGCCTTTACCCCCCACCCTCTCTATACTGGGGCCATGATCCTGCCCTCTCTATATCTATTTATCTAATCTTGTTTACCCAAACTTGGGTGTGAGCATTTTATGGCTTTCTGATTCTATATACCTTGTTAACCCATCAGTGCAGGCTCAGGGAATTCCTATGCTTATTCCCCACAGTGTTCTATAAGGTTCAGTTTGGTCAGTTTGTTTGATAATATTTTCCTTTTCTAGTCTTACTGATTTCTGCTTACTTGTTCTGTCGGTCATTGAGAGAGACAGATGTATAATCACTAAAACTGATCATAGTTATACATCTTTGCCTTCAACTATTTTAAGAAAATGTTAATATCAATAATTTATAGATAATAGAAATTTAACATAATACCAAATGTATTAATTTTAAATTATTCTTATAATATTGATAATTCACAAACTTTCTATCAAAACTTTGTGATTTCCCCCTATAATTATTTAAGTCCGGAGACATTCAAATAGAATATTGTACAAAATCTTGAAATTTGCTATAGCTACATTCTAGAATATTCATATATTTCTCATTTTCAAATAGCACAGTATTGGATAATTTTTATATTTTATTTACAAAACCATATGTATGACAAATTTAAATTACCCTTTTATTATTTTATGAGTAATTCTTCCAAATGGAAATATGGGAGGGGACCAGATCATGTAAGGCCTTATAGGCCATAATGAAGAACTAGAGTTTTACTCTAAATATAATAAGGAGCCATTATAATGTTGGGAAGAAAAAGTGATAGGCTTTACATTTCAGAAAAAAACACTTAAGCTGCTACATGGAGAACAGGCTAAGGGTGGAAACAGAGTTCTTTGTATTAGTGTAGTAGTATAGAAACAATGAAAGGAGCGTAAAGTGGTTGTATGTACCACATAATTTCAAAGGCATTTCTAAAAGATTCTGCTGATGCATTGAAGAAAGTACAAGATTAAAAAAAAAAGTTGGGACACCTGGGTGGCTCAGTCCGTTAAGTGTCTAACTCTTGGTTTTGGCTCAGGTCATGATCTCACAGTTCATGGGTTCCAGCCTCACATGGTGCTCTGCACTCACAAAGCAGAGCCTACTTGAGATTTTCTCTCTCCCTCTCTCTGCCCCTTGCCTTCTCATCTACTCTCTCTTTCAAAGTAAGTAAATAAACTTTAAAAAATAAAGAAAAAAAGTTAATGATGACTTTTTAGTAAACATCATAGACATGAAAATAGATGTAGAACCTGTGAGATTCTTCTTTATGGGTTAAAGATAGATTTTTGAAATCATCTACATAACGACTTTTTGTGTGTGTGGGAGACACACTGGGGCAATGAGATATCCTCAAAATTCAATAAATTTATCTGAGGAAATAGTGGAAAGCTTTAAATTTAAATGTTAGTAAAGAGGTAGATTTATTAAAAGAGACTAAGAAGGGAAGGTCAGTGAGATGAGACAGAAAAGAAGATAATGTCACAGAAAAATATGTGAAAAATATTTTTATTAAAAAAGAACTATCTTTTGTCTTAACTAATGCTAAGATGTTAAGTATGATGAGTATTGAGAATTAGCCCTGTTTTTGTGGACAGAGAGATCTTTGATAATCTATTAAGAGTGAGCTCAGCAGCAGATGTATTCAAAGTCTAATTAAGTTGGAAAGTGTGGAGACAGGATTATAAAGAGCTCTTCAGAAAAAATTCTCTAAAGTTTGGCACTTATGTAATGGTATCTGAGGACATTTTTCTACAGATCTCTGGTTGGATTTGGATTGAACAACTGGGTTGAGAAGCTTCATCTTGGTGAATACTCACTAGTAAAGAGCAACGAAGCCAGGTTGAGATCGAAGTATTGTTAACTCTACTAGTCTCACCTAGTTGATAATTCCCATGCCTCTTGATAGCAGGATTTTGTGCATAGGATTGAAATATTTACCTCAGAAAAAGTACAAGTTGTTAACATGCCATTGACATTTGAACTTGTTTGTGAGTGGGTAGAAACCTCATTTTTTTAATTTAAAGTTTGTTTGTTTGTTTATTTTATTTATTTTGAGAAAGAGACAGGGAGAGAGAGAGAATGAGAACAAGCTGGGGAGAGCCAGAGAGAGAAGGGTACAGAGGATCTGCAGCAAGTTCTGTGCTGACAGCAGAGAGCCTGATGTGGGGCTCAAACTCCTGAACCGTGAGATCATGACCTGAGCCAAAGTCAGAAGCTTAATGGACTGAGTAACCCAGGTGTCCCAGAAACCTCATTTTTCAAATCATGAGACCACTGGGGATCACTTTTAATCAGTAGTACCAATGAAACTCTGGAAATTGCAAACAAGTTCTGCGTAATGTGATGTCTACGTGCAGTGGCCCAATAGGGCTATTTAACTTTGTTTCACAGTAAGGAAAAGAAATAAAGTAAGTTTGGAAGTGTTATTTCCTCTTCTATATTTTGGAAGAGTTTGGAGAAAACCAAGATTAATTCTTCTTTAAGTGTTTGATAGAATTTACCAGTGAAGTCATCTAGTTCTGGACTTCTTACTTAGAAATTTTTGATTATTGGTTCAATTTATTACGAGTAATTGGTCTGTTCAAATTTTCTCTTTCTTCATGATTTAGTCTTGGTAGGTGCATATTTCTAGGAATTTGTCTATAATTAATTCTTAATTCCTGGTGAAAATGTAAATTGTTAAAGCCACTTTGAAATGCAATTTGTCACTATTAATTAAATTAAAGAATGCATGTACTATTTGAGAAGTAATTTTTCAGGGAATCTCCCCATAGAAATACAACACCATCAGTTTACCATTTTTGTCCAAGGATAATTTTTGTAATACTGTTTTAAGAAAAATATCCAACAGAAGGTATTATGATTAAATTAGAGAACATCCACACCATAAAATAATATGCAGCCCTTAAAAATTAATTCAGAGTGTGCTCACTTTGGGAACACATATACTAAAAGAATAATTCAGAGCTATATTAACTTGGAAGAATAAGATATTTAATATTATCTCATTATTATAAGATAAAATATATGTGTTATGCCATGTGTGTAAAAGTATATAAAATACATGGATATGGAGTATATGAAAGGGTATAAATTAAATTTAATGTTGGTTAACTGGATAAAGATTAGTCTGGGTTGTTGTGAAATGAGAGATACATCTTAAGAATATATGGAATACCCTATACAATCAGTGAATAATTAGTTGATTAATGATAATATCCTAAGAATATTAATATGATCCATGTCATGTCTGTAAGAGTGATTTCTAACAGTTATCCTTTTTTAAAAGCTATCCTCCAAAAAATATGTATTTATTGAATGCCTGCATCCTCCAGATACTCTTCTAGGTGCTCGAGAACAGTAGTGAATAAGACAGTTAAGAGGGGACTTTTAGTGTGGCATACCACAAGACTGTTCTTTATCTTCAGTTGATCAACATTTTTAAATAAGGTAAGGTTGAGAATAATCACAAAACATATAGGATAGCAATTTTTAATTGATAGAATCATGATTCATAAATGTCTCAATGGGTTTTATAAACTTTCTACTGAAAGATTAAATTTTGGGTGCCTGCCTGGCTCAGTCAGAGGAGCATGTGACCCTTGATCTCATGGTTGTGAGTTCAAGCCCCAAGGTGGATATAGAAATACTAAAAAATAACTTTAATTAAAAAATTATAAATAGATTAAACCTAACAATATTAATAATAAGGTCATTTTTTTTCTTGTTGGTCAGAAGCATCTACTACTCAAACAATGGAAGAGTGATGGTTTAGTCATAGTAAAAACAAGCTATTTCAAAGCTTTAGGATACTAGAATCTCAATGAAACTTGGTGATATGGGATGACTTTCAGGAGAATAAAAAAAATAAATTAAAATTTCCATAATAGAATTTCAGTGTGTAGCTAAATATAGAATATAACAGAGACTTGAATTTATGTTATATACTATATTGTAAGCAGACTAAACTTCAGTTGTGACAATTAAGTATCTATGCAAAGCTATATTCATAATGGAAATGAAATAGAGTGTCCTGCAAGAGAAACTCTAAGTAGTGAACAAAATCAAAAGGAACATTATTCAGGAGTAATTGGGATGTTTAATCTGAAGAAAACCTTCATATATTTGAAATTTTCTCAGATGAGTGAGATGTGTATTAATTCTTTTTAACTCCCAACTGATGACATTATAAGAAATCATAGTTGATACTAAAAGATGAACAAATTGTTCACAATATCCAAAAAGGGATTAAATGCCTTAGAAGATAGTATTTTATTGTGAGGGATGTTCAAGTAGATGCTAAATGATCACTAACACAGGTGGCATAGATGGAATCATCTATGTGTTGTAGAGTGGAAAGCATCAGTTGATTTCTGAGGTCCCTTACAATTCTGAGAATCAATGAATGAGCTTCTTTTGATTAATGAAAACAAAGCCTTAATTAAAAGACCAAAAACAGTCCAAAACAGTCTGCAAAACAAATATATATTTTAAATTTCATATTCAACTCAATTTTTCTTCTCTATCCTTTTATTATTTTTCAGGTTTAAATTTTAGTCTGACGGGTTTATAAGAATACAAGTTTCCTAAGTATGTTATATATATAGATCAAATAAACATAGGAATTAGCTCTATATTTCAGCAGTTTTACTCATTTTTTTAAAAATAAAAATAGATTGCCCAAATAAAAAGTATTTGTGGCCTCAACACATGCATATATATAAAATGGTAGCATTATGTAGTATTCATATTATTAGACTAGTTGTTTACCTGCCTCCTGATTTCAACTCATACTAAATTATAACTCTTTTTTATATATAGCACTTAACAGCTTTGTTGAATTTAAAAAATTAATGATTCTCTTATAAATTTGTGGTTTATCACTTGACAGAATTTTAATTTTCTATTCAAATCTCCTTCATAACGCAAAATGATTAAACTTCAATTTCTGAAATCATGTGATGTATTTGTTTATCAAATATTGGAGTGAATTTATTTTTCTAATAGTTGATAAATAGAATGTTACACATGGGTATCAGTTGATATAAGTAAAAGTTCTTTACAAAATGCAAGTAGTGTAAGAGATTGATATGTGCACGACATACAATCTTTTTAAAGTTGCATCCATCAGAAATACAAATGAAATATTAGGTGTGAACAAATTATGATATTTCCCTCAAACTCATGACATGTAGGAATATCTAGCACCACACTGTTACTCATCATTGTGCAAAAAGCATGAAAGGATTTTGACATACAAGAAAAAAGAAATGAGGTATATGTATCAGAATGGAAGAGACAATGTTATAATTATCTCTGGGAGATAGAAACGTCTTTCTGAAAAACAAGTCCAAGAAAATAAACTTGAGCGCTATTAAAATATTAGAATGAAAAGATAAGTTCAATCAAGTTACTGGATACTGTTGAGCAGTCAGGTGTTGAGATGATGAATTAAGAAAATGAGTCAAACTGAAAGTAACAATCAAGGCTTTGCTCAGTACAACAGTGCAAGCAATAGGCAAAATGAGGTGCTAGCTCCCCAGAGTTCCATTTTCCGCCACAAAATGACACTGTGTGAAGGTCAGATGGATGCAACTCAGGGGAATCATCTTGCTACCAAGGAGCATAAACAAGGGTCCTCTGCCTCTTATGCACTCATGGGCCAAGGGGGAAGGGAGAGAGGCAAGGGCTAACTGTGAAATGGTACTAAGTCAAAATGGAAAATAGTGCCTCAGCTGAGGCCCCCAATAAAGAAGACTTGACAGGACACCCGGAAAGTGCCCCAGCCAAGGTCCCAAAAAGGATGACACTGACTGAGGTGCCTGGTCTAGGAATGTAGTATGAATCCTGCCAGACAAAATTTTGTAACTGCCTCTCACTGGGTCTGAATGATCACATACAGGATTTTTGGCCTGAAAGAAGGATCTTCAGATAAAGGTTAAACATACATACATACACAGATGTAGATGTAGTCATATATATCTCTTCATATTGTCAGAAATTAGTTTAAAAAGTGCTATAAAAGTTTATTTTAATGCTCACTTACTGAAAATAAACTTAACCAGGAATGTGCAATATCCAAATAAAGATCACTATAATTTGTTGGAGAACATAGGTAAGACCTAAATGATGAGGAAATGTATAAAACTCCCAGATGGGAAGACACCTAACACTATAAAATTATTATTTTCCCAAAATTTAATCCATAATATGTACATTATTACATTGAAAATCCCAATGGATGCTTTTTGAACCTGATGACTTTAATTAAAAATTCTTTTGAAAGAGTACAATGTGTTAGAAAAGCCCTGAATTTGCTTTCCTCAGTAAAAGAAAATGTTTAGCACCTTAATGCAGATCTGATATTTTCAGTGTTTGCGTTTTTGTTTTTTATGAGAATGTCATTGGGAAGAGTTCAAGGGCCAAGCTATCTTGAAAGAAAAATTATGTGTGTATGATCTCAACAAGAAAAGAAAGAGAGTAGAAATTAGTCCCCAAGAAATGTGTGGGAGAGTGTGACATCATTGGGGGTGGTCATAACTTTTGTTAAACTTGATGCTTTCAGAAAATTTTTAGAGAAGAAACTTTTGTCATTTTGTTCACAAAGTTGTGTTCAATTTTCTGTCAAGTTACTATGTAATATAAAATATATATTATTTTAGAATTTATTTTATTTTACATTATAAAGTATTTCAGGAGTGCCTGGGTGGCTCAGTCCGTTAAGTTTCCGACTTTGGCTCAGGTAATGATCTTGCAGTTTATGTGTTTGAGCTCCATGTCAGGCTCTGTGCTGATAGCTGGGAGCCTGGAACCCGCTTCTGATTCTGTGTCTCCTTCTCTCTCTCCCCCTCACCCACTTGTGCTCTGTCTCTCAAAAATAAGTAAATGTAAAAAAATTTTTTTTAAGTATTCCAAATACACTAAAAAGTAGATAAATGTTAAAAACTCATCAGGAAGTTTGGATAGCTTTCTCCCCTTTTTGATTCACATTTTAAACTAAAAATAAACTTTTGTTACATAACCATATATACATGTGTATTATAGAGAGGAAATACATATAAAAAAAGAAAAAATATCATGCTAATATTATTGAAAGATGATTACCAGTCTGAATACCTTATTGTAGGTATTTTCTTCTCTTTTACTCTAAAGACACATTGATTTTTCTTTTTTTTTTCACCAAAATGAGATCATATCATGTATGCCTTTTTGTAGCCTTTTTGTTTTTCAAGTAATGGTTTCTATTTCTTTTTGAAAATTTTTGACTTAGTATTTTAATAGTTTGTTTAAACCAATAACTAATTAAGCACATATTATATCTTATTGTCATGCCACTCACACCCCTTCTATCTAGCACTCTGATACAGTCCCTTTTTATTGTTTACATAGAAATAATTTAAAAAGTAAAATTAATTAAAAGTATTATATACATATAAATGTGCCAATAGGAAGTCATAGCATAGTGAAGAGAAAGCAGAATCATGGAAGGAGTTAGTGAGCTACTAGTTAAGATACGGTGATCATGGGCCTCCTTTCTAAGAAGATAGCACTTGAATAGACACTTCAATTATATTTAGGATGTGTATTTTTAACTTGGAGATTTTATAGTTACAGGTTGCTGATATGTTGATTTTTTTCCAACCCTGTGTCTTAGGGTACATAAAATGAGGATATTTAGCGGAGCTCTTAAAGGAGCCAATAACTAATGTCATGAGACCATATTTCTAAAAACTAATCTTACCTCATATAAGAGAAAGGATAAATATTAGCCTTCCAAGACTAACCTATAGGAACAGTGATCAGATTATCACTGATTTACTTTACAAGAGCTTATTTCATTGCTTTAAGCAAGCTACTTGCATAATTTTATGATTAAAATATTAAAAGATACTATGTAAGTATTTTTCTATTGTAAGAACTTTAAAATGTGGATGCAAAAGAGTATTTTAACAATATAAAAAGTTGTTTTAAATCATAGCTTTTTCTATGTATAATGCCTTAATATTTCTGGAAGCCAAAAACCAGTGCCCTTTTGCTTTATAGAACAATTTACTCATAGAACTGGCTTGACATCTTGGAGTTAAAATGAGCTGGTAGTTTCATTCTCAGTATGTGGTTGCCTTTAGCATCTTGTCCTAAAGAAATTGGATCAACTGCAATAAGATAAATTTTTTCTAAGAAGCATTCCAAGACCTTTCCTTGGTCCTAATCGTTTTGACATCTATTTTCACTGGGAAAAGAAATGGAAGTCAGCTCCCAGCCACTAGCATTAGAGGCTGGGTTAACATTTCCTGCAGGCTATAAAGTTCTGTTTCCATAGAAATAAAGTTTGGATTGTTGAAAATGGAAGGCAGGTTTTTAAACCAGTGTATGCTTCTACTAGTAAAAAATTGTGCAGATGTATTTTCATGCTTGTAAGACAGGAGTAGTTGAATAATTTGTTATGATGAGCTTTCCAGTGTGATCTGAAAGTCTATGGGGGAGACATAAAAGTTCCATAGATTTTGAGTAGAGAGGTATGGGCATATTAGTCTACTAACAATGACATAAGACAACCATAATGCTTCCTAAGAGGCCAGAAACATCAAAGTGTTCTGTTTATTGCATTTTGAAAGCTTTAACATACTTAGTCTGCAATTCATGATTTAATCATTCCAGGGATCACAGAAAACTGGCATTTTTAAACCTTGGATTTATTAATTAGAACAGTAGAAGAATTTTCATCCCTTCTAAGATTGAAGGCAAATATTATATGTATACAATGCTTATTTAATTGCATTATTTGACAGGAAGAAATCAGAGATTGCAATTGGAAATAATTTCTAGTTTAATTTGGGAGACTTAATGTTGTCTTTTCTTTTATATGTCCCAGTGTTTTGAAATAGAATCTCATTGCAGAGCCTGGGTGGCTCAGTTGGTTAAGGATCCTATTTCAGCTCAGTTCATTATCTTTTCGTTCATGAATTTGAGCCCCACATCAGGCTCTGTGCTGACAACTCAGAGCCTGGAGCCTGCTTCAGATTCTGTCTGTCTGTCTGTCTGTCTGTCTCTCTCTCTCTCTTTCTGTCTCTCTCTGCCCCACCCCTGCTTGTACTCTGTCTCTCTCTGTCAAAAATGAATAAACATTAAAAAAATTTCAATAGAATCTCATTGAAGATTGTCATTAGAGGATAAGATTAGATAATTTTTTTAATAACTAATATAGTATTGGGGAAGGGGAGGGAAAAATTATAAGTATCAAATGTTCAGATGATTAGTATGAGAGTCAGAGAAATAGTGATGATAATCTTAAGACTTGAGTTTTGACTATATACCTGCTTTAAATTATTTCTCTGAGATATAAAATTGTCTGAGATGGATAAAATTTATCCACGGTTCCTCTATACTTCATTTAACAAGATTGGGGGAATTACTAGTTAGATGCTTCCCAGAAGTTTTAACAAAGAAAACATATTGGGTTTATCTTTGCATTAGTATATACTTCTTTCTCATAAACAGTAGCCCAATTACTGTACTATATTTACTGACAGGCTATATTTGTTGTACTCTGAAAACATATCAGTCATTCAGTCACAAATATAAGTGACATTTTCATTAACATTTGAAACTATGGAACACAGGTCAGAAATCACTCTGTCAAAATAATGCAAAATTACAACATGAATGTTACCCAGTTAAATTTTTAGCCTTACATTCTGAACTTGATTTAAGTATTTACAATTCCTATTGTATGTTTGCTTAAAACAAACAAAATACAACTCTGAAGTTCCAAATGTTAGGTTTCCAAACTTCTTAGTAATTACAATTTCCTAAGAGGGTATTTGAAACAGTTGAGGTGAGCTAATAGTAATAGAGGGAAAATCCATGACCATAAAGTATCAATAAGACTTGATATGTAGGATTTCTTTGGCTATTCCACTACTAAGATTTTGATGACAATATGACTTCCCATTTTGCTTCACAGTGCTACCTCAATCCAAAATTATTAGACTTTCAAGAAGTTTGAGGATATACATTATAAGCCTATAGCTCTAGGATCTAGAAGTACTTAGTTATAGAGAAACATAGATGAGTGGTTTAGAGTTGGAACACACACACACATACACACGAACACACACATGAACACACACACACGTCTCTTGTAATCACTGTGGGAAATACTGGAAGGTATTTTTCTACCTTCTTTTCTTCACTAAAGTGTTTCTGGGTCCTTTCCAAATAGTTAGTGCATATCAAGCTTACAGACTCTGCTAAATGATAGATGATAAACAATGCCAAACAATATCTTGGAGAAAGATATCTAAGATCCAGAAGGAGAAATGGAAATAGGTCCTTAAGTGACATTTCTCCTCATCATACCTTATTAGATGAGTCTTAGTCACACAAAGCTCTAAATGAACTAACCTCTGCCTAGCTCATTGAAATTGTCTCCTGCCATTATTCTCTGGGCATCCTAAGGATTCCCATTTATTTTTATTCATTCAACAAATACATATGTGCATATGCAAATCCATATATGTAGGGTACAGTATTGAACAAGGTACAGTCCCTGTTCTAATGATATTTCTTTCCTGGTGCTGGGGATGGGGTGGGCCAAGATACCAACTAACATATAAATGATCAAATAAGATAATTTCAAGTAGTGATAAATACTAATAAGAAAGTAAGTATAGGATACTTAAATAATGAGTTATGGACTCATGACATTAATTATGGACATTGAGGAATGGACTCTAGGATATCGGACTTAAGGAGATGACCTATGAATAAAAACTGAATGAAGAAAAATAGGCAGCCTTGGGTGTGCAGAGGGGAGTCAATGGAAAGAGGATGAAAACAGAGGAAAAAGTCCTGAGATAGAAATAATGTTGCTACATACAAGAGGAAAAAAAGGCTCAGATCGCTTAAATATAGATGGGTTTGGAAACTTTAGAAGGACATATGTCATGTATATAGGTATATGGTCCATGAATGTCAGCATCAGTATTCTCTGAGAGTTCATTCTTGGTCCCCATCCCAGACCTACCAAACTAGAATCTATAGGGCCAATCCTAGAGACCTGTTTTACCAAGTTTTCCAGGTGATTTTTATGCATCCTAAAGTTTGAATTAGCACCTGTATATGTATAATCTAGACGTGATTATTTAGGTGATGATACTGATTTTGAAATTTAGTCTAATTGAAGTGAGAAGTCTTTGAGGAAGAGTTACAGCAAGGACATTGTGTGACTTAAAAAAATATACTCTGGTTTCTGTAGAGAGGGAAGACAGGAAGAAGAGAGACAAGTTTATAAGCAATGATAGTATAGTAATTGAGAAATGATTTTGGCTTAGGCTAGGTTGGATTCAGTGATGTTAAAAAAATATTACCGTGGGGGTGCCATGGTGTCTCAGTTGGTTAAGCGCTGACTTTGGTTCAGGTCATGAATTTCACTGTTCATGAGTTTGAGCCCCATGTCAGGCTCTGTGTTTACAGCTCGGAGCCTGCTTTGGATCCTGTGTTTCCCTCTCTCTCTCTCTCTCTCTCTCTGGCCCTCCCCTGCTCATGCTCTCTCTCTCTCTCTCAAAAATAAAATAAACATTAAGAATTTAAAAAAAATACTTTTTCCTGAAAATAATAGATGAGTTGGATGTTGGGTACGGAAAAGGAATATTTGAGCAGTTTTACTTGTATTATTTACTGAGATGGAAATAATTGGAAGATGAACAGGGTTGGTGGGGAAAAAAGCAGATAATCAAGACTTCAATCATGGATCTTTTAAGTTTAAAGTGACTCATATAGTATCTAGGATG
Source organism: Cryptoprocta ferox (assembly GCA_028646485.1). Classification (NCBI taxonomy): domain Eukaryota; kingdom Metazoa; phylum Chordata; class Mammalia; order Carnivora; family Eupleridae; genus Cryptoprocta; species Cryptoprocta ferox. The sequence goes on along the minus strand of CM053560.1, from coordinate 47,812,607 downwards.
TATGAAGAATTCTTATAACTGAATAAAAAGAACCCAGCAACCAATCTGATTTTTAAAAGGGCAAAAGATCTGAGTAGACATTTCCACAAAGAACATATATGTATGGCAAAGACACAGGAAAAGATGCTCCAAATCATTAGTCATTAAGTAAATGTAAAAAGAAGCCAAAATGATATCTCACTACTTACCCACTAAAAACATACTAGAAGTTCTTCTTAGAATGGCAATGCTAAGTTTTGGTAAGAATATGAAGCAAATGGAACTTTCATACATTTTTGGTGTGAATGCAACACTTCTAAAGGGAGATGAACTTGTCTTTAAAAGAAAAAAAGGTGAGAATGACCTCAGACTTGTGAAAAAGAAGAATTTGAAATACCTTTTAATATTGTGAATCAAAATTATTTAAGCTTAAAACCTTATTATATTTAGCCAAACAGCCAATTGAAAGTTGTGATCATCTAATATAAAGACACATATTTTTTTAAACATACAGGGATTCATCAAATCTAGTATACACAATCCTTCTCTGGAAAAGAAAATTACTATTTGTAGTTAAGAAAAACAACAACAGAAAGAATCCCAGAAAAGAGAAAATAGGGAGATCTAAGAGCTGATCAACAATGAGCTGAAACCTTATAGTGACAGCCATACCGTAGGCTGGAGTGAAATTAGTCCAAATTATGTAAGTGAGAAGTACTCTGCAAGAGTATTCAAATGAAAAAAATGAACAGCGTCATCAGAAGCCTGTGTTACACTTGTATGGAGGTTCCATACAAAAAGGTGAAGTAAAGCGAGTACTTTCTTTCCATCATGATTGAGAGAAAATGAATAAGCCTGAGACTTGAGACCTGAAAACCAGAAAAATCAGTTATGTGGCATTATTAATGGCATGGAATTTTGTTTCTTAATAGGTAAATTCAAATACTAATTTAAAGAATAATTATTATATGTTGCTCTTCCTACCATTTCCTTCTTCCATTTTCTAGCCATGGTCTGTAAGCAGCATATATTAATGACATAAAATAATGCCTTCTATTTTATGTGTCCACAGTCCAATCACTTCATTCCATAGGACATAATATGTAAGAGCAATGTTTTATTTATTTTTTAGTTTATTTTTTAAAAATCCTACATCCAACATAGGGCTCTAATATATTACCCTGAGATTGAGTCTCGTGTTATTCTGACTGAGTCAGCCAGGCACCCCAAGATCAACATTTTAAATTGTTGAATGAATGTATAGAGAAAACTATAAAGTCAATTATTGTTATAGAATAGAATGCAAATGTTATAATAATAATAATAATAACAACATGGGGTGAAGATGGTATTAGAGCTTGGCCAGGGAAGCAGTAGGACATACATGTGTGTGTATGTACATACATTATGTACATATTATATACAAGCAAGCCAGAAGTGTTCAGAGGGCAGGCAGGCAGAAAGGGAAGATCATAAATAGTTGGAAACCCATGAGCATGAGCTGAAGTTTGGAGTCTCTTTAGTGAGTGCTACTAAGACAGAGCTTTATCTATACATATCATAAGGTAAGCAATGCTGTATCATTGCCATTATTTTCGCCATATTCTATTGATTAGTAAAGGAGCATGGTTGTGAGATAGTTTTTGAAACTGAAACACCCCATTAAATGCAAAGTCATTTGAATTCTTTTTATTCCATAAAGACAGTTCTTTGTTTTGGAATCACTGGACTACATCTCTGTAGTTTAAAGCAGGGAGAGATGGTTAAGTGATGGGAACTACCAAGATAATTACTGATACTGAAAAATAAGCACCATAAAAATGTAGAAATCTAATTTTGCTTTTGGAACAGCTCCTTAGCAGCTATTCACTCCTAATCAGCCTCAAGTTGTAATGAATAGAATAATAAGCACCATTAGAATAATTCACTATTCATCAAGAATAATAAACCACTTAGAATAACAAGGCTAAAATAATAAGCCAATGTTTAAATCATGGGAAAGGAATGGGGGGGGGAGGAGATTCTCAGAGGAGTTGAGATTATTGCTCTTGTGAGTTACTAAGCTCCCCTAATGTACTGGATTCTGTAATGACTTACTCAGCTTCCCACCCCTGCATCCTGCTCAATATCACTCAGTGTGGTTTGTAGACCACCTATATGAGACACCCAAAGAGACAGAGACAGAGAGATTTCCAAGGCTTTAATGAGGCTAATTCTTATGTATAAATCTGTCTACTATTCTCCTTCCATGCAATGTGCTTTCACTGTTCTTCACACCCAGAATAGGCTTGATTTTTAACATCCCCTGTTAAAAATTTGTCCATCTTTTAAGATTCAGATCAATAGCCATTTCTTTCTTTACCCTTCTTGAATTCAGTTCCCCACCTACTTAACTACTCTGGCCAAAGGGTAAATACAATTCAGAGAATCTTAGCAGCAAGAGAAATTAAAGATTATTTAGTCCAATTCCTTGTTTTCCAGATAAGAAATATAGAAGAGAAAATCTTAAGATTTTCACTTAAAGGAACATATTTCTAGGCAAACAAGTAATATCAAAGTTCTCTTAATAAGAGAACTAAATAAAGATAGTAAGAGAGGAACTTATGTTCTATTACAAAGAATAAAATGGATAAAAAATGAATTAAAAAACAGTGAAATAAGTCAGAGAAAGACAAATACCATACCATTTCCCTTATATATGCAGTCTGAAAACAACAACAAAAACAAACCAAGCTCATAGATACAGAGAACAGATTGGAAGTTGCCAGAGGCAGGGAGAAGGGCATGGGAGAAATGGGTGAACTTGGTTTATTTACTTTTTTCTGAAATTTTTTATTTATTTCATTTAAAAACTAGATGCCACTTTCAATAAAAGATAAACAGATATAAAATATAATTATATTTGGCTATCTTTACTGCTCTGTTGTAAAGGAGAATGAATACTAGGAATATGCTGAAACTAGAGGAGGGAATTTTAGGTTCTTTTCCAACCCTGATTTTTCTATGGATCAATATTTTTCAGTTTTAAGACTGACTTTCTCTCAGCAACTGTATGAGTCAATTGACTGCTCTGGGATCCTCTAAGTTGAACACACATACATGTCATATATGTGTATCTAATATTTGTGGTGACTGAATGAGAAGTTACATAAATTAGCAAGGTGATTTCAGTGAAGTTTTTTGAATACTGTGTTCTGAAGAGGCACAAATATGAAATACTAGCAAAATTCACCTCTTCTTCCTTATCAAATATTTGAGTTTCAGCATAACACTGTAATGAAAAAATCACTAATTGGATGAAGAAATTTTACATCATATTTGCATTTCTGAAGGAGATGTTTGATAACTCTCTGTTCAGAGCAATCCTTGAAAACTGATACTTTCCTTCAAGGGAAGCATGTAGATAACTTTATCCAATGAAAAGCATGACCCTCTGAGACGCTCTCAGTATTTTTCACTTGCCTCTATATGTGTGAAGAAGTACATTTACCAGACTGCTTTTCCTTTGGATGCAACTTAGATTTGTTTTTAAAAAAAAGGCTCTTTTGACAGACTTAATGAATTAATCAGTACTAATTTCTGCATAGTTTGATACAACATAGACAAAATTTTGAAAAGGCAAATTAGCAAAAGAAGGACTTTGAGTGTGTCTGAAAAAAAATGTGTTTCCAGTAATATTTTAGTGACTGCAAGGATTCCAGAAAGATGTGAAAAGTCCATGATAATGAAATGAAAACTTTTGTTTGCAAGCACTGCAATTAGATACCACCTCACAAATAATAACCTTATCAGAAGTTAACATCTGGTATGACCTAACCGGGAGAAACAAATAGACTTCTATAGAAAATGGGCTGAGCTTTAATTTTGTTCACTACAAAAGTATGTTTTATTTTTAAGAAGTTTGTTGGCTGAAGCCCTGAGCAGTGTTCCTAGGAAGCTGTACCCAGAGCCAATGTAGAAAATAAGTCTGCCTCTAGTTTTTCCATGTCCGAATCCATTCTGGGCTCAACTAGTCATCATCAGGATGAATACTGTGCACTGAATGAGTGCATGTCTGTCGTTATTGCCTCCAAATTCCTAAGCAGTGCCTTTTGTCACTATTAGCTTGTATGGAAAATTCTTAAGATTCTAGAAAGCAAAACACCCCAAAATGTTTGGATATATCTACAAATATAGACAACCAGCATAGGTGTTCATTCTTCCTCCTTCCCTCCCCCTTTCTTCCTTTTCACTTCTTTCTTTCCTTAAGAATACTATGTGGTATTGTGTATCCTAAATGTAATCATAGGGAAGGGTTTAGACACCTCCAGGAGTAGAGGCAGGACATCTAACCAGCTAGCACCTTGGGAACAGCAAGAGTTTGAGGGACAGTGACTATGAAACAGAGTATCCTTTGGATTATCTACTAGGTTCAACTTCTTGGACAATTATTTGGCCCAAAGTTAAAAGCTCTAGGGATAAAATAAGCTAAATCTGTCTGGGATGAGATATTCACAGGGAAGGGAATTTGAACTGGACCTAGACAGATCAGTAGGAATTTGATAAAAAGGTAAAGGTAGGTAATCTTATATAGAAGTAACTTTCAAATCCAAAGCAGAGAAGCTCTATATAAATTCATTGTGGATGAACTTTTGGATGTGTAGTACACAATGGTAGGAAATAAGATGGCATCCAATCAGGAAGGATCTTATATGTCATGTGGAAGAGTTTGGCCCTTATTCTGTAAGCAACACAGAACACATAAACACTTTCAAAGAAGAAATTAATGAGTCTAGAATAAAGGTATTTTTGTTAGGCAAGTACTTTTTCCAATTCCCTAGCAAGAAAAGATTGAAAAAAAATAATACTGGTACTCTTAATTATTTAAAAAAATATTTAATTTATTCTAACTGCCCTTTAGGTTATGTGCTGAGTACTGGGCATATAATGCTGTAATGGCTTCTGTCATCTAGTGGAGACATGCAAATGATCAGGTAACACGTCTGAGTGTTAAGTGCAGCTTTGCGTACAATGCTGACACATAGAAGGGAGATTTAACTTGGTCTTGTAGGGCTCAGGAAAGTTTTTTAAGGATGTTTCATCCACCCTGAAATGAGAGGGTTGGCATCTCGTGTCATTATTTATTTAATTATCTATGCAGAGTTTTTATCTCACAGGGTACATTTAATCACTCTCAACAACCTCTCTCTTTTTAAATGTTTTTCACATCCCAAATAAATAAGACTCTTCAGTACTTGTTATAGATAAATATATGGACAGTTAGTCTTTACAGTTAAGATTACACTGCTTGCTCTTATAAAACACATAATTAGGACCTCCTACAGAACAATATCTTAATGAGGTTTGTCCCCATCTGAGTGGGCTACATCTTGCACCCATTTTTCTCTTTCTTGAGTGGCACCATGTCTGTCCACAATTTTTTAGAAAAGGAGAAAAGACCTTGTCTAAAAGACCTTGTCCCCTACTCTCAATACTGTAACTCCACTTCACTTCTGCCACTCTGGCCACCAAATGTGTTTTGGGTTCCCCATACTATGTGATTCCGTGACACCAACTAGGTGTCATACAGTTGAACTCAATTCTGACACTATGTACCTGGAGATAGCATCAGATCACACAGGTTAAGGGGTCATTCCTACAGACCGTCTCTCCCCATGTCCACTTCAGACACTAATCACAAGCCCAGGTTGACACCTGTACATTTGAGCAACAGGCTAAAAATCAAAGATTCCCTTGGGGTGCCTGGGTGGCTCATTTGGTTAAGTGTCCCAGCCTGGTTGGGATTCTCTCTCTGCCCCATCTCCCATCATGCACGCCTCTCTCACCCTCTCTCCAAAAATAATAAATAAACTTTAAATAAAGTGAATAAAAAATAAATCATAGATTCCCACAATGCCCTTCTTGAATTGATTAATTTCCCTAGAACAGTTCCTAGAACTCAGGAAAACATTTTACTTACTAGATTTCTGATTTATTATCAAAGGATGGAACTCAAGCCTTCAGTTTTAAGGTGAATAACTTCTTAGGATCTAATGTACAACACGGTGACTATAGTTTACAATACTGCATTGTATACTTGACATTTGCTAAGACAGTAGGTCTTAAGTATTCTCAACACACACATACACATACACACACATACAAAGGTAATAATTACATAAGGTGATGGATATGTAAATTAACCTGATGGTAGTAATCATGTCACAGAGGATACATATACCAAATCATGGTGCACACTTTATATGCAACTGTTAGATGTCAGTTATACTTCAGTAAATCTAGAGAGAGAAAAATAATTACAAAAAATATATATTAAGAAAGTTAGATGGAAGAGACGCATAGGACAAAGATGCGTGGGAAGGGGCACAGCACTTCCAAGATGTCTCCACATATTCTACCCTCCCAGTACCCACCAGTGTTCACCAACCAGAAAGCGCTCTAAGCCATAGTTCAGGGTGATATATAGAGCCTTCATTATGTATGCATGGTTGATTGAATCATTGGTTATTGGTGACTGACTGAACCTCCAGCCTCTTCCCTCCTCAGAGTTCTGGGGGTGGGACTAAAATTCCACCCCTCTAAATATAGTTGGTTTCCCCAGCAACTAGCTCTCAATCTTAGGAGCTTTCCAAAAGTCCCCTCATTAACATAACTGGGTGTAGTTGAAAGGGGCTTGTTATGAGAAACAAAAGACACCTTTATTGCTCTCCTCACTTAGGAAATTTTAAGGGTTTCAGGAGCTCTGTGCCAGGAGCAGATGAAGACCAAATATATATGTCTACTTATAAATGACAGTATCAAGCTGCTTTTTGCCCTCTGTCCCTAGGGAGAACTCTTCCTAGGAAAGTTACTAAAAGAGTATTACTCTGTCTTTTCTCCTTACAGAGTTAATTGTATTCTAACAAACAAGACACTATTTCATATTTAATTTACAGACTCAAGCTTTCTTTGCCCCAACAGCTGGGATAATGAAGGCTCAGTAAGAGTAGGTAAATTGTAATACTTTTCTACCCAAGCAACCTTGCTGAAATTATTTCTTCCCCCAGCTAAATTCTTTCTTCAATGTGCAATTAAGCATGACACAAAAGGAGAAAGCTCAGATTCACATCACATGAGCAGTAAATGCTTGAAATCTCCGGAATCAAGGATAGCAACGTTTCAGTTTCTGTGACTTTGACTCCAGACCATGTACCTAATGCAGCTGCTGCAGTGGCTGGAAGCCCAGGAGCCTGTGTGGAGTTCTAATCTGTGTGTCGTGTTAGAGAACTCTAGAAGGTGAGGAGACTCAGGTCACCTTAGTCATCCATATTGGTGAACAGAAAAACAGATTGATTTCAGTACCACACAGAATTAACTTCAGAGGGTTCAAATGAAGAGACTTTATGGAAAAGTTTGTGTACAGGAGTACGGACAAGATCAAAGGATGTTGAGATATTACCATGCCTGAAGCTGAAAAAGCATGGGGAAGAAATAATGTTGGCAGAGCCCACTGAGCAGAAGTCATTGAGGACTGGCTATCTGGTAGGAACTGCAGTCCTGAAGGTTTGCAGCTACTGCCCAGACGTGGCTCAAGCTAGGAAGAAGCACCCAGGTTCCTCTCTCATACTGCCTCAAGTCTCTTGCTGACATCTCTCTGGTTACTTAGTTCATCAGGAAGCCAGTCCAGGAGAGAGGCCAGAGAGGACAATTTGCCTTGGTCCCTCTCCCAGCAGCCTGGACAGAGAAATGGGAGGTTGTTTGTCTTTCTCATACCACACTGTTTCCCAAGATGATGCCATGCCTGCCTTGGTGTCTGGATCATTTCTACAAATGACCAGATAAGTCCTTGTCTCAAAACTGTAGACCTACACATGATAGAAGCAGAGTATTGTATATTTTATATTACATTTGTAACAGTCTCTCCTTTGCACTTTTATTTTTAAAAAACTGTCAACAAAAATGAGTCTCATAAAAACAAGTTTCTTTTCCTAACCACTGAAAAACAGAACCTAATCTGTGTCATAAAAGTGGTTACAATTAGGGGCGCCTGGGTGGCTCCATTGGTTAAGTGTCAGACTTCAGCTCAGGTCATGATCTTATGGTTTATAGGTTCGAGCTCTGTGTCAGGCTCTGTGCTGAGAGCTCAGAGCCTTGAGCCTACTTCAGATTCTGTGTCTCCCTCTCTCTCTGCCCTACTCGCACTCTGTATCTCTCTCAAAAATAAACATTAAAAAAATTTAAAAACCAGTTATGATAAAGTTGTAAATTGATATTATTCAATTCTACATAAATAGATTAAGCTATATGCTGTGTTCAGTGTAACGTGGTATGCAAATTCATGTAACCATATTCCATTTTCTGTTAATTTTGCCCTTGCAAATATTATTGATTAAAGAGGAATCTTTTTAGACACCTGGACATCAGAAATCATTCCTCTATCGTATACAACACAACATAACTTTTAAAAGTCTGTTTTTCTTATTAGTTTACTTGATAAGATCTTGCCCAAGAAATATTTAAATAGATATCTGTGTTTTTTTGAATGTATAAGCTGTTGCATTTTTTTCCCAGGAAAGTTAAAATCTTGTTCTTTTCCTCTTGGGCATAAATGCATAACATATAAATTAGTATGCTATATGCCTTCTTTTAAAAAAGAGATTAAGAATGTTTTTCTCATTTAGAGCATCAATTTATTTAATCCATAAAAGGAAAGAAATCTTGACATTTGGAACAACATGAATGGACTCTGAGGGCATCACACTAAGTGAAATAAGTCACAGAAAGACAAAGACCATATGATCTCACTTACATGTGGTATCTAAAAAAAAAACAACAACAACAACAAAAAACTAAACTCATAAGTACAAAACAAATTGGTGGTCGCCTACAGTAGGGGGTTGAGGTAGACAAAATGGGTAATATATTTGCAAATCATATATTTGATAAAGGGTTAATATCCAAAATATATGAATAACTCATACAAATCAGTAGCAAAACTAAAATCCAGGTAAAAAGTAGGCAGAGAATCTGAATAAACATTTTCCCTAAGAATATATACAGATGGCCAACAGGTATACGAAAAGATGTTCAACATCACTAATTATCAGGGAAATACAAATGAAAACTACAATGAGATGTCTCACCTTACATCACTTAGAATGGCTAGTATCAAAAAGGCAAGAAATAGCAAATATTGATGAGGATACAGAGAAAAGACAATCTTTGTGCACTCTTGGGAATGCAAATTGGTACAGCCACTATAGAAAACAGTGTGATGGCTCCTGAAAAGAATTGAAAATAGAAGAGCCCTATGTTTATTGCAGCATTATTTACAATTATTCAAGACATGGAAAAAACCTAAGTATCCATCAACAAATGAATGGATAAAGAAAATATGGTGTGTATATATACACAACACCCCATACACAATGGAATATCATTGAGGCATAAAAAAGAAGGAAATTTTGCTATTCGGAACAACATGGATGAAGCCTGAGAGCATTATGATAAGTGAAATAAGTCACACAGAGGAAAATGAATACCATAAGATCTTACTTATATAGAGAATCTGAAAAACAGTATAAAAAACCTGAACTTGTAGATACAGAGAACAGATTAGATTGGTTGTGTCAGAGGCAAAAGGCAGGTGGTAAGAGAAATGGATTAAAAGTGGTCAAAATGCACAAACTTCCAGTTGTAAAAGAAGTCATGAGGATACAATGTATAGCATGTGACTATAGTTGGTAATACTATACTTTATATTTAAAGGTTGCTAAGAGAATAAATCTTAAAAGTTCACATCACAAGAAAAAATTTAGAGGTGCCCCAAATACTTGTTTACTGGGATTCTGATTCCATGAAACCATGATACACTTATTTCAGGAATTTTTAAAACAATATCCTGCCAAACAGTATAATTTCTTTAATTGCAAGTCAACTCAGGATAGGAGAATGAATGAGAAGACATCCCTCTATAAATACACTCATCATCCTAGCTATAAAGTATATTGATCATTGGATTCATCTCTTAGCTTTGATGGGCAAATGAATTAAAATAGGCAGATAGGGGGCTCCTGGGTGACTCAGTCAATTAAGGGTCCAACTCTTGATTTCTGCTCAAGTCATGATCTCATGGTTTGTGAGTTCAAGTCCCACATCAGGCTCTGCACTGATCCTACGGAGCCTGCTTGGGATTCCCTCTCTCCCTCTCTCGCTGCCCCTCCCCCAATCACTCTCTCTGTCCCTTTCTCAAAATATATGAACTTAAAAAAATTAAAAGAAAATAAAATAGGTAGATGGGCCACTATAGACTTACAAAGAAGCAACATTTTGTTTCTATATAACCACCATATAATCAATCATACAGTGAGAGCTTATTATAACGTATTCAATTAAACTATGGACTAAATCTCTACCTAAATGAAACAAAGATTTAGAAATGTCATATAACTCATAAATCAATAAATTTTTGAATTGGAAGTCATTTTATAGATGTGCAGCCTAACTTTCACTTTATAAATGAGGAAAATAAGATCTGTGAGTAAATGCCTTGCCCAAAGTCATCTAATTGTTTAATAATAGATGTCTAGATCTAAGACTTCTAATCGCTAGTTCTTTGTTATTTTTAGATATTAACTTTTATGCAAAATTTTATTTGTAACAGAATAACATGAATACTTAACTTACTTTACCAGTTCATGAAGTCATGATGATTGCCATCCTTATGTCTAGGGTTTAGGTTTAATCATTTGACATATAAAATGGTAATGATCAACCGCTAAATGCATCTTAATTTACAACCTATCAAACTATTTAACAAAAAGCTGATCTATGATTTTTAGCATACCATTAGAATAGATTTTTAAAAATGTAAATCTAGTATTTAATAAGGGAAAAAAGCACAAGTTTGCAGTCTTCAAGTACTAGAGAACTTTTCTTTTAATGTTTATTTATTTATTTAGAGAGAGAGAGCTAGCAGGGGAGGGACATAGAGAGAAGGAGAGAGAGAATCCCAAGCTGACAGCACAGAGCCCTATGTAGGGCTCCAACTCACAACCTGGGAGATAGTGACCCAAACTGAAATCAAGAGTCAGAGGCTTAACCAACTGAGCCACCTTGGTGTCCCCCCTCCTTTTCTTAAATGTTTATTTGTTTATTTTTGAGAGAGAACAAGCAGGGGAGGGGCAGAGAGATAGAAGAACTCTTGAAAGAACTAAGCATAAGCCACATTTAGCTGATAACTATGGAGGGTATTAGACAAGAGACACACAGAGTGGATATGGGTGAGAGAAGAGTATAGAAAGAGAAAAGAAATGAGAGCAATATGTCTTGATGTTAAAGCATGTTGCTTTTATGATTTTGATAATAAAATTACTAGAACAACAACTTCTTGCAGTTAGTTTGCTTTATCTTGTGTGATAAAGTGGTTCAGCAGCTTATATCTAGAGTTTTCTCTCTAAACTTATATTCTTTTCATGCATGATTTTAAAATAGATGGCAGGGTATCTGAAAAACTTGAAATAGATTGGAAATTCTGGAATGAAAATTAAATAACAGCTTTAAAATATTTTGATATACTCTTGATTTTTACTTAGTCTTTTATAACTCTCATATAATGGAACCACTAAATGTAATGGTGGTGGCATTCTTCAACTACAGAGAAATAAGTCTCGTGATTGGATTAATATACTGCACCAGGGTTTATTTATTTGGTGATGATGAAAACAGGAGGCTTGGAGTTGTTGAGTTACACCACACAGTGATCAATGGGTACATTGGTACCCATAAAGAAAGAAAACAAGCATATTTTCTACTTGCTATAGGTAAAAAACCAAAAACAGGTGATTCACGGGTAACAGATCTCTTTCCCTAAGCCTTGTTAGATACTCAGTAATTCACAACTGTATTTTTTGAGTAACAGGCAACAAGACTAAAACAGCAAGTGCTTCATTTATTTTCTAGCCTGAGTCGACACTAAGCAGCTCCATGCTGGCACAGCTTTGTGGAGAAACCTGTAACTTTTATTGCTTTCTAAGGAGTTTGAAACTCCCTATGGATTACTGGGTTTTTGACATAGAAAGAAAAAGGACTCATCAACGAGGCTGGAGAGTTGTTTTCATTTGGTAAAATCAAATAAGCATTTTAAGGTTTTCTTGAGAAATACATAAAATGCTTGGCATTTCCAAAATATACTATAATTTTACTTCAAGAAAAGCCCTATAACATTTTCTGGAATATTCCATATACAGGCATACCCCGTTTTACCGCACTTTGCTTTATTGCACACCACAGATATTGTGGTTTGTACAAATTGATGGTTTGTGGCTGCCCTGCATCAGGGAAGCCTATCTGTGCCATTTTCCCAAGCCACTGCTTACTTTTCTCCATTATATTTTGGTAACTCCCACAATTTCAAACTTTTTCATTACTGTATTTGTTATGGTGATCTGTGATCTGCCATTACACCTCAGTAAAACTCTGATGATGCTTAGCATTTGTTAGCAATAAAGTACTTGTTAATTAAGGCATATATATATTTTAGACATAATGCTATTGTGCACTTAATAGACTCTAGTACAGAGTAAACATAACTTTTATATGTACTGGGAAACCATATTATTCATTTGACTCACTTCATTGTAATATTTGCTTTACTGTTGTGGTCTGGAACCAAACCCATGCAGTTTCTCAGGTATGGCTTTTCTCCCTGCAGGCAATCTTATAGGCTGATTCTGTGTCTGTAGGTTTGTGTGTTCTGTACTTATTTACATATATGTGTATATATACACATACATAATGTATACATACATATATACTATATGTACATATACACACATACATATACATATATACATAGCTCATGTGGGCTTTGGAGTTTGATTCTCTGTGGTAATGACAGGTGTTCCCAGATGCCTTTTGCCAACTGCAATATCTGTATACATGTTGGATTTCATATTTCCGGTGCTGTTTGAGCTGCCCAGAGGCACATGTCTGTATTGGAGAAGGCATGTGGAGAGGCCTAGTGAAATCATGGACAGTATCTTCTAACCCTGCTAGATACAGATTTCCTGATTCAAATTGGAGCTTCATCGTTTCTATCTGTGTGATCCTGGGCAAGTTATTGAACTTTCTTTACCTCTGTTTCTTCAGCCTCCAGGTTAAAGACATATGCACCTAATAGAGAATAATGTGACTCTACAAAGGACTTTGATGGTGGTTGACCAAAAATATTGTGTATAGAATACATACATTATGAAATTAAGAGAGAGAGAGAGAGATAGGTTTCAAAAATACCAGAAACTACACATTTTTCATGTCAAGCTGGGATTCTATCTCTGAACAGAGAGCAATTGAGTGTTTAATCTAGAAAATCTCAAGATAGCATTTTCTGAACATCTCCCAAAATGCTGCCCAGGATCCTTTCATCAAACTCTAAAGTGACCACAAGGAAGAAGCAATTACCATGTATCCTATGAGGCTAAGGGCTGTCAGTCTTACTTTCATCTCTAAGAGTGTACTTTAGTTAATATCATGTCTACTGATTACTGCTCTTTCCTTCTTCTAGAGTTCAGAATCAGCCTCTGTTCAAGTAGATGAAGCCTTAGTAACGCAGTAAAACTCACTTTCTTGTCCATGCTCCAATTCTCTTATTAAATTATTTTCTTTTGATCTTTTTCTACTTCATTGTTCCCACCTCACTGACAGCCAGCTTGTCATGTACAGTTGTGCAGTTTGGACACTGAATAAAGGGACCTGCCAAAGGGAGCAGCTAAAGACTGAAATTCAACCTGCATTCCTCTTACCAAGCAATGTGGTCAGGAGAGGGGGGGGGGATATGTTTTTCTAAATTACACAGTTAAATAGAGTAGTAATAGCTTATGAGACAAGATAAATATCTTTTTACATTGTGGTGGGAAGGAATGACCAATAAATAAGATTTCAAAATGAAAATTAAAAAGAAATCCTAAAATTCCAAAGGATAAAAGAGAAGGTCAATTTGTATATACACATGTATATGTGTTATATATATATATATATATTTATTTATATCTATATTATATATATATTTATATATTTTTATATATTTTTATGTATATATATTATATATTTTATGTATATACACATACACACACTCACATGTATCATATTTTCCATTCTATAGAATTAGAAACATTCAACTTCTAATGTTCCATTATTTTTCTCATAAATAACCAAGTGAGACCTAGAGAAAGACTAAAACTGACAGGCTGATTTTCACTAAAACCCAATCTCTTGAGGCCTCTACAAAATATTACTTCTTATGCATGCATGTCTAGTATTTGATGGACACCAGCAATGCTTTTGCAAAATTTCCTGTCAGACCTATATATATGCTATAATGAAAGTAAAATATTTAAATCTTTAGCCGTAGATGAACTATCTTCTTGAATTAAAGTGGTGGGAATACCATAAAGATACTTCATACATCCATAAAAAAACGAAAATTAGGCTCATGCCATTTGATATTCTGAAACATGGTGTTTGGCTTGCAGATAAGGTCCTTTTGATTCAAGCCATGAAACCTCTTGCATAGAATCAAAGACTAATAGCTGAAATTTCTTATCTTTGGCTGCATTTTTTAGATCTTTTTGGAGGAGCGGTGGGAAACATTTCAAGACTAATAGCTCTAGCAAGTGGGATTCATCATTCCTCCCTCACTCCTTGGTTTACAGAGCACTTACCTCTAGCTGCAAGTAGAGAAGAGGATTTTAGCCATAAAACACAGCCAGCCAGACTCCAGCACTGAGATTCCTGACAATTTAATAAAGATTTTCTCCTTGTGTATTTTTGCCACTTTTGTGGCTCTGATGCAGTGACTGCAGAAAGCATGGGTGACCCCGATGAAGGAAACATACTGGCCAAATTAGTGTACCCCTTTCCCCTTCACCTCATAAGCACTGATTGGGTTGTAATGTGTTCAAAGCAGTGGCTGGCCTTTTAGCTCAGAAACTTTGCTTTTATGCTTTGTAATATAGGTGTGGCAGGAGTTATTTTTGACATGGGTGTCTGCCATCTAACAAGGCATTGTATGGCCTAAAAGAGATCAAAGACTTAGACACTGATTATGGTGCATTTTTACATGATGGATGTTTGTGTGATTTACACTTACCCACATACCTTTCAAAAGTGAGACAACATAATAGGTAATGCATCAAAATCTTTCCTTGTAAAGAAAAGTTATCTTTGAAAGATGAGAGGAGAAACTGTTCATAAATCACTCCCATCAAACTACTCATTACATTATTGTGCAAATTCTTATATTCTTTTCCATTTGCAAATTTAATCACAGATTGTACTGCCAGGGTAGCATGAATATGTATTCCATGGATGCAAACAGAAATATTTTCCCTTATCTTGGCATATTCCTGGAAATTGAAAAAATGTTAAAAATGTCTAGGATGGCTTTTTTCATGCATATGCCAGAGGAAGATAACGGATGCTGTTGAAGAATCATTCACAAGCATCCTGTTTCATAAAGTGCACACATTGTTTCATTTTTCTGGAAGCATGATACTTCTTTCCAGTTGGAATTGCAGATTTCTTAGGAAAAGACACTAGACATTGCCAAGTAATTGGGGTTGTTTTTTCCCCTTAATTTTGAGAAGTGCTTTACCTTAAACACTTTAATATTATATTTATTTTAGAATATTATAATATTAATAGAAACTGTGAAGCAAATGACAGTGTTCAGTTAAAAACAGTAAATCTTTTATTAATAGCTGTTGAGCAACCCAGTTATCCTCACAAATCTGCTCTGATCCTTTATAAACTGTGGAGTTGTGGAGCACCTGGCTGGCTCAGTCGTTTAAGCGTCCGACTTCGGTTCAGGTCATGAACTCAGTTTGTGAATTTGAGCCCTGCGTTGGGTTTTGTGCTGACAGCTCAGAGCCTAGAACCTGCTTCCCATTCTGTGTCTTCCTCTCTCTGGCCCTCCCCTGTCCATGTTCTGTCTCTCTCTCTCTCTCAAAAACAAGTAAACATTAAAAAAAATTTTCTTAAATATTGAGTTGTGAGTAAATATGAAACTGATGATAAAGATATATGGTACTGAAAAAATGGGAAATAAAGTTATCAGAGTAGCAAAGGTCCATAGCAGTGTATAATATATATTGAACTTATTCCATTGCTATCAGTTACGTACAGTGCTCTCTTATTGACAGATTTTATATAAAACTTCCTCTCCTCTCTGTATATTGTAAAAAACCTATGACTCTATACTAAATTTTTCAAATTTTAGGGAAGACATTGCTGACAGTTATTAGGTGAATGAATTTCAAACAAAGCTTCTGAGGAATAAGCAATTCAACTATACAAAGAATGTTACCTAAATATCCCTATCATGCCCTGATATGGACAGGTGGAATGAATGACCTGTGAACTTTCTTCCAAATAGAATATCTGAAATTCTATAATTAAACTAGAATAAAGGATTACTATTTATTTTCAAGGCTTCCATGAACAAAATTTCAGATTAAAATGCTAAAATTTCAATCTTTTAAGAAGGGAAAACTAAAATGTTAATGCTGACTTGAATATCAAAATTTAACAAGGGAAGAATCAAACACAAGCTTAATCATAAATAGCCTGTGTCTCCCACACCTACACAGCACAAATAAAAACATCAAGTTTTATGACAAAAAATTCAGATAAACTTTATGTGCCATTAGTTTCAATTTTTGTTGAACAAATTACTAGTGAGTGCTCACTATATTCTTAGAAGATTGGAAGTTTCAGGAGAGGAACAAAACAGGGGCACCTGGGTGGCTCAGTCGGTTAAGCATCTGACTTCGGCTCAGGTCATGATCTCCTGGTTCGTGGGTTCGAGCTCCGTATCAGGCTCTGTGCTGACCACTCAGAGCCTGGAGCCTGTTTCAGATTCTGTGTCTCCCTCTCTCCCTGCCCCTCCCCCACTCACGCTCTGTCTCTCTCAGTCTCAAAAATAAATAAACATTAAAAAAAATTTTTTAAAAAGGAGAGGAACAAAACAAAAACAAAACTTTAAAGAAATCAATTTTATTTATTATGTTGGAAGTCTGTGGGGGATATCTCTGAATGTATGCAGACATGTATGGTAATCAAGCACTGTCAGAGTCAGTATTGGTGGTCCCAGAAATTATGATTTATTTGCCTGTGATATATAAGGTATTGAGTTTCAAGGATATCAGCACCTTGAAATATAGTAGCATAAATGTGTCCTCTACTTTCTAGTGAAGAGTTTAGACTAGTTTGCACATTGTTTTAGAAGCTGTCATATGGTGTGTGATAATTTTGTCTCGACTACTGGGTGCCCAGATTAAATATTATTTCTGGATATGTCTGTGAGGAAGTTCCAGAATGAAATTAGCATTTGAATCAGTGGACTCAGTAGAGTACCCTGCACAGTATTGGCAAACCTTATCCAATCTATTGAGGGCCTAAATATATAACAAAAGGTATAGAGAGGAGGAATTAGCTTCCCCCTCACAATCTTTTTCCTGCCTTACTAACAGAACTGGGACATCTCATTTCATCTTCTCCAGCTCATCATAGATTCCTCATAACAAATCTCACTCTCTTTCTCTCCTATAGAATATCTTCCTAGTGGTCCTGTTCCTCTGGAGAACACTGACTAATACACATTGTTTATGCTGAAACTTATCAGTTGAACCTGGGCCAAAATTTGCACATTATCTTCCACAAAGCCCATATTGGGACCATCTTAAATGAATCACACCTGTAAGGTATCTTGGCTGATAGACACAGTGTTTCCTAATGTATTTAGCTGCTAGTTCTGGTAGAAACTCAGTGGAATACCATGTAGATTTTCCCTGAGAGGTTGGTCAGTGAGACTGTTCAGGCCTAAAACAAGAGCTAGTCTAGGGACTCAATACATATTTGTTAAACGTACCAACACTTTTTACTTTGCTCTCCAAGTGATGGTCACCAAAGAATTTTGCTAATGAGATTTGGGAGTACAAATTTCAAGGGAACAGGGTGATAATTACAACATTAGCTACATCCTTGTCCTTGTATATAAACATTTATTTAATTTTGGTATGTGATTTCCTACCTCCTTGCCTCCTTCCCTCCTCTTTTCCCCTTCTTCCTTCCTTCAATCATTTCTGGTGAAAGACACTTCTTTTCTCCTTCTCTCTTTCCTTATATCCTTTCTCTGGATGGATAGAGACCTCATGGCTAGTTTTCTACATAGAATAATAAAAAGATAAATCGATTTTGAATATAAATTCTCGTTCACCATCTTTCCATTCACAAAAATGGCTTAAAGTCCATCATTTCCTGGACTCTTCTTCCAGAAACATATCACTTTAAAACCTTCACATAAATTGCAATATAAGTATAGGATATATTCTCTAATTGGGGAGATCCCTTCTTCCCTATCCAACTTTGAGGACTATTGTGACAAACAAAATAAGAAAATGTTGTGCTAGTGCCTCGCAAACTGTAAAGTACTGTGCTCTTATCTAGTGTAATTATTTTGTTGTGATTATTTCTTTATTACATAAGTTGTATTTATAGAGTATACAGAGTGTATTTATAGATGCCCTTCAGGCAAACATTAAAACAGGGAAGACTCATTGTATTGGGTATTTGCTACACTTAACACTATTTGGGGGTGATTGTTTTTCTTTACTAGTTACCTTGGAAACTAGTTTCTGGATCACTTGCATTGAGATATGAAAACAGAGTTGCAGGGCACCTGGGTGGTTCAGTTGATTAAGCATCCAACTTCGACACAGGTCATGATCTCACAGTTCGTGGGTTCGAGCTCTGCATTGGGCTCTGTGCTGAAAGCTCAGAGCCTGGAGCCTGATTCAGATTCTGTGTCTCCTTCTCTCCTCTACCACCACACTCTGTTTTTCTCTTTCAAAAATAAATAAACATTAAAAAAATAAAAAATAAATAAAAAGTTGCCAGGGTTTGACCCAGAACTTTGATTGACATGTGTTTCCTACAGCATGAGAGCCACAGCCTGTGTATGAAATGAACACATACCTCAGGTTGGTTTCAATGTAAAAATGACTTAGGAACAAGAGTACTATAAATGACATGCAGTCTGCAAAGACTTGTTAAATCTCTCCAGAACACCTGTCCTGTGATTTAAATAAATGGGAACTCTTACTGCTTAACTCGAAGTTTAGCTGGTTCAGGAACACTGATGTCTTCCATCTCTGAAATAGCAAACGTCTCTGAGAGATTACAACATACAGAGGTTTGCTTCTTTGCTTTGTTGTGGATTCTCTGTGATGTGGAAAATGTTCGGGATTCAAAGCCCACAGCCAAGAAAGAATTCTTGAGATGTCTTTGGTACAAATAGGTGGTTTTATTAAAGCTTGGAGACAGGACCTATGGGCAGAAAGAGCTGCCCCAGGATTGTGAGGAGTGACTGACTATATACTTGGGAACTGGGGGAGGTAAAGGCGAGGGGAAGTTTCCAAAAGGATTTTCATATACCAAAGAGACCTCACAGGTTACTGGAAGCATAGCTATTGTCAAGCTAAAGTTGTTTTTCTCTCTAGCAAAGCATTATGACAGTTAAGAGTTCCTAGAGAAATGTTATAATCTGACTGCCTCAAGTATTTTGTTAATAAGCTGTAGGCTATAAGGAAGTTTAATTTTATCTACCATTTCCTTCTACCTTTATTTCTCACATCACCTGAATGAACTGATGAAATCTGGACTTGCACCTGTGTTCTTCAGCGCAAAGAATAGTTATCTAAACGTTGCCAACCAAGTAGTTAAAGAGGGGACTATTTGCAGATATGAAGGAGCACAGTAAATGATTTTAATAAATACTATTTAAAATCAAGGTCTTTAAAAGCAGATTAATTTTTTACCATAGAAATTTATAGGAGCCACAAGCTTGAAGCATGATCCTCCTAGAAGAAAGAAATGTGCACTATGGCAGTCTCTGCCTGCTGGTGAGAGGAGATTCTTAAATTCGGAGGGATTTCATGAACCAGTGGTAAAATAGTTTGTAGCATGATTATTATCCATGAAGACAGCATTTATACCATAGAATCTGGCAAACCATATCAGTCATGGCTTCTCTTTTTTCTCCTCTATCTCTTTCTTCCTTTTTTGGTGGGGGAATGGGATTGTTTTACTTTTTTCTTTCTAGAAAGCTGATCATTAAACATGTATCAGCATACTACTGGGCTTAAGTCACCTCTTCAGTAATAGTTTCTTTAATGAAAACTGAAATTAATTTCTGTGTACAACCAATAGATATTACAAAATGCTTGGCATAGCCAACTGTCCTTGATCTCATTCTACTTTTGCATTTATATAAATAGGAATGACTTCTTTCATAAAAATTTTTTAGTGAAAGGAAAAGGTCTGTTTTCAGCATCTGGGCAAGACAGGGGAGACATTTGGGACAAAAGCTCCTTCTTTTTTTTTTATGTTTATTTATTTACTTTTGAGAGAGTACAAGTGGGAGAAGGACAGAGAGAGGGGGACAGAGGATCTAAAGTGGTCTCAGTGCTGACAGGCTAACAGCAGCGAGCCTGATGTGGAGCTTGAACTCAAGAACCATGAGGTCAGGTCCTGAGCCGAAATCAGTTGCTCAACCAAGCCACCCACGTGTTCCTGAAATTTCCTGCTTCGAAAGCTGTATCTTGTTGCTACTCACTGAGAGGAACATTTGCCTACTGAATTACATGGCTGATAGCCTCCATTTTTCTACTTTCAAGGACATTTTGTTATCCTTATTTTCTATTGCTTCTGATTTTCCAGTTCAATTGATTTGTTCTTAGCAATATGTTGCAACAGAGAGTATGACATACTCCTGGCCCCAAATAAACTCATAATGTAGTAGAGGTAAATGCAATCACAATTAACTTACAAGTAGGTATGCATCTGCCATATTCTAAAATTCGGAGTTAAGGTTGTTTAAAAGGACAATACATATTCTATAATTGTAATACAATGAAAGTACTATAAGGCATATAATTTTTTTATTTTTAACATAGTAGGATCAACTCTAATATTAAATTTCAAAAAAGGGCATGAATATCTAGTTCTATTCTAGGACCATATAACAGCTCAAGATCTACTTTCCTCAGGCAACAATTCCCCACCCCCCTCAGTGTTCTACCTGTAACATGTGATTTTTATTCACTGGTTTAAGATAGTTGCTTGGACTCCATGTCTGTTTTTTATGTATATTTAGTTAATTTGAGAAAGAAAGAGCACTCAAGTAGGGAAGGGGCAGAGAGAGAGGGAGAGAGAGAGAATCCCAGGCAGGTTCCATACTGTCAGTACAGAGCTCAATGTGGGGCTTGAACCCACAAACTGTGAGATCATGACCTGAGATGAAATCAAGAGCCGGACCCTCAATAGACTGAGCCACCCAGGCACCTCATGTCTTTATTCTTCTCAGCATGAAGGGGAGAAAATTCTGTGATTGGCTTATAATGTCCTCAGTTTTACCCATGTAATTGTATTTTTCAGAATTTCCTTTTTTTTTAAAGACTGAATGGTATTCTATCATATGTGTATACATCCTTCAATGAACATTTAGGTTGTTTCCACATATTGGCTATTGTGAATAGTGCTTCATTGAACATGCGATTTCAGATATCTTTTCTAGATTCAGACTTTAATTCTTCTGGGTAAACACCCAGAAGTGGGGTATGGCAGTTCTTTTTTTAACTTATTAAGGAAACGAAATACTGTTTTCCCTAGTGGCTACACCATTTTGCATTCCCACCAAAGGTGGGCAAGAGTTCCAGTTGTTCCACATCTTTAAGCATTTGTTGTCTTTTAGGTTTTTTCCTCAATTGTGTTGACTTACTTTCTTAACAACTTTCCTGTACATCCTACAGCAATGTTAGCTGTAGTCATCATGTTGTACATTACATCCCTCGTGTTTATTTATCTTATAACTGGAAATTTGTACCTTTGGCCACCTTCCTCCAATTCCTCTGCCCCAATCCCCTCCTCTGCCAACCATAAATCTGATCCCTTTTTCTATGAGTTTGTTTTTGTTTTTAGATTCAACATATAAGTGAGATCATACAGTATTTGTCATTATCTGTCTTATTTCACTTAGCATAATGACTTTGTCTGTTGATATTGTCAGAAATGGCAGGACTTCCTCCCTTCTTTCTGTATATATGTACCACAACTTCTTTATTCATCCATCCACCACTGGACATTTAAGTTGTTTCCATGTCTCAGCTATTATAAATAAAACTCCTATGAACAGGAGAAAACATATATCAAGTTAGTGGTTTGGGAAGGGGGGGGGCATATTCCCAGTAGAACTGTCGGATCATATGGAAGATCATACTGTTTTCCATAGTGGCTGTACCAGTTTACAATCTCAACACTGTACAAGCTTTCTTTTTCTTCACAATCTTGCCAGCAATTGTTATCTCTTGTCCTTTTCAGGTTTTTTTTTAAATTGAAGTATAATTAACATAAAGTGTTAATTTCTGGTGTACAGTATAATGATTCAATAATTCCATATATTACTCAATGCTCATCACTATAACTATACTCTTTTTTATGTTTATTTTTGAGAGAGAGAGAGAGAGAGAGAATGAGTAGGGGAGGAGCAGAGAGAGTAGACACAGAATCTGAAGCGGGCTTCAGGCTCTGAGCTGTCAGCACAGAGCCTGACACAGGGCTCAAACACACAATGGTGAGATATGACCTGAGCCTAAGTCAGATGCTTAACCAACTGAGCCACTCAGGCACTCCTAGATGTACTCTTAATCCCCTTTATTTCACCCATCCCCTCCACTCCCCACCCTCATTTTTGGCAACTACCAGTTCTCTGTATTTAAGAGAACTGTTTTTTGTCTTTTTCCCCCTTTGTTTATCATTTGTTTGTTTTGTTTCTTAATTTCCACATATGAGTGAAATCATGCTTTCGTATTTTTCTATCTGACTTATTTCACTTAGCATTATACCCTCTAGGTCTACCCATGGTGTTTCAAATGGCAAGATCTTATTCTCTTTTATGGCTGAGTAATATTCCATTGTGTGTATACACACCACACCTGTTTTATTCATTCATCTATGGATGGACATGGGTTGCTTCCATAGCTTGGCTATTGTAAATAATGTCTTAATAAACAGGGTGCATATATTTTTCAAATTAGTATTTTTCAGGGGCACCTGGGTGACTCAGTCAGTTGGGTGGTCGAATCTTGATTTCAGCTCAGGTCATGATCCCAGGATTATTGGATAAAACCCCCCATCGGGCTCCATGTTGAAAGTGGAGCCTGCTTAAGATTCTCTCTCTCCCCACCTCTGCTCTTCCCTACTGCTCACTCTCTATCTCTCTCTCTCAGATAAAAAATAATAGTGTTTTTTCATTTTCTTTGGGTAAAAACCCAGTAGTGGAATTACTGGATCATTTATTAGTGTATAGAAATGCAACAGATTTCTATCTGTTAATTTTGTATTCTGTGACTTTACTGAACTCACTTATCAATTCTCATAGTTGTTTTTTTTTTTTTTTTTTTGGTGGAGTCTTGAGGGTTTTCCATATATAGTATCACGTCATCTGCCAACAGTTAAAGTTTTACATCTTACTAATTTGAATGCCTTTTATTTCCTTTTCTTGTCTGAATGCTGCAGCTAGGACCACCAGCAATATTTTGAATGATAGTAGTGGAAGTGGATATTCTTGTCTTGTTCCTGATCTTGGAGGAAAACTTTTCAGGCTTTTCCCACTGAGGATGATGTTAGCTGTCAGTTTTTCATAGGTGGCCTTTATTATGTGGAGGTATATTCCCTCTAAATCTATTTTGTTGAGAGTTTTTATTAAGAATGTGTGTTGCATTTTGTCAAATGCTTTTTCTGCAACTATTGAGATAATCATACATTTTTTATCCATAAGTTCTCTTTTTTAATTATTCAGTTGTCTTTTTTACTTTGTTGATTATTTATTTTGCTATGCATAAACTTTTCTGTTTGATGTAGTCCCACTTGTTTATTTTTTCTGTTTCTTGTGCCAAAAAGTCATTTGCCAATATTCATGTCAACCAACATTTTTCCTATGTTTTCTTCTAGGAGTCTCACGGTTTCAAGTTTTGCATTTAAGTCATTAGTACATTTTGAGTTAATTTTTGTGAGTGGTCTAAGATAGGGGCCTGGTTTCATTCCTGTACATGCAAACATCCAATTTTCCCAGCACCATTTATTAAAGAAATTGTTCTTTCTCCATTGAGTGTTCTTGGGTCCCTCATCAAATATTAGTTGATATATATGCTTGGGTTTATTTCTGGGCTCTCAGTTCTGTTTGATTGATCTCTTTGTTGTTAGACCAGAACGATACTATTTTCATTACAATAGCTTTATAGTATAGCTTAAAAATCAAGAAGTGTAACGACTCCAGCTCTGTTCTCTCTCAGTAGTGTTTTGACTATTCAAAGTCTTTTGTGGTTCCATATACATTTTAGGATTTGTTTTTTTCTACTTCTGTAAATTCCATTGGAATCTTGATAGGGATTGCATTGGATCTATAGATGACTTTGGTAGTATTGACATTTTAATAATATTAATCTGTCCAATTCATAAACAAGGGATACCATTTGATTTCTTTCATCAGTGTCTTATAGTTTTCAGAGTAAACATCTTTCACTTTTCTGCTTAAGTTTATTTTGAGGTATTTTATTGTTTTTGATGCTATTTTAAATGGGATCAGTTTTTTCAGATAATTTGTTGTTGATGTATCAAAACACTACTCATTTTGTATGTTAACTTTGTATCCTGAAACTTTACTGAATTTGTTGATTAGATCTAACAATGTTTTGATGAAGTTTTTAGAATTTTCTATTTATAAAATCTTGTCATTTGCAAATACAGAAAATTGTACTTCTTTCTTTCTAATTCTTATTTTCTTTTTAATTTCTCTTTCTTGCTGATTGACCTTACTAGGACTTCCAATACCATGTTGAATAGAAATGGTGAGAGTAGTGGTTACCTTTGTCATATTCCTGATCTTAGGGAAAGAGCTTTAAACTTTTCACCATTGTGTATAATACCTGTGACTTCTCATATGTTGAGGTACATACTTTCTGTACCTAATTTGTTAAGAGTTTTTATCATGAACGGATGTTGAATTTTGGCAAATGCCTCCTCTGTGTCTATTAAGATGATCATATGATTTTTTTCTTTTATTCTATTGTGATATAGTACATTGTCTTGTCTATGTCGAACTGTCTTTGAATTCCAAATTCCAAATATAAATCCTACTTGAGCATGGAACATGAACACTTTTAATGAGCTGCTAAATTTGGTTTGCCCTTTTTTTTTTTTTTTTTTGAGAGTTCATCAGGGATTTTGACTTGTAGTTTTCCTATTATGTCCTTTTCTAGCTTGGGTATCAGGATAATGCTAGCCTTATAAAATGAGTTTGAGAGTATTCCCTCTTTTTTGAATATTTGGAAAAGTTTGAGAAGGATTGACATTAATTCTTTAGATGGTTGGTAAAATTCACCAGTGAAGCCATCTGGTCCTGGATTTTTTTTGTTGGGTGGTTTTTCATTCCTTATTTAATCTCCATACTAGTTGTGTTTCTGTTCAGACTCCATTTCTTCACAATTTAGACTTTGTAGGTTTTGTGTTTCTAGGAATTTACCCATTTCACTTAGGTTATTCAGTTTTTTGGCATATCATTGTTCATTTCAGTCTCTTATGACCCGTTTATTTATGTAGCATCCTTTAGACTGTATTTTCACTTCTGATTTATTTTATTCCTTTCTTTTTTACTTAGTCTTTCTAAGGGTTGGTCAATTTTGGGGAAAAAAACAACTCAGCCTTTTTTTTTTTCCTTTTTGAAGTGTTTCTTTTCATTTATTTTTGCACTAATCTTTATTTCCTTCCTTTTGCTAATCTTGAGTTTAGTTTGTTTTTCCAGTTCCTTGAGGTGTAATATTGTTAATTTGAGATCTTTTTCTTTAGTGTAGGTGTTTATCACTATGAAATGTATCCTTAGTACTGCTTTTACTGTATACTATAAGTTTTGTTTTTTTCTTTTCATCTGTCTCAAGCAACTTTGCCATTTCCTTTTTGGTTTTCTCTTTGACCCAAAAGTCACTTAACTTATTGCTTAATTTTCACATATTTGTACATTTACATTTTCATTTCTTCGTTGATTTCTAGTTTAATTCCACATAGTCAGAAAAAATACATGGTATCATTTCAACTTTCTTAAACATTGTAAACTTGGTGGTGGTGGTGGTGTTTTTACCTAACTTGTGATCTATCTTGTAGACAGAGCTGTGTGTGCTTGAGTAGAATGTATTCTGCTGTTATTGGGTGAAATTTTCTATATTTGTCTGTTAGGTCTATGCAGTCTAAAGTATTATTTAAGCCCACTGTTTGCTTATTGATAATCTTTCTGGATTTTCTTTCCATTATCGAAGGGGGTATTGAAGGATTTTATTATTTCACTGCTATCTATTTCTTCCTTCATTGCTGTCAATGTTTGCCTTATATATTTAGGTCCCCTGACATTGGGTGCATATAGGTTTATAATTGCTATATCTTCCTGATAAATTGACCCTTTTATCATTATATAATGTCCTTTTTGTCTCTGGTGACAGTTTTGATCTAAAGTCTATTTTTTCTGCTGTAAGTATAGCTGCTGCTGTTCTCTTTTGCTTACCATTTGTATGGAGTATTTTTGTTTCCATCTCTTCACTTTCGGCCTGTTTTTTTAAGTCTAGAGTTCTTGTAAATGGTATGGTTGGGTCTTTTTTTTTTTTTTTTTTTTTTATCCATTCAGCCACCCAGTGCCTTCATGGACTTGTCTCATAAAGGAGAATATCCTTACCAATCAGCCAGCAGGAGGTTCTAGAGGCCTCTACCAACTCTTTACCTTCCAAGGAAAAGGAGGCAACTTTTGTCCACTCACTGTGTGCTGAGCCAGGAGGCAAGATCAATGGAACCTACCATCCCAAAATGATGCTTCTCCTATCCCCAGGAAGATAGGCTTTGTCAGATCTGTAAGAGCTCCAAAAATGGCAACTCAGAAGCCAAACCTCTTAAAAGCCTCTTCAGAAATGTTGGGGCACTAGATATGTGAACCAATCTCTCCCTTCCTTGGTGAAGCTGGAAGTTAGGGAGTCTCTTTCTGATTATACATCATCGTGCCAGGAAAGGGTCTCTGGCTGTAAGGCGTTCCAAATCTTCCTACTAGCTTTGGTGAGTGTAGTTTTGCATACTCCCAGGAAAGAAGAACCTTTCAGTTTGCTAATTGCTCACAAAGGAAATTAGTCCATTAATTGTTGAATCAATGTATTTTGCAGGGAATTCTTCCTACCCCACTTCTACCCCATATACTTTCAAAATATGGTAAAATATTGGTAAATTTTTACTGAATGATAGAACTCCTGAAATTTTAAATTAAAAGTGATGATTAACATTAAGGGCATATCTATAATTATTTTGAAGAGTCAATTGTATAAAAGATGGTGGAATAGGAGACAAGAATTTGTTATGATGGGTATTATACTGACTTAAAGCAAGCAACTTTTATATTTTTATAAGGCTATTTTAAGATGAGCAATAATCTACAAGATGAAGGAATAAATTAAAACAAGTTACAATGAGATATGATTGTTTGCCAGGCTTGAGCATTGGCTCTTGGGGCTTCATATATAAGCAGAACCACTTGTGTGAAGGCTAACACCTTCATTTTTTTTCTGTCTCCAAAGAAAACAAAACAACCAAAACCCTTTCTCTGTGTCTCTGTAGAAAACTGCCTCAAAGGACCTTACATAATGACCTGATGTGACGTATCCTATTTCTTGGGTCCTTGAGACAAAATGTATAAAATATATTTGGATGATCAAGACAGAAAGTTCTTTCTTGGGGAAGAACATATTTCTACAAATTGTTATGGTGACTCTAATGAGTTCTCATTGATAAGTGTGAGGAGTGGGGTAGGAAATCTCCTGGAAAAAAAAAATGGTTGTCTGAGGCTTTCTGAAGACTGTTGGGACAAGCCGGTAGTCTGTGCTTATACTGCTGCCTCAAGAAATGAGAGGCTCTCCATATATTTAGAAGAAGGAATACAGGTTGAAGCTACAATGCTTCATTATTGCATTTCTCAATCAGATCTCAAGAGGTTTTATTTCCCTCATTCACTCTGATGTTTTATCATCTTTAGTCCAGTCTGTAGGCAAAATTTTGGTGGTTGGCCCAGAGGCCAGAGGGCTTGCTGACTTTGTCATAACTTCTTCTAGGTCTTAACGTATATTTGGCTCACAGAAGGCACCCCCCAAAAGTTGTACCACCCCTCTCTTCCAAATAACTTTTCTATTTCAATTAAATCTCATTTACCAATGTTAAATCACCATTCCAAGGATTCATTTAAGGCTTCTAATTTTCCCCCGATTTTAAAATATTCATTCTGTTCGTATATTCACAAACACATTTATGCCACAGAAAAAAAGAATGCTCTAATAATTTTTTAAAGTTTATTTATTTATTTTTAGAGAGTGAGAGAATGAGCAGGGAAGGGGCAGAGAGAGAAAAGGAGAGAATCCCAAGCAGACTCCACACTGTCAGCACAGAGCCCAATGCAGGGCTCAAACTCGTGACCTTCGGATCATGACCTGAGCTGAAATTAAAAGTCAGACTCTCAACTGACTGAGCCTCCCAAGCACCCCACTCTAATAATTATTCTCACCTGCCTTGAGCTGGTATATGGAGGTGGTGGAAAGAGAAGTAATTTCTGGATGAATATGTATTATGGCAGGTTCAGGAAAATATATTTTTAGCACCTTGCTAATATACAAAATGGCCACACATTTGCATGAGCATTTTGCAAAGTGAGAAATGTAAAGAATGCAAGCACAAGTAAGTGAATGAAATTTCAAACAAATAAGGAATTTTAAAAACAAAATAACACATTTGGTAATAGGAGCCTCAGCAATTTACTATGAAACTTAAATGTTTTTGAATTGAATAAAAGTGGTTTCAGAAGCTTACTGAGTTAGCCTTTTTAGTTTGCGAAACCAAGATATTTAACTCAACAATTCACATGATCAAATTATGAGAAGGGTAGAAATGACTGCTGCTGGCCTACTGTCTTTCTACCTTCCCGACCAATGAGGAAGTTCTTCCCCAGCTCAATTTAGAAAACCCTTTGCCTGATTTTCACCAGAATTCCACCCCAGCCATGCTTCTAAAATTTTATGTGCATAAAAATCACCTGGGAATTTTGATGAAATGCAAATTCTGATTATGAAGATTAGGTAAATATGGAGTAGTGTCTGAGATTCTACATTTCTAATGAGCTCTCAAATGGAGCTGATGCTGCTTATATTTAGAATTTTTAAGTAACACTGATGCCTGTTTCCTACTGCCAGAGTCTGTGATCTAGTCTATGGAAGAAGGGCCTGGACATTTGGAGTTTTAAATTTCCCCATGGCAAAGTTTTAGAAGCACCATTTTAGAGCGAGAAATTTTTAAATTTCCTCATCAGGAGACTTGTTAAAATACCCATTTCCAAGCCCTATCCAGACTCACTGTATCTGAATCTCTAGGAGAAAGGCCTGGAAAGCAATAGCTTTAACAGTGATTCCTTGACATTAGAAAAGATTGATAAAAAGTGTCCTGGGCCAGTCATTGAGGCCAAGGATGTGACATATATTATTGGCCTAATGGGTCATGATCCATTTTTAGACCAATTGCTCTGTCTTAGGGAGAAAGCATTACATGGCATAACTCTTTACATCTTTGTAGAGGGTTGTTGGAAAAGAAAGTCAGTTTTCAGAGGGATGAAAGAGTGAGTCATCACTCTGGGACTTATTGTGAGTTAGGAAGCCTGCTCTTAATTTGTGCCTATTAGAGTTAACCTCCCAAACCAGGATTTTTCACATCTGTATATTCCTTTACTTTTGTAAGCAGATGTTATCTGTGATATTTAGTTTTTTAGTATTTTTTAAAATGTATACTCAGTGACATTTAAATTTTGTATATTCTTATTTTCTGTCTTCTTTTTGCCTGCAAATTGTCTATAGAGGGGTTTTCAATCAAGTCACTTTTAAAGAATCTAGTAATGTTGATGCTGATTCAAGTGTGTGCATATGTGATATAGAAATGTCGTTTCTTAGCAAATATCCTGAAAGATTTTCAATTAAAATGATACAAGTATGATAGACTGCTGAAACCAAAAGTTATGTTGTGTTCATGTTGAGAAACAGGCACCATTCTAAAGCACAAAATATCTCTGCACCACCAAGATAAGCAGACGTGTCTCATAGGTATTGAAAATATTGGGTGGGTTGTATAAACTCTTTTTCCCTTTCAAATGACATTGAATCTTTAAAAGGTGCAGAGGTGTGAGACTCAGTTTGAAGGAAACACTGGTTTTGTGGAAATCACTCTTTTTCTGATTATCTTTTTCTCCTATGTTAGATGGTATATGAAGGATATTGATAGTATAAAATGTGAGGGGTATAACATTTTGATTGATTTAGTACAAGCTAAGTGTTAGTTGTCATTTGTTTTTTTAACCTATATTTCAAACCACTGTCTACTCAGGAGCAGTCCTTGTGGTACTACAGAAAACCAAAACAAAACCAGGAGACATACATACTGTCCTCCCTACCCATTCCCTTGGTATTTTGTTTCACTTCCCTTCATCTGAGCATATATCAACTCTCCTGAAGATACCCGAAGAACAGCTTATTTTTCCCTATGAGTCACATGGAAATGTGCTTTGTTCACAGTTGTATTCTAATGTTTAAATAGAAGGTGACAAGTAATAGGAGTTCAATAAATACTCCAATGCACATATTTGTTCATTCAATTTCCTTAGCTGAACTGAGTTGATCTTGTGGGAAAAAGGTTGTGGAGCATTTTTTCATACATCATTTTATCCATCCATCTTATTTGCCACTTTCTTCAATCATTCTCCCTTGTATCTAAGATAGCCAGGGTTGTTTAAAATAGTTCTCTGCCAATGACAGATACCGTATGTTTTCACTCATAAGTCTAACAGGAGAAACGTAACAGAAGACCATGGGGAGGGGAAGGGGGGAAAAAGTTAGGGAGAAGGAGGAAGGCAAATCATGAGAGACTCTTGATTACTGAAAACAAACTGAGGGCTGAAGGGGGAGGGGGAAAAGGGAAGAGGGTGATGGACATGGAGGAGGGCACTTGTGGGGAAGAGCACTGGGTGTTATATGGAAATCAACTTGACAATAAACTATTTAAAAAATAAATAAATAAATAAATAAATAAATAAGTTCTCTGCCTTCCACTAACCCCTCCTTTCTTGATTTGAGTTTGAAAACATTTTTTTCTTGTTAGTTCTATTTTTCCTTCTGCTTAAAATTATGTGGTAAACAAAGTGTCTCAATATTGGATCCAGATCTCTTTGTGATGTGATACATTCATTCTGTAGTGAGGATATGACTTGTAGAATTCCCTAGGCAAAGTATAAAATACAATCTTTGACAAGAACAAATATGAATAAAATATGCAGTCTCTGAATAATTTCTAAAAGCTTTTATAATTTGTAGACATATTGGTTGTCCAATCTTACAAGAAATTTCCCTGTATATTTAATCCATTGATACACTTTATAATACCATTCTATATTACTGACACTGTGCTAATTTTTCCATATTCCCTACAGAAAGGGTATAAAATTTTTTGGAGAAAACCTTCCATTGTAGAAAGCTTAAGTGGCAGATTATACCACAGTGTTTTAACCCTACTATATGTAATGGGTATTCTCTCAAGCACTTTGTACATTTTCTGATTCATAGTATAGCTTTAAAGTAAAGGTCTCCATCATAAGCAAGTGAATTCATTCTAGTTAGTTTAAGCAGGATTCATTAAATCATATTATCCCAGAGAATCTCTGAGGAGACCAAAGATTTAATTTTTGGATGTAATTCAAATTATACCATCAGGTGGGTCTAGAGGATACAGGCATGGCATTCACTCTGCCAGTGCTGCCCCTGGAAACAAATCATTTCTTGCCATGCTCACCACAGTGAGTCTTCAGGGAACTTCTTTCCTTGAGTCATTCTTTTTAAAATCAAAGTTGCACACAAATTATCTTGTTGGAAAAGCCCAGGTCACATGCCCACATTCACCTGCAAGAAAAGCTGGGTAAGTGAGAGTTCTGTCTCTCTAGAAAGGTGATCCATATAATGTAAATTCTCACAGCTAGAAAAGTGTTTAAAAGAATCTGGGCAGACAGAAACGTCCATTACAGTAAATGTTAGAATCACCATGTTACAGACGAAGAACTCAGGTTCAGTGAATTTCTCAAAATTCAGCAAAAACTGACTTCAAACTCAATTCTACTTGGTTCCAAATCCTGAAGCCTTTGTGTTTTGCAGCAATGTCTTCTGTATGCCACATTTTTTATCATGATGATTTTTTAAATTAGATATAATTGATATATAATATTGTTATAGTTTTAAGTGTATAACATTCATCACCACACATAGTTACAAGCTGTTTTTTTTCCTCTTGTAATGAGAAGTTTTAAAGTCTACTCTTCTAGTAACTTTCAAATATACAATACAGCATTGTTAAATACAGTTGTTATGTTTACCTTATATCTTCAGGACTAATTTATAGTGTAACTGAAAGTTTATACCTTTTGACTACCTTCACCAATTTCACCCAATCCCACTTCTGGTAACCACCAATCTGTTTTCTATATCTATGGGCTTTTTTGTTTTGTTTTGTTTTGTTTTGTTTTATATTCCACATATATGTGAGAGCATGCAGTATCTGTCTTACTCTGTCTGGCTTATTTTATTTAGCATAACGTGCTCAAGTCCATCCATGTTATGGCAAATGGCAGGATAATCATCTATTGTATACATATACCACACTACATTTTCTTTATTCATTGATCTGTTGATGAACATGGGTTGTTTCCATTTCTTGGCTATTATAAATAATGCTCAGTGAACATGGAAGTGCAGAGGCCTTTTGACATAGTAATTTATTTTCAGATAAACACCCAGAAGTAGAATATCTAGTTTATGTGGTGTGTGTGTGTGTGTGTGTGTGTGTGTGTGTATACACATATTGAGGAATCTCCATATTGTTTTCTGAAGGGGCTATATCAATTTTCATCTCTGATGATTAGTGCCATTGAACATGTTTCATGTAGCTGTTGGTTGTTTGTATGTCTTCTTTGGAAAAATACTTATTCATATCCTCTGCCCATTTTTTAATTGTTTTTTTCTACTGAGTTGTAGAAGTTCTTTATATATTTTGTATATTAATCCCTATCACACATGTGGTTTGCAAATATTTTGCCCCTTTTGGTAGGTTACTTTTTCATATTGTTGATGGTTTCTTCTGCTAAAAGCTTTTCAGTTTGATGTAGCCCCACTTGTTTAGTTTTGCATTTGTTGCCTTTGCTTTTCATGTCAAATCCAAGAAATCTTTGCAAGGGTCAACCCTAACCCTAATCCTGAGGATGGAGGGAGAGAGACATGGATTTTTTAAAATTGGTTCAGTGATCAGGGAAGCTGGCAAGTCCAAAATCTCGAGGAGGTTAAAGACTCAGGGAAGAGCTAATGCTATAGATCAAGTGCAAAGGACTTCAGGCTGAAAAACCAGGGAAAGCCTATGTTGCAGTTTGCCTGAAGACCATCTGCTATCAGAGTTCTCTCTTGTTCAGAGAATTTCAGCTTTCTGTTCTAATCAGGATCTCAACTGAATGAATAAAGCAGGTCATCCTTCATAATGTGGGTGGGCCTCATCCAAAGTCCACCTATTTGAATGTTAATTTCATCGAAAACCACCCTCACAGAAACATCCAGAGTAATGTATGAGCATGTTTCTGGGCACCATGGCTCAGTCAAGTTAACCTAAAATGAATGATCGCAATGTGTCACACATGTTATGATGTGCTCCTCTACAGCCTATTGAAACAGAAATTTCAAAATAATTAGCATTAGTTATGTTTAACTTTGAGATATATATATCATATATATCATATATATCATACATATATATATTTATATCATATATATCATGTATATATATCATATATACCTCATTCTTTGGGTTTTGAATTTCATTTTACCAAATTTGGAGATGTGAAAAATAATTAAAATTACTCTATTTAGGAAAGTTGGCTTTATCTGGGCTCAAGTACTTACTGATTATAAATAATTATAAGTGGCTGTCACTGGAAATTAAGTTGGAACATAAATACAAAACATTATTGGTTAATTTTCTTTAAGTGTCATCATACTATTTCTGAGATACTTCCATGATGACCAAGTACATCTTAAAACTATACTTATATATCATGGAGAAAATAAAAGAAATTTCTAGATGAATACCTAACAAGTAACAGATATTAATTACAAATTTTCCCTATATCTATATCTTAAGTATCTGTGTCTGTTACATATATACCTTTTATGCATATATGTATATGTAATTATCTGGATATACATACATACCTTTTAAAATTAATGTTGAAGTCATAAACTTTTGAAACTATAAAAGATAAAGTAATTTTCATTAGCACATATTTAAAAGTGTTCTTCTTAAAACTGTTGTGTTTTATTCTAACTCATAAAGTGGATTTTAATGATCTACAAAGTAAAACATTTGCCAGATGTGAATGAAAACAGGCAAAGATTGTTCCCCTGCTCACTCCATTTCCATCAGAGCTAAATGGGATTTTGGGAGATTTCTCACGTATAAAATGAGTTGACAGAATGAGGTAAACATGATTTTTAAAATATATTTTTCTTTTTTTTTTAATTTTTAATATTTATTTATTTTTGAAAGAGAGAGCACAAGTGGCAAGTGGGGAAGATCAGAGAGAGAGGGAGACACAGAATCCAAAGCAGGCTCCAGGCTCTGAACCATCAGCACAGAGCCCAACGCAGGGCTGGAACTCATGTGCCAAGAGATGTCAGATGCTTAACCGACTGAACCACCCAGATGCCCTTAAGATATATTTTTCTAAGTGTGAAAAAAGTCATTGCAATTGTCCTATTTCTTTAATAATTACTGTCTCTGTTATAGTAACCATATATTAGACTTTCAAAATTATTTCTGCTTTTCATTCTTTTTTCCAGACCTCACTGGAAAAAGAGCCCTTAGAAGTTTGAGAAAATCATTAGATTTTCCTAAAATATTACACCCCCCCCCAAAAAAAGAAAGAAAACTTTATGGAATCAAGAGGAACAACACTATATTTAGAATTTTAAAAATAATAAAACACTTTTTTTATTTTTTAGAAGAAAAATTTATTTATCTAGAACACCCCAGAAAAAAAAATTGTTTTTGGTAGACTCTGCTCATATATAGAGTTAAATATCAAGTGCCTTAGTTATTCTCTTCTTCCCTCTTTTTTTTTTTCTTTTTAATATAGGAAGTTTGGGTGGGAAGAATCTACCTTCTCACTACTATTACCCAAAGGAAAATTTAGAACCCTATTCATTTAATGGGGCATGAACAGAGCAAGTAATTACATACTTGGTTTTTGCCTATCATTAAAATCTCTGTCAAACGTGAAAAGCACAGAAGAGTCAATTTATGGCTATGATTATCTATACATAGATGCAATTGACAGGCCTACATGTAAAATAAATTATAAAATTTTAGAGTGCAATTAGATTCAAAGTACTCCTTCACCAAAATACATAATGTAGTATTCTAAGCATATAATTAAGAGATTGAGGTGAATTTACAATATTGGCATTTGGATAAAAGTCCTTCATCACAGAGAGAAATTCCAAGCACCAACAAACTCAGTATTTTACTGTTAACTTCAATGTGTATGTCTGATGCTTTACATTTATACTGTATTTAACCATCTCCTTTTCTTTCCTGTCAACTTCCTTTAAAAAAAAAAGTTATAACAAAATAAAACATTCTCTCTCAAATCATGGGATCTCTGCTCAAATGGTCTACAAAGTCAAGCAAGAAAGATACACATTTTTTAGTGATATAAAACAGATAAACAAATATGGTTAGAACCAAGGTGGTTTTCAAACTGAATACACAAGCCAGTAATATTTCCAGTAACTATCTGATAACTATCGAGAGAGGAGAACAAACAGAGTAACAAGAACAATAAAAAGACAAGACCTCTACTCTTTGCATGAATTGTACCTGCCTTACTTAGCATAGATGGTAAGATATCTACATTTTTAGGTTTTCTATGAATGCTGGTCTACATTCTTGTCCAACAAAGAAATTTTGATCTTGGAATAATTAAAATGAGGAAGGGTAAAATGTGTTGGAAGTAAATAGTCTCCCTAGATAAACTTTGTGTATTATGTAGAAGAAACTGCCTTTGGA
The DNA here is from genome assembly GCA_028646485.1 of Cryptoprocta ferox. Classification (NCBI taxonomy): domain Eukaryota; kingdom Metazoa; phylum Chordata; class Mammalia; order Carnivora; family Eupleridae; genus Cryptoprocta; species Cryptoprocta ferox. The sequence continues at coordinate 47,776,331 of CM053560.1, read as the reverse complement.
TCTAAGTAGCTGAAATATGCCACTTCCCATCATTGTCATTTTGACTACTGTCCATTTGTTTTGCATCCCTGTAGCCACTTTTGTTCCACTACCTGAATGATAAAATTAAAAAGACTCATCTGTGTGTTTCTTAAATAGATTATGCTGATTATATTTTGAATTTAGTGATGAAATTTAATTATGCATCATTACTTGAAATATGTTTGTAAAAAGTTATGTTTATAAAGTCTAGTTGGGTGTTTTAGAAAAAAAAAATTTCTTATAAATGATTGTCTTAGTTGAGGCTGCTAGAACAAGTAACCACAGATTGGGTGACTTGAACAACAGAAATTTATTTCTCACAGTTCTTTAGACTGGGAAGTCCAAGATCAAGGCTCTGGTAGATCTGGTCTCCGTGAGTTCATTCTTCCTGGTTTGCAGACAGCCATGGTATCATTGTATCTTCTCATCAAAAAGTGAGAGAGAGTATGTGCTAGAATTAGTCACATCACCCCCTTATAAGGACACTACTCCCATTCATGGAGGTTCTACCACATGACCTAATTCCCTCCTAAAGGCTCCACCCCCTATACAATCATATTGGGGGTTAGGAGTTCAACATATGAATCTGGGGAGACAAAACATTCAGTCCATAGCAGATAATTATACTAATGGGTGACTAAGATTTATTAAAACTGATTGTAAATACTGGCTAAACTCTAAAAGGTTTCTGCCCATAGCAGAGCAAATATATTTCCTATACTTACCAAAGTACAGTTTGTCTTGTGGTGCCTGAGTGGCTCAGTAGGTTGAGTGACAGACTTTAGCTCAGGTCATGATCTTGTAGTTCATGAGTTCGAGCCCTGCATCGTGCTCTGTGCTGGCAGCTCAGAGAGTGGAGTCTGCTTCAGATTCTGTGTTTCCCTCTCTCTCTGCACCTTCCCCACTCACACTCTGTCTCTCTCACTCTCTCTCTCTCAAAAATAAATAAACATTAAAACAAATTTAAAAGGGGTGTCTGGGAGGCTCAGTCGGTTGAGCATCTGACTTCAGTTCAGGTCATGATCTCACAGTTCGTGGGTTTGAGCACCACATTGGGCTCTGCGCTGACAGCATGAACCTGTTTGGGATTTCTGTCTCCCTCTCTCTCTCAAAAATAAATTAAAAACAACAAAATTAAAATTATTTTATATTATATATACTATATATTATGTAGTTGTTACATATGATAACACATTAGATTTTAGGTTAAAATAAAAGTTCACATTATGTACCTTTATGTACCTATTACTTTAGGATTCTCTGCCTTGACTGGGTTTTAGATGAACAGGCAAATAGAATTTCTGTTTTCTCTCTCTACTTTCACTTTATGACTAAGTAAATATCTAAATAATGCCTTCATGTGTGGAGAAGCTAACTTACTGGAGATAGCTAGAAACATGTTTAAAGTGCTGTGTTCTTGTCATTTTTTTACTTTTCTAAACTAAATTTTCACAGGCATAGTTAATTTTTAAGTATTTCATCAAACATACTAGAACAACTAAAAGTGATTATTGTTTGACCACAGAAGTATATTCTGACCCTATTAATTAAACATTATATTTTACTTTTCAATGTCAATTCAAAAATAATAATAAACAGGTTTTGGCTTCTCCATTTGGCTTGGAAATGAATTTGCCATTTTCTCGTATAGCATTAGCAGTAGACCTTAAATAGAAATCATTTCTAGGTTAAGAGCTTTTCTCTTATAAGTCATTTACGAATTAGATACAACATATTTGTCAGTTAAATGAAAACTTTGTGTTCATCCTACCTGAAGTCAGCAATGGAAGTACTTAATCATGATCAGGAGCCAGACTGTAAGAGGAACACAAAAATGCTGGGCTAAGCCTGCCCCAAGGAAGGAAACTTTTCTGTTGTGTTTTGTTTCTGAATTCCCACAGAAGGGACTGATGAGGTAACGATGCCCCTGGAAAAGGCAGTGATTCCCTTATTTCTCAGACACTGGAAACCTTCTTGGACTGCTTGTAATTATAATAATCTTACAACTATCATTATTTGTCAGGGAAAGACAGGCCCTGTGGGTTCATCTGTGTGCCCTGCTACAACATATTGCTCATGCACCCTGGTAATAATGTCTTTAAAAAATGTATTTCTCATTGCAAAATTCTAGAGGGAAAGCAGTAGTTTATATTTCATTGCATTTATTCATCTATCCTTTTATATTGAAGTGCTTTTTTAGAACTTGATTAATGACTTGAAAACTGCATCTGAGCATTTGCCCTCACATCATTTGATTGTCTAGAGGGACACCTTTTAAATATGGCTACATTTTACTGACATACTTGCAAGATCTAATTTTCAGTTTTTCCTGCATTGGGAATAGATCAGATGAACAGATTACTTTTTCAGTCTTTCTGAGCTTTTCAAAACCTAGAGCCTTTGCATTTTTGTTTTGTTTGTTTGTTTGGTTGGTTCTTATTGTTTTGTTGTGTACAATTCTGGTCTTTACTTGAAATTTTTAGCTCCCAATTGTGTATTTTTTTAATGTACTCATAACAATAGAAAAATAACAATCATATTGAAGTGGCAAAAATTCTGCAACTGATATACAACAGAATGTATTTCTCTAAAAAGGAAAATCAGTAAGGGCACCTGGGTGGCTCAGTCGGTTAAGCATGCAATTTCGGCTCAGATCATGATCTCGTGGTTCATGAGTTCAAGCCCATATCAGGCTCTGTGCTGACAGCTCTGCACCTGGAGCCTGCTTCAGATTCTGTGTCCTTCTCTCTGTGCCCATCCCCTGCTTGTGCTCTCTTTGTCTCTCAAAGAATAAACATTAAAAAATTTTTTAAAGGAAAATCAATATCTAAGTGGGAATATGTGTGCCAATGATGCTTTGTCTAATGATTTGCTCCACCAGGACCTGGTTTAAATTGTATGTCCCTCAGAAGGCCACTTTTTTTTCTGCTTCTTCTACCTGATTTTTATTTACACCTGTGTTTGTCCTTCAAAGTTTCAAAAATTTGTACTTTATGGCTCCTAATCTCCTGACATTCTAACTGATCAGGTCTATGAAGAAAGATTAAAAATAACATATACACCCAAATGCACGCAGAACCATTGGGAAGCTGTTGCTTGCACATTGTGCATTTATCTTTGTTTCTGTGAGGAGGCTCTTTGTCGGAGCCCATTTGCTTCATGCCACACCTGGAACAACAGCATCGGCACCTCAATATTCTTTCCAAATTAGCCCAGATCTAAGCAGAGAATACAACTTGCTGACTGAGCAGAAAGTCTGTCAAATACTTACACCATTCACCAGTGCTAAAATTTTTGAAATTCAGTTACCTTGGTCCCTGGGAATAGGGGGACTTATTAGGAGTCCAGTAAGGAATAATATCTTTATCTTGACTTTTTAGACCTTTTCATTATTGTTTTATTTTTTAATGACTTCATATTGTGTGAGATTGTCTATTCTGAATCAGTCTTCAGCTGGTGATGTTTTAGGACACTGTGGTTTTCTGATTGGTTTCTTTCAGATTGTTGTGGGCTTACCTTTCCATATATAAAGCATCCAAACAATTTGGGTCTGGTTTTCTATTGATTAGAAAGCCGTGACAAGACAGACCTTTTGTTTTTCAATAATCCTATGTCAACAGTAATTCTGTTGAAGATGTTTGGGTTTTTTTTCTCCCCTTCAGAGTTATATATTCACTAGACTGGAGGTTCAGTATTCTTGAAAAAAGGATGCTAACTCAAAGAAACATGCTGAGTTCATTTATCCAGCATTTGTTTACTGAGTATCTTCTACTCTGTATTATTTGCTATGAAAACACTGGAAAGACAGTGGAGAACAGATTGGTTGTTATCTTTATGAGATTATAGTCTAGTGGAAGATGTATACATTAATATTTGCAGTGTCTGGGGGCAGCTGGGTGGCTCAGATGATTGAGCATCTGACTCTTGGTTTCAGCTCAGGTCATGATCTCATGGTTCATGAGTTCAAGCACCAAGTCATGCTCTGCACTTAGAGCATGGAGCCTCCTTGGGATTTTCTCTCTTCATCTCTCTCTGTCCTTTCCCCCCCAACATCTCCTCCCCCACATGTGTGCTTTCTCTCAAATAAACTTAAAAAGAAATTTGCAATTACTTTGTTTTAAAAAATTTTTAATGTTTTATTTATTTTTGAGAGTGAGAGAGAGACATCGTGAGCAGGGGAGGGGCAAAAAGAGAGGGAGACACAGAATCCAAAGCAGGCTCCAGGCTCTGAGCTGTCAGCACAGCGCCTGGAGTGGGGCTCTAACCCACAAATTGTGAGATCATGACCTGAACTGAAGCCGGACGCTCAACCGACTGAGCCACCCAGGTGTCCCTGCAATTACTTTTGATAAAACTGAATTATTTCCATGGAGGTGGTAGTGCTGACTAGTCCAAGGTCTGGAAAGATTTCCTAAGGAATTCAGAGAAGAAGGAATTTACAGTTAGTGTGGGGAAAGGACCATTCTTGGCCCAGGGAACAGCATTATGTAAAGGTTTTGATATGGGAAGAATGTGGCCTCTCATGAAAGGGGAGAAAAAGATGATAAAATACAAAAGTTACTTAAATATTTTTTCTCTGATTCAAATACTGACTTGTAAGAACTGTACAGAAAAATCATGAAAGAGATAAACATTAATATTCATAAACTTTGAATTATAGAATCCAAATCCATTTGTGAGAGCCTTATAAATTTTGATTTAGTTCAAGTTCTGCATCAACTTGATTTAGTAAACTGTTTTTCAACACTGTTGCTTTGACTTTCCTAGTTGTTAAAGGGCATTTCAGCTCCCACCCTTAGCAATCTGAACTTGTTACTCTTAATAGCTTGTCATACAATTCAATCTACAGCAAACTAAAAGCTAAATCAATCTTATCTATTTGTCAAAGAATTTACCACCAAAATAAGATGGGGAAGTTCTGTCTCCATATCCTTTTATGTTCTATTTCTTTTTCTTTCATTATATTCTGGTAAATATTTTCATTTACCAACACTGCCTTTCGTTTTCACCTGACATTTCTGCTATTAACCCTTTCCTTTGCCTGGTCTGCTGTTTTTCTCTATCTCCATTATCTTCTCAGATCATTCTGGAAGGAAGAATGTTTCCAGATCCTTTCATTGTCTCTGCTGCCTAGCACAGTGCTTGAGACATGTTAGATATTTAATAATTACACTCTTAGTTTCTTTTTTCAGAAATGTCAGTGACAACTCTCCCTTCCTATTTTCCTTTGGGAGGGTTATTTAAAGGGGACTCAGTAATGGCAGGGATTTTTTTGTTTTCAGTCTGGTTTATACCTACTCCTTAGAATGGTATCTGACAATATAGTAGGCATTATATAAATATTCATTGGATTAATGATTTAATCAATAATCATATTTTCTAAAGCATTGTATATGAATTCAAAAAACTTGAACACTAAAGGTAGTGTAATAGAATTCTATCAAACAGTATTATAAGGCAAAAGCTAAAATGACATGAAATTTACTTCTAAATACTTTCCTGTTATTTAGGAAACTATGGGCAGTGTAATTTTTCCAGTACTTGGTACATATACCTTATATAGTGGAGGTTACTGTTAGGTAATTAAAATACACCTGAATAAGTAACATTTCAACTCACCATTATGCTGCTATGGGATCCTTAGTAACTACATTTACTGATGCTGCTGGCTATGGTCCAAATGCAAAATATCAGGGTTATTAAATGTACTTGTTGGCATTTGATCTGCTAATTATTGTATAAAGAAAAAGCCCTTGACATTTCAAGAGTTATTTCCAATCATTGCAGTTACAGTGTGCTATTTACTGCTTTTCCTTGCCAAAAGAAAAGGAAAAAAATACTATAAAGCTATAATAGTAGATACTGAATAAATATTGTCATTAGAATAGAATAACTGCTTACTGAGTAACAGCCATGCTGGTAAAAAGGCAGCCCAAGAATCGCTATGGTATGAGAATCACTGTTAATGTAGGTAGGGGCTACGCACTCTTGGCAGTAGTGCACTTGGAGTGACCACTATGGTGTGTGAGTGATTACAAAGAAGTTCTAGGCTGCTTGGTTTAAGCCTTTAACTACAAACCAGTGAGGCAGGAATGATTCCTTGAATAAATCATACTCTGGTATCTTAATTTTCTGCCTAGGGTTTTAGCTAATATGTTGTCCACTGTAAGTTGAGACAAAAGTCTGACAGTTAAAAGGAATAAATTTCTAGCTTTAGAAATTAAGCATGTGACAATACTATTGAGATCTCAGTTGCAAATATAAAAACATTTTTGTGTTCTGATTCAAGTAAAAATACTATAAAAATTAAGATAACTAGAACAATGAGTAGATTTTGATACTAAGAAATTGTTTCCTTTATAGAAGTGCGATAATGACATTAATGTAGTTTTAAAATGTGGTTTATTTTTTTTTTTTTAGTGGTTCAAAAGGTATCAACTTTATTTTTTTTTAATGTTAACATTTTATTTTTATTTATTTATTTTTTTATTTTATTTATTTATTTTTTTTTATTTTTTTTTATTTTTTATTTTTTTAAACTTTATAGTTTATTGTCAGGTTTATATATACAATGGAATACTACATGGCAATGAGAAAGAATGAAATCTGGCCATTGGTAGCAATGTGGATGGAACTCGATGGTGTCATGCTAAGTGAAATAAGTCAGGCAGAGAAGGACAGATACCATATGTTTTCACTCATATGTGGAACAGGAGAAACTTAACAGAGGACCATGGGGGAGGGGAAGGGGGAAAAATAGTTGGGAAGAGGGAGGGAGGTAAACCATGAGAGACTCTTGAATACTGAGAACAAACTGAGGGCTGATGGGGGAAGGGGAGAGGAGAAGGGGGGTGATGGGCACAGAGGAGGGCAGTTGTTGGGATGAGCACTGGGTGTTACATGGAAACCAACTTGACAATAAACTATAAAAGAAAAAAATAAAAATAAAATGGTCTATTTATGAATAAAATTATATGATATTTGGGACTGGCTTCACAATGAGCCAGCAAGGGGAGTCAGTGCAGGTATGAATGAAACAAGATTGGTTTTGAGGCAATCGTCATTAAAACTCAGTGGTGGGTCCCTGATGTTCAATACAGTATTTTCTTGTGTTTTGTATATGTTTTATTTCTCTATAATTTAAAACAAAAACTAGAAGCAAAATTCTCTTATATATGGAAAAGAAGACAATACGGAGAAAAGTATGTTCTTTACCATAAAGGCAAAGATAAATTAAGTTAGCCTACACAGAGCTGTCTCTTCTCAGTCTAGGTTGCCTACAGTAACAGAACTACCTCTTTTAAACAAATATTTTCCTATTTCTTCTGTATTTTACCCAACTATACTTTCAGTTAATGGAAGGAAGCTACTTTCTCTTAAATGTTTTTGTATCCTCTACAATATATAAAGGAAGCATATACTTTACTAATAATTTTTAACTAGAAAAAGTAAAATGGAAATTTCTATTAGAGTAATGACAGTATTTAAGATGAAGGACAGTGTAAGTGTATGAATACATTAAGCAGATGAAAACTCAGGAAGGATTTTAAAAAGAATAGAAATCTCAAAAAGAAGGATAGTTGGTCAAAAAAAGAAATGTAAACAGAGTAAATTAAGTGGAGGGCACCTAGAGATGATGACAAAATACAATTGGGGAAATGGGAAAAGTATTTAATCCCTACTATGTGTCAGGCGCTATTTAAAGTAGTAGGTCTAATGCAACAAATAAAATACAAGGCCTGACTTCATGGAAAAGTCTTTTCCCATCTTTATCAAGGTTTTATTGCCCAAGTTGTATGATATATACATACATACATGGTGAAGGGATCCCCCCCCATCATGTTAATTAACACATCTATCACCTCACATATTTACCTTTTTCATTCCTTGGTTAAAACATATAAGTTCTACTTTCTTAACAAATATCAGTTATTTACTACAGCATTATTAACTATACTCACCAAGTTATACACTAGATCCTCAGACTTTTAGTTACAAGATGCATAAAGTTTGCACCCTTTTACCGTATTTCCTCCATCCCCTGGCAACCACTTTTTACTGTTTTTAGAAGTTTGAAGTTGTTTTTTTAATAGTCCACATATAAATGATATGATTCAGTATTTGTCTTTTTCTGTCTGACTTATTTCACTTAGCATAATGCCCTCCAGTTTCATCCATGTTACTACAAATGACAGGATTTTCCTTTTTTTTTTATTATGTGTATTTATTTTTGAAAGAGAGAGCACTAGCAGGGAGGTCCAATGAGGTGGGGGGACAGGGGATCCAAAGTGTGCTTAGCACTTACTCCATACTGACAGCAGAGAACCGCATGGGGCGCTCGAACTCAGGAACCATGAGATCATGACCTGAGCTGAAGTTGTTCGCTCAACCAACTGAGCCACCCAGATGCCGTGATTTCCTTATTTTTTAAGGCTGAATAATATTCCTCTGTGGGTGCATCTCATTTTTCTTAATTCATTGATCCACTGATGAACACTTAGGTTGTTTCTATATGTTGGTTATTGTGAATAAGGCTGCAGTGAACAAGCGAATACAGATACCTCTTATAATGGCTTCATTTCCTTTGACATACATACAGAAGAGGGACTGCTGGGTCATATGGTGGTTCTATTTTTTAATTTCTTGAGGAATGTCCATACTACTTTCCATCGTGGCTGTACCAGTTTACATTCTAACCAACAGTGTATAGGGTTCCTTTTTTTTCCCATATCTTCCCCAGCACTTGTTATCTTTTGTCTTTTTGATGAGGGCCATCCTAACAGGTATGAGATGACATCTCACTGTGATTTTGATTTGCATTTCCCTGATGATATCATGCTGAACATTTTTTCATGCGTCTGTTGGCCTTTTGAATGTCTTCAGTGGGAAACTGTCTATTCAGGTCCTTTGCTTTTTTTTTAATAGGGTTACTTTGGCTTATTACTAATAAGTTGTATGAGTTTCTTGTGTATTTAAATATTAACCCCTTGTTGGATATGTGGTTTGAAAATATTTTCTCCCATTCCACAGGTTTCCTTTTCATTTTGTTAATGGTTTCCTTTGCAGACCAAAAGTGTTTTAGTTTGATGATGTCACATTTATTTGCTTTTGTCATGGCAGTCCAGTTTTCTTATCACCACTTATTGAAGAGATTATTTTTTCCCATTGTATATTCTTTGCTCTTTGGCTGAAAACCAATTGACCATATGTATATGAACTTATTTCTGGGCTATTTTGTTTCATTATATAAGTGTGTTTATGCTAATAACACACTATTTGATTACAGTGGCTTTGTAATATAGTTTAAAAATCAGGAAGTTTAATACATCCAATCTTTTTTCTTTCTCAAGATTGTTTCCCTGTCAAATGTCACAAAATTAATGAGTGAAGTGGCTCACTTTTCTGAGAAGATGGTTCCTTTGCCCTTTGCTACATGCTAATGTGCACAAGTGGTTGGTCCCTCTTTATTCCATCTGAGCCTTGGGTAAAGGAGGCAAGAACAAAGCTGAAAATCCATGGAAGGCCACACAAACAGAAACTTACTTTTCAATAGTGGTGGCTCTACTTAGTGTTTCATTACTGGTGGAAGCACTGTATGAAAGCTGGCCCGTTGACTGCATCATATTTCTGTTTGCTCATCTGTGAGATGGGTGACCATCCAGCTTCTGATTCTATGAATCTATACAATTTACAGTCCTCTGTGTCATGCCTGCTCAGGTAATCATTTGGTTTGTCTCTTACCTCTAATTTTGCAAAGTACAGATAAGCCCTCTGGTTCAAACAAAGTGGTAATAATGACTAATTCACCAAATTACTGGGTTACTTATATCACAACTCACTTTTCCTCTGAAGACAGACAGACCTACTGGGGAGCATACACCAGTAAATATCAAGTGAGTAGGAAGTGGTTCTTTGTGGAAGTAACTTCTGCTTTCTTCTGGTTTGGCTGATACAGAGATAATATGTGAAATCAACGTGTAGCATCAGATAACCTATTTGCTTCTCTTTGGTATATAACCTCATATATTTCTGTAGTACCTAAGGTAATTGGTTAATTAGAAAGAAAGACTGATGAAGGAGAAGGAGGAGAGGATGATTTTTGAGACTGTGTAGAACTTGACTGTACCTCAGAGTTATCTGAGGAGCTCTAAAAATCTTGGTGCTCGGAAACCACCCCAGATCAATTATATTAGAATTTCCGTGAGTGGCGCTCAGGCCACCCTTGTGTAGTCAAGTTTGAAAACAAATGACATAGGGGGCAGCTGGGTGGCTCAGTAGGTTAAGTGTCCGATCTTGGCTTAGGTCATGACCTCAAACTTTGTGAGTTTGAGCCCTGCCTCGGGCTCTGTGCTGATGGTTCAGAGAATGGAGCCTTTGGATTCTGTGTCGCCTGCTCGAAAATAAATAAAACATTTAAAAAAAGAAAATAAATGATATAAACAATACATTCATTAACTGAAGTTTCTACTTCTCAGAAAGTTTTAGCAGTGTATATGGATTAACAAAATATTGTGCTTGCTATTTGTTCGTTTACCACCACTTAGTGTCTGTATGAAATTGGCCAGTTCATCTCCCCATTCTGAGTACCAGTTTCCCAGTCAAGAAGCTTGAAATGATGCCATGTTTCCCTCAGAGTGGCTCTGGATATTAAATGCATTAATGTACATGTAATACATATCACATTATCTAGAACATACTTATCACTACTGAATAGAGGCTAACGATTTAACTTCTATGAATATAGTCGAGTTTTGTATCTTGGGAATATTGAAGAAGTGGACAAATAGGTTTTTGGCTTTTCTGGTGTAGATGATAATCCAGTTGGAGAAATACCATTACAGGTATTTTCCAGACTTTTAAATAAGGTAGTCCTAGATTTAAAGTGACCTATTCATTTACTAGTTTTTTTGTTCTTGGAAAAGTTGAACTTCCCCCGCTTTCACAGTTAGCTCATTTACATGGAAATAAGACTTTCAGTGTTGTTGTTGCAAGAAACAAAATAAATGTATGTATATGACATTGTGTAAGGCATGTATCAAGTTCTCCTAACATGTTGGTTACTATTGTAACATTACTGTTTGTATACTTTTAGAATTCTTTTTGGCAGACAGCATTAGTGAAGATAGTGTTAGAGGTACAGAAAGAGGATTTGGCAAAAGGATAATAAGAGTACAAGAAAAGGAAGGTAATAAAAGTTATGGCTTTTGTATTTATTCTTGATGTTTAACATTTTGCTGTTCCTATAATTTTAGTAAGTAAAGATGGTTTGAATTGAGATTAACTAGTTAGACAAAAAGTAATATTTAATACAGTTATTGCTGGTGAGGAATATACATCATTTAAGATTATCTACTCCACATAAACAGTGGACATGTAATCCTGGAATGCTGACTTTGTAAAAGCCGACATGTATGACGATATGAAAAAGCATTCTTGGTAGATATAGATATCTATGAGTACAACTGACCTTTGAACAATACAGTATTAGGGACACTCACCCCTGCACAGTCAAAATTCTTCACAAACTTTTTGGTTCCCCCAAAACTTAACTACCAATAGCCTACTGTTGACTGGAAGCCTTACGGACATAAACAATTGATTCACATATATTTTGTATGTTATGTGTCATAAACTGCATTCTAGAGAAAAGAAAATGCTATTAAAATCATAAAGAAAATGCATTTACAGTACTATATTATATTTATGGTATTCATTGCATTTATTGCTATAAGTTTATGTCATTTGTTTACAAGAGGAATCATCTGTCAGTACCTGCATCAATATTGTCCTAGATGATACAAAACACTGTAGATGTTAAATTACTAACACTGAACATCAAAAGTGTAAAGATCTTGCGAAAAAAAATAAATATTCATTTACAGGTACAATGATCCATTCATTGCTAACTGAGAAGTAGCAATATTAATGCTTTATGATAGCTTAGTGTAATTGATATGATTGCTTCATGGTAGCCTACCTTGTACTAAAAATGAATTATTATGAAAAGTTTGTGGCATACAGTATTACAGTCATATTTATAGTATAGCACAGGGAAAAAATGTTAATTTGTTTTTTGAAAAATCACTTACCTGTGATGATAGACTGATATAGTTTCTCCAGATGGTATGGGGTGGGGGGCATACTATATGGTAATATAATTTTCAAACAAAGTCATAGAACAGTACAAAAACACAATATTAATTTTAGTTGTTAAATATAACTCAGCTTACGCTTATGTAAGGATAGGCTATCCACTTCCATACAAATCTTGCACATGATGTTCTGCATGATGAATACTTAGGTAATCAGGATGATAACACAAAAATGTCTCCTACAGTTCTTGCCATACAATTATTAGATTTTTAATTAAAGCCACATGCACCACAAATAAGTTTATGAACTGTATGGCATGATAATTATTTGCTTTTCACTAAGTGGAAGTGGATCATCATAAAGGTCTTCCTCCTCCTCATCCTCACATCAAATAGGCTGAGGAAGAGGTGGGGTTGGTCTTGCTGTCTCAGGGTGGCAGGAGAGGTGGCCATACTCAGTGTAACTTCATGGAAATATCTCAAAATGTATGGCTTTGTAGCTTTTTCATGTCTCTGAAGATATTTCTATAGGGCACCAAACCTTCTACTGTTTGCTTTAGTTTCTGTGCCATATCCTAGAAGAGTCCATGTCATAAAATAAGCCAAAAACAGTCTTAAATAAGTGGAACCCTTCTGCCAGATTGTCCAATGTCAAGGTGTTATCTAGCACTGCTGCTTCTACATCTTCAACATCATCTGGCACTAGGTTTGGAAGAACTTACCTCCATCAAGTCATCTTCTGTTAATTAGCTCTTGAATTTCTACAAGTTCCAGATCTTGAAACTCTTCACCCCCACGTGTTTTTGTTTTGTTTTGTTTTACCATATCCACAATCTCTTTTAGGACTTCCTTCATTGGCTCCATCATAAGTCCTGTGAAGTTATGTGCAACATCTGGACACCATTTTCTCCAGCAGGAATTAGTCTCAGGCTTGATGGTTTCCATGGTTTTTTCTATAACAACATCTTCAATGGTGTAATCCTTCCTGACTTGCATGATATTCTATCAGGGTTCTCTTCCATAGCATTTACAATACTTTCCATGGGGTACCATCTGTAATGAGCCTTAAAAGTTCTTATGACCCACTGATCTGGGTACTGAATTAGAGATGTTGTGTTCGGGGGCAAGAAAACCATTTCAACAGCTTCCTAATCTGAGGGTGGGGGTGGGAGTGTCACAAAGAACATATAAGCACCAGAAGTAAGAGAAGTAAGCACTAGGATTTAAAGCAGGAAGGGATAAGCGGACTCTACTATTTTGTGCAAATTCAGTTAGGTTTACAATTAGGACTGACCTTATCTATAAAGCTGCTAATCCCTGAGCCTTAAAAAGAAAAGGTAAATACCAGCTGCCAGTTTTAGGGTTATACAAAAAGAAGTCCTAGACAAGAACACTTTTCTGGATTGGTTCTCTGGATGCTTTGTCCCTGAAGTCAGGAAGTACCTCGAAGTGAGGTACTTTTAAAGTTCTTTTGCTATTGGACAATGCCTCTGGCTAACCAGAACCCCATGAGTCCCACATGACATTCATCTGCCATAAAAATCTGTTCAGGCAGATATCCTTTCTCCTCAATGGTTTTCTTAATGGTGTCTAGAAACTTGTCTGCTGTCTCTTGGTTGACAGAAGCACTTCCCCTGTTATCTTGACATTTTTAAGCCAAACCTTTTGATCTGAAATTAAACGACTCTTTGCTGGCACTAAATTCTCCAGCTTTGGATCCTTTGCCTTCCTTTGGCTTTAAATTGTCATATGGTGACTTCACTTTTTCTTGAATCCTATACCACATAAAAGCTATATTTTCAATACAAGATAAAAAGGTATTTTGCAAAAAGTGCAAAGTTTTGCTCTTGCTGATGTACCTGCAGCAATGGCTTCATGAATTCCTTTTTTTATTTTTTTTAACAGTGGCCCTTACAGTGAATTCATTTATCCTGAAATGGTGGCCAACCTCAGAAGCAGACCTCAATCTATCGTACATATCAAGCAATTCAACTTTTTCTTGTAATGTCATGACTTCTCTCTGCTTCTTGGGAGCGCTTCCAGCATCACTAGAGGCACTTTGTATGGTTCCCATGGTGTTATTCAAGGTTTATGGCTTTGCACTAAACACAATGAAAAATACACGAGAACCATGAGAGATCCCTTTTTACTGCAATATGCAATTTACTGAAGAGACAAACTGCTCATGCAGAGATAATTAGTGTCACACAGCATTTTAATCAGATTCTTGCAATACTTGAGCTCACCCAGTAGCACCAGGAGGTGGCTATGAAATTACTACAGTAATACGGTATATACTGTAATTAATTTTATGCAGTTATGATTTACTCCTCATCTTTCCATTTGTTCACATTTCTCTTGACTGTGAATGGTGCCATGTTATGGTCTGTGTGTTTGTGTAAGTTTAGATACATTTTGAAATTTGATCATATATTTGTGTGTATTTTACAGCACTAAAGGATAATGTAGACCAGCAACTACATTTATTTTATGCATTCATGATGTATCTAGCTTTTTCTTAATTTTTTAAAAATATTTTTAGGTTATGCAGTTTTTTCTGCAAGCTTTTTCTCTTCCATTGAATCTCAATACTTTTTTTTTAATATTTGCTTTTATTTTAGAAAGAGAGTATGCAGGCAAGGGAGGGGGCAGAGGGAGAGAGAGAATCTTAAGTAGGCTCCACACTCAGCATGGAGACCATTGCAGGGCTTGATTCCACGACCCCGGGATCGTGACCTGAGCTGAAATCAAGAATCAGATACTCAAATGACTGAGCCACCCAAGCATCCTACAGTGGTTGTTTTTAACATTAAAAGTTTAGTTAAACTATTAAGAACTTCTACAATTTTAATTCAGAAGTTGATACCTTATGGATGTTATAAATTTGTTTATTATATTAAGGGTTACTTACAAATATTTTTTGCCTTTAGAAAAAACAGATTTGCTGAATTTGCTAAGTATTGCATAATGCATTATTTCTCAATCAGATATGATAATAACTTCTCATTTTTGGAAATTGCATCTTGATTTGTCAAAGATTGAGTAAAATGTTTCCTGTTATAGTGATAGGAGCTAAGAATTCTATAATTCTGAAAAATCTCCATTAATTGTTCTTAAGCAGTTACCTGACAAGGTGGATAAATTTGTCACAGACCAGGCTTGAGATCTTTTTTGTGTGACAAGCAGAACAAAACTCCCAAAGAAGGGCCAAGGCACCAGATTTCCCAAATAAAAATAACCTGAGGCTGGTGACTTTTCTGTACCCCTGTCCTATTTACTCCATTTTATTCTCTTTTTTAAAACTTTTTAAAAATGTTTTTTATTGTTGAGACATAGAAAGCATAAGCTGAGAGCAGCAGAGAGAGAGAGAATCCCAAGCAGGCTCCATGCTGTCAGCAGAGAGCCCGAGGTAGGATTTGAATTCATGAACCATAAGATCAGGACCTGAGCCAAAGCTGGATGCTTAACCAACAGAGCCATCAATGTGCCCCTTTAATCTTCTTATTTTGACATAGTTTCAGGCTGAATGAAAAGGTGAAAGAACAGTATAAAGAATTGCCTATAATCTTTATCCAACTTCCTCAAATGTTAACACTTTACCACATTTGCTTTTGCTTCTCTCCTCTGTTTCTCTGCTGTTGAGGAAATATAATTATAAAGAAAATCTCTCAACCCAGAAAGCCTCTCCACAAAGGTAGAAGAGAAAGAATGTTTTATTGAATAGGCATTAATCCCAAATGTGATGCCTTCACAGGAAATCTGCTAAAAAATTGCTTAGGCAGAAAGAAATATCATCCTTTCATCTTGCCAAGCAGGTACAAAGCCTCTGCAGCCTGGAGCAAGGGACCCACTCAAGTTAGACTCCTACCCTTCCACAGAAAAAGGGAGATCTCTTTTCCTAGATGATTACATTTCAGAGGTGGTTCTTAGGTCTTTAAGAAAGATTATTCTTGGAGCTGAAAGCTGACAAGAGGCTTATTTAGCTTCTAAAAAGTTTTACTTACCTTTCAAAGATACTGAGAATACATTTACAAGTTGTCTAAAGTTCATGCTTTAGGAAAACGGAGAAGTAAAGTCACTTATTTTCAATGGGGAGAATTAATCTTCTTTTTAATTTATATTTGCCTTTACATCACACACACTTAAAATTTTTATTCTATACCTTTTGAGAGTAAGTTCAGACATCTATATTTACTACCTTGCTTAATCTGAGAAAACAGTTTGTGAACTGCTAACCTATACCACTGAAAAAGCATACCTACTAACTAGAGTTCAGTATTTGTTTGTATCTATAAATATAATATTCAAAAGTCAATTTTTTTCTCCCCCGCTTCAACGAGGACTCATGTGAAACATGGTTTAGTTCATTTGTTTTTGTGGTTTTGGGATTTTTAACTAATCTAGTTGATTTTTAAAAATCATGTTTTAGTGCATGAACCATTAACATGGTTCCAAAGTCAGAACTCCACCAAAAGTATGTTTAGAGAAGTATCTTTACCCCCTCCCCACATTTCTTCCTTTCCACTTTATTCTCCACTTTATTCTTTCCCTGTAAGTCACCAACCTTCCTAGGCTCATTTTATTCTTCTTGAATTCCTTTCCACAAAAATGTGCAGATATCTATATATTTTCCTATTTCCTCTTATTTCTTACAAAAAGATAGCACACTAAAAATACTCTTTCTTACTTGGGTTTTTTACCTGCCACTTAGTTTATCCTGGACATCATTCTATATCGGTTCATAGAATCTTCCTCATTATTTTTTCTTCCTCATTTTTTTAAAGAAATGGGAGTACTGCCCTGTGTGAATGTACCAGTTTTCTCAACCATTACCCAAATAAATTCATATAAGAAACTACAATTTCAAAACAATGCTGGAATGAGTAATTGTTCATATATAATTTTGTATTGTTGGGCATATAGATGTTTCAAAGGGAAACTCTGATTGTATATACATAGGTCTGTATGCAGTCTCTGTGCCCAATATGGAGCTCCAACTCATGACCTTGATATCAAGAGTCACATGCTCTACTGAGTAAGCCAGCCAGCCACCCCTTGTTGGGCACATCTTTAGGTTAGATTCCTGGAAGTGGGCTGGTGGACAAAAAAGATTGTAAAAATTTGATTTCTCCCCAGCAGGGTAGGAGATTGCTTGTTTTCTTAAAAAAAAATATTTTTGAGAGGGAGACACAGAATCTGAAGCAGGCTCCAAGCTGTCAGCACACAGCCCGATGTGGGGGTTGAACTCACAAACCTTCAGATCATGACCTGAGCCAAAGTCAGTCAGACACTTAACTGACTAAGCCACCCAAGTGTGTGGGAGAGTGCTTGTTTTCTTATAGCCTATCCTTGCTGATCTGATCCGTAAAAGGAAAACTTTAGTTAGGATAATCTCAAGTTTTACTTCTCTGGGATGTTACAGGAATTTAAATATTTTCAGACATTAAATGCCTAAAATATAACTTGATATTTAAGGAATGAAATATTTTAAAACTTTACCAATATTTATGTATTATGTTCTACTTTAAAAAGTCAAACCACATGCCCATTGTTTTGCTCTACTAGGCTCCAGCTGCATAGTACCTCATTTCTTGCATGTTGCAATATCTTTGGGTTTGCTAATGATTCCTTTCCTTTGTGAATATTTGTTTTCTCACAGACGTATTGTTTATTTTTGAGAGAGAGAGAGAGAGAGAGAGAGAGACAGACCAAGCACTAGTGGGGGAGCGGCAGAGAGAGAGGTAGATACAGAATCTGAAGCAGGCTCTGACCTGTCAGCACAGAACCCGACATGGGGCTTGAACTCACGAATTGTGAGATCATGACCTGAGCCAAAGTTAGAAGCTTAACCGACTGAGCCTCCAGGAGCCCCTTCGTTTGTGAATATTTGTATTCCTTGTTAAAAATTTTGCCTGGACATCCATTCTTAGTCCCATAGAATTATAGTCTTGTTGGGAAAAGCTGCCACTTGTTTTTAATGGTAAATATTATATTATCCTGGTCCTTTTCTGTTTGTCACCCATGTGGTTGTTTAAATTTCTTAGATGACATTTAGAGAAAATAATCACTAAGTTTTAATACTTCACTGCTCTGTATTTGGCTAAATTCTTTATGTTTGTGATCTCATTTAAATCCTCACTGTTAATTCTGTAAAGCAGTTTAAATACATAAAGTATTTATTTCTCTGAGTTCAGAAAAATTAAAATACACAGTTGTTAAGAGTCAGAGCTGAGATTTCAAACAGGTTGTTGCTGACCTGGGAATGAGGGATTAACCATGGACTGTTCCATTACATCGTCTTGTAAACCAGGGTTGTGGACTGGGAGTAAACTCCAAGTTAGCTGAAGGTGAACGTTTGTTTAAAAATCACATTTTCAAGAACAGTAAGCTCTTCAGGGATTAAAAAGTAGTAACCAGCCCCCCCTAGAATTCAGTGAATGCCAATCTTGCATTTTTGAGTGACAGGGTAAACCAAATTTATAGGAAGTGAAAGCCATACTAAGAAAAATGCAAACAATTCCCCAATTCGAAGCTGTTCAACATAACATTGGGTGAAACAGAAGTCTTTTCTTCTTTCCATGCTATGTACATGTTAACCAATTGTAATATGTATCTAAATTGGGTTTTATATTTACAGACAGATGATAAAAAATCATAAACCAAGTATTACAAGAGTAAAATTAAAAACCTCAGGAATAATTTTATCGGCAAATAAATGGCTCCTGTGTGACAATAGCATCACACTGAAATAAATATGCCTCTGAGTCATTCTCCATGACTGATTCTGCTATTCTTCAATGAAGCTGAACTCAGAGTGGGCTATTTTCATCTTTCACATGGCTGCCTTCCCAGGCATGTCAAGTACTCTCAAATTTTAGATTCATCAGTCCAAATCTCTTTACAGTAGTTATTCATTTTAGACCTTATAAGCTAACAGAGATGTGCCTGTCACAAAATATGAATGGAAATTCCTTTTACTTTCTTTTTATCTACTTTTTCTTCCCTCTTGTTGCAGCTGTTATTTCTGGAACCTTGATGCATTCAGGATATCAATTGCACTGATTCACCTTCTACATAAGCTGGTTTCATGCATGAAAGAGCAAAAGGCTTATAATATTGTAAGTGGAATGAACTTACAGTAAGTATTAAATGTTTTCATTATAGATAAGGTATCTATACCTGTCTTGAATCTCAAAAAAAAAAAATTCCTAAACTTTTTTCCTTGTGTTTAAATAATACAAATTGCTCATGAAATACAATAGGCAGGAGAAAAATGTGATCTCACTTTGACAGAATAAATTATTTTTACAGTGGATTTTTTACCATAGAGGTCACCAAAAGCCACCTCTTTGGGGCATTTAATTTAAATTTTCATTCTCGTTGTTTTTAAGCCTCTTTATGTAGAAAATGATAGCCTTGAAAATCCTATAGTAAGAGATAGATTACTGATGCTTATGCAGGAAAATTCAGAGACTATTCATTCTCAAGTATAGCTGAAATTCTGTGTTATCTAAACATTTCATACCACAAAATTTACATGAGTGAGAATCAAATAACTTTGAATTTAAATTTTCTTAATACCACTTATTAAAAATCTCCTTAGTATGATGAATAGCTGCATGATGATTTTTATATGCACTGCATATAGATGTATTTTATGTAAGAATTATTTTAGAAATGTGAAAATTCCCCTTTGAAACGATACCTACCCTATTTTCTCCTGGGTAAGCAGAACATACAGATTTCTGATATCTCCCTCATAATTAAAAAGCTGATGGACAGAGTTCCATGAGGTTGTGGCTTACTGAATAAAACCATTGTAAGGGAAATAACAAGTTAGAAGAAAATAAAAATTAAATAGAATACCAAATGGAGCATTAGGTATTCAACTCAGCTTATCAACTCATGTCTCTCTTACTTTTAGGCATCTGTTCCCTTTGAATTCCTACAGTTGTATGCAATAGTTCTTTAGGATTATTTTGTCAACCTCATATAATGTCAACATCTGACAGAGAAAAATAGGATTATTTCCAACTCCCCACCCCATTGGCCTAAATCAGCACCAAATATTAGGCATCGTGAAATTCATCTTCAGTTCATTTTGGAAAGCAATTTCACTTTGAAGCAAATGAAACTTTAGTGGATACCCATGACAATTTTTTAAGTTTATTTATTTATTTTGAGAGAGAGAAAGAGAATCCTAAGCAGTCTCCATGCTGCCTGCACAAAGCCCAATGCAGGGCTCAAATCCACGTAGCCAAGAGATCATGACCTGAGCCAAAACCAAGAGTCAGATGCTTAACCAACTGAGCCACCCAGGTGCCCCAATATCTATGACATTTTTAAATATTTGATTTTAGTTCTTTGGAACTCATATTTATCAAGATTTTATATATGCTGTATATATGTACATTAATAAAATTAATTTTTTCATAGGGATTTTTACTCATGCTTAAGAGGTTAGAAATTTTCTCAAATAGGCAACAAAAATATAATTGTCTGATGGTCTATTGCTTCTAAACTATTGTGTGTCTTCAACCCTTAGGATTGGTACAGAAGGGATAACCATATAGTCCCAAATGATTATCTTAATTGGGTTTCTCTAGTAAAAATGTTTTAGATTTCTGAGTCCGTTCCTTTCACTTCTCCAAGGCTGACTTAAGTACTTGGAGTAGATTTTTGCTTTATGGAAGCTCATTGCTTAAGAGAGGGAGCCTAAGATCCATTTAGTGCTCTTTTGTATTTTCTCACGTCTCTATTTTGAATTAGTTGTTGGAGCGGTGGATGTTCATGTACTTGGTTCCACCTGTCAGGGATAACTGAGCAAATGCTGAATTGCAACTGGTTCCACCTGAATGCTAGACACAGTCTATACCTCCAGCCATTTCCTGCAGTCTCAAAGTTTTTGCCCCACCTCTACCTACGCTACCGGTCCTCCCGCACAGATATTCAGGGTCTCCAAAATGGGGCATATGGAGACCTGTGGCTGCCCTTGCCTATGGCTCAGAGGTTCCAGAGACAAAGATTAATTCAGGCTCATTTGCATAAGTGTTGACTATCATTTCATGCCATTCTGATAACAGCCCAGTGATTAAGGCATCCCCTAAAGCAAGTGTGCCACAGGTAGAATGTCGTCACTCCCTGTTTCCATACTAACTTGGATAATTAGGATATTTCTAAGGCATCCCCACCAGATCTGGGTTCAAATCCTGGAGAGACTGGCATTGTACCCATTGCATATCTTTCTTCCTTTCTCTCCTGTTGACTTCTCCCTACAACCCACTAGAAACTGGAGGGTCAAGCCTTAGGTTGTTTTTTTTTTTTTTAATTCTTCAGCATTATTTCCTTCTTTTATCTAATGCAGAAAATTTAGTTTTTATGCACAAAGATGCATGAAAACTAAATAGTTGAAGAATTCAAAGTATAGTTTAAGTCTTCACTCATTATCTAGTAAATGAAAGCTAAGAGAATTTAAGAAATCCTTTCTTTATCCACTAATCTCAGATTTCAAGATGAGCTTTTTCTGCAAAATTTTGCTTTAAATATCAAAACTGACTATTTATTTTTTAAAAAATTTTCCCTTAAGGATTTTCCACTTCAACTTTTAACATTCAACCTACCAACCCCAAGGCAGAAAATGTAATTACATAAAATGTCAAAGGAAAAAAGCACATTGACATAGTTTAGAACTGTTAGAAGTGGATGAGACCAACATGCATTTTTCAGAATTACAAAAATCATGTATCATAACTTCATAATAGTGAAGCTTCTTGTTAAATCCAGAAATGGAATTTTACAAAAGTATCATGGAATCAATAGCAGTCAGAATAAATCTCTCTTCCAATAAAAGGCAATAAAAAACTACCAAATAAGTGCCCATGGTTTGGAAGTTCATAGGAGAAATTTATTATTTCCTCTGGTTATGACCATTAACCAATTCCAGTGAAAACAGAGTCTAGCACCATACCCACAATATGGTTACTGCTCAAAAACATTTGTTGTATTAATCAACTAAAACATTTCTTTATCCCTGGGAGAACTATTGTTTGAAAAACTTAAATATCTAATGGCATCACATGGCCCTGTTATACAGGACTGTACCAAGTAGGCTACAGAAATTATTCCAGTAGTAATGGCAAGTGCCCCTCAAAGCAACACTAATGTAATGATAGTTTTCAATGATTTAATCCTTTTATTTCCTTATGGGTATAAGATTGTCACAAAACCTAAACTTGATCAATTTCATCACAGCTAATAAATAATGATACTTCTGTAGATAATATTCAAGTCATCTCTCATCTGCAGTGATCAAATAATAGCTTTAATTGAAATTTACTTTTACCTAATTTTGTTTTCCTTTATTATTAACCCATTTTGAGAATTTAAGAGATGATTCATTACTGAGTTATCTGCTCACAAATGATGAATTTCTATTGAAAATAGGTTTCTTTTCCTAGGGATAGTCACATATTCCTACTCCAAGAACTACCCATTCATGGAAAATATTAGCTAAAACTACATGTGATTATTTTGTGTATCATAATCAAGTCTATACAAAGAACTGTACTTAGAAATTATCAACATACTTACCATACTCTATTAAAGTCATCAACTTTCTCAAGGGATATAAATAAAAAGGCCTTGTCAAAATTCAGTATTAAATTTTCAAGGCTATTTTAACATGTTATAGTAAGCTAATGGTTTAAGGGGGCTTCTAGTCCAATTTAATTCAAAGTTTCAGGGACAAGGGGTGATGTATTTAACTCAGCTTATTGTAAAGAATTTTCAAAATACTTAAGCTAGCATTTAAACTGAAAATTTTGTGCAGATCATCAAGGATATCTTGAGGCCAAATATCATAGGAGAATGATCAATAAGGCTTTTGAGTTTGCTTATTCAATGTGCCACACTGTAGTTAATACAAATAGTAATGTTGAATCTTTTAAGATGTGTCTATTCAAAATTCACTGCAGACTTAAATATACAAATAAGAATATGTTATAAATGATGTTATATTTTACATCTTCATGTTATTTTTCCCCTAAAATGTTTCCAATATTTCCTGGGCAACAGAGATATTTGAACTTTAATTAAGATTAAGGGTTTTAGATGATAAAAGTACAAAAAGATCTAGAGGGAAAATAAGGTAGTACAGCATTGCTATCTTGGAGACTATCTCTTTGCAAATGTAATATCAAATTAACAGATTTTTTAATCTATACTTTTCGAAAATCAGAACCATCATATAGTAGTTGATAAAGGTGTAAATGAGGTATGTGTATATAAAAAATATATATTATATATACACATACATACATAGCTATATAAAGCTATATATATATAGAGAGAGAGAAGGAGAGAGAGAGAGAGAATATATAGTTTCTACCTATATACAGGTGTGTGTGTGTATATATATATATATATATATATATATATAGGTATAGAATATAGGTATAGAATATAAAACTATATATTCTAGTTTTTCTAGAGAGGAACTGAACCTAGAATTTTTGGCTCCAAAGTCTTTAAACCATCACACTCCTCTACCTAGGTCAGCTTCAGTTTTATTGTTTCTATCTCCATAACCAGGAAATAAATACAAATCTCATGCAATTTTACCAGGCCTTTCATAATATATACTGGTATATTTTGTTATTTATCATGTTTTGTAGATTTTGGTAGCTACTTGTCCATATGAATCTCTCCTAGCAAACAATAATACTCTACACACATGGCACATACCAGGTGTTATGAGTGACATAAAGAGGGAACAGGTACAAGCTTTATATAAATGATACACAAATTTGCTGAATGAATTAAGATATTCAGTAAATGATCAACATACTTTTTCTCAATGTGTTAAAGGGGACCATGGCTATTTTCTGAGACAAGCTCCTGTTCCATCCCCAATTATTCCCTTAGTATAAACCTGGACACAAGAAGGTTGAGTACATAGTTAGCCTATATCCTAGTGAGGCTTATTTACTTTCATGAAAGGCTATCAGCACTTTTCTATGTTCAGTTGTACATCAAACACACG
This sequence comes from Cryptoprocta ferox, assembly GCA_028646485.1. NCBI lineage: Eukaryota > Metazoa > Chordata > Mammalia > Carnivora > Eupleridae > Cryptoprocta > Cryptoprocta ferox. Next base: position 47,752,178 of record CM053560.1, on the reverse strand, counting down.
GGTGCCCTTCCCTGGCAACATAGCAAAACTGCACTTTGTATTCTTGACATAAAATATAGCTTTGACCTTTCTAATCACCATTTTTTCTTAAAGCTTGATTGCAAGAAATGATACATATACCAGACACAAATACATTCTTTTCTTGTCCCTTATTCAGAGAGTTTTGCTTTTTCTAGGGTTCAGCCATGCACTTGGTTTACAATCCCCACCATCTCAGACTTTCTTGCTTCTAGAAGTAGGCATGTGACTTAATTCAAATGACCAAAATGTAAGAGGAATTATATAACAGGTGGCACTCTTGGAAATATTTTTCAGAAAGACAGAATAAGATTGCATCTTTCTGCATTCTTCTTCCTGCTTAAATATGATACATTGAAGGTACAGGAAAAATTTTATGACTAAATGGGTGAAAGGCATATGCTAGAGGTTGTAGACTGAGAACATAGAATGCATGGGTCCAGGATGATGCTGAGGAACTGCTGTGTCTTGTCTCCCTCACACTTTGTTATATGAATAGTACCCCTTGTCTAAGCCCATGATGTTAAATGTTCCACACTTCCAGCTGAATAGAATTGTAACTCATACAATATTCATGAAAGACTGCATAAAGCCATGTTTAAGGCAATCTGTGGTCCATAGAATACCTTTAAATAAAGTACTGGGATCTGCAAGTTAACAAGGACCTTATGGGACAGAACCATAGAAACCCCAGAATTAAGGGATATGCATTTTGTTAGATTTTATCCTTAGATCAAGCTAGATAATCAGAAATCTACTTAGATAGGCAACATTGTTTTCTTGCCTTGTAGGATTTTACTCACTGAATACTTTGTATGTAGCTTACATTTTGAGTCCCTACAAGAATTACTCTATTGAAACTTAATACCATGTTTGTCAAGAGATGTTGGTGACATTGTTCATTGACTACTTTCTCTCAGTATTCAATTCCAACAGTAGCAATGCCTATTCTCATAAACTGTGTGGTTCTATTTCTTGGACACTGTAATTCACTTTCCTTGCTTTTGCCACCAAGAAGTACAATACTAATCACTTCTAATGACTGTGGACCCCAGGACTTAATGAGATATATTTTATATACTAATCTTAATTCTAACTTATACTGTCATCTTAATTTTATTTTTGGTCATATTTTCTCAGTTTTTATATCAGTCTATTATTACAGTTTCATTTATAGAGTAAGGCTGGCTATACAGAATAAAGCATCCTCTATACCACAGCCCATCATGAACAAGTGAACAGAAGTCTTTATTCCAGCAGTGGGCTGGTGTTTGGATAGCAAAACTATTCTCTGTAATAGCCACACAAATTGCACAAATAATAGCATTCTTTCCCTTTCTGGTCTATCAGTCTTTTCCATGAGTCAGTTTCCTATGATAAAAAGGATAACAAAGTGCACATTTTCTAAAAATTTATTAAAGAAATGGTCTTTGTTTTTGAGTCCTCCCTCTCCATGTTAAGGATCTCAACACTATCTCAGAAAAAGTGTTCATTTCACTCCACATACAGTATCCTAATAATTATGTATGCAGCTTAGGAAATTCAAACCAACAATTCTTTTTACCTTTAAGCCAGCTTTCTGAATTGCTTAGACAACAGTCTCCAAATGTTTCAGGCGCTTTTCCATGACTGAGCTAAAAAAAAATCAAGCCATCAATACATGTAATTGCAAAGGATCTCATTCTAGGCCATGAATAATCCTTAATTTACTTGAAACTAACAATAGTATTTTTTAACACCCTTGAATTAACTCACCAGACTTTTCCAGAATATACCAGTTTATGGTCAAAACATGAACTAAGCTTTGTGCAAAAATGATCATTACCTACTTTTGTATTCAATAGGAATATGCCATAATTAGTACAATCCTCCATTAGATTAGTTACAATAAATTGACATTTTAAAGATAAACAGCAAAATACCCCTTTTTTCAAGAAACTCCCTTACAGAAACAAATATATTTGTTATTAATTTTAAGAGCAATATTTTAAAATAAAATCAAAATGCATGAATAATTATAAATAGGTAAGTGGTTAATATTATGCTCCTTTTTTTTTTAACTCAGTACCAGTTTCCATAATATTCCATTATTGAAAAATGAGAAAATATCATGGAAACACAGATACCTAGAGAAAATTTCCCATGAAAATGGTAGTGGCAAATCTTAAACTGAACAATTCTCAGATTTCATCTTTTTTTCCATTCCCCAGGTATTTTATTAGTTTCAGTACTGCTTTTACAAGTTAAAATTTTAAAAAGCCCCCAAATTCTATTATTTTGGCTCTATTCTCAGAATAGAGATAATATTAGGTTTGAAAACAGCGTTTATTTTCCTAAAATCAGTTAAGGCTGCCTGAACTCAGCAGCAAAGAGGGAAATCCATAGGGATTTTAATTTAAAAAATACAGAAGTTCACTAAATACTCCTGAAATAATTGTTAAGTCAATCCATTTAGTAAACACAGTGTTATCTTGGTGTGATACTTCTTGCTCTTCCATTCTGCTCTCTGAAAACCAGGTGTTATTTTCCTTGCTTTCAGAGACCATCTCTCATGACTTCTCTGTCTCCTTATCATTCTGAGTGAATCTTACTCAAATCCAATTTTTGATCATTTAAGGCAAGGAAGGTTTAAGAGAAGAATTTGGCTGACACATACTTTTCCATCAAGTGTGAAAACCTCAGGGGGGGCTCATTTGTATTATAGAGTAAACTCATCTCTTGCATACACTTTCAAAGTTCCTTTGCTTTATATAAAAAGTTATTTTTCATTATACAAAGTGAAGAAAATATTGTAGCATGGATTTTGGTAGCATCCAGGACTACCTCCCCCCAACTGAGGAAATGGAAAGCACAAGTGACCACCCAGTTGCCCAAGTTGATTGGGTCATAGGTAAAGGGATCCATTTCTCTCCAGCAGCACCCAAATTGCTAAGGAGAGACCTCCAGGAGGAAAGTGAAAGAGGCAGACAAGATTATCAAAGGGCACTGAAGGAACATAGTTCCTGATGTTTGCTTCAGGATTTCAGCAGGAGATCTGTCATGAACCTCTGGGAGTGCCTCACTTGAATATCTCCCTACTGGGCCAGTGGGCACCCCCCAAAACCCCAGATGCTAAGGACACATCTTTTCCACCTCTGCAACTAGCTCTCCCAGCAGGAGAAACCACAAACTTGAGTAATAGCCACCTTCTAATATGCAAAAGAAAGGTTTCTAAGTGCCAGCCTGTTGAATTGTAAGAGACAAAGGAAACATAAATCCTTACCTGAGGAAGGTCTTTGCTACTCTACACGTGAATGGTAAAACATCATGAAAAATCAAGGAAATAGGTGTCACATAAAAAGAAAATAATTCTCCAACAACTTCACTGAAAGACATGGAAGATTGATAAAGACTTCAAAATAGCTGTTATGATAAAGATTTTTTTTAAAACTTTATAGTTTATTGTCAGGTTGGTTTCCATATAACACCCAGTGCTCTTCCCCACAAGTGACCTACACCAAGACCATCACCCCCCATTACCTTTACCCCTTCCCCTTCCACCCTCAGTTTGTTTTCAGTATTCAAGAGTCTCTCGTGTTTTGTCTCCCTCCCTCTCCCTAACTCTTTTTCCTCCTTCCCCTCCCCATGGTCCTCTGTTGGGTTTCTCCTGTTAGACCTATGAGTGCAAACATATGGTATCTGTCCTTCTCCTCCTGACTTATTTCGCTTAGCCTGACACCCTCGAGGTCCATCCACTTTGCTACGAATGGCCAGATTTCATTCTTTCTCATTGCCATGTAGTATTCCATTGTATAGATGAACAATATCTTCTACTCCATTCATCAGTTGATGGACATTTAGGCTCTTTCCATGATTTGGCTATTGTTGA